>CM042010.1:113288761-113933761 GCA_023525715.1 Cichorium intybus
TGACGATCAAGTTTTATGGTTCTTGATTTGGATGCTTATGTTCATATATGTTCATTTTAATGTTTGTTCGTTTATGATCGTCTATGTTCGTTTGTTTATTTTTGTTTAGCTTCTTAGTCAACATAAACGAAAGAAAATGAACAAGAAAATATGCTCATTTTTATATTTGTGTATGTTTGTTTGCTCTGTTAAAATTAAATGAATGAACATAAATAAACCATTTTTTGCGTTCTTTGAAATACAATAGTTAAAGAAGCACATCTCAAAATTCTCCAACGTTATTTTTCTTTAAAACAAATCAAGTATAACCTTCGTAACCCGACAATTCGGTACTAGAAGTTTTGAGCATTAAGTGTGAAGATAGGGGCGGAACTAGAAACCTTCGTTAGGGGTAGCACAAAAATTTATCCCCCATAAAATATAATAAGATAAAAAAAAATTACAATTTCATTAGATATAACAAACTAGTATAGATATTGCATTTTAAAGTTGACCTCTACGTTTACACACTTTTTGAAAGCGATCCATTACATTTTCAATCTTAACATCGATAAGTGTTTCTTTTTCTATACTACAAATCAACGCATCATTCATAAAATCATCACCAATTTTATTATGTTAGTCGGTCTTCAAGAGCTTTATTACAGATACTATAATAGGAAACCGCATCTTACAAACAAAAGAATAACTAATTTACTCGTTTTTACCAATATGGCAATGTACTTTATTTTTTACCCATTATGCAATCCAATCACAACTTTTACCCATAACAAAAAAGTACATAAAATCCCTTGATCGTAATAGCAATGTAATTATCAGTAATATCAACATGTCACATTTTAGTTATATCAACACAATATGAATCGTTTCACAAAAAAAAAAAAAAAAAAAAAAAAAAAAAAAAAAAAAAAAAAAAAAAAAAAAAAGTTAGAACACTAGATTTATAAGAATGAAAATAGCAAGCATATGTGTTTTGTTTCATTAAAACAAGCACATGAAGCTTTGTATTTTTTTTTTTTTTTTTTTATATTCCATGATCAAAAATGCATCTGAAAAAGATTTTGATTGAGCTAAAAAATATCTGTTACTTTGCTTGCAAGAACACGTTCTCGTCTTTCAATGTAGTTCACAGGAAACCAACCTGCTTTCCCTTTGCATTCACCTTCTGCCCATCCATTATTAGAAACCTGCAAAAATTACCAATTTCTTTTATAAATTTCTCCATATTTATATTTTCTCAAATACTTTTCATGTATAAAAAATTATACAAATGAAAGATACTGTTTCTACAAATATATGCAACATACTTTAATTTTTACCTACGAACAACTACACTTTTTTACCAATGTAAACATACTTTATTTTTTAGACAAAATAGCAACAAATATAATACATTTTAGGAAACCATAAATAACACAAGATTTAAGTAAGTGATAATTACCTTTCTAATAACAACATAATCACCAAGTGATAAAGTGAGCTCCACATCAGATTCGGCCTGAAATGAGTACATTACCTGAAAAAAAAAAAAAGGATGAATCATACAACATTTAAATTATGTCATCAGTAAAAATTAAATAGAGCAAAATAAACATTAGCACTTGTACTTTCACCATTTTATCAATTTAGTCACTTGACTATTTTCCGTAGTGATTAAGCCATTATACCTTTTGTACCTTTAAAATAGCCATTTTACCCTTAAAATTTACTGTAGTTAATTGGTTGGAATGGATTTATAGACTTACTTCTCCTAAAAAGTAATCGACTTCATCATTTGAACCATTTTGAGTTGGAGAAGTAAACGCGTTATTTACTTCTTCATACGATGGAGGTGGAGGTGTTTCTATTGGTGGAATAGGAGCTGCTTCAATTCTTTGTCGCTCCGATACCATCTACACAAGGGTAAAATCGTCATTTACTCATTATCTCAAATTATCTTTTTTTTTTAAATTCTTTTTATCTAGACAGACATAATATTACATACCTCGCCTTCAAGCTGATCCAGAATCTGAAGAACCTTCTGGTGGTAGGCACGTTCCGATTCAATCTTATAAAAAAGACAAGTGTCAATTAATTAACACATGATAATAAGTTAAATTTATAAATCAAATTGTATTGGTTTTATTATACCATGGAAATTAATCTTTGAAGTGTCATTTTTTGCTGTTGACCTTCAACAGCAGCCATGGCAGATGCAGCTTCTCTTCCCAATATTGCCATGTTGGATTTCAAATCTTGTAATTTTGATTCTGCTGCTTCGAGTTTTGTAAGAATGTCGGGATTTCCCGTTCCTTCTCTAACTCTTGCTTGTCTTTTAGAAACTTCAACAGCCTATAAATATAGAAAATCTTAGGAAAAATACAGAAAAATACAACGTACTTTCACCATTTTATCAATGTTGACAAGCAACTATTTAAGTGTTGTGATTAAAATTAAACCATTATACTTATTTAAGCGTTTTAAAAGAAATGTTTTTCATGGTTACTGAATATAGAAAAGCATAACATACTCTTACCATTTTATCGATTTAGCTGTTGAACTATTGTTTTTATCAATTTAGCCACCGAAATATTATTATAATAATCATAAAGAATTTAAATTTGGTGGCTAAATCGGTGAAATGGTGAGTGTACATTGTGTTTTTTTGTATTTTGTGCTTTTCCAAAACTGGGTAATGGGGAAAAATTGTTTTTTCCAACAGTCAAAAAAAAAATATAACGGTTTGAATATCACAGCAAATAACATGCTTCTA
The DNA here is from genome assembly GCA_023525715.1 of Cichorium intybus. NCBI lineage: Eukaryota > Viridiplantae > Streptophyta > Magnoliopsida > Asterales > Asteraceae > Cichorium > Cichorium intybus. Next base: position 113,291,514 of record CM042010.1, read on the forward strand.
ACATTTTATTGATTTAGCCACTGAACTATTAAATTTCATCAATCTAATCACTGAACTATTAATTTCAATGGTTATATTGACAAAATAGTGCAAAAATGTTGTGTTTTTCTGTATTGACAAAATATATAATGGCTGCACAAATAGAGAAAATAGTTAAATGGCTCAAATCGATAAAATGGTGAAAATACAAGTGTTTCTGTATTTCTTTTTGGATGATAACTTTTAGTATAAAACAATGAATGCTATATGTGCATGAGAAAGTGGGGTAAAGGTAAAACAATGAAATTAACCTGGCTATCAATAAAAATAAAAATATAAATATAACCTCAACAACAAAATAATATATTTTATAAAAATTATAAAACACCTGTGCTTCAGCTTCTTGCCTCATTCTATCATAACGTTGAGCAAGATGACGAGCATCTTCTAATGGAGCTCCCATTACCATTGCTCTTAATGGCTCTGCAACCTACGCAAGTAATAGCAATGTACTTTCATTTATTTCTGTATTATAGCATCCTACTTTCTTTTCTTTATTTCACTTTCAAAATATTTAGGCATTGTACTTTGGAGAATCCACCCAATTTTAGCATTCTACTTTAAATCTTTTTTCTTAAGAGAACATTGTAATAGGAAGAAATGAAAGTAAGATGTTATAATTAACAAATATATGAAAGTAGGTTGCTATTTCTGAGATTGAATTGAACCTGTGTTCCAAATGATTTCAATAGGTTTCCTCTTTCCTTCTCCATAAGGGCACGAGCACGTGAAAAGTTTTTTGCAGCTCTTGATAATGTACTACCACTAGTGCATGTATTCTCAACACCATATTTTCTGCTATCTTCGGACAATTTAGTCCCTGTTTAAAAATATTATTTCATGTGAATTTACAATTTACAACACCATGTCCATTAAGTATTTTACTAACTTACCGATTTCAACTTGTTTGGAACCGGTAACTATATATCCTTCAACACCACGAACAATATCCCTTTGGAAATGCTGAAAGTGAAAAGGGAGCAAACTGTAATGATGAGAAAAAAAATTAATTTTATAATAAAAAAGTTTTAGAGATTATGTTGAATTGAGCTTCAAGATATTTATGACTATAAACCCTACACAAAAACTTGTGTGAACGACATTTTTCATCCATGTTGTTTGTTGATTTTTACGGACATTGTTTTCTTTTTTGGGTGGGACAAAAAATTGAAACTTTTGTCTCATTGACATGGGATTGAGGATGATGAGGGCATTTACGTCATTTGCACAAACCAAAAGGAGGGTGAAAAGAAACCTTGGCAGCACGTGTAGATATGTATAGCTTCTCAAGTTTTTGATGAAGTCTCAATTCTGCTTCATCTGTAACAACATTATCTGAACCTCCATAACCACCACCACCAAACTGCTTCAAAACCGCCTGTGAGTAAAATATGATATTATTATTTGGGTTAGATACAAAGGAATAGCAACCTTCTTTGATTTATTTGTTTATTATAGCATCCTACTTTTGTTTTTTTTTTTTTTTTTTCTATTATAGCATTGTAATTTGAAAAATCTACCCAACTATAGCAATGTCATCCAAATACAAAGCTGTTTTTTAATGCTATAATTGGGAAGATTTTTCCAAGTACAATGTCCTAAAAAGAAAAAAAGTTGAAAGTGAAAAGCTATAATTGGGTGGTGTTTTGAAGTACAATGGCTTATAAGTTAAAAAAATAGAAAGTACAATGTTGTAATAGGGAAAAAATGAAAGTAGGCTGCTATAATACAGAAACAAATGGAAGTATGTTGCTATCTCTTGCATTTAGCCCTTATTGTTTTGATCATGGATGGAGATGATAAGGAAAATATTGAAAAGAATAAACAATCAATGTGGTGCATGTCAAGTAAAAGTAAATAGTATAAGAGCCAAAAAATCCAACCAAGAAATCATCCAAAATGATAAAAAGTTACATTCGTTGTGCTTTTCAGTAGTGATTCAAATACACTGATGATCAAGCGTAACTATACTAGATCATGTCCAAAGGAAACTCAACTTTCCTATAACAACTAGTGAGATTGGTTATTCTAGTTACCAAATTTCCTCAAAAAACTAGGTATACTGAATTTCTAGGTCCATCCATGACATGTATAGAACACTTCCCATACTAAACAAGTAGCAAATTAGGACTAAAAATTGACCTCTATTATCAAACTTGGCATTCTATGGACCAAGAATCAATGCAATGTATTGAACTCTGTAACAAGAGTATGAATTGACATGATAATTGCGTTTGGGGACAGCAAATAACTTCATATCAGTTGTAAAGTAGGAAAATGATTAGTTTGTCCAGAAAACGGAAAGCTGGAGGTAACTACAAACGCATTAGAAGTCACCTACATTGTGAAAGTGAGCCCTAATTAAAATTATAATCGACGTATGCTGCTTGATCGAAATTAACTGAATCAAGTTAGACGATGTCTCGTGAACAAAAAATATATATTCATTAATTACTGTGTTGATATTGATTGTGCTTAGACATCCATAATAGTTTTGCACTCGCAAAGTACATAAGTTTTTTGAGATGGAAATTTGAAAATAAGTCTAGTTCATTTTGAACGGATATAATCAATAAGGGAAAGAAAATCAGATTTTACAAATTCCTCCAACAGATCCTTGAGGAATAAAGTGTCATAAATAAAATTAACTATGATTTGAAAGTGTTTCGCCGCCGAGGGTTTATATTGGAAACAGAGAATTTATCTTATTGTACCTGTTGTTGTCTGGCAACCTGCTCCCGGAGCTTCGTCGCCTGTTTTCGGATCGTTTCCATACACAAATTCACGGGAAAAGGGAAGAAATCGACGGATTATGGACTTGGTTGAACTGAGCTTCGCCGGAGATTTGTCCCGTCGAACGGATCCGATTTTATATATCAGTTATTCTGGGTATTGTTTTCATTTTGGTTTTCAAGAATTAACTCAATGGTATATTACAAAAATAGTCCTTCAACTATCTCTTAATGACATAAACTTCGAAAGGAAGCTTCAATGATGATTTCTCATGTCCATGTACTTTTCCACTCAAGGTGTGCAAAAGTCGGGCCTAACAAATGATAATAAAAACGAATTAAATCGATAGGATCAAATTGGACCAGGTTGTTATTTTGTATTTTAATTCAATTATCGATTCAAAATTGATATGAATATTTTGTAATCATTAATTATCGATTCAAAATTGATATGAATAAGGTATCTTGGATATACAATGTAAGGTATGGATTTGCTTGCGTTAAAGAGACATCGTGTATATAGGGAAACAGGAACCTTCATTTTTTATTTTTTTTATTTTGCTATTAATCTATTTATTATGAGGATTGGTGTTATTTATTACTTTGGTCATAAACAAGGGACCAATGTGTAATATTAGCTTTAGTTATTAAAAAAAGGTAAACCGCATGTCCGCATCCAACCTGTCGTGACCTATGTATATGAGAATGGAGCACTAGTAATGATTTTTAGATGGAATTGTGATTATAGACAAATTGATTTGGGGATTTATAAAAGAAAAGGCAAATTGCATTTTGGTTGTTATGGTTGGCATTAATTTATAATTTTGATCCTAGTTTTAAAAATTTTACACCGTTTGTTCTATTTGTTAACCATATTACATTTGTCCAATATATTTTTTCTTTTCTTTTTATGCCTTTTATGTATTTTAATAATAATAATTAAAAACTCACCCTCTCTCTCTCTCTCTCTCTCTCTCTCTCTCTCTCTCTCTCTCTCTCTCTCTCTCTCTCTCTCTCTCTCTCTCTCTCTCTCTCTCTCTCTCTCTCCCAAAAATTCAAATATGAAGACAAAATCATCTCCATCTATTTTGTGTCCATTCTAGACTTTTCTAGATTCAATTGTACATTGTTATCACCGGCCACCAAAAAAATCATAAAATCCTAAATCTGCTAATATAATTGTTGAGCAAAATGTGGAGCTTAATCCGAACCCGAGAAGTTCAGATGACCGAAGAGATTTGATAGTCCGAAGCAACCATAAACAAAGGCGAATAATTGCCAATATTGTTGAGGTCTGCGTTTCGGACGAATCCTCAGTCATCGGTCAAGGAATTTCTTCGCTCCGGTCAGACTAACTGAAGCGGATTGATAGTGAAATAAGATATCACGAGTCGGGTGCATTTCACCTAGAATGACAAAAGTACTTATTTAGTAGATCAACTGAAGGGTTGGAACCGAAGAGTATTGGATCAGCAAGATCGAGGAAGGTCACACCTCGTCCGAATAAGAAAATACGTCTTTCGGTTGGGCATGCGAAGAAGGCTTCCAAAATAAACAACAGGAGTTGGTGGTGACCGAGGAGGTTACTAGACCAAAGATTTGTGATAAAGAGAGAACTTCATCCGGACGGAAGAGTCATGTTAGAGGAAGCTTATCACCAATATCTTCTACAGACCACAGTTCACCGTGATAGCAATAGCTTGGCTACGGTCACCAGAGTGAATTCATCAGCAGCAGAAGAAAGTGAGACCGCAGTATCCTCTGACCGAAGCTCAGTTCAGACCGAAGAGTTCCCTCAAGGAAAAGTTAGCCTCGGACAGAAGTGCAAAAGCATAGTCAAACCATTACACTATCTCAACCAAAGGCATGTCACTCAACCGCTATCCAAGAAATGGTCATCCAACCGAAGAAGGAGTCTTCGGTTGTACCCTATATTGGCGTTGTCACATCGGCTATCGGAATTACCTTGGAACATGCGTGGGCAGAGTCTGAAATGTGTCAAGGCAGCATAGGAAGCATGGTATGTGAAACACCCTCGCTTAAGGCTTTTCACAAAACACCATTTTAACCCATGGTTTATCATCATTGTTCCAAAAATCATCCTTTAGTGAAAACTTCAATTTCAACATTTCCAAATAAGTCATTCTTTTCAAAACCATTTTTAAAACACATGGGGTTTAATGAGAAATAATTTAGGTTTAAGTGCGGAAAAACATCGTTTGATCCCATTTTAGGTAAAACATTTTAGTTTATAAAATAGCGAGGTTGTAACAATTCGAATACCATTACACAACTTAAATGATACCACACAAACCGTGGCCTTCTAAACATCCAGCTATTCTAAGGTCATCTAAACTCCTCAACCTGAATACACATCAAAATGAGTTAGGCAATTGAAATGCCTAGTGAGTTTACCCGAGGTTGACCCATTTCGAGTGAGCAGTGAACTACCACACTCGGGACAAACCCCCAAAAATAATTTTGACACACACTTTAAAAGTTGTTTAAGACATCATAAAAATTTACTCAAAAAATGGATAGTTATGATATGCAAATGCAATGCATGATGCAACTATCCCAAACCCATGTCCATCTCATAAAAGTCCAACTCACCTCAATGGCACCTACCTAAGTTCACGAATGACACGCACAAAGCATGCCACTCGATCTCCGTATAGGCAAAACTAGGACTAGTGGCCATCACACTAGCCCCATGAGGGTTAGCAACTCCCTCATGCGGTTCCCTATTGTCGGGAACGGTTTTCCCTAAATCCGGGACAAACATCTCATTTAGCGCATTTTGCCCTTGATTTCCCTAAATCTGGGACAATCATGATTTCCCTAAATCCGGGACAATCATCTCATCTTCGTCATAAGGTTCACTCGGTCAATCCCATCATATATGCAATGCAATGCACAAATAGGATGCTCAAAACATCTTTCAAAACATCATCATAGTCTTTGATTGAAAACATCTTTAGAAACTCATTTTCATGCAATGCACAAGTAGTAATCATATAACACATTGCACATAATATCATGCATGAAAAGTATTTGATAACACACACAAAGATAATAGTTGGGATGTGTACTCCCGGTAAACTCACCCAAGGTCAATTGACGAGTCAACACTAACTCCACACAAGGTTGATGCATTTGGAAGTGCTCCTAGACATCATCCATTCCATAAAATCATCTTAGTTGAGTGCTAGCTCAAGTCCTTAGTCTCACCTCCAAGTCATTACAACACATCTCCTTCCTACAAGACAAGAATGGAAGGTATCATACTCGATTCATCTAAAAGTCGTACTGTACTTACTTCTTTATAACTAAGAAGGAACCATCATTAACCATCCAAAATGAAGTCCTTGACTCTTTAATATAAGGAAAATCTTAGTTAAAACATCCTCAAATATTGGCATTAAAACAAGGCCAAGGCCCAAACCGTAAAGCTCAAAACCCAAAAAGTGCCCAAAATCCGGACAGATCCTGACACGGGCCGTGTTAGGTATAACCCGGGCCGTGTTAACCAACCAAAAGGTCTCAGACATGCTGACACGGGCCGTGTTCCTCCTGACACGAGCCGTGTTCTGTGTACAGCAGTTCCGACTTTTGGTTATTTTCAACCCTTTTCACCCAACTCAAGGTCCAATACTTTTTCTAAACTCCTAACCATCAAAAGGACATTATTCTAATCCAATTTAATACATCATTAGACTCAATTTAAACATTCAAAATCATTTTAAATGAATCCATTACATGCCTTGATCACAACTTCACTCCATAAGCTTAAACCATGGAATACCCAATTTCATTCTTACAATTGGTAATTACAAGTGGAGATTCCTTCTTCCATTCCATGGAATCATTAGGAAATGATCCTCACTCCACTTATACATCCAAATTGATGCAAAAAATTCATTCACCCATTAAACAAGAGATCAAGTCATCTTCTACATGAATAAAACCCATTTCAACACTCAATTCTCATTTTCTAGTGATTCAATGTTTAATGCTACAAATCAAAGGTTGGAATCCTTAGGGAATCATTAGAAATGAATCCCCTCATCCAAAACTACCATAATTAATCATCCATCAATTTCTAGATTCCTCAACAAATCATCAAATCCCTAATTTCTAGGGTTCATAATACCTAATTCAATCAAATCTAAGGATCTAAATCATCCATGGATTGGATGTTGATCCAAACAACTTAGAAACATCAAATAAACATTGGGGAATCATAGGAAGAACCTCATCCCATCATAAAACTCGGATTGGGTCCAATCCCCAAACCTAAACTCGAAATTTAAAGCTAGAAAGGTGGGTTTATACCTTAGATTGCTTGGAATCTTCAAGAACTTTGATCAACCTTCAAACTCAAGCATCTTATCCTACATGATCTCTCAAAATCGCCACTCTCTCCTTCTCCTTCTCTCAAAACGTGATTGTGGCTGAAATGGGGGAAACCCCAATCAAAAACTTGATATCTTTCACAATTGGCAAATCTAGTCCCTATAGTTTGATCCTTCTTCACCCAACACCCTAAAAGTCTATTTCTTTTAACTAGAAGTCTCTAAGCTCACACTTATGCCCCAAATAACATTATTTATTTCACATGAGTCATTATTTAGGTCAAAACTAACCCTTAGTTTCCCAATTTGGCACAAATGGTCCCTTACACTAAAATTCTTCACAATTTAGGTCCTTAATGACATTCAAAGAATTATTAGACCTAATTTAAACTCCACTTCAATTCCTTTAATATATATTCTAATTTTCTAAGTCCATGACTAGTCAAATCTACTTAGGGTAAGTTTGGCCAAATTGACACTTTTAGTCCTTATGACGAAATTTCTCACATTTGGTTACAGTTTGATTTTAAAACTATATTTGGCTCATTTATTCACAATATAAAATATAACAAAATATCAAATGTAGTTATTCATTTGTTTTCTTTATTTACAAAATAAATTTTATTTTGTCGGTTTAAGCCCAAAACTCCTAGGCCCAAAACACGGATGTTACAGTATGGTCGCTTCGCAAACTATAAAGCGACTAGGTGCTCAGGCCTAGTTTGGCATCCCCGCCCAAGACCTTGTGTATTCGGCCATCCATATTACACTTTAAATACATCTCATTTTCACACACAATGTTGTATGTCCAATGTTCAGATTGTGAACATTCCGTAGGTGATAGTCTTAGTTTCTCTCTTGTTAAATATTGAAGTTTATCAATAAAAATCTCTCGGTTCTCACAGTAGACATAGCTTGACTCACTATCAAGCGAACCCGTGTTTCTCAATTTATTCTTGGTATTCCTCTCTAGTTTAGATAGTTGTGAATATTGATCATTTATTTGAAGTACTTAGTCGTGGTTGATCGGTCCCCCTTGTAGTGGGGTTGTGTACCTACCCATCCCCAACAATAATGACCTAATACGTAAAAAAATAATATTGTGTTAGATTTTCGACCTTATGATAGGTGGATCACAAAAACTAAAATGCTCATTTCAATTATTGAAGCAGAAGCAAGTGCAAGACCTCTTCTAATCTACAATAATATGATATGTATCCTTTACATATGAACCACTATTCAAACATCCCAGAACCTTCCAAGAGGGTTTTAAACAATAAACAAGCTCTAACCCTTCATGAATCAAATTGCATTAAAAACGAAAAACCTAATTTAAACTGCTACATATTTCCCGTACTTAACCAAGAAATTAGTGTAGACCATCGGTAGCTACCGATACAGTGTTGTCGGAAAGCACTAATTCATAACCCCTATTCATTACCTTTTATATTTATCCACAGGAAATGGAAACTAAAGTGAGAATAGACCATAAAATTGCAGAAAAGTGCTCATAATTTAAGAAAATGGCAGGTCCTCACTATCCATATAAGAAAACGATGATGGTGGTCCTCACTATCATTGTAAGAAAATATCGGTATTGAAACGACGATGTGTAACGCGCCATTTTTATTTTAGCGTCAATTATTCTAGTTGTGTGTTTTAGAAGAAAATTAAATTTGGGTTAGGAATAACGGTTAAAAGGATTAAATCGTAGTTATAAATAATAATAATAATAATAATAATAATAATAATAATAATATTATTATTATTATTATTATTATTATTATTATTATTATTATTATTATTATTATTAATTCTAAAATTTAGTTAAGTTAGGAGGGGTATAGTGTCTTTATTTGAAACTTAAAATGTAGGAAGTATGAGTTTTGAATTAAAAGAATTTAACTTATGAAACTTGAGGGACCTAAAGTGACATTTGGCTAAAGTGCATGAGATTGAATTCTTTGGGTTGTAGTCGACGTGAAGCATGGATAATTGGATATCACAGCCCTAAGGCCCTCGGTTCTAACCTAGCCCTTTGCAAATCCCATTTCCAACCCTTATAATACCTCATTCAACCCTAGTCTACACCTCCTTTGAGACGTGAAGTTCCATTTGCCGAGAAGAAAGAGGAAACACGGCCAAGTGGAATACCGAGAGGAGGGAAGAAGAAAATGTGGTGGTCTAGGGCTGCTGCAACAATCAAGAAAGAATAAGAGAAATAAGAAGAAAAGAGAAAAAGAAGAAGAAGAAAAGTTTAATCCTTGTGTATTTGTTTAAGTAAGTTCTTTAGTTTTCATGTGTTCTTATTCTCACCATCATCTCCATCATTGACCATAATTACCCACCACATTGGTGGTGGTTGAAGGCCAACCAAGCCATGGTTATGGCTGGACACAAGTTGGTGTTACTAGAATGCTTGAAAGTTGGATTAAAGCCATGGTGTTTGTTGCATGAAATCATGAAGTGAAACCATAGTTGTTGACCCTAGTTTTGGATCTTGTTCTTAACCTAATAAGTGATGTTTTTTGCATGATAAACTTCTGAAAAGAAACCTACTTTTAGTCATGAGAGATTAGTGTTTGAATGTGTCTTTAAGGACTCAATGATCAAGACACTAAAAAGCTAGAATCTAATTACGCTTTCACTTGACAACATTCTGTCCTGAGCTTTGAAAAATCTATTTTATTAAAAGTATCGAATCATAATAAACAAAAAGCTACATAAATAAGCAATCATAAACATCATTTAATACGCATCTTAGTCTTTATTAAAAAAAATAGGGAATGAGTAAATATACATCCCATTATATTAGATATACAACCCTATGTAAAGTCAACTTCTTTTTATTTTATTGAAATTACATTGTTTTCCAAAAACAGTAAATATGAGTGATTAAAAACAGTTTGACATTTATTAAAAAATATATATGAGATGTTTATTACCAACATCCAAAAAATAAAGAATAAAAAGACTAAATAGAAAACTTTCACAAAATGTAAAACTAGAAGCCAAAATATACGCATGGATCCATACAGGGTTGGAAATTTGCAATCCGTTTCGCCCCGTTCTCCCATTGGTTATTCGGTTTCGTGGATATCAAGTTTTGGCATATGGTGCCAGTTATCAAATTTGAAGCTTCATTTTTGAAGAATAAGGTTGATATTTTTTATTCTCAAACAACTTTTTGAGCGCCTTCTCTCTCGCTCCCTCTCTGACACACAAATTAATGTTTGATCGAATGCTTCCGATCTAAGCGAGAAGATCTATTGATTAGTTTCTGTAACCTAAAAATGGCTGCTGTTTCGAAGCGTTTGGTTCAATTAGGAATCAATTCAGGGTTCCAGGCAAAATCGATGAAGAATAACGATTATGGTATTGCTACTGCTTTTTTGGTGCTAAAACAGAGTCGACGTGATTACACTTACCGGAGACATCTCTCCCAGCTTGTAAACCCTAACGGCAGGCGTGTCTGTCTCGTTGATACACTAGCTCTGGTAGGTTGCTAACCTTGTTTAAGTTCATTTTAGTTTTATGTATTTAGTTATCGTTATTGGTTGTACAACTAATATCAAATATAGAATTTGAATTCTATATGTTATAGGAGTATTTTTTTCAATGCTCAATAATTAGCATTGTTTTGTTGTTAAAATATGACATCGTTAAGGTTTATTTAATATTTTTCGGATGAACTGATAGCCGATAGGCGATTGTTTTGTAGGTTAGGAGGTTAGAAGCACAAGGCGTACCTTCAAAACAGGCTGAAGCAATTACATCTGCAATCACTGAGGTTCTTAACGACAGTTTGGAAAATGTAGCTGATACATTTGTCTCAAAAGCTGATATGCAGAAAGTAAGAAATCTCATCTTTTGCTGTATTTTATCTTCTTCCATATTTAGATTAGGAATCCATGTTTAATATATTGTGAGAACTAGAGGTCATTATTCTCAAGGGATAAATGCAATATAAATCAACTTACTTTTATTTATTTGTTTATGAGAGCATCCTACTTTCATTTCTTCTTATTAAAGCATTGTACTTCGAAAAATCTACTCAATTATAGCAATATCCTCCAAATACAAAGCAATTTATATGCTCTAATTAGGTAGATTTCTCAAAGTACAATGTCCTAATAAGAAATAGCTGCAAGTACAATGCTATTATTGGGTAGGTTTTTCGAAGTGCAATACTTTTAAAAGACAAAAATGAAAGTACAATGCTGTAATTGGAAGTGTAGAATGTAGGATCTTACAATAAAGTGAATAAACAAGTTAATTAAAAGTATGTTGCTATTTCTTCCATTTAGCACTATTCTTAAAAGTCTTTATTTTGGAATTTTCTTTTATGTAGACAGTGATGCTTCAGGAAGCACATCTCGGGAAGTTTAAATCTGAAGTACACAGTGCCCAGGTACTTTCTTAAAAGTCACCAAGTTCAAAGGTAGTAATAGCCTTTCGGTTGTGTCATATATTTTCTTGCATTTAAAATTCATATATATATTTTCTTGAGAAAATGATGGCATATGAGAAATGGAAGGAAAAAACTATGAGGGTAAATTTGTAAAAGTTCAGGATTTAATGGGGAAAGTCTCAATTCCCTGACTTTCCTTCATTAAGTCGTTCTTTCAGCATTAAGTATCCGGTCTTTCTTTTCTTATATAAACTTAGAACATAGAGCTTAAAATGTTGATTTTGGAAGTATGTACTTTAATATAAAATTTACTGAATATATGTTCCTTTTATTTGCAGTTTGCCTATTTTAAAAAAAGTTTGGAAAGTTGAAAAACCGTATATTTCTTCACATCAAATACAACATAAATATCAACACCTTTGATTGGTTCTAAAGTGGACATTAAGTCAATAAAGACATCTTGCTTTGAAGGCTATTAAGATGGTAAAAAAAAATTAATATCATTTGTGACATCATGAAAAAAAATGAAAAGAAGATCTAATGTTAAAATAAGCTTTGGGCCTGGTATCATTATGATCTTTGTTAATATCTTATCATATTAACAAAAATATTACTCTTTTTTTCTAATACAGTAACTTTTTGGGACAAAAAATTGCAATTTTTATCCCATTGACAAATTTTAGATTATTTTTTCTTTTTTCTTCCCCTCATTAACTGCTGTCAAGTTAAAATATTATCCTGATAAATAATGTCTAAGAATATTCGAGTAAAAGAAGGCACAATCAGGGAAATTGAATAGAATTATGTATGAGGGCAAATTCGTAAAAAGTTAGGACTTAATAGTGAAATCCTCTTTCCCAATTTTTTTCTATCAAAATCGTTCTTTTTGTATTAAATAAAAAAGAAAAACCCATTAAGTCAAAACAAAACACCGACTTTTTTTATTTTCTCCAAAAATGTTGGAGCTCGAAATATAAATTATTATTTTATATAAATGTTGCAGGAGCATCACTTTTCTATGTTGCAACGTGAGACAGAAAAGCTACGAACCGATATAGACAAAATGAGAAGTGAACTAAGGTTATTTTCGGAATTTTACATTTCAGTTATTTTATATTCCCTCTAAATGAATAATCCCATCACTCTCTTTTATACAGGTATGAGATTGACAAAGTCACTGCAGGTCAACGCTTGGACTTAAATCTTGAAAGAGGGTAAGCAACTTTAATTATTTTTTTATTTTTTTATTTATATTTTTTTTAACTAGTCAAAGTTTACATAAATATGCGCATTTATGCAAGAAACTGGTTTTTTATATGAATTTCATTTTAGGACCAAAAATGCAATATTTATTGTTGAAAGGTGGTTGCATAACTTGTTTCATTTGCTTCTGTTCATAAAAAAAAATGTGAAATATTGTTGCATAAATAAGCATTTAACCGATATTGGTGTTAAGTAAATCGAGCATAGTTTACATAAAATATGCGTATTTATGTTCTAAATTTTACAGAAAATTTCTAATCATATTTCTGTTATGGTTAAGAACTTTTTATTTCTGCATATCATATAACTAGGAAAGTTTTGTTGTTAACATACGTTGCTATTATTAGTAAAAAATGTAATTTATTGGTAAAAAATAAAATACAAGGCCTAAATTGGTAAAAAGAGTAAACATTTCATGCAATTTGCGTAATTATAAATCGCAAAAAAATTGACGTGAATCCATCATACAATTTCAATGATTCCCACAATTCACTAAAAGTTAGTAAGTATGAGAATTCTTGATTTGATTTATAAAAATTAACAACTATGTGAAAGAGTTTAATGCAATTTATGTTTTTAGGCGTATCCGTGATGAGCTGGCCAATCAGAATGCAGAAACCACCAGCCTCACCAACAAGCTTGACCGAGTAAGACCTTTTTATAAAAAAGTTTATCTTTATATTTTTTTTAATATTTATTTCCAAGTCATTTTTTATTTATTCAACGGTAAATAGTCATTTACTTGGATTCAGACAGTCCATTCAGGCCCAAAAAAAAAAAAAAAAAAACAGTTGTGATCCATACAACACTTACTAGGAAAGTAAATGACCATTCTACCCTTGCATCATAAAAACGTGATAAAAAAAACAATGATGAATATTTAAAGTATGGTGTATATTTAATTATATATAGGAAATTCATGGATTAAAAGCGGAATTGGAAGCGGCAAAATACGATGTTATAAAGTATTGCATAGGAACCCTAACTTCCATATCGGCAATTGGTCTTGCAGTCATTCGCATACTCATGTAACATCATTTCATCAATCATTCTTTTCACATCATAAAAATACCACTCTATTCTTTCAATTCATCAAGCATTCATGTCCATTTTTTGGATTGAACTTTTTAAACAAGTAAAATCACAACTTAGTAGTTGATAGAATTGACTACCCGAATGGTGAATTAAAAATACTTTTATAAGGCATAGGGTCATATTTTGTATCGACATATTTTTGTACAAATATAGTGAGGTTCACTTTCATATCGGCTGTAATAAAACTGATTATTCATCTTACTTATGTGTGCTAACTTGAGGATATTTATATTTATATTCCTTTATGATTTTATTAGTGCAAAAGATAATTGGTGGAAGTATGGATTGATAATTATGTAAACGTTTATTTAAAAAGAATATTATTTTAGTTTACAAGCGATAAGTTTGTCATGTTTTTGGGTTTTAAACTTTTTAAACAATATATAAGAATGTTCTTTTGGTTATTTTATGTATTAGTTTATTAAATAGTCATGATTTTGTATATGCAAATCATTTATTATCCAAATCTTACTTCAACAAGCAAAAATACGTGCAACATTATTTTCTTATTCTTTAAACGTACATCTAGAAGTCTAAATTACTTATACTTCTAAGTTGGATGTGCGTAAAAGAATGGTCCATGGGTCAAATTACTCTTAGATATACCATTAAAAATCTTGGCAACTTCGTTACTAATATTTGATTTGTTTTTGAATATTGGTATGACTTATACTTAATAAAACGATTTTATTTCTTAAAATGCAAGACTTTTTGCAAGTGGAAACAAGTGACGTCTAGGGCATCTTTGTGAATTTCCAGAACATATTTTATATTTTAATTTTAATTGTGAAATTCAAAAAATGTTGAAAGGGGTGATATTTCAAAACAACTTAAGGGATGTATTCGAAAGGATCAGGATTTAGAAGGATTAAAATGTCATGTAGTGTTTGTTATTTAAAAATTTGAAAGAAATTAAAATCAATTATTTTATAATCCTGTTTAGTTTGCAAAGGATTTTTAATGTATTTATGTCAAATGACAAAAGCGCAATTATTTAATTTTCCTAAAAAATAATTTTCATAAATAATCTGTAGAAATAAAATACAAATAGTTATAAAAAAGAATTTACAGAACATCTTTTAAAATTATTATAAATTTAAAATAAATAATACATATAATGAGGTATAGAGGGAGGAAGAATCTAAAATCTAAATAACTTCAATCAATATACATCAAGCCAATACACGTGGATCGCCGCATAATGCACATGTTGTCAAAGGGACCCAAAGTGTTTTTTACATACGTGTGTGTGTATCAAGCCCATACAATAAGAATTTTGTTTATATATAAAAACGTTGTATTTAGAGTCTATATTTTACTTTTTACAATGACTCTTCAAAATCAATCAATCGATGACCGTATTGGCTTAGTTCGGTAGTTTAAGAAGCTCAAATCTTGAAATATTCATCACGTGTTAGCCCATTTAGAGCAATAACAGCTTGATGGGGCCAATCTTTGAGGAGTATATGACCTCAAATTCGTTAGCAATAAAACATTCCAACAATCAAACCAACCAAGATTTTACTTCGAGGCACTACTTTCTTATGCATTATTTGGTGGTTATTAATTCACAAAAGTGTTTATTCTTTAGCTAGAATGCGAAAGTGATAAAATTGATAAAAAGAGATGTGATCAAAGATAGTTTTGTTCCTTGTCAATTATGTTGGAAAGTAAAAGCAAAGTGATAAAAAGAGATAGACAATAGGATGTACGTGGTAACAATTTGATGAAAGAAGGCCAAGGCCGGTGTAGAGCAAAGTAGAAGTTGTGGTGTATCCTAATTGATTTTGATTTCAAAAATCTAGAGGATAATGAGGTTTCTTAAAATGATCTCAACATATGATAATATTATACTACCGGATTTTTTAATTCTATCCTTATTTTAAACTAAACAAATCATTTAACAGGGAACTTTTGGTTTGAATTGGAACTAATGTATCTTGCGCATTCATTAAAATTTATTTTTAAATGTTTTATTATTTAATGGGGAACTTTTGGTTTGAATTGGAACTAATTTCAACATCCGCTTATGTATTCACATAAGATAGGCGCTATAGAGCTTGGATGATAATAGATTGGTTAATCTGTCTCCAAATAGGAGATTATTGAGTTGTGGATTTTGATACTAAATTGTCGCTACAAAGAGTCAACGACTAAATATGTGGTCTCATTTTGTTTTCGGCTTGGCCCACATGCAATTTTTAGGGCAATCTTCTTTTATAAATAAACTTCATTGTACCGCTTGCAACCCTATGCAAAAAGCGTGTATTTGACGACTATGTTAATAAAATATCTCCATAGTTCGTCCGTGAATTAGCCGATCACTCAAATCATGTGAATCACTTTAGATTCTCGTCTGAAAAATTCTGATATTAAATTTTTGCTACAGAGAGAAAGACCAAGTATGTGGTCTCATTTCAGGTTGATGACGTTTTAGGCTTGGCCCACATGCAATTTTTAAGGCAATCTTCTTTTATAAATAAATTTCATTATAATTTGTACCGCTTGAAATCCTATACAGAAAACGTGTGTTTGATGACTATGTTAATAAAATATCTCTCTAGTTCGTCCAAGAATTAGCCGATCACACATGTGAACCATGTTAGATTCTCGTCTCCTTTATTTTATTCTCATCATTATTATCGTATGTTTGTGTGCTTTTATCGGTCACTAATAATAATAAATGTGGTTCATCGCATTGTATAGTGCTCAATGTATTTTAAGAAAAAAAAAGATAAAAATGTATGAAATATAGAATGATATGCGGCAATCTATTAAATCTATAGACTTTAATATATTAGAGTTAAATATATTGTGTGTTAAGTTGTATTTGACGCGATAGCGGAAAAAACAATATTTTTAGCTTATAAGCTAGCTTATCAATATGTTATCTCAAATAGTGTATTAAAAAACTAGCTTATAATCTTGTTTATAAACTACTATAAGCTACTATTGTGATCTTGTCAAATACTAAATTGTAATAATCTAAAAAGAAAAAACAATAATAATAATAGTAAATTAACTTTTAAGCTATACACGCCAAAGGTATCCTTAGTTTTAATAATTAAAGGGTTAGTCGATCATTACGAGCAATAAGTCAAAAGCACTACTCAGCATAACCTATTCAACTTAATTACATATACACAGGACACCTTCAAGTGGAAATGCAGGTGTCCTCACCACCGTTTGTTCATAAGTAATGCACTTCAATCATTTGATTTGGGATTTCTCAAATGATATAACCCACTAACATAACTTTTAGCAATTTAGTCTTTGACTTTATATCAATTATAAAACATATATTTTATCGGTTTATTAACAAAACTATATAAACATATAAGAACAAAAAACATAGAAATTTAAATTTAATTACACAACTAATATCTTAAAGTGCAATGTAAACAGGAAATAACTTTAAGTATTAAAATAGAAAGGAATCTCTACATGTTACAAAAAATAACATTGTATTAAGATACACTTTGTTTTGGTTTATATTTTCACATTTTAGATTGAAAACCAAACAAGCCTTTAAATTTTAGTTTTTCAATAAAGAACCAAACACATTGGCTTTTCAACTATAACTTTTCAATTCCTTTTTTTACACACGCGGCACGCCGGTATCAAATCATGTCTAATGTCTCCCGCTCTATGATGAAAGTATCAACTTCTTTTTTCAACGTTTCCTTATAAATATCACCAAATGAAACCACCCCAAATTACAACACCCTTCAAAAGGAACTAAAAGTGAAGCATGGGTGGTTCATCATATATTGCAGTATGTGTAGTAGCACTGCTACTGGCGGTCTTGGCCCAGTCACAGGTCGGGATGGCGGTGACATGCGCCCCCACACAGCTGGCACCATGTGCCACCGCCATCTCGTCGGCGTCACCGCCATCTAAACTTTGCTGCACCAAGATAAAACAGCAGAGGCCATGCCTTTGCAAGTACATAAAGAATCCAAGCCTTAGAAACTATGTTACTTCACCTAATGCCAAGAAAGTTGCCAGGATTTGTAGGGTCCCAATCCCAAAGTGTTGAAGAATAAAGAGTTGTTTGTGTTGGGGTCCTCCTTATGAGCTTGTTGGTTTGGTACTTTGGTTTCTAGTAACTATAAATTATAATGTCATCAATTTGTCATTTTCTATGTATTTGACTTAGTGATCTATATGAATGTGCCGTTGGTTTAACTCCTAGCGTGCTTAATTCGCGTTGGTATCTTTCTTGGCTCTCTTTTATTTACCATGATTACTGGAACTTGCTTCAAGTCTTCTAACTTGTTGAAGTAGGGTTAGTACCATTATTGGCTCTTTTTTGTTTATTGTGATACTAGGAACTTTCAGCGTAACTAGTTCATGGGTAAAAGAATCAATTTAATATGAACTAGACAAACTTTAAGTCTCTGCCCAGCAAGCGTGGCTCCTAGCTAGTGAGTCGGGTTGGTGCCATTTTTGGCTCTTTTCAGTTTACTTTACTGTGTCTTAGGATCTTTATTTCAGCCTAACTATTTTAGATGTCCGTGCAAAGGGCCAATCTATATCTACCGTGTTGAAGTGTCAAGTCAGCCAGCATCATACACATGTCATTACTTGGAGTTACCGGTTTGCCTCTTGAGATGAAGCTTGGTTTAATTAGAAGCAACAAACTAATAATTGGCAGCATGTTTTGATCATTAAACAATAAAATAGATATCCCAAAATGCAAAAAAAGAACCAAGTAAATATGCACCAATTATATCTCCAAGTGCACAATGTGCACGATGAGTAACTTTAATTGTTGAATATATGTTTAACAGCAAGAACAAGAGTTATGAATCTAAATGAATAGTTCATTCTGAATTAAAACATATGTGCATATTCCAAGATTCATCATACATTATGTTGGTAATCTTCCTGAATATTTTCTTAAGTACGCCTGCAAAACAACGTTGGAAACAAACGGAGGTGACCGAGGCTCGTGTTTAACACGATTCCCCGTCTGTTCTCAGGGTACAACAGCCGAAACAGAAAATACAGCCGGGGATGACACTTTCCTGGAAAGTTTGCTTGAAATCGTATACAGAGGAGTGAGTTGAGGTGTATCAAGCATGAGAGTCGATGATTGTTTATATATTAGTTCTTTGTAACAGTCATTATTAAATGTATTAATTACGCATTAATTCTATTTAATGCATAAATTACAAATCCTTAAAGCTAGCCAAAAAATTAGCAAAAATGGGTTGTGCGAGCCCGGAATTTCGGAGCTGCATTCGTGTCCGCAGGCCGTGCCCACACATAAGTTAAATCATGCATATGACAGGTAGGTGTTACCCTTCAAACCTTCCCTTATGAACTATACTTAGTCTCCTAGCTGTCAGTAGACTCGATATCTTTGAACTGAGCTGTCATTTATGTAGACGACAATACACTTCACACATGACTCTGCCTGATAAGGTCATATCCTCATAGTCGTGCTTGTTATGGTCATGAACACTAGCTTGGTTCTGCGAGAACTCTTAGGAATTGTGCTCCACACAATTCTCTTCGAAGCGACCCCACTTCTTTCTCACATAGGATTCAAAAAATCATTAAAACCCATAAGCTTATCCTCACTTATCACTCATTTACAGGAATGGACTAGGAAGAATTATTAACTCCCCCCACAGTGACACCCCTCATGCATACAACTAGTTTGTCCTTTTGAAACCAGATCTTAGGATCTCCAGTCTTCTGGGTAAGGTTTCCTTTGTATGAATTTTATTTATTCAAGGGCTTTCGTCCCATTCCTCTCGACGACTTATAAACTAAATCTCTACTAAGCCTTGTGTAAGCGGATCCGCGATGTTAATATTTGACTTCACATAGTCAATCGAGATAACTCCCATAGAGAGTAGTTGTCATATCATTTTATGTCTACGTCTAATATGTATTGACTTCCTATTATATATTGTAATTTGAGCTCTACCAATTGCCGATTGGTTATCACAATGTATACATATGGTCGTTACTGGCTTAGGCCATCCGGGAATGTCCTCTACAAATTAACATAGTCATTCCATCTCTTCACTACATATATCCAAGGCGATGAAATTAGTTTCCATCATAGATCTAGCTATAACTATTTGCTTGGATGATTTCCAAGATATAGCTGCACCTCCAACTGTAAACACATATCCACTCGTAGATCTAGAATCTTTAATATCAGATATCCAATCCGCATCGTTGTATCCTTCGATTACAGTTGGATGTCTGCTATAATGCAGTCCATACTCACGTGTGTATCTCGAGTACCTTAACACTCTAGTAATACTCTTTTGGTGTTCAAGACTGGGTTTACTAGTATATCTACTTAGCCTGCTCATAATATATGTTAAGTCCAGGTCTGGTACACCTACCATCCATCAACCTGCGGAGCATGGTGACGACGACGCCCTTCCCCTACCCGCGACCACTATCAACGGTTCTGCCCGCCCTAACTAGGCATGGCATTTTGCATTCTTTGATATAAGCATCAAATATTTGATGCAAACATCATGTGATTAGCTTGTTTATTTTATTTTTCTAATGTTTTGACTTCACAATTTATGGAATTTCACTTTTACTGTCGGAATTAGTCCCTACTAGCCTCATTCAAAGAACAGACAAGAAAATGCTTACTATTTAAGTATGATAGATCGATGTGAATAAAGGCTAAAGCTCAGCCAGCTTCTTGTAGACTTATGAGGCTCTGAGAGAAGTTCTTTCTCTGAAATTCTTCTTCGCCGCTAGTTACCACAAAGTTCTTGGTAATTAGCAAGGGGGAAGAAAGATCTCCACTCATGTCATTCACTGCTTTCGGCGACCCCATTTTTTAGGTCTCGCCTTGAGTGTACTTGCATGCATATATGACTCAGGGGAGGAGGCCACCGGATAAACATTGACATAGACAAAAAAAAATAAAATGTCTGTATGCATCATAGAGAAAATTTATATAAAAATCAACAAATCATGCATGGAATAGACGTTACACATGAGATATCAACTCCAATGACAGGATTAGATGGGAGTGACATTGAGGACGACACCATTCAAGAATCTTAGGATCAAATAGACTTTGATTTCATGAATAAGACCAACTTGCAACTAAAAATAATTGTATTCTCCATCTCTATGTTTGTGTTGATGTACTTTTATCCTCATTTTTTGTTTTATAAAACCAAACATATATAATACAAGTATTTATTTGGTTGGAGTTAAATTTAAATTTTTCAGAAAATAAAATAAAATTTGGATCAATATAGGAAATCCATACACAAACCAATAATCCGGTATAATCCAATCCAAATATATGTGAAATCTGGTACTTAAAATTCAGATTCAATCAGATCCAAATCTTAAGGAACCCGGTTTCGGATAATTCCAACTTTTGTGCACCTCTAAAAGTTCATCATATGGAATGTATATTGGCAGTAATCCACTTCAAATTCTTTATTCTATTTTCCATCAGTTTCGAATTAATAGATCATTATTGGGATTAACAGACTATTGCATATAGTATAATTTAATAATAATAATAATAAAAGGATATTATTCGTGTTTGTTTTAAAAGAAAATCTGAAACACGAATCACGTTTCTTTATCAAAATTTGCATAAGTAGAAATGTTCGGCTGAGTTCATATTATCCTTTTTAAATATAAAAGTCATTCTTCTATTGCTTTTAATTTATTAATTTTCCATATCGTCTATGGCGTTGAACCCATCACACTACATTAACGACTTGTACCTCTTGCACTAAAAGTCGTACCTTACTCCAGCTACTTTGGAAACATTAATACCCCACGAAAATATAACATTGACCTGTGAAATTGAAATTTGAAAATGAAAACTATAGAGCTTACTCTAGAATACGTGTGTAAGAAGCAAACTGCAATAAATCTTGCCACGAAATAACACCGACCGGCGAGTGCCAAATGTCCAGAACATTCCGGAAACTGAATTCTAACCCAAAAACTTGCTGTACAAAAAGTCAACAAAACTCCCTACCGGTCAGACGACCTAGCCGAATCACCACCCGACCCCGCTCCATGAAACGACCTCCCGTCTTTATTGAACGAATCTTGCTTGTTGAAATGCCTCCGATTGTTGTTACCATGGAAACCGGAACCCCGATTCCGTCTTTGTCCCGAGTACCCACCTCGATTCTGCTGTTCGTTTCCCCCCCAATTCCCTTGATTCCGGGACCCCGGTGGACCCCAATTCTGGTTGCTGTTTCCAGGGGGGGCTGGTGTCGGAATCGGTGTCGTCGGTGTCGGTGTCGGAGTTGGTGCCGGTGTTGCTACTTGAACTTGATTCCCGGGAGGCTGAACCCAACCCACTCCCGGTGCACCCTGATTCCACCCGGTGTTGACATTGACATTACCCGGTGCACCCCAACCCGGAACCTGACCTTGGTTCACAACCGGTCCAACCCAACCAGGGTTCCCGTTTCCGACTATCGGAGCGGGAACCCATGTTTGATTTGGACCGACCCCTGGAACCGGTGGCTGAGAAACCCAACCCGGGACTGGGACCGGGACCTGACCGACCCAGGTCGGGTCCACGGTCCCGGTTACTTGCGGGCCCTGAACCATTGGCCCCCAAGTCATTCCAGGGTTCGCCCCAGCCCACACCATGTTCGGATTCATCGCCATTGTCCCCCAATTTACATTTTGCGGTTGTTGTGGAGGCTGTTGCATATTCGGAGCCACCGGAAACGGAAACTGCGGCGGTGCCGCCATGGGTTGCGGCAAAAAGTTTCCGGACGGGTCCTGAACCATCGCGGGAGCACCGCTCCATTGGTTATACACCATCGGTTGCATCATGTTAACCGCCGGGTTCGGTTGTAAATTTTGTGGCGGACCACCGCCGTTCCAACCGTGAGGATCTTGACCGCTTACCGCCTGAACCATTTGCGGCGGCACATTGCCGCCAGGTGCCACCACCGGCGCAATGTTCTCCGACGGGACCGCAACTGAAACCACCGACGTTCCCGCAACGTTCGCGTCCTTATTTCCACACGGAACCAAAGACGGGCCAGAAGAAGTAAAGCCGCTATTCGGAGTCGGTGATTGGCCCGCGGGCCAAGTTTTATTCGGTGTAGGAGACGGGAGTTTACCGAAATCATGTCTGATTTCGGGTTTTATATTTAATCCATTTTTAAAGTTACCCTCTAATGCATCGTTTAAAAGTATCCCGTCGTCTTCTTTTTCACTTTTTCGCCATATTTTCAACTGGGCCGGAAAATACCCGTTTTTGCTCCATTTTCGTAACTGGCCCATCGAAAACGGGCCTTGGATTTTACCCGACGGGTCTTTGTAATGCCACATTTTGTCCGACTCGTTTCCTTTCGAACCGGATTCTCCCGACACCGGAGTTTCTATAACGAGGTTTGGTTTCTCGGATTTGATTGGTTGTTGGACATACGGGGCCCGTTCTTGCTCGCGTGGATATTCGTTATGCATCTCGAAACTTGACGTGGCGTCTTCGGTTTTGATTTGGAAACTTTTGTTGCGGGTAAATTCGTAATTTTTACCGGAACCGCGTGGGGTCCCGGACCAAGATTCTTTGGAATTTGACGAGTAATCTCCTCTTGGAGAAAATTGATCGCGACCTCTTTTGTTAAATCGGAAACTATCGGATCTTTTGTATTGTTCTGTGAGGAAACACGGGTGATTAATAGAAACGATAAAAAAATAAGAAAAAATATAAAAAAATACCTTGTCTTTTATCATCTGAATTTGTGTCTTCTTCAGATTCATATTTGGGGTCCATTGTAGGATCATCGTGTACTAACGGGAATTCTTCTAGTCTACGTGCACGTTCTTCGGGTTCCTTTAAAAGGTTTAATTTTTCTACACATTCTTTTAAAGTGAATGTAAGTCAAGGATCATAAAACTTAAAACTCCATTCATAAATCATAATAAATAAACAAATCAATGAAAGTAAATTGCTATTTTTTGAATTTTGAAATTATGGAAAAAGGATATTCTTTGAACCGGCCTAAATCACTTGCTCGATCGCGAAGATGACCAAGGCGCACAGCTTCTGTTTCAAGCCACTGTATAATTTTATAAAAAAAGTGGTACCAAAATTAGCTGATTAATAAAAATATAAAATTCACATGGTTTTATAAAGAACAAAGGGAAATTTATAGGACTTACATCATTAACTCTTGCCTCTTGAAGTTCCATGGCTTTGTCTAGAATGTCTCCCTATAAATTAACAAAAAAGTTAACAGAATGATAATATAAATATATTAATAATATTACAAAATACATACCACTGTGAGTCTATTTATAAGCCCGCATTTTATACTCTGCCTCAAACGCTTGCATTCCTCCTGTCATAGTAATACAAAATAATTTAATATCTTCAAAATTCATATCAGAATAATAAAATCATCATAGTAACAAAATTTGAGCATAAGAATTCAATTAATAGCTCAGATTTTGCACAATAAATCAGAATGAATAGAGTTTAATAAAAATAAGAGGTGGGAGCATAGAAAACTAAAAAAAGAAAATAAATGATTAAATTTAATCACCTCTGTGAATTCCTGATTGGAAATAGTATCAATGGATATAATCTCGGTTTTGTCAAGATTCAAGATTTCAAGCATTGTACATGTTGTCCTTTTTCCAAGTGTATATTGTGCTGCTTCACTTGTACCTATACACAAAGTCATCATAAAAGAATATTAAAATACACAATCTCCATTAATATGATTAAAACCTTATACTAATCTGTAGTAATTTTCAACAAAATACCTGTAACTTGAACCAATCTATATATATCCTGCTTCTGATTAGCTCCAGAAATTCTTATCCTAACAAAAGTTCCAACAATCTTTTCACGAAATGTTTCCATATCATCAAGCAAATCCTCCACCAACTTCCTTTTCAAATAAATCAAACTTATATTATGAATATCAATCGTTGCATAATCATCCCGATTAGATTGTGGGGCCCGTTTATCCCCTTTCTTCTTCCCTTTCCTTTTCTTATCCTTCTGATCTTTCCCAACTGTTTCATAACTTTCATCATCATCAACAACACTCCCTTGTATATCATCCACCTGAGAATCTTCTTTAGTCAAAAAGTGAGATTCTAGAAGCTTCAGCATTTCTATATGCGCCACACGTGGTTTCCCGAAAAGGGTTTCGAGTCTTGTGTCACAAATGATTTGACTTTTTTTATTCGGGTCACGAAGTTTGTTTCTTTTTATGTATTCAAGTAAAAGATCTTGGATTTCGTATTGGGAAATGACTGAACTGTCCCCGTTTTTCATGTGGGTTATGAATTCAAGAAGTTCTTTTGATACCCATTCGGTTGAATCAGAAATAGCATCGGACTTTTGTTTCTTTGTTTGTCTTCTGGTTCTTCTTGAATTTGGATTGTGGGATCCTAAATTTGTGTTGTTGTCTTTGTTATCGGATTGTGTGGTTGGTGATTCTTGTTGTTTTTTAGCTTGAGAAAGTTCTTCTAATGAAAGATTGTGTTTTTCTTTTGTTTCGGTCCAATAATCCTTGAAAAGATACTCCCAGCTATTTTCATCATCAAAGTTTGTGTTTTCCTACAAAATTTGGACAGATAAGGCATTAAAGAACCTAGGGGTAGTATGGTCATATCTCCCTGCAATCATAAACCCAAGAAAGCTTGTATCTTTTTATGTCTAATCAAGCTCTGTCTATTTTAACAAATGCTTACATGGAAGAAACTATATTGGAAAACTAAAAGGTTACAAGTATTCTTGATAAGTTCATTTCTATAATCACATACCAAAAAGAAGAGAGAGAGAGAGAGAGAGAGAGAGAGAGAGAGAGAGATGGTAAATTGAGTGTACCTGATTTTCTGGTTTTTCAATTAACATGACAGTTCTCATACAGGCTTCACATAAGCCTTTCTTTTCTTTTTCTCTAACACATAATAAAACAGAGGTTTTTATGCATGATCTGCATGATGAATATGTGCATGTATAGCACATGTACTCGGCCTTTTTCTCACAGAGACTACACAGGTGCCAACCTGAAATACAAGGTAAAAGATAATTAATATGGTGGTAAAAAATTTTAGGCATAAATCTGAAATCAAAAGCCCTAAGTCTTAAGTTGTGAATGAACTATAAACAGAACTGCACAAGAATGAACATAAGGGAAAAAAGATGAGTAAAATAAAAAGTATTTTAAATGCATAACAGGATAGAGAATCAACTCACCACAATTCCAACTACCCTTAGATTGGAAGAAAGCTTCATCACGGTTAACACAAGAAGGATGATAAGCTTTAGGGCAATTCCTGCAGAAATAAAACTCTCAATTCAGTTAATTTAAAACCTGTAAACACAAATGAATCATCAATTACCACACTCACCGCCTATCACAAAGAACAAGATCTCCACCATCAAAACAAATGAAGCAAACATCTTCTTCCATTGTTTTCCTAAGGCTAGATTTTGAGACCTTCCCTCCTCTTTTCCGTTTTCCTCCACTGCCTTTCTTAGAAGACTCTGGTAATTCAGGTTCTGTATCAATTTCTGCTTCTTGATCTTTCTCTTCATTTGCTTCTTCTTCGGTTTCCATTTCTGTATCTAAGGATTTCACAGTCTCCATTTCAGTGTCTAAGGATTTCTCGGTTTCTATATCGGTATCCATTTCTGTATCTAGGGATTTCTCTTCATCTTCCACCATGGTTTCTTCCTCCACGTTTTCTGCAACGCCATCAACTGTCTCCTCGTTTGCCATTGATGATTCCTCCTTGAGATCTTCTCTAACACCAGCAGCTTCTTCATCTTCATCTGGAACAGTGCCTTCTTCCTTGACAATTTCTGCAACAACTGGTTCTTCTGCCACTGGTTCATCTCCTTGGAGATTATCAATATTGTCTACCTGAGCATCCACACCACCATCGTCTCTAACATCAGAACCGACCATTTCCTGGACATTTTCAACATCTTCCGACTGGACATTGAGATCACCATCGTTTTTAGATTGATCCGTCATTTCATCTTCTCCATCGTTATGAACAACAGGCGAAGACAGAACACCACCTTCATCACCGCCCTTCAAAACCTCAGCGTCTTCCTCTTCTTTCACCGTCTCCTTCTCATCTTCTCGTTTCTCCTCCGCTCCTACCAGCTCGTCACCTTCATTCTCATCCTTCTCGGTCACCAAAATTTCACCGGCATTGCTAAGCTCACAGTCGGTTTCTACCTTTTCTTCTGCCACGTCCGGATCAACATTTCCCTCAACCACAGCCTCCTCGCCCTCACCTTCGTCAACTTTAACCGAACATGTCAACTCACTACCACCACACTCCACCGCTGCCACGTCATCACTAGGAACGTCAATTTCTTTGACGGCACCGTCATCCCCATCCTTCGAGTCCTGCACCACGTCCATCGACTCAACCACAACCGAATTCTCAACAGCACCGCTCAATGCCACAACCGACTCCGAGTTCGGGCAATGAACAACAATCTCCTCTACTTTTTCCCCCACCGCTACCGAATCCTCGGATTTAGGAATGGAAATAGACGAGTCCTCTTCTTGACTGTTTGATTTGGGTACCAAATTGGATAGCTCTATTTCAGATTGTTTATCAATAGTAGTAGTATTTCCTAACAAGGTTTCATTGATTACGGTCGTTGTTTCTGCTGCTATAGATTCTTCAGGGTGATTTGAGGTGGTTTCTTCTTCAACCTCCATAGCTAAAATCCCGTAAAACCCTAACCCTAGGTGTATTTTTCTTTGTACAGATGTAGTTATGGAATGTTATGTGAGAAGTGGTAGGATCGTGGTTTAGGAGGCCATCTCCACCTCTGCATTAAAAATTATATAAAATAAAATGTATGCTTTCAATTTTTTTAAAATTTACGTCCAGTTTTATATTTTTAATATTCTATTATAAAATAATAATTCTTTTTTTATTAAAAGTCATTGGTTATAAGTTAACCTAATGGTTAACATTTAAAAAGAATTAGAATTTAACTAATTTATTTTTATCATTCTCATATATTTTATAAACTGGATTTCTAATTTTTAAGTCTATTTCATATTTTTTTGTAAAATAAATTAGCTGATATTACTATTATAATAAATAAAAAAGATTAAATAATATGTTATGGTAATTTTTAATCTTTGGTATTTGTATTATTTTGAAAATTATTATTTTATTATATAAATTTCTCTAAATATATATTTAAATCTATTTTGTAGATTTAATAAAACAAATTTTGTAATAAAAAATAAATAATTAAGTTGTTATCTAAATATAATTAATGTATAAAATAAATTGTTATGAATTATAAGACTAAAATGAACAAAACAAATAAGTATGTTAAAATGTTAAAATCTAATAGGCTTTTCAAAAAAAAGCTTTTAAAAACGATCTTATATCTAATAGTAAAAGCTTTTCAAAAGTTTTTTCAAATGACAATTGGAGATGCTTTAACAATAATTACTATTAACATAATTACAAATGTGAAATCCCACTTTTTATTGACCCACAACATTCTTAGTATTTCCCAATATATACTTGGTTTTTTCAATATCAGGACGGTATTTGATTTTGAAGGACATAAGTGAAAACTGAAAAGTAAATATAAGTGTTTGATTATTGTTTTTTAGTAGAGGAGAAAAACTTAAAAAAGAAATGAGATACATGAATCGTACCTAAGTGGGTTAACTCACTTAATTAATTTAACCTTTTTATTATTAAAAACATCATCATAATAGTTATTAACCAACAAACACCATCCTTCTGTTTAATTTAACTTAATTCCTTCAATTAACATCATCATTGTAACGAAAACCTCCAAATCTAAACCGGAAAAATGAACAAAAAAATTGTGTGACCAACCGGGACTACACTAAGACGGACTGAAAAAAGATCACTCCAAAAAAGGAAGGACCGGATGCAAGCATTCAATACTAGTTTGAAAATAAATTGGTCCAAAAAGTAGATATGGCAAACGTGTCATGTCGTGTCGGGTTTGTGTCGAGTCAAAACATTAAATGGATTGAGAGAGCTTGATCATAACCCGACCCGTTTAATAAACGTGTCGTGTCGTGTCAACCTGTTTATTTTCGTGTCGAATTAGCAGATTTAGAAGTTAGACCTTATAAATATGTCATGTCGTATCATGTTGGAATATTAATAAGTTGAAATAGTAGAAGTTAGTGATGCTAAAATACAAAAATGAAAAACTGGAAAGAGTAATTGGGAGGCGGAAGGGAAAATTCCTTTGTAAGTTAAAAGGGCAAAGCAAAATGAGTAGGAGTTGGAGAAGCAAATGAGGTCACGAGGATGACAGAGCAACTAAGTGGGATTGTGATGGATGAGATAATGGAAAAACTAAAAACAAAGCCTTGACTTAGGGGCAAAGTCGTTTTTACATTACAAAGTGACTAAACCCAAACTTTTTATTTCGTATTTGGTTTTGGTTTTGTGTTTGTTGAATTTATCCAAAGAATTAAAAAACTTGCATGTAGATAAACGAGTCATTTTCGAGTTGAAACTCTCAACCCTAACCTTATCCGTTTAATAACCGTGTTGTGTCGTATCAACCCATTTAATTAAATGAGTTGAAATCTCTTACCCAAACCTGATTATTTTATGTCGAGTTCATGTCGAGTTAGCGTGTCGTGTCAGTTTTTGTCACATTTATAAAATTGACCTGACTGTTTCGGGACGGTGTTGCTCTATTGGACCATTGTTGGGGTTACCGTTGGTGGATCAAATAGAACATGAAAAGAAAATGGACCGCCCAATTTGTATGTAGGGCCTACAAGGTTGAGGCGTTGGGACTTGGGACTTGGGAGCATAATCTATGTCAGGATACTGGTATGTAAAATGGGCCTTAACTTTTGTACATACAATTGGGTTCTATAGATAATGTCTCATGCTCCCTCAAAATCCAAATAACATATTGCATTGAAAAAAATCAAATTATACATTATAATATTATAATCTTAATCTTATAATCAAATATCAAATCAAATTCTTAGTCTCTACAGTCTAGACTATTGCTTTATGGGCAAGTTCCGTGCTTAACCGAATATTATAATTTGGGTTTAGTTTAAGATTTGAAGCTTTAAAATAAAAAGTATGGTTAATAACATAAACCATCGTAGTTTGACCAAAATTCTGGTTTAACAATTATATTTATTTTTGTTCTATAAAAACCACTTATACTTTCAAAAAAAATTCATATTGACCACTGTTCATTTTATTTTATAACTTTTGACGATTTTTTTATCGAAAGGTTATGTGAAAAATTTCATATCAACATTTTAAGCAAATATTGGAACTTCATTGCAGTGAAAATGATAAATAACGTTGTCTACATGTAATTTTGGTTTTCGTAACTACAACTCTTCGGCCACGTTGTGAATGCATAGAGTGTCCAAGTGAATCTACTAAATTTTGAATGTGACGGGGGTAAGAAGTGTTCTGATTTGACAACATACAATCATGACTTTAATTTGTTATAGTGGTTGCTATGTATCTTTTTGAAAATAAGAGTGGTTTTTACGAATTTTTTTGAAAGTATGAATGATTTTTTTAGAACTAAAAAAAATATAGTGCTTAAACCGGATTTTGACCAAACTATAGTGATTATACAAAATTGAGAGGTATTTTGGAAAACACGAGAACTTAAGTTTAATGAAATTTTTAAATTTGAAAACATATAAAGCATTGGAGATCTTTTGTTTTGTTTTTTTTTTTTTTTTTTCCCATTTTTGTTAGATTTGCTATAGATGCAATTGATTTGAAAGTTATGTAGTCTCGTTTGATATTTTTTAGTTTGACTATCGATTTGAAACAAATATAGGATAACTAGAAATTGTAATCATCAGTTAAAGACATTAGCAGAAAAAATGACAACACACTTGTAAAAAAATAAGGATAAATCTATATAAGTTAAAAACATTAGCAGAAAAAGCCATATACAAATTACCAAATCAAGTATCGGCCCGATTAAGTTCATTAAGTAAAAAACAAAAAACATATTGACAAAGATCATTCCACATTAAGACTTCAACGCTATCTCTTACCGATCATAAAACATTTATAACTTATAAAAAAAACAAAGAAATGCACGAGAATCTAAAGTTTGCATGAGATTCAATTCAGAGAGAGAGAGAATAAAAACGCGTTTATAAACAGTTACAAATTCGGGATTTTTTTTTTTTTGCGCAAATTAACAATCTTGGAATTTTTCCTTAAAACGGTAAGGAACTCTATCATCATATTTAGCATTTGCTGCATTTGAAATAGAGGAATACCACCGACATCAAATGGTAAAAATTACGCCTTCAAAACGGTTGGGCCCCACTTCATACAAGACAAACAAAGCAGTGCGTGCTGTGATAATCTCCAAGACCATATTCTCCCTACAAGAAAAAAAAAAGAGTTAGGGACCAAACGCGTAAATTACCCCAAACCACAGAGACCATTCGTGTAATTTACTCAAATATAAATTTACCTCAATTACTTCTCGGGCTCTCTTTTAAAGGATCCAACAGGAACCACACTTGCACAATCGTTATTACCGCCACTAATATCCATTCCTTGATCCTTTTAAAAGAAATTAGAACAAAATTCTTTTAATAAATCCAAAAAAGAAATTCCCAAATTATTCCCAAATTATCTATTCACAAATTAGTACCTGATTATTTGAAGTTTGGCCATGCATCCGTTGAGGTTTGGAGTTAAGATCAATCAACTTATTTTCCATTCTGCCACTACCATCCGTATTATTTTCCATCATTCCAATTGCAGATAATCGGTGGTGTTGATTATGGTGATTATTATTATTGTTATTATTATTATTATTGTTATTATTATTATCTCTGGTTGTAAGCTTAGGTTGGTAATTCGGTTCCTTTCCTTGATCCGTGGGTTGTGACCCTAACTCATCATCGCGACCATTTCCACTTCTATCCCCTGGAAACTACAAATGAATCTCATAGAGTAAGTTGCTGTTTAGTGGGGACAAAACAGCCTTTTTTTCTTTTTCTTTTTTCGTTAAGTGTTTATTTATCTAGAGAACACTTATTGGGAAAAGAAAAGAAAAGAAAGAGTTTCGGTTTTTAAGGAAAAAGGGGAAGTGGTACAAAACCAGAAACCTCGACTCGTTGCCTTAGAAGAAGATATCTTCCGTGTGTTCGTTTACCACCGACATGAACAATCATGTCACACTGTAAGCATAGAGAACTTCCATCGATCCCACAGTAGAAAAAAGCTACACAATTGTAAGTAAAACAAAAAAAAATCATATCATGTTATATTTAAATTTACAAATGAAAGTAATCACGACTATTTTTGTTACACAAACAGGTTGTACTGCGTTTGACATGCACTGAACCGAGACTAGGACTGATGTCAACGAAACAAAAATTACAAACTTTTGTTCCACCCAAAAAGGTGGGACAGAGACCCGCTCTCGATCTCTCGTCAGTGAAAAAGACGTAAATGCCCTTCTTATCCTCATCATCGAAAATAGCCATAGAAAGCTAATCCAGTCCTTTCTTGTCTAGTTATGTCCCGTTACACGGGACATATCTGGATGGGACTGGACAAGCTTTCTAGGGCTATCTCCGATGATGAGGATAAGGACGGCATTTACGTCTTTTTCACAGACGAGAGATCGAGAGCGAGTCCCTGTCCCACCTTTTTTAGTGGATCAAAAGTTTGTAATTTTTGTTCCGTTGACATCGGTCCTAGTCTCGGTTCAGTGCATGTCAAACACAGTACAACCTGTTTGTGTAACAAACAGGGAACAAACAGGGAATTAAAGAAATATATAATGAGAAAATATTATATACCTGGTGCATTTTCACATATGTCACAACGCGGTACATCACTAGGATCAGCAAGTCCTACGCGTACATGTCGACTAGCAAGCTTATTACACATATGTACCTGCCACATAGATTCATTTAACAAAAAAAATACACAATTAAAGAGTTTGAAAAATCAACCCAATTATAGGAGTGTCATTCGGATAGAAAGCAAGTGAACTATCACTGCTACAATTGGTTAGACTTTGACTTTTCAAAGTGTAACCAATAATATCCTAATAAGAAAAAAGAAAAATTAAAAGTACAATGCTCAAAGTACAGTGCTATAGATTTATGCACCACAAACTCATTACAGGTAGCAATACACAAATTGGGAAAGGTTACAAAATGATGAAAATAAAGACTAGCCAAATAAAAGCATGGTCCTAATTCATACATCTGGATGCCAAAAAATGTGCTTAAATAGGTGGGCCCATAAAGTAAGAGACAGAAATTTAAAGATGTGGCTCTTGCATTCCCATAAAGAAAATCATTCAAAAAAAAATATAAATAATAATAATAAAACACAAACACATGCAACTGTATTAACCTAACTCAAATCTAGAATTTTCAGAACCAAGAAAAGCATCATAAGAATGATTTTTAAATTTTAATGTATGAATTTTTTTATTTTCCATTAAGTACTATCTGAATAAACTGCTGTCTGGATAAATAATGTTTAAAAAATAAAGATAAGAAATAAATTTAGGGAAACTTTGTAAAAAGTTGTGACTTAAAGAAGAACCTTCTTTCACAGACTTTCAGCATTAAGTTGTTTTTTCTACTTTTAGTCAAAAAAGAACATCTTTGTATAGTTTACCATAAGTTCTGTACCATTAAGTTGGATAGAAACGAGAAAATTTACCAAATTATTGAGTAAAACTTATTAATTTGTATTTAAAAGTAATTCTTTAAAGTCGTATATCAAGCTTTCGAAAAAGTGAAATTGGTTTCGGTTCAACAAATCGATTTATTACTTACCTGATGAACTTCAACCAACAATTCCAAATTTATATCATTACAAACTTTTAATCAAAAATTCGAAGATCTTTCTACTCTTACAAAAAGAAAACTACGTTACATGAGGTGATGATTGATGTTGAACACAGTAGTTTGTAGAGAAAACAAAGTTACAAAACCCTATTACCAAATTCAGGATCAAACACTAGATCCGCCGGAAATTAGAAATTACACCAAAACCTCTATAATAATCTCTCATTTACTTCACATAAACACGAAGAACAATCAAATCAAACCAATAATTTTCAAAAACACAGTCAATTTCAACGTAAATAGTGTTTAAAAAAAAAAAGTGAATAGAAACTTAAACCTTTTCGTCGCAAGCACGACAAAGAGCAGCTTCATCAGCAGCACAAAAGAGGATCGCAGCAGCACTTTCGCAAACATCACACAATGTTCGCATAATTATAAACTTTTTACGAAGTAATTCTCCTGCTTTCTGGTAACTATCTCATTTCCCTTCTCAAATACTCCATGATTCTTCGATTCCCAAATGAGTATTTGATCACAATACGATATTTAAAAGCAAATTTGATGAGCTTTAAAGAGACCCAGAACACACAGAGAGAGACCCTTGTACGAGAGAAGGAAGAAGAACAAGCAAAGATGTGAAATTGACAACCAAAGTCTGTGCAAGAGAGAGAGAGAGAGAGAGAGAGAGAGGGGAAATAGGAAGAAGCTTTTAAAGTAGATTTTTCTTTTTTCCTTCATAATCTTTTTAATTATTTATCTTAGTTTAAGATTTTATCCAAAATATATATTAAAGACATTTTATCCAAATAGTTATCCATTTTGAAATACATGTAACAAACATTCAACATGTGTAATCGTGCATTGCTCGATTGTTGTCCTATAAACAGTTAAAATTGTAATAATATTAAATATTGTATTAAATGGTTTGCACTGATTTTTCTGAAATAAAACAAAAGAAAGTAATGTAACCTAGCTTTCAAATAGGAATTGTCGAGTCAAGTAATTATCTATATACATTACTTATGCTATATGATATTAAGTAACGAAATTGCAATAAGGCTATAATACCCTTCATTGTTACTTCAATATTCATATTATTTCTTTTACATTTTTATTGTTTTTTCGATGTGTATTATATATAGGACTAACTTCGAATTTGCAATCTTTGTTGTGGCCGCACAAGTCATTATGAGTTGGGAAGGTTTGAGACTTGTGCGGCCATTATGACTTGATTACCCAAAAATTGTTTGCCTTTGAGGTGAGGGTTGTTTGTTGTAACACCAATTGAGGTTTGTGATGGTATTTTAGACATGTATCACTTTCATGTATGGATTTGCAATCTTTGTTGTGGTTCATATATGATGGCCATATGTTCCGTGTGTTAAAGCATTACTAGTGTTTACCGTGGACTTACTAGGAGTGCCAACTTGAAATGTTTTTAGCTAGAGGAGAACTCGAAGGAAGGAAATTGATGAATCTAAATCCCCAACCTCGCACAACAATGCCACAATGGAGAGCAAGTGAAAAAAAACATCAACAATATTAGTTTACTTACAAGGGAATGATGTTTTGACTAAGTAGCAATCAGAAAGAAACGCTACAGTAGTAACAAGATGAAGCAAAAAATCTACATATCTCAACGACACCAATGTTTTTTTATCGGGAAGAAACACAACAACATTAAGCAAAAGAAACCTAACATCACCAATCATTTAAGCAAATAGTACAACCTTTTTAAGAGCCAATAACGTATAAGATCCTTTAAGTTGCCCTTGTGACATATAAGATTCTTCAAGTTGCCCCCGTGATGGAAGCCTAGTGATTCAGGTGCAAAATTCCACACATGATATCCATGGTTTAAGTCATGACACTTCCAAAATATTACTAGTGCTCCATGACTGACCTCCTACGTAACGTGCCCTAAGACGGGTTTGACGTATGCAACTTAGATGGTACGATTTACCATTTTTTTAAGATTCTTCAAGTTGGTACTGCCAACGTACTCGGCTCTAAAAGAACCAATTCTCAATATCTAAAACACTAGTAGCAACAAACCAACTAGCCAAACAATAACTAGACGTCATTTTACCATCCAATAATTATATTATAAACTTGAACTCTACTATCAAGTTTCAGGTAAAGTGAATAATTTACCAAATCATGACCACTTTACCCATTAAACAATAAACACACAGGAACTATTAGAAAAGTACAGTAGTAGAAGAGCTTCTAAGAACGTAAAAATACATGCCAAACACACCACCAAATATACAAAAAACCACACCAATAGATTCTTAAAACCTCATAACATACACGTATACGATACCACTACATATGAAAAGAGACACCACACTATATACAAAAAACACACTCACACACCAGCATCTAGGTTGTGACAACTCCTAATATGTTTGATAAATAAAGAAAAATGCATACAAAACTCCAATCACATGTTCATTAGGAACACAACCCAAAGAAAGAAAGAATGAAACATGATTGACCATACACACTTTTGCATAATATGATCCTAAGGCCAAGACCTTGGTTTTTCCCCTTTAATGAAAATTGCACGCCAAAATCACACTTGACAACACTTCTGCGAAAGTGACATGCCACCAAAACACATGCCAAACTTGCCTACACACCCTCGCACCAACTAAACTAGCGAGAATCTAAAGGAAGTTTACAAAGACAGAGCTTGTACATAGGATGAAAACCAGTATGAGCAATCTAGGCAAGAAATTTTAGGACTATTCTTAATCCAAATACACAAAGAAGTTTTTATCTAAACCACGATGACATATACGTTTAGAGCTCGATTGTTGAAAACCACCTCGTTTCTAGCTTTTCAATCTAACCATAAGGTAGTGTATGGTATAGCTCTCAAGAACCCAAATTTAGAGGATGACATTCTTAGTAATTTGGATCCTTAGAGGAATGTGGATAATATATGGCTCAAACGGAAAAGAAGCAAACTCTAAGAAAGAATAACATAATAGACTTCTTTGGTGTAAGCACAATTCAATGAGAGGTGGTATGAATCTTCATTCTAAAAAAATCTAGAATATAATTGCACAACTATGACTTGGATCGTTGAGCATATGAGAATACACCCCATACAAACTCCTTAAACGAACCAACCAAGTCTTATGGTAGCATACGATTCCAACTGAAACTCAAATAGTCTATAATGCAAAGTTTATCTTCAATCTCCGTTCTTAGCGAGCTAATTGTGAATGTACCATACGATTCTTCAACACTAGCTTAATAGTCGCCAATTGCAGGAGAATCAAATTCACCAATGATTGAAACAAAATCTAATAATTCCATTTTTCCAGGTCTAGCTTGAGGAGCCCTTTGCCTCATCTAGCTCAACACCCACCTTATGTAGTTACTATATCTTATTTAGGCTATTGTGCTTTTCTATTACATGTGATTACATACAAATGAGGGAATCAAAAGGCAAGAGGAACCGACCTAACCCATATGTCTCTACAAAACACTCATATTCTAACAAAAAAAACATGTCAAGTTTAAACCAAGTAAATCCAGGTTTATGTTTTGATGCGTGTAAATAATGCCAAAACTTGATGTGATAGATCTATTTTTAAATTTATAAAATCGATCTCATCTCAACTAGGTACTATTACACACTAAGAAATGAACATAATTGTGTAGCAGTATAACTTTGGTAAGAAAGGGGGTCGAACTCTTGGGGAACGACTATGAAACAATTGAACTCATTTGATTATTAGTTAAACTAAAAATAGAAAGTAAAAGGGGTAATTTGCAATAAAATGCAAGATCAAACAAAACGCAAACAAAGGAAAGATAATATGGAAAATTGCTTTAGACACAATTCTGAAGGTATTCTTACTTAAACTTGATTTCACCCTCCAATTATGACTAATTTATATTAAGTGCAACGGTTAATAATATGTTGTTCACTGATTCCTAAGTTCATTAGTTCCATTGGTTTGTTCACTAATCCTAATGATTCTAAGGACTTCTAGTCACAATGGCAATGTAAACTAGTTATCCTCATTATTAGTTATTAAGTTCATATCATGCAGATTTAATCAGGTTAATTAATCTCAATAGTCATAATAATTAATTATTGCACATAATGGTCATTTAATGCAACTTACACGTTTAAGTTCATTATTTTACTATCCTAACCCTATGATTTGGTACCCATCTAGTCATACATTTCTAATGGTCATAGTACAATCATGATTAAACTCAAACAATCAGATCGGTCCTCTTGATTGAAATAACTCAACAACAGGGCAACAAATATTCAAACTTTAACATATAATGATCATAGATTAAAGTAACACAATAAATTAAAAAACTTTTTAATAGCCAAACATCAATCAATTCATACAATTAGGGTTTCATCAATGTTAAGCAAAAACAATGGGTATCACCCCAAATATGAAAGTCGAATACCGAAAGAACCCATAATGAGTGCTAAATATAGACAATAAAGCAAACAGAACAGTAACCTAATGATTCAGCTTCAGATCCTTCAGAATTCTACTCCATGTCAGCCTTCCGGCCTCCCAACTGACTTTTGGACTCTCAAAACATTGATCTTAGGGTTTTTCCTAGGTTTAGGTATTTCAATCAATTCATACAATTAGGGTTTTTTGCCTAATTTTCAGCTTAATTCAAACCATTAAGTACCATTTATCTGATTTCTAACCAAAAATACAACTTTTAGTACCCTGATATAGCATAAAATTTATATACAAAAGCATAATATCAAGTTTAAACTAGGAAATGTTGTACCAAGCTCTCGACATTACTTGTTTGATCATTATTCTTGAAACACGAGGACTAGTGTATTACAATAATGGTTCTTGCCGAAAAAGAGGTCCAATAATTTTAAACCTCCACCACTACTTAAAAGTAGGGCAATGTTTGAAGCTCCTAAACTACCAACCCCAAGACTTCATTTGGATTTAGAAACAATGGGTTTATTCTAAGATACCAAATTTATAAGAATTATTTATGTTGCCACCTCAAAGAAAATTCATATGCAAATTTTCAAGAGAGTCAATGACTATAATCAGTGCCTTCAAGAGTGAAAAGTAGTAGATGGGAAAACTACCAAGAACTTATTTAATTAAAGTTGAACACCTAAAAATAAAGAGTTTTTTTATTTCCAAAGAGATAGTTTGGATTTGACCTTTTCAATGATATGGGAAACTTCTGAGGGTGACATGTTAGCTCTAACCAATGGACCCTAGTAAATGGGAAGGATTCAGAACCACACCAAAGAATCTGAGCCATGTCATCAAATTCACCAGGTGATATCCCAATTCTAAAGATCCTACGTTTTGATAAGCTTACCTTTAACCCTAATGCTAGTTGTAAGAATCTAGGAATTTGGGCAAGTTTTGACAATTAATGAGCGACCAATCACCTAGAAAAATTATATCATCGACATCGAATATGTGAGATAGATTTGGGTAGTTATGAGGGATACTAAATTCGAAGAGAACACCAAGAGAACATGCTTTACATAGCTACATGTAGTATTTCCATTACATAGGCGTGTTCCCATAGAAGCATGTCGAATGTATTGATTATATTATTATATTCAAGTATGGACCTCTTTAGTCTGAAATAATATTATTTTATTATAGAAGTCATATTGTTTGACAGAATAAGGATGTGATGTCCCTTCTTCTGTTATTAGGATAATATCCTCTAGTCTTCCCTTGCACTATAAAAGGAAGATCGGCCCTTCATTTATCTTTATGGTTTTGAATAACTCATTTGTAAACACTCATCATGAATTATCAATACAGACTTCATTTCCATCAGATACTTTACATTTCATGTTTTATGTTCTTGCGTTTATTTTGAGTATTTACTTTTAAGTCATTTTAATTTCACATATATCTTGTTTACTTTATAATTGAGCAAATCGATCCATACAAGTTTACAACTTTAACTTAAACTTTTTTTCAACAAATTTAAACGTATGAGAACCTTCTGTTGAAACCGAGAGGGTACGTTAAGCATTGTACTATTTTCTATTCTTATATATCTTGTACAATATAAAGTCCATGTAGACAATATATTCATTAACCCCAATGAGTATTTTCACAAATCAACATTTAGTTAATTAAGAAAAAAATTGATATTTTCAAGCATATTTGCATTTTTTTCTCAATTAATTTTATTTGACAAAACTGATTTCAAACACGTATTACAGAAAAAAGAAAAGAAAAAAAACACATTTCTCCAACTTTATTAAGAAAGTTCGAAGAAATTAACAGAAAATAATCAAAGGTTTCATCATTTTCTTTCAATTATTTTTCTTAATTTTTGAGAGAAACAAAGGTAGTGTTTGGTATGCAGTAATCAAAGAGTGAATGGAATGCAATATTACGACAGAATGAAAATGATAATGTTTGGTTGTTCGAATAATGGAATGGAACATTCATCATTGAATGTGATTTCTTGTACTTAGATGAATTTAATTCTATAGGGGAAGAGTGTTTTTTTTTCCATAAGGAATGAAATGATATAAAATACAATTAAATTACTTTTAATCTTATAATCTTCTTAAAATTTTTAAAACTTCATTTAAAAAAATTTTATTTTTAAAAATTAAATATTTTTTATAATATATATATATATATATATATATATATATATATATATATATATATATATATATATATATATATATATATATATATATATATATATATATATATATATATATATATATATGTAGGTTCAAATATGAGTTGTAAATATTGTGTGAATGTAGGACTAATTCTGGACCAATCATTATCTAAGGGCAAATTAATCCATTTATATAATATAAGTATTATTTCCATTAAGTAATTAATTAAATTGTCCAAATTAAATGTCTATGTTTATGAAACTTAACTTAGCTAACCCTATTAATCCCCCCTATCTCTTACGTCTTCAACGATAAAGTCTCGCTTCCTTCTCCGATCGGCAAGCTCCACTACACTACAAATCCTTCTTCTCTGTCGTCGGTCGTCAATTCCTTCTCTTCCACCGCCACTCTCCGTTCAGGCCTCCTGCATCGTCGCTGTCTTCCTCCCCGCCTCCACCGCTTTCTGCCTTTTTCCTTGCCATCGGTAAGCCCTAACCTGTAAAAAAAATTGATCTCCGCTCAACTACAAGTCTGGGCCTTTTTCTTTGCTGTCGTCAACCCTTCGTAAAAAAATGATCTACTCAAAGGCATTCTCAGATAATGGTGCATGCGTATAACAGTATACATCGCATGCATACCACATTTCAAAGGCAATGTTTTCTCAGAGAATGGCGCATGTGTATAATAGTTTTTTGATAATGAGGCATTCTCAGATAATGGCGCATGTGTATAATAGTTTTTTTTTAGAATGGGGCATTCTCAAAGAATGGAGCATTCTAAGATAATGGGGCATGCGTATAAGTTTTCCGGATGTGGTATCGTTATTTTTTTGGTAATTTACAGGACATGCGTATAACAATTTTCAAATGCATTCTCATAGAATGGGTGATAGAATGTATAACAGTTTTCAATCACGAACTTGATTAAAAACACGTTAAAATTAAAACTATAAATTTAAAAACACATTAAAATTTAAATTGAAAATTTAAACCTGATAAAGAAAAACGGTGAAAACTCGCATTCTGAAAATCCTCCACTTCCTAATTTATTAAAATCAAAAAAGTCTGATTTACCATTATGGTGGTTTTAGTCTAGAAAGTAATTAATTTTTTCCTTTTAATTACCATCATGCCATTATTGATCATACATTCACACTATAATTGCAATTCTCATTTAATCCTAACACACACACACACACACACACACACTCTCTCTCTCCATCTCTCTCTCTCTCTCTTTATAAATATATAAATATATATATATATATATATATATATATATATATATATATATATATATATA
Organism: Cichorium intybus; assembly: GCA_023525715.1. Classification (NCBI taxonomy): domain Eukaryota; kingdom Viridiplantae; phylum Streptophyta; class Magnoliopsida; order Asterales; family Asteraceae; genus Cichorium; species Cichorium intybus. The sequence goes on from CM042010.1 coordinate 113,333,189, forward strand.
TATATATATATATATATATATATATAAAGTTTTTATGGTATCTAGTTCTCTTTATTATGTTAGTTTTTTAAATTATAGATAATTTTTTTTACTATATGTAAAACCATATAATATATATTTTGAATAAAAAGAAATATGTTTATATATAACTTTTTTAACGATATATATTTATTGGACAAAAATTTATTTTATAAGATAACATTTTTTTCTTTATTTATTAATTTTATTTTATTTAGTTTTTATATATTGATAATAAACACTATGTCTGAATGACTCATTTTATTCATTAAAATTAACCAAACATGACAATAAAATATAATGATTGATTCTATTACATTCTTTATTTCATTACTTTGTCTATTTCACTTCTTAAAATCAGACCCTAAGGGAGTCATAAGAAAGTATTTTATAAAACTTTAAACTTTATAGTCACAAAAAGATCTTTATGTAACCTAAATTTATACTTTTCTTACAATTGAAAAAATATATACAGGGCAAAGTTATGAATTTGTCGCTTTTCGTTTCTTTTTTCCCCAACTTGAAACATAAAAAACTCTTTGTTTTAACTTCTTTTTCCAATTCGGAAAATAGCAATAAAATCATAAATTTCCATGTTTATCACGGTCAACAAATTTATTGTTTCTGTTAGTAAACTTGACCTTTTTAAAACTGCTATTGACTTATTGTAGTGATTTGAGTTATTGGTGTTAAAAATCAATAAGTTTTCAAAAAGCATACATGAAATTAGTGATAAACGATGGATTTACACAAAATAAAGTCCCCGTTCTTTTTTATCACTTGGCATAATCTTGCCATAATAAGATTCACCTACAAGATCTTGCAATATCCATTAACTTTCCAATATGTAGGCACCCATATCTTGCGAATGTTGATTTTATAATATTGGTATCAATGGTATGACTGTAAAAGATTTATAAAAGTATTAAAAGTTACACTTTAATCCTTCAAGTTTCAATAATCAACAAGCAAACTTTAACAAACAAAACCATTTATTTTTAAGGGTTATGTTATATGTACCCCAAACACACACATTCATAGGGATACACATAGTAATTTTGTGTGTGTAATTTGTTTTTTTTGGAGGGGGGTGCGGATAGAATCACCCATTTTTAATTGTGTTACGACGTTATTCGATATCCTCAAACGTGAAATAGAAGTTTGCAACATCGAAAGTATCTAGAGCGGCAGAAAAATAAACTTCTAATCATAGTTTTTTTTTTTTTTTTTGAACGGCTTCTAATCATAGCTATTTAGAGAAAATACAAACTGCATAACCAAAACAATCTATGTTAAATCTATTTCGGATCCATTACATGAGAGATCAATCACGAAGCACAAACAATATTTATGGCGTGTCGGAATTTAAATTATTGACCTCCTATGTGGATTTCCGTACATCAACTAAGCTCCTATTGTGTAGGAAAAAAATTAAAAAAAAAACCAACGAGATATTTTTATTTTTGTAAAAGTATATGTTATACATCTCATTCTCGTCAGTGACCGTTGATATAAAAGCTTGGCTTAGTGGACAACACCACGCCGCCCTATGCGGCGTTGCTGAAGGTTGGCCACACAATGATGAGGTCACCACCCATCCTCTCCCATTGTTTTGACCGTTGAAGAGTAAGATTTTCGTTTTTTACATGTAATATATATCACCATTACCTCTTATAAATACGACTTCAAACGTTAATTTGTTACACTCCTATTTTTATCAATTATCTCTTACTTTCTTCTTATTATCACCTACGATGGATTCAAACAATACCAACTCAAATCCTTTCTGTTGATTCACCACTATCATATTACCCGCAATACGATAATTCATTTCCACCCGCACAATTTATATATTCCACATGGCACCAACCTTCACATTTGTCACCAATGCCACAATATTATCATATGAAAACTTCCCAAAGCCAACCGAATTCCCAACACGAATATGTACCCAAAACCTAACTGAACCATCACCCAAAACCCAACACGAATTCGTACCTGATGCCCGAATCCATTAAACCAGGCTCTCCGTGGTCCACAACATAACTTATTTGAATTTTGTTTGGGAAAATAAGTTTGATTTCAAAAATCGTTTCAAAATATTTTGGAACCTTGGTTTAAGTCCGAGCACACAACACATGGATGTCCGAATCCATTAAACCATGCTTTAATACCAACTTGTAACACCCTAATTTTTTGAAATAATAATAATAACTCATTTAAAATAAAATTCAATTTTTACAAAAATATTTCAAAGAATTAAATAAAGTACCTCAAAGTGCCAGGTGTTACTAAAACATTAAATTAATAGAATATTAGAAATGGGACTTAGATTTTTAAACAATCAATAGAAGCTCGAACAGTCAGGTCATGATCTTTTCCGAAATCTATCCCTTTTAAAACCTCAAAATAGTAAACAACCACGGGTAAGCTAGAAGCCTAGTGAGCACACAATCTACACAAACAATTATATAGACATAGCATGTAACGCCCCAACTTTTACAAACCATTTATATTACACAAAAACATATTTTCCAAAATACGGTTTAACAAAAACCATTGTATTTGTTTAAATACGACAATGGGTGTTACAAATTACATATCATACAACCATAAAGTTTAAGAGAAAGGATTTAACCAAATACCAATGCATGTATGCTGTAACCAGCTCCACTCCTTCATACTCTAGGATTTATTTTACAACTTCAAACTATCTTACATCTTCGTACCTGAACCTGGAATACATGGCATAAAAAATGGAATACGTAAGACAAAAATGTCTCGTGAGTTACATGAGTTTTAGACTCAAACATTTAATTTCTTTTTCCAACTTTTTCCTTTAAAATTCTTAACATAGAATATCTGTCAAAACTTTATAGTGGTGGCATACAAAACTCTTTACTTTTCAAAAATCATTTCATAGCATACTTTGTAAAAATTTACATCTTTCTTACTTTCTTTGACTGGTATTATAAACTCGCTGGATTTTTATACTTAGGGCTTTAATCACCATAAGTGATACCCCAAGTCTCTACAGCTAGAAAGAACGGATCAATCCTCACCGGTAGAAGTTGCTTAGGAAATCTACTTCGCTAATGGGCTTTTCCCCAGTAGACTCCATACCTAACCCGGGTAGGTGGAACACGGCATGGTTCCATTACTAACATTGCTTGCTACAAATATCAGTCATACAAAATACTTTCTGCTTACTTAAACATTACTTGTACACATAATGGCTAAATGCCAAGCTTTTGACTAAAACATGTTTTTACCACATTCTAGGCTATTGCCAAAATCATACATATATGGTTTATAACCCAAAACTCATTTTCCACATAATTGGCTCATAGACCAAATCATACTTTCAAATTTAGCATTTTACTTTCCAAATGAGTTAGAAAATATCACTCTTGCATATAGTTTCACACATAAAAATATTATATGAAATCTTAATATACTTACTTGCCATGTACCCCAAAATGGGAAAAATATCTCATGTACTCACCTTATAGTTCTTGAAGAGTTGATTAAGTGTTTCTTGGTTCTTTACCCTTCCGATGTTGCTCAATCACTTGACTTGCACCTATATTTAATATATCATACATTAACATTTATTTCTATTGACTCTATAACTCATTAGAGCCTTTATAATACTACCATAGGTCATAACAGTTATATAACTTTTAAATGACCAACTTTAGCTAAGTCGTATATTATATGTATTTTACTACAGTACCCTCGGGAGGCCGTATTTTCAATCCGACAATTTTCTGTGTCATTATGGACCATATTGGACTTGTGTTCCAAATTTGGGGTCAAACGGACAAGTTCAGGACTAAATCTCAAAATCCAATTTCACTTGGCAGGAGACTCATTGCAAAAACTTCATTTTGTTCCTGGCGTGAGGTCGCGTCGCGATCCTAAGAGATCGGGTTGCGATCTCTAAGTTTGTTGCCCTTTTTGACGATTTTTGCAACTGCAGCTTCACCATTCACTTTCATTAGGTTCTTAATACACATCTTAATCATTATACAATCCTTCTAAGACTAAATTAACAACTCTTTAATACAATTAAACCATAAGATCATCAATTCCATCCTTTTTGCTTGAAATTTTCCCGTAACACCTAATTTAACACCAAAAACCATTTTAATGAATTTTCAAGCATGGAACTGATTTCTTACACTCTTTATGACTCTTTGAGCTTATTAAATCGTTTGAAATCAGTTTCAAACTCATAAACCCATTTCTAGGGTTCTTGAGCTAAAAACCCACTTCTTGAAATTTAACCAAAATCAATGGTTATATCGTGTTTTCTGTGATGTTCTGAACTAGATAAAGTATGTGATTTCATTGTAGAAACTTCATGCTCAATTCCAGTTTGGAGATTACCCACAAACTTGAAGAACTAAGCTTAGGGTTGATAATTTCTTACCTTAGAAGCTTGGAATCACCAATTCCAAGTGTTGATTCTTAAATCTTTGCTTCAAATTTTCGTGAGCTTGCAATCTCCCGTGTTCTCCATCCCTCTAGCTCTTTCCCGAACTCTCTATAATCTTCTGGGAACTATGGGAGATTTTTCTCCTATTTATAGTTCCATAATTATACTTTACCCCCCTCAAGTTCTACTTCTTCCATTATGGCACCAAAATCAAACTATTATTACATAAAGTTCATTTTCTTACATTTTTATCCCAATGACACAAAAATATTTTACATCAAGGTCCAAAACATGGCAAAAGACTAATTTGCCCTTTTTCACAACTTTAATATTACACACGATTATTTTACGTTTTATTTTACAATTTGCGAGTTCTTACATAGCATGTAACAAGTAACATTCCTCACGAAGAGGCTGGATAACATTCTCAATGAAACGTAGGATTATCATCTCCCACAAAGGTATCATGTAACAAACTACGTACATTATCAATAGTCACTACTAATACCATATTTAAACTATTTACTTAATAATACTTTATATAGTATTCAGTTTAGTATTTATTTCAAGACGCCAATATGTTTATGGACAGATATACCCCTCTTTTACTTATTCTTTCAGAAAGATTATTATGTTTCATTAAAATACATTTTTATATATTTCTAATGGTATTAGGTAGATCCTCATATGATTTTTTAATTTTCTACTAATTTTACAAGTTGACTATTGAAATCAGTTAACTCTCTATGTAAGAACCCGCAAAATTTTAAAAGGGTAAAACGGTCTTTTGACACGTTATAAAACTATTATGTAAAATAATATGTATATGTGAAATTATAATATAATAAATAAGCGATTATGTGAAATTTGGAGTTTTACCGCGTGAATAGTGAAATTTGACTAAAAAGGGCAAAATGGTCATTTGACATGAAAATGACCAAATTGTCAAGAAAATGTCAAGTTAGAAGTTAATGGAAACTTGAGTGCAATGTTATGGGTCTTAGGACCATTTTTAACCATCACCCTGATGGCCTAGTGGATAAGGCTTTGGACTCTTTCTCTTCCCCCATAAAGAGGTTCCAAGTTCTAATCCCACTCCCTCCCTTTCCCCATAGGGAGTGTTAGGTTTCAATAAAGGGATGGCCACTGGCCACCTCTCTATCCCCGTAGGTGATTGACCCGGACCACCCTGCTGCCAGGTGTGCGTGGGCCCCGAGGTTGCTTCATCAGGGTCATCCAAAGGATGGGCCGGGTGGGGTCCTCGGTTATCAAAAAAAAAAAAAAAAGGACCATTTTGAAGAAAAGTTTGAAAGCTTGGGGACTAAAATATAAATGTTTATAAATATTAAATATATATGTTATATGATAGTTATCCTCCATCATGTGAGAACTCAGTAGAAGAGTCCAGAGAGAGCTAGAGAGAACGAGAGTGAGTACGGGAGAAAAAGAAGAGGTTCAAGAATCGTTGCCAAGGAAATCAAGAAAAACTTTGGAATTAGTGATTCCAAGCTCCAAGAGGTAATATTCTAGCCTTTGAACTCAAAATTATGAACGGGAATCAAGCTTGGATTTCTGACTTTCCAGAAATCATGGTTCCAAAGTTATCATCTAGTTTATCTTGCTTAAGAATCACCATAAAAGCATGTTCTATCCATAGAATGTGTAAAAAATCAAGAAATGGTGATTTTTGCTCAAGAACCCTAAGTCACGGGTTTGAAAGTCCAGGTGGTTTTGATGAACCTAATATGTTAGAAATGATGAGATGAACATGTAGAGGTTACCAATTGGATAAAAATGAAGCTTTGAAGCAACAATTGTAAAAATGGGTTTTTAATCTCAAGAACCCTAGAAATGGGTAAAAGAGATGAAACTGATTCTATATGTTTCTTATAGTCTTGTTAAGTCAAACATGATATAAGTAATGCAAGAAATCAGTTTCAAGTTTGAAAATCCAACAAAACGATTTTTGATGAAAAATTGTATTTTCGGAAGAACTTTTGAGGTTTTAAAGAAGATTTAATGTTTTTGTGGATCAAAGTTAAATATAAGTTGGTATTTAGGGCCTAAGAATGACCCTAAACCAATTAAGTTAAGTATTAAGAGCTTAATGGGGTGAAAAGTGGGGCTGCAGTTTAGAAAAAACGCCAAAAATGGCATTATACTATGGATCGCGACCCGACCCAAGGGTGGATCGCGACCCGATCTCGCGACTGGAAAAATGTTTACTTCTGTCCAATTTTTCAAGTTAGAAACCATAGCTAGGCATGTCCGTTTGGTCTGAAATTTTTGCTATAGCCTTAAAATGGTATGAAAACATATAAGAAATTTTCAAAATCGTAATCCGACCTTCCGGAAAAACCACTGTAGCGGCAGTGGCCAATCAAATGAATATCAAAACTTGATTTTTGGAATTTGTGCTAGACTTGTCCAATTAACTCCAAATTTGAAACACAAGTCTAATATGGCCTAAGACTTCATGCAAAAGTGTCGGAACTGAAATACGACCCCTCGGGAGTACTGTAGCAAAATACGCATATTTCGGAGAAAAACTATAAAACGAGTTTATTAATGGTTATACATTTATTATAACCTGGAGTTGTGTCACATGAGACTTTAGAACTATAGAGTTAATTATATTGAGTATTTATACATGATACTTGTATAGGTGGTGCTTCAAATACCATAGACCACGGGAAAGGAAAAGGCGTACGTGAAGCTTAGTGAACCGTAGCAGAATCAAGGTGAGTTTTATAAGGATTTTCTATAGTACATAGCTAAATGATATTTTCAGAAAATGAGATTTCCAAATACTTTTAAATACTAAAGTTGGAAACAGTTTTAAAGTAGCTCTATACAAGGGCTAAGTATTTTAAAGTAGATTTTAAAGCAGTGTAGTTTACAAAGTATTTTGAAAGTAGTTCCGCATGTGAACTAAAGATGTTGAAGTTAGTTTTGATAATATTTTTGATAAAGAGTTATAAAGTTTCTGAGTTTGAGTTTATTACAAATTGTGTCCCGTTTTGACCAATTTGAGATGTAATGAAATAAGAACTAAAGAAAGAAAGAAGTAAGAGCCAGTTGTCCGGACTAGGATCACCCACATAAGCAGGGGATCAGAAGACACTACTGGGATGGTTCCTCCCGTCGCGAAGTAGTTGTCTAGCTTAGTATACCCTTGTGCTTGAATCCGTTCCAAGTCACAAAGGGGAGACAGAATGAGCATAACCGAGCGGACAGATCTGTTCTGTCCCGCGAGGGGAGCTAGTTGAATGAATTAAATAAAAATAATTCATGAGTTTCAGTTGGTCACTAGAAAATGAGAAAGAAAGCAGTTTTGAGAAAGAAAGTATTTTAAAGTTTGAAAGTAAAGAAGAAAAGACATTTTTGAGATTTATGATATAAATCAGTTTTGGGCAGTTTACTTGTAATATTTCAAGTTTTGAACAGAAAAGTTTTGGGTCTAAACCCATATTACTCACGAGGCTTTATGTCTCACGTATTTTTTTTAAAATGCTATGTACTTAGGTGAAAGGAGCGAAGGTTGCAGTTGGGACCAGTTTGTACACTGTAAGTTTAAATTATGGTTATCTGAATTGAGTCTGTAATACCCCTTAAGCTTAAGTTTGTAAAATAAAAAAAATTTTAAGTGGCTACTTTATAGTCACGAGTTGTAAAATATGTTTGTATCATAAACTGTATTTGTATTAAAATATGGTTTGAGAAAAGGGGTGTTACAGTCTAGACCAGTCTACAAAGCCTGTAACTCCACTATACTTAGGGTAGGAACAAAGTTAAGGCATTTGGACAGGAGAAATTAGACATCCATAAGAGGCTATAGGTCATGATCTCATGTCATTTGCGATTTTATAGAATCACTTATGAATTTCACAAATTAAGAATCTAAATCTATCGGTTTCTAGGACAAGTTTGTAAAGATGGCAACTTTCATCTAAGTTGGCGTATGGATCGGGTCATGACCTTTGGATGGAAGAAACGAGACCCCAATACTAGACTACAAGCCCCTACCTTGCCCTCAAATTATTTTTATGGAATTTTTGGTGATTTTTTCAAAACAATGACAAATTACATGAAATCATAACATTCTCTATGTTTACGTTTTTTTTAACCCAAACTCTTAAGCACATAATCATTAAGCACTTAACGCATTAATTTAAATGAAACATAGGTTCTAAACAAGGGTGTTAAATGTCCACTAAAAGCTTCTTAATATGTTAATACCAAGCTTAACTAATAAGGTCATGAAACTAGAATCTTTAACATAAAATCATAGTTTTTCATTAGGGTTAAAACTTGCAAATTAACCCAGTAAGATCATTCCTTTACGTATGATTATAGGCTTCACAAATCATGCTATTATATGCATTTATTTCAGTTTTGATTAGTTTGGAGTATTAAAGACTTAAGAAGGTATTTCTATAAAGTTTTCTAAATTAAGACCTTCTTGACCCCTATCCAGTGTTTTGGTCATAACATTTGAACTGTAACTCCAATGAGATGAGCCAAGTATCCTTAGAAACTAGACTCAATTTCCCGCAACTTCTATTTGTGGTGATTTCTTTAATTCGATCTCTATTTTTCACAACACGGTCTGCAAGTTCGAGATATAATGTTGCACCAAACTTTTAAGCATGTAGACAAACTTTTCATTAAGACCTTTGATCATTGACTTATTCAATTCATTCCTTTGTTCAATTCTGATACATATCCATTCATTAACACATAACTTTACTCGGTTTTTCATACATGCACCCAATCTCGGGTTTCATAAATAAGAAAGAAAGAAAAAGGAATTAGAACACCACCTTCAAGAACTCATGCATACTTCCACATCTCTTTCTCTTTCTTTCCTTCACCCCTATAGGTTGCACAACAACAAGGAACATCAGCCCTATCTCTTCTTCTCATTGACTTCAACTTCTTTCCCGCGTCGTTTCTTCTTGATAGTTCTCTTTCCTGCTCCTTATTATTTTCTTGGTCACAGTCCCTCAATTTTACGTGAAGATGTGCAAAACAACTTTGGCTTGTGTGTGTTCGGTGTTATGGTGGCATGGGAGGTTTTCAGGGATTTAAGGATTGAAGATTTGAGCCCTATGGTGAGCCAAAAAATTTGTGTCACTGAAAATAATTGGCCCAAGAACATTACCATGCAACTTTGAGGTTTCGTCATTTCGAGTCCCCGTACTTTGTGATACTAAGTATTTTAACCCTTAGCCATAATATCTAACATTCTAAGTTTTGTTTCATGACAAAATCAAACCCCAACTTTAATTATGAAGTATATAATTATTATTATTATTATTATTATTATTATTATTATTACTACTACTATTATTATTATTATTATTATTATTACTATTATTATTACTACTACTACTACTTTCATAATTTCTAACTAATTTATTTGTCGTTTTCCTAAAATAGGATTTAAATACACAATTAAATAATTAAATATGAACAAACGCATGTTTACAAATTGGATATGGAGGCGTGAAAGATACTCCAAGTTATAAAAGGGTTAGGTTTTAATGGGGATATTATAGTTCTTTTTTCATATTTATAAGTTATAAACCGTTTTCAAAAAGTAAGGAGCATGTGATTTTTTTAAAATGACTTACCGAGAGTAGTAATAAACACTTTTCAAAAGCACATATGTATTTTCTAAATACTTTTTAAAGCTTATTAACTTTTTGAAAAGTCAATAAATCAATAAGCACTTTCTAAAAACAATATCAAACACACCCTTAGGGGTTGTTTCTTTTTTATGGGTTAAAAGGGTTACAATCTTCAGTCTCTAAGAAAAAAACTATTTGGTTTGGGAAGTCTGCAAGCTATATAAAAAACAGAAGTTTGAAAAAACTAATTTTTTTAAGCTTAAAAAACTTCTTAACCACTCAGACATATCAACATTTGTGTCGGGTTCTCATAACTTACTTAATTAACATATGTTCAAATAAATATAAGATAACATGTTCATGTAACATCTAAGGGGCCTTTTGGTTCATCAGAATTTGAGGGAATTAGAATCCAATTATTTCGAATTCTTGGGTTTGGTCCAAGTTTTGTTTGAAGGAATTGGAATTCAATTCCATTGAAATGGAGGGAATGAGTTCCTTTGATGGTTGGATGGAATTCATTCCCTTAGAGAGGGAATATGCAAGATTATCATTATACCATTCTATTACATTTTTAAATTGAAACCCTCTACCACCATCATCATCACCACCACCACCACCACTCACCGCCACCACCCACTACCATGCATCACTACCACCACCCACCACCGCCACCGCTACCCACCACCACCTACCACCACCGTCAGACATCACCACCACCATTGCCACCATCCACCACCACCCTCCCACCACTTGCAATAAGTTATAAAATAAAGTAAAATTATGCAAAAAAAAAAAAGAAAAAAAAAAGAAGGACAAATGTGTCATTTACATGGATTTCAATTCCATTTTCTGCCAACCATATAGAATATGGAATTGGATTCCAGTTCCATTTCCTAAGAACCAAACTAAATATGGAATTGGATTTCAATTCCATTTTCTATCAACCAAACTAAATATGGAATTTGATTTCAATTCCTGATAAATTCCAGTTCTTTGACAGCTTTTAATTCATTCAAAAACTTTTAGCAAACGAAACGCCACCTAAAGTTATCTTAATGTCTGAAATCCATTCATTATCATTAAATCGTGTTACTATCCTTGAAGATTATGTGTAACTTCTAAGTTACGGGAAAGAAGATGAGATAACTCTTATTTTATGAGCAAATTGTGCAATATAGCAACGTAGTTATGAGTTTATCCCGGTATAGGAAATATTATTTAGTTTTTGCCTGCGATATAGGAAGCATTATTTAGTTTTTACCCACAATAATAAATTTTACATCTTTTAACCAATATAGACACTATACAAATTACAAGAGAAACGATAATGTGTCACAATTGTCACCCTCCCCTTCCAACTAAAATTTTGGTTTTGTGAGCTTTATGTTCTTGTTTTTGAGACACTCTCATTTAACGGTTAAACTTGTGTATCGTTTTAATGACGAGTTACACATTAGGTAGTGTGAAACAAAAAAAGAGCTACCATTATAGAAGGAGGCTGACATAGTGACATTTGATATAAACCATGGAAACATCAACTTCAACTTTTGTAAATCAAATTTATATTGGCAATATTAGGATTTGTATGTATTGGATAGCGTATTGTTTATGCAATATTTGGCTGGAAAAAATTGGTGGTGGTGCGATGCTTGAATAAATAAATAGATATAAAAAGAGATTTAATAAGAAATAGATAAAAATGAAATGTCAATTACACGGTATTGTAATATGAGATACATATCTTTTTTAAGTCTTTTGAAAAACAAACAATTTATTAATTAAACGTCTATCATTTTAAAAAAAATTTAAAAAATTGTTTTTGAAAAAACAAACAACACACTAATAGATTAAAATCGAAGCATATTTATAATAATAAATTTTATTAAATAAAACTTAATAGAAAATTGATTTGAGAAAAAAGTAAAATCTTTAAAAGGTTGACATAAAATGCACCTTGGAGATGCCATAGACAAAGTCACAAATATCATGGTGGCAAAAAAATATCTATGACTAGGCGAAAATATTATGTTGGTGGGGGCATACGCATAAAAATTTATTAAACGGGTGGTTGTAAATAAGTGTGACGTCATGCGTGTAGAAGGAATTGTTAATCGTCATAAATTAATATTTATTCAAAACGTCTTCAATATTTATCTACGACCATGTACCTTTCTTCGTCTTTGAATTATAAAAAGGACACAGGGAGTCAAGGATGCATGATTTATTGATAGTTGCACCATCAAAGATGTATCTTATTAAATAGTGATATTTTTTTTATAAAGCTACACCTATTAAAAAAATAAAAAATAAAAAATTTTATACTATGTTTATACTACGTATACGAAATTTAGCAGATGTTTGGGCTACTACAGGACACGATTAAGAACCGCCCCTGACTAGATATATAAAATATATCTTATTTTTTATAGTTTAATTATGTATATTTTTTTTAATAAAGTCATTTATTTTGAAATAAAACCCAATCACAATCATCATGACCCAATAGTATTGTTACGCTAGATGTTCAAAAAACAAGGGAAAGACTAAATAAACACCATTTTGTATTTCATATACACTTTAGATGAAATTCACTTTTTTTTATTGGTTGAAATTACATTGTTTTTTGGAAAAATTAGATATGATTTGTTGAAAATAGGTTGACTTTTGTTAAATGATGTATATGAGATGTATATTTAGTAGCACCAAAAAAATTATCGTTTCGCTAGGTTATCATTATAAGGTGATGATTTTATTCGTATGTTCCTATTACTTAATATCATTGTTGTAAAGTTCGGTCTATCTGGTCGTGTGTTCGGAATCGAGTATAAGCGGAGACGTTTTTCTAAAATCGGTCAATAACCTTGGCGGTAAAACTTAGGAAAAAATCGGTCAAACTAAAGAATTTTTACTTTTTTATAAATAAATAAATATAATTGTTAAGTAATTAATTTAACATATATTATACATTTACTTATTTATTAAATATTTTGTTGTTTAATTTTAATTTCTTCAATTCAATTTAAATTTGATGTAATTATGATTGTATTTAGTATTTTAGTGTATATAAACATATAATGTGTACATATGTCTAACTTTCATAAATGTGTATGTATTTCTCACTTTTAGTATTTCAGTCATTCAATGTGTATAATCATATAACGTGTATGTATTTATTTATTAAATGTGTATGTATTTCTGACTTTTAGTATTTTAGCGTGTATCTTATAATATCTACGTATTTACCCAATCTGAGTACCCTTGGAGTACTCCCTCCCTAGACCGAGTACTTGCTACTGATTAGTCCACTGACCTAGGACTGCCTAGCAACTCTTGCAACACTACTAAATATCAATGTTTTAAAGCCCAAAGTTGACCGGTGTGTTGACCAAGTCATCCGGTTTAACTGTCGGATCAACCCGAATTTCAGATTTTTAATTCATTTTATATATTAAAGTTTCAAACACTATTTGTTCTAATACATGTACAATATTTGTTTCTCTCTAGAGCTCAAATGGGGTAAAAGACAATTAAAGACTCAAAGTGCAAACAATTTCTTTCAGATTAAGGAACTTTTGATAATAGACAATCAAGCTTCTATTTATTCTGGTACAAGCTTTATTTCTTCATGTAGCTCAAATTAGGTAAATGGCAATCAAGCACTAGAAGTTTAAACACTTTTTTTATTTTGTCAACATTACAATATGGAATATAGGATGAGATAGTAATTTCTATTTATTGTGGTACAAGCTTTATTTCTTCATGTAGCTCAAATTAGGTAAAAGACAATCAAACACTAGAAGTTTAAACACTTTTTTTATTTTGTCAGCATTACAATATGGAATATAGGATGAGATAGTAATTCAAAGTTAAAGTCATCATTAGAATCGACACTATATGATAAATCAAAACCTGAAGCTGAACTTAGCATTCAAGACGGGACTCATAAGTCATAAGTAATAGAGAATGGGAGATTACCTTTTGATGAACTTCGTGTGGGAGAACTCAGCTTCAAGACGACATCAAACTGTGGGAGCGACCAAACCAGTTCGTGGCTTCAAATCTGCTAGCTTAGAGACAAGGTGACTATACTTTCTTTCAATTAGATCAAAATTAATTGGGCTAACTTGAAACTTGAAAGTTGAAATTGGATCAATAATGTGCACTGGTTTAATCCATGTTTTTGGCGATTCAGTTCACCAGTTTAATTAGGGTTTTGAAGAAACCAGACCGGTTCATTGCTAGTCAGAAATAAACAATGGTCATAAATAACTCACTCTCTTCATTAGTTCACAGTCTAACCGGGTCGACTAGCTGATTCGACTCAGGTACAAAAACATTGTTAAATATATTACCTGTTAATTTTTTTGATTATTATTTTACTAAATACACCATTAATTACTTATATCATTTTGATTTAACATTTTACAATTATACATAATATTAAAAAGACAACTTTGCAAAAAAAAAAAATGGTCCCTGTGGTTGTTAAGAAATTGCAAATTTGGTCCAAAAGGTTTGAACTTCCATCAATTGTCCAAAATTTGATATTTCTAATGTTTTTGGTCATTATCCGCTTGTAATGACGATTATACCATTTATATTTGCTTTTTATTTTTAAATAATTTTAAAAAGAAAAAGCCACACCCCTCCCATCCTATCTCTCACACACTCTTTTTTTCTCTCTCCTTCTTGAACCAGGACATAAACAACCACTTCTTTACCCACCTAGTCACCATGGCTTCCTTTCTCTATTGTTTCTACGAATCTAACACGCACACCACCATCACAAGCCTGTTGGTCGACATCGTAGAGCACTAGAGCCCAGTCGCCTGTACGAATGGGTTCGTCGGAGCACCTGTCATTGCGTTTTCTTCTCTTCCCCACTGTTGCGATTATCGATCACCAAATTGAAAGGTTTTAAGCAAACTATGAACTAGAAATCCTAAGTTCACATGCAACCTAATAATGAGGATCTATGTTTTTCTTCTAATGAACATATAACAAAACCTAGAGGCCAATAATAATTTCTAAAGATCAAAACTAAGAAAAACCAACATTTGATTATTCTTCTTGAAGCTAGCAGCAAAAGTATCCTACCTCAAATGGAGTCACACCCAAGCAATGGAGGAGAAAACAGCAGAGTTCCAGAGAGACAGAAAATGGCACAGGAATAAGGGTGGCCAGGAGGTTTCTTTTATAGCCTCCAAGGGTTACAGTCAAAACCCTAGAGGAGCCTCCTTAATGGACAAGCATGTTGACCATTTGGACCAAGGCTTCTAAACCCTAATTAGGGTTTCGAGATTTAGAGTGTGCCCACTTAATTCTCGCCAACTTTGGCCCCTTGCCACTCGCTAGCCAGTTATTCAACTATTGAATAAATACAAACCAGTCCCTACACTTTTAATTAATTAATTTAATCACTAAATTAAATACAATTAATTCTAGATTAACTTCTAATTAATTATTATAGTTTCTAATTAATATATTAACACTTAAATATATTAATAAACTATTTATTTTATTTCTATTGATTTATTAAACAATTAATAAATCAACATTTCTCTCTACTTAACTCTACACCAATCCTCCAGCTATGAGGGCAACCCAAATGAACTTTGCTTCAATTAATAAGATAAATACAATTTATAAGTCATGGCTTAGATACCTAATCCAACAGTCTCCCAGTTGGATAAGTCTATGACTTTAATTGTTCTTTTTGTTGGATTAGGTGTCTAAGCCATGACTTTATATTTATATTTATCTTGTTAATTGAAGCAAAGTCCATTTGGGTTGCCCTCATAGCTAGAGGTTAGGATAGAGTTCAGTAGAGTAAAAGGTTGATTTATTAATTGTTTAATAAATCAATAGAATTAATTAAATGGTTTATTAATATATTTAAGTGTTAATATATTAATTAGAAACTATAATAATTAATTAAGATTTAATCTAGAATTAATTGGATTTAATTCAGTGATTAAATTAATTAATTAAAATGCAGGGGCTGACTTGTATTTATTCAATAGTTGAATAACTGGCAAGAGATAAGCCAGGGGCCAAAATGGCACCACCCTGGAGGCTTCTCCTAGGGTTGGCGAAAACCCTAATAGGGTTTAAGGAAGCCTGGTCCAAGTGGCCAACACGCTTGCCCACCTTGGAGGCTCCTTAGGGTTTCAGGTGTAACCATTTGGAGGCTATAAAAGGAACCCTCTGGCACCCTTATTATCTATGCCATTTTCACTAAGACTACTCTGCTGGACTGTCTTCTCCATTGCTTGGGTGTTCCATTTGAGGCAGGACACTTGTGCTGCTAGCTTTAAGGATCATAAGATCAAAAGGTTGGTTTTCTCAGTTTTGATCTTTAGAAATAATTGTTTCCTTTAGGTTTTAGTTTATTATCTTTATAGAAGAAAACATATATCTTTCTATGGTTGGATGTGAACCATAAGAAATTATTTGTTCATTGTTTGCTAGAAAACCCTTCAGTGGTATCAGAGATTAGGCTTGTTTTCTTATGTTTGATATAAACTGCATGAACTGTTTTTGCCCTGTGTGTTTTTGCGATGAACACCTCTTGGAAGAGGCCTAAAATCGATGCCAAGGCTAGGGTTTCCTAACCCTAGCCGCCAACTCCCTTTTGGTCCCCCCATGCTTGCCTTAATTAGTTGGTTGTTATTTTTGGTAGTTTACTAAATTGAATAATTGGAACCCTAATTGCCTTGCATGCCTTTTTCGACCAACAAGGGTTATTAGATAGAAAATTAATTTGATTAATTTATGAAATATATCTTAGATTTAATTAGTTTAATTAATTGTTAATTAAAAGACCAATTAAATCAGCTTAAAGAATTAATTTAAATTTTCGAAAAATAGTTTAAAATTTGCGAAAATTATGAGATAATTAATTCTAAAATACTTTAATGAGATTAAAATATATCTTATATATTTATGATTAAAAGTTAATTCTTATATGTAAGATTAAATGGTTAGTCTTACCGCTAATAGGTCTCATTCACAAAACTGTCCTATAAAGAGGGTATAAGGCGACTGCCTATAAAATGGCAGTCTAATGGGTATCCACTCTTACCCACCGCTCTTCTGGTCAGTCGAGTGTCGTTAGCCGAACGGGTTTGATAGAACCGCTAAGCCTCTTAAAAGTATAATGCTATAATTGAAAGTACTAGAACCTTAAACAATACCCAATCTAGTTACTTTAGGTTAAAAATGTGAATTGGTGCTAATCCATGAAATTGCACATTGCACTTTGTGGAACGTTGGTGGAGCGTATGTGGTTTACCGGCACGGCAACTGGGGTCCGCAAAGACTTACAATGGGTTTCTCGATTTTATCATTATTAACAGAGCGTGTGTGGTTAACCGGCACGTTAATTAGAGATGACAATTGACTTCGAGAGTACCGAGCGAATTTGCATGGTTATTCACACCCGGTTTGTGATCCTCGGCATCCCAGTCACAAACAGTGGGGCACATCCGAGACTAAACATGCCATTGAACAGTTCAATGTGTCTCAACAGATCTAGGAATTTCATAAGATGAAATTGATAAGTGTATTATCTACCTTAATGACCATTATGTTGTGATTACGGCATCCCTCTTCACACCATAGTTGGGGCATTTTGGTTCCTAGCCTTAATAAATAATATATTGGGTAATTATTTAAAAGGATAAATTAAACTAATAAAATTCTGGTTATTGTAGATGTCTGAATCAAGTATCTTTTCTCCTCCCTCTCCTCCTTCACCCATTTCTGAGAGCATCAGAAAGCACCTGCTAAATATGGAAAGGCTGACTGGCCTTAATTGTAAGGAATGGCTTCGCAATTGGAGACGGGTTCTCGTCATTGCTGGCAAGCTTCATGTAACACCCGACTTTTAAAACAAAAACACCCCTGAAAATTTTTCATTTAAAACAAAGGTTTCAATACATAAAACGATAACAAAAGGGGTATATTTTATTAAAAACGGGTACAAGTGTATCAAGGAGAGTATAAAATACCATAGTCTCCTTTGAAGCCGGGCTGCTACTGACAGCATCTAAAAGTCCCACTTCTTTAGTCACGGACTCTATCTTTTTCCTTATCAGGATCATGCTAACCTGCAGGGACATTTAACAAATATCGTGAGCTATAAAGCTCAGTGAGTAATCGTATCTGCAAATAACATGTATAAAAATACACTCGTATATCTTTCTGGATATCGGATCCTAATTCCTAGCCTTACTGGCTGACCGTATGTCTCTTAGGATTTCACATCCTACTTCATAGTCTTACAGGTTGTTATTTGCATACATTTCTGTCCCATATTTCATAGTCATAATTGACCGCACCATATATCATGGCTATATAAGCCACACCATGTGTCGTAGCTATATAAGCTGCACCAAAACAGTTTCAACATTTATATCATAGCCCTCAGGCCGCACCAATTGGTTTCAATAACCCGATATCATAGCCATAAGGCCGCACCATTTCCATATAACAATATCATAGCCGTATAGGCCGCACCAGTTGGATATAGAATCCAATATCATATCCATATAGGCCGCACCAGTTGGATATAACATCCAATATCATAGCCATATAGGCCGCACCAGTTGGATATAGCATCCAATATCATAGCCACAAGTGGCCGCACCATTTAATAACGTTTTGTATCATAGTCATTTATGGCTCACGGGTTTACCCCGCTTTTTCCTAGACTCACGGCTCCGTTCTTGTCATTTCATTGACTCACGACTTATCCGGTATTGTCTTTTTATTGACTCACAGCTCCGTTCTTGTCTATCGCAAACTCACAGCTTATCTGGTATTGTCTTTTTAACGCATCGGTAAACTGTCAAATTTCGTCCCCCGAATCTGTTTCAATCTGCAACAGTCCAATCAACACATATCATATGTGATATAAGTGAGATTACTCACCTGGATACTTGCTGCGTTTAAATTCCGGTTGTTTCTTGCCTTTGCGTGCACTACAACCATTTGTCCCATACCTATATATTCATTTTTATACCAAATGATCATAGGTTAGTCACCATTTCAATTGAATCTACTACACAAGAGTCCAATATAATACAATTGGGGATCATTTCCAATCATTTTCGAGCAATAACCATCATTATAAAAATTTAATACACTTCCCGAAATACGCGTATTCTACTACAGTACCTTCGGGAGGTCGTATTCTCATTTTAATAAATTTCCATGAAGTTTCATACCATTTTAGACCTATGTTTAAAATTTCAGGTCAAACGGATAAGCCTAGCATCAAAATCAAACTTGGAAATTGCTCAAAATGTTAAGAGGAGGTTTTTGGCATTCTGCCGCGACCACGCGTCGCGACCTATAGTGGCGTCGCGTCGCGACTGTTGAGCAGCAGTCCAGAACTCCCGATTTTTATGCTACAAATTTCTATTTTCTTATATTAAGTGCTTAATATTATGCTTAATCGATAGGGGTTTGTTCCAAGACCAAAACCCTTCATTTACTTCAAGTTTTAAGCCATGGTAATCATAGATTTCAATCATTTTCAAACAATTCCCGTTTTTGCATTATTACACCGAAATTGAAATTCTTTAAAACCAATCACTTAGGAATGTCTTAATACATCCTAAATGATATTTAGGACTTAACAAAGCCATTAGTATTACCTTAATCACACCAATTCATGATTTAGGGTTCTTGAGCAACATTTCAATTTTTCAATAATAGCAACCTACTTTGCTGTTTTTAACATATGTTCTTACTACTAAGAACAAATTTGATATCAGAAATCATATAAGCTTCTTGGACTATAACTGAAATTTCAGTTCCAATTTCATCCCAAGAAAACCAAATCAAGAATACACACAAAACTTAGGTTAGAACTTTCTTACTAACCTTTTAATGTGAAAATCTTCAAACACTTGCTTCAAATCCCTCAAATCCTTCTTCTCCCGTGGCTGATTTTCAGAAATTTCATCTTCAAGAAACTTCCTGTAGCTTCAAAGTGTTCAGCCCCAAATGGAGAGTCAACTCTCCTATTTATACTTCCAAATTTTACAAATTTAGTCCCTAAGTTCATTTTCTTGAACTTTTGGCGCTATAACCAAATTTTATTACAATAAAACTTTCATTCCTTATCCTTTTGCCACAAGCAAAAATGTTTTTACATAATTGGTCCTTCACTTGATCAAATGACCAAATTACCCTTTTATGGTAAAATGACCAATTTACCCCTTTTTACTAGAATTAACTTTCAAATACTTTTTACAAGTATTTGGTGTTACACTTCATCTCACCGAGTATCCGATCCCGGTTCCACCAAAACAAGTCATCATAAAGAGCCTTTATGATAAGCATGACTTATTAGTTGATGAATCCGAAAAGATTCGTGACCTCATGCTATTGACCATTGACCCCGAGTTCCGCAAGGATTTTGAATCCTTGGGGCCATATGAGTTAATGCAATCGGTTGAGGAAATGTTTCGAAAACCGATCGAAGAGGAACGAGCTAGGATCTTCAAAAGACTTACAGAGTGTAAGTTAAAAGAAGGAAGTAGCATCGATTCGCATGTTCTTCAGATTGACGCGTACATAGGCGAATTGTACAAACTTGGTTATTCCATGAGTCAGGAGTCGAGTGTTAACACTCTACTCGCTTCACTGACTAATAAGTATGATCTGTTCATTCAGACGTATAGAAAGGAAGACCGGAAAAGACCCTTATGGAAATGCGTCCACTGTTGATTTTGTACGAGTCACTCTTGGATAGGCATAGCTCCAATGGTTCAGCTACTTCTGGATTAAGTCCAGTGGGAAGACGCAGCAAGAAATGATCCAGATCATCTGGATATGTCTTAAGCTGGGAATCCACAGAATCGGATACAGTCGCGGAAAGATTGGAAGACGCTCCAAAATCAAAAATTCTTTTGAAAGCTTAGGTATATCTAAAAACCTCAAAACTCCTGTTCGATAATTCCTTGATGCATAATGTGATAGTCACATTTTGTTTTGTATGCAGGGAATCAGTAAGGTACAAGACTCTGGCGCATAGGAGCACATTTGGATTGGATTTCCAGCTCATGCAGTTTTAGAGTTTAGTTAGATATTGAAATCATGTTATTAGCTTATTAGATGCGTATGACATTGTCTATCATATAATACATTGTTCAAAGATTTTGTTTTAATAAAAAATGTCAATTTTCTTTTAAAACATGTTGTTTGAAATATCCTTGAAATGTTGTATGATTGTGTTGAATGCATAATTAGTAATAACTTGAATGTTGAATGCATCCAAAGTGTTTGGATTTTAGGAATTATGTCCCTTATGATTGTTAATGTTATAAGAATCAATTCAACCAAAGGTCCAGTTGGACAGGACTTTGGAATCATTTGACTTAGAGTATCATGATGAATTGAGTTCTTAATGTGTAAAGAAATGAATCAACCAAAGATCCAGTTGGACAGGACCTTGGAATCATTTGACTTAAAGTCAGATGATGATTAAGTTCTTTATAAAGCACATGTGGCAAGAAATGAATCACCCAAAGATCCAGAGGATATGATTTTGGAATCAGTTGACTTAGAGTCAACTGAAGATTGCAAGTCTTGAACAAAATTAACAAAGTCATAAGTTTATATAGAGGTGTAAAAGAGATTTAGATTAGGAGCAACAAACACATCAGTTGCTGTGTAATGCTCGAATCTTCAAATTGAACACAATTGTTTGTACTTCACGATAATTGTCATTCGGTATGACGAATATGACTTCGCTTATCAGAATAAGCGATTGGATTGAAACCTTGAACAGTTCAAGGACTTCAAAGGAAGTACAAGACCCACAGAACCTGAGTGACAAAATAAACTGGGAAAATGTTTCACAGTTTATTCCCTTCCAAGAACATTTATAGTAATAATGTGTCTTAGGGAAGATGTTGGAGCATTGGTCGAAACAGTTTGATCCTCGATGTATGAGATACATTGCCAATTAGTTTCCAATAAATTGAATACTATACCAGTCAGACCATATAAACCATATTCCGACCGCACCTAAGACTAAGTAGGTTTTGCAGACACTGTCTGAAATGTAAAGCTAGGATTGTCCCACTTGTATATTAAACGTCCAGGGTCTTGTAGTGTTCGTCCGAACCTCATGACTAGCCTGAACCTAATCAGAAATGTCGTTTCACTGGCTATCCCGCTGTACCTGGAAGAGAAAGAGCTCTTTTAGAAAGAACTCATGTTATAAGGAAACAGTGGGAGTTGGGACAGTCCTGAATCAGTTCAGGATTAGCCAAGTGAAATAACCTTTAGTCATCACTAGGCTTAGAGCAGAAATCAGATTTTTGTTTTAAATTCTGACATTATCTTCTCTTGACCAGTAGTACTGATCACCATCATAAGTAGTTATGATCAGGGTGACATACTGATTAGTGGTAAAACACTATAGTTGGTACGGATTTTCAATCCGACTACTTGGAAGCATTGGTGAGCCCGGTTGCTGCTAATTGAGAGAACCTTAGGACGAGATACAGTCTATGTGACAGTTTGATTGATTTTACAACTGGTCTTAAAACCAGTGGGAGTAATCATCAAAAGAAACCAACATGGTCAGAAACGTACCTTCAGAACATCTGGTTGAGTGAGACGATACCCAGAGTCAAGTAATTGACTCCGAGAGAAGCACTCTCAATAGAAGATGAAATCTGAAAATATACTGCATAATGTAAGTCGTTAGTGGAGTGCGTGTGGATCACCGGCACACTAATAGGGACTCACAAAGAGTATGCCAGTATAAAGGTACGTGGGCCCGGGATTACCCCATGGGCATCTCACAAGAAAGGATATTCAGATTCTCAAAATATGCCAAAGGATTGGATTTTGAGAAAGGGCTGAAAGATATCTATAAAGATGTCAGAAAGGTTTGGATTCTCAAAAATGTGCCATAAGCTCTGGATTTTGTGAATAGTCCATAATCGTGTCAAAGCCAGTGGGAGCGTCGCTATTATCTATCTCCATATGTGTGTTACATAATGCTTCTAGGAAACGTCTCTTTTCATTACAAAGTGTAACGACTTGGTGTTAAGAGACGGATGTAACACCCGGCTTTTAAAACAAAATACCCCTGAAAAATTTTTCATTTAAAACCATAACAAAGGGGTATATTTTAATAAAAACGGGTACAAGCGTATCAAGGAGAGTATAAAATACCGTAGTCTCCTTTGAAGCCGGGCTGCTACTGACAGCATCTAAGAGTCCTACTTCTCGAGTCACGGACTCCATCTATTCCCCTATCAGGATCATGCTAACCTACAGGGACATTTAACAAACGGTATGAGCTACAAAGCTCAGTGAGTAATCATTCCTGCAAATAACACGTATAAAATACAATCATGTATTTGTCTGGATATCGAATCCAAACTCCTAGCCTTACTGGCTGGCCAAATATCTTCTAGGATTTCACATCCTAATCTATAACCATACAGGCTGAATCAAAAAACCTGTAATTATTAAGCTACGTCAGTTATTTGCACATTTAATCATATTTAACCATTTCTGTTCCATGGTTCTTAGTCACAATGGACTGCATCGTATTTCATGGCTGTTCAAGCCGCACCCTGTGTCATAGCTATATAAGCTGCACCAAAACAATATCCATATATATAAATCATAGCCCGCAGGCCGCATCAGCTGGGTTTAATAACCCGATATCATAGCCAAAAGGCCGCACCATGTACCTGTAACAATATCATAGCCATATAGGCTGCACCGGTTAGATATGGCTCACGGGTTAGCCCGTTGTTGCCGTGGCTCACGGGTTAGCCCGCTGTTGCCTAGACTCACGGGTTAGCCCGCTGTTGTCTATATAAGTTTAACTCCTCGGAATAAACTGTGGCTCACGGGTTAGCCCGCTGTTGCCTAGACTCACGGGTTAGCCCGCTGTTGTCTATATAACAGTTTACATAGATATATTGACTCACAGTTCCGTTCTTGTCTATTATAGACTCACAGCTTATCTGGTCTTGTCATTTTATTGACTCACAGTTCCGTTCTTGTCTATTATAAACTCACGGCTTATCTGGTCTTGTCATTCATAGTGTATATATATATGTATTGACTCACAGCTCCGTTCTTGTCATCGCAATGACTCACGGATTATCTGGTCTTGTCTTTTACACATATTTTAACACTTGTCGTTTTCGTCCCTCGAAGCTGTTTCAACCTGTAACAATTCAATCATCATATATCACATATGATATCAGTGAGATTACTCACCTGGATGCTAGCTGCGTTTAAATCCCGGTTGTTTCTTGCCTTTGCGTGCACCACAACCATTTTGTCTCATACCTATTTATCCATTTATATATACCAAATGATAATAGGTTAATAATCATCTAAATTGACTCTAATACGTAAGAGTCCAATATTATATCATTATAAACGATACCTAGATAATAAACTTTACATTTACTATCTTTATGTGAATTTTACTATTCACCGAGGCATTCAAATCGGTCTACAGTGCCCCCGAGGGGTCGGAAACTCAATCTAAAAATTTTCCCAAACTTTTCAGACCATAACGGTCCTATGTTTCAAATTTGGGCTTAATCGGACAAGCAACGCAAAATATAGCGTTTCAAAGTTCCTGTCCAGGGCCTGTCCACAGGCGCACTGCGCCCAGAAGGAGGCGCACCGCGCCCAGCGCCTGTGCAGGTTCCTGTCCAGTCGCGATTTTCACTGTAGCATGCAGTTTTCTTATCTTAAGTGATTATTTTCGTTCTTAATCACTTGGGGTTTGTTCCTAGGCTAAAACCTTTGTCTAATAACAGGTTTTTATCCATTAACAACACCTTAATCATACAAATTCGTGATTTAGGGTTCTTAGTTATAACAACCCCAAACTTCAAATTCATCAAATATAACATCCTACTTCCATTTTCTTGACTCAAACTCTTACTAGCATGACTCAATGGAAGTATTAGGCTATTACAACACATATTCACAACTGAAATGTACAAATTTCAGTTTCTAAAATACCAACCAAGAACACACCATGCTAGAACTTGGAATACTTACTTCTAATGCTTCCAATTCTTCATTCCTAAGCTAGGAATCGAAATTCAAGCCTCAACCTTCAAGAAGTCTTCCAATTTCTGCAGAATTCGCACCCTCCAAGCTCCTCCCGTTGCTGCACATTTGGTTGGTCAAAGAGAGAGTCAAACTCTCTATTTATACCAAAATTTCTTACAATTTGGTCCCTAAGTTCATTTTCTTGAACTTTGACCACAATAATCAAGTTTTATTACAATAAAACTTCCATTTCTTACATTTTGGCCACAACCAACAATATTTTTACATAATTGGTCGTTGACTTGGTCAAATGACCAAAATACCCTTTTTCGGTAAAACGACCAAAAATCAGTTTTTATAACATTTTAAGTCCAAAACTCAAAATATTATTTCAAAACAATTACTTTTCTGTCCAAAAGACCAAATTACCCTTCTACGGTAAAATGACCATTTTGCCCTTTTATTATAATTATATAATAAAAATGTCTTGGCGTTACAAATTCTCCCCTCCTTCAAAAGATTTCGTCCCCGAAATCATATTATCACACGAGGGTATTTCTTTCTCGTTACATTTCCGGTTTCTCACATCATATGGAAACCTTCATGGTTTTGCTACAGCTCTTTAACCATACCAAACTTCGTATCTCGTGGTTATATCACCACGCGCATATCACTCATCCGGTTGTCCCGGGCACTATAATCACTTATCTTCCTCATTTCAACATGAGGGATTCGTTAGCATTTATCAATCTATGTTCTCAGAACCCTGAGACCCATAGAAAACTTTACAATCATCTTGAAGTTCATCAAGGATATTCAATCAATACACCGCAATTCTTGCGTTTGGGATATACGGAAAGGTCCAATCAACAAGGACTCAACTTTCCTTTTTGTCCCACATCAATTTCTAGTCCTTCCGGAGGATCACTTTGAGTTCCACTTTCTTCCCTTACTTGGGGTTTCAAAGGTTTTACTCGACACTCCGCATACTACTCTTGTCGATTTTGGTCTATTTCCAAGCTTTTTCGACCTTGCCAAATCTTTTCTTCTGTTTGAGGTACAATCTCAGGTTTAATCAACGGCTTCTCCTCAACTTCTGTCTAGCAAATCGGCGTGCAACACGGTAGTCTAAACAATACTTCCTACGAGTCAATAAAATACTAGTATAATACCTATACTAATCTACAACTTCTACCAAGGATAGACGGTCGTCTAGTTTTCCGCTAGGATCTATTATACCGATTTCAGGCATAACTCCTAAGGTCTACATCATTATCTCACCTTGTCAATCCATCTGCGATCCGCACACAGTACTTACTAGTACTTTTGAACTAAAAATTCTAAGAATTAATGCCAAATTCAAAGAATAATTCTGTTATTTCTGTCCGACACAATTCGCGTCGATAACTCACGTCGACAATTTTCTTTATCATTGTAGTTTTTCACTACTTTTCCGCTCTTAATTTCTTCTTAGCCAGTATAAATCTATACTGATTTCATCAATCAAACTGCAATCACCCATATGGTGTCATACCCATGCGGTACTTGCAAAGACTTTACTACAAAGTCTATGATATTTTTCGTCCCATTTCTTCTTTGGGACCGACAGTCCGCATACTTCTAATGATTTGACTGTAATTACACACAAGTCAAATATTTTTCACATGTCTTTCAATGTCTTTCTTCAGCCCCGGCCACCAACACATAGGTTTTATCGACCTATACAGTTTGGTATTGCCCCGGGTATGCTGCATATCTGATACAAAATGCATCTTTTCAAGATGATTTTCATGTTTCGTTTGACTTTGGAATTCACATTTACAACCGTCACGGGTGTTAAATCACTGTGATATTCCAACTAACTTCCGCTACTTTTCAATCATTTATTCACTTTTCACGTTTTCAGACTTGCACACATCTTTCAGTGCTACCCGAGTCAACTCAGGTAATCAATTTACCACGTTCATACACGTGGATGTAACCTACAAAGGTTACTCTTTCTAATTCAAGGCATCTGTAATCACATACGCCTTTCTGAGATGGTACAAGATTTCATACCCGAAATCTCTAAGTAACCCATCTATCTTTGCTATCTCATTTTCAGCTTCTTTTGATCAATTAAGTATTTCAACTTTTATGATCTCATCGCAATAAGCTTTACACCATACAAGTAGTGTTTCCAAAGCTTAAATGCCACGTTCATACTTGCTACTGCAATGTCATGCATCCACATTCAACTTGGATACATTTCAATGGTCCAATCCATCTTCTCTACTTAGCATCATTGCTAACGTTAGAGGTTCACACAAGGTTTATTCCAAACCTTTACAACATCTCTGTGGTCTTTCTACCACTCAGACTTTACACTTTTGTTAGTCAACCTCAGTCAACTGACCAGCAATCAAGGAGCAGTTTTCTACAACTCTCCTATGGTAACCCGCCAAATCCAAGGAACTACAACGTCAGTCAGATTCCTCAGGCGGTTCTAGTTTTACCACATCATCTATCCCACTGGATTTATTTCATTATCTTTGGTATTATTATCATGCTCAAAGGGTTGAAACTTCTTTTAGCCAAATTTTTCATACTTGGAGAATTTAACATATCACTTAACTCAGTGAAGTAACTCCAGTATCTGGTACAATGTACCTCATATTCAATCTGGTTTCGAGAATATCATATTCTCCGCAGTCAATGTACATACACATTAACTTATCTTTCTTCTTTTCAAACAGATAGGGCTCCATCTGATGACACTTACAGTCATATGAGATCTCAATAAAAAAAACAATTTCTTCCAATTGTTTTACCACTCTGCCATCTCTGCAGAGGCCAATCAACACAGAGCCTAGATAACAGGAACGGCTCCCAATACTAGCTTAATCATAAGCTCTTCTTGCCAATCTGGCAGAAATCTTGGAAGTTCTTTTCAAAAGAATCATCCGAAAATTTATTTAAAGTAGTACACTACTATCACCACTTTATAAAGCTTGGCCCATACCACGTATGCCAACTACAACATCATTCCTTTACTAACTCCTTTCTGAGTGTAAGCAAAGAAGCTAACCGGTATTCTCAACAACTGTCATTTACCATGGATTTTCATCCGTTCATTTCCGTTTTCTGAACCATCATGTTCATATTTCTACAATTCATGTTAGCATAATTCATTGCTAACCAAATCATAAGCACAATTGCTTCAGATTTGCTGGTAATCATCGGCTTCAGATTCATAGGGAAAAATGGTCCCGTAAATCTTAGGCAGACTACATTCCAGGTGTTCAATATCTTGAACATACTTGCTATCTACAATAGCTATTTCAAATATTTCATCCAAAATCGTTGATGAAAAATTCAAACAAGACATCAAGTCATCGATCCAAAACATAACTTCATGGATCAAATATAACATACACGAGTTATATTCAGAACAATGACATCTGCGATCATATCAGTCTCCTCACGAGCTTCTTCCACAATCTAATGGGATGCTCATGGTACCATGGGTCCTTTTCGACCATTCGTTCTTTCTTTCTTTCCTGGGTTCATCACCCGTTACTCCACATTTCACATGTGAGTATTTCATAAAGAAGTGATCTACAGTTCCACGCTGGAACCACTTCCGTCCCATACATCAAGCTCGAGCAATCTGCTCCTATCATCTGCAATTTCAGCATGTCAACGGTAGAGTCTCAACTCTACAATCTTCCTTAGTGCCTTTCCTGCACTGATCACTATACATAGTGACTCTGTTTTGGTCCTTTCCCTTCAAGGTTGGACCCAGTCTGTGGTAGCTTCTCCCGAAGCGTCCACTAATCGTTTTCTACTTTTCCTTGTAGTCTCAACTACTTGTCTTTCACCTTGATATCAACTAAGGTGAGCAACCGATTTCTTTATCTGACCACATCAGCTAACATTGTTCGTCATGTGGATTTTCTGCTATTCATCTCATTGCCCCTCGTTCAATGGAGCTTTGAGAAACAGGGCTGGTTCACTTCTTAAAGCTGCACGCCCTAAATTCCTCCAAATACGATTCGCTGCTCATACCTCTTATACGTTAGAAGTCAGCAATAGTTAGGTTATATATGTTTAATAACAACTATATACACCTAACAGTTCATCATGTCTACTGTTTCAGGGTTTAAGTCCAGGAATCTACTCTATAGACACCTAGTTCACTTAAACCACGGCTCTGATACCAACTTGTAACACCCGGCCTTTTAAACAAAAACACCCCTGAAAAATTTTTCATTTAAAACACGGTTTTAATACATAAAACCATAACAAGGGGTATATTTTTAATAAAAACGGGTACAAGTGTATCAAGGAGAGTATAAATACCGTAGTCTCCTTTAAAGCCGGGCTGCTACTACAGCATCTAAGAGTCCTACTTCACGAGTCACGGACTCTATCTTGTCCCCTACCAGTATCATGCTAACCTGCAGGGACAGTAACAAACGGTATGAGCTACAAAGCTCAGTGAGTAATCAATTCTACAATAACACGTATTAAATACACTCATGTATTTATCTGGATATCTAATCCAAATTTCTAACCTTACTGGCTGACCGAATATATCTTTAGGATTTCACATCCTAAGTTATAGTCTTACAGACTATGTCATGATAACCTGCAATTATCAAACCAAGTCAGTTATTTACACAAATAACTATACACAACTATTGCTGTCCCATCTCTCTCAGTCACATCGGACTGCACCGTATATTATGGCTATTTAAGCCGTACACTGTATCATAGCTATATGAGCTGCATCAAAACATTATCGATATACAATTCATAGCCCGTAGGCTGCACCAGCTGGGTTTAACAACCCGATATCATGGCCAAAAATACCGTATCATGTACCTGTAACAAAATCATAGCCCGAAGGCCGCATCGGAGACGTAGCCCGAAGGCCGCACCGGTTAGATATGGCTCACGGGTTAGCCCGCTGTTGCCGTGGCTCACAGGAAGATCCCGCTGTTGCCTAGACTCACGGGTTAGCCCGCTGTTGTCTATATAGGTTTGGCTCATCAAAGTAAACCATGGCTCACGGGTTAGCCCGCTGTTGCCTAGACTCACGGGTAAGCCCGCTGTTGTCTATATATTGGTTTGACTTATCAGAATGAATTATGGCTCACAGGAAAATCCCGCTGTTGCCTAGACTCACGACTGGTTCCGGTCTTGTCTATATAAGTTTTATTGACTCACGGCTGGTTCCGGTATTGTCATTTTATTTTATTGACTCACGGCTGGTTCCGGTATTGTCATTTCATAGTGTAAATATATATGTATTGACTCACAGCTCCGTTCTTGTCATCGCAATGACTCACGGCTTATCTGGTATTGTCTTTTACATATATTTTTACACTTGTCATTTTCGTCCCTCGAAGCCGTTTCAACCTGTAACAATACAATCATCATATATCACATATGATATCAGTGAGATTACTCACCTGGATGCTAGCTGCATCAAGTTTCTAGTTGTTTCTTGCCTTCCGATACGATCCGTAGAATTTTGTCCCGCACCTATAATATAATCATTTTCAACATGATTATCGGTTAATACCCATTGCAAGTAACTCTAATACACTAGAGTTCAATAAAACATTGTTACAAACAATGTCCAATTAATAAACTTTCAGTTTACTATCTTTATGTGAATTTTACTATTCACCGGGACACTCGGATCGGTCTACAGTGCCCCCGAGGGGTCGGAAACTCAATCTAAAAATTTTCCCAAACTTTTCAGACCATAACGGTCCTATGTTTCAAATTTGGGCTTAATCGGACAAGCAACGCAAAATATAGCGTTTCAAAGTTCCTGTCCAGGGCCTGTCCACAGGCGCACTGCGCCCAGAAGGAGGCGCACCGCGCCCAGCGCCTGTGCAGGTTCCTGTCCAGTCGCGATTTTCACTGTAGCATGCAGTTTTCTTATCTTAAGTGATTATTTTCGTTCTTAATCACTTGGGGTTTGTTCCTAGGCTAAAACCTTTGTCTAATAACAGGTTTTTATCCATTAACAACACCTTAATCATACAAATTCGTGATTTAGGGTTCTTAGTTATAACAACCCCAAACTTCAAATTCATCAAATATAACATCCTACTTCCATTTTCTTGACTCAAACTCTTACTAGCATGACTCAATGGAAGTATTAGGCTATTACAACACATATTCACAACTGAAATGTACAAATTTCAGTTTCTAAAATACCAACCAAGAACACACCATGCTAGAACTTGGAATACTTACTTCTAATGCTTCCAATTCTTCATTCCTAAGCTAGGAATCGAAATTCAAGCCTCAACCTTCAAGAAGTCTTCCAATTTCTGCAGAATTCGCACCCTCCAAGCTCCTCCCGTTGCTGCACATTTGGTTGGTCAAAGAGAGAGTCAAACTCTCTATTTATACCAAAATTTCTTACAATTTGGTCCCTAAGTTCATTTTCTTGAACTTTGACCACAATAATCAAGTTTTATTACAATAAAACTTCCATTTCTTACATTTTGGCCACAACCAACAATATTTTTACATAATTGGTCGTTGACTTGGTCAAATGACCAAAATACCCTTTTTCGGTAAAACGACCAAAAATCAGTTTTTATAACATTTTAAGTCCAAAACTCAAAATATTATTTCAAAACAATTACTTTTCTGTCCAAAAGACCAAATTACCCTTCTACGGTAAAATGACCATTTTGCCCTTTTATTATAATTATATAATAAAAATGTCTTGGCGTTACAAAACTTGTGACACCCCAAATTCTACTGTTTGCAAATACTATGGTTTTTCATAAAATTTCATGAATACAAAAATACGGTTTATCAAAAACCGATTATTTTCAAATTTAAAACCGTGGGTGTACAAATCTATATCAAAACTAACCATAGTAAGCAAGTAAGGATTTAACCTTAAGTCCAAAATAGGAGCTATGTGGGCTCC
This sequence comes from Cichorium intybus, assembly GCA_023525715.1. NCBI lineage: Eukaryota > Viridiplantae > Streptophyta > Magnoliopsida > Asterales > Asteraceae > Cichorium > Cichorium intybus. The sequence continues at coordinate 113,365,293 of CM042010.1, forward strand.
ACTCCAGCTAAACTTCTTCCAATTATAGTATAGCATTTAACCTGGAATACATGGCATAAAATAGAATACGTAAGACAATAATGTCTCGTGAGTTACATGAGTTTTAGACTCAACCTTTAACTTCTTTACCAACTTTTATAAAACTTATAACATAAACTTCTATCAAATCTTTATATAAATATCATACTATACTTTTTACTTCTTGAAAACATTTCATAACTTTCTTTACAAAAATAACATCTTTCAAAGTTTCAAGATATTACCATATCACTATTTCTTAATTCCTTTCAAAATCATTTCATATCATCTTTTGCATAATTACATTCTTTCAAAACTTTATAATAAAAACATAGTACAACTCTGTACTTTTCAAGTAAATCATTCTTTGACATACTTTACTAAAATACATTGTTCTTACTTTCTTTGACTGGTTTTATAAGCTTGCTGGATTTTTATACTTAGGGCATTAATCACTATAAGTGATACCCCAAGTCTCTATGGCTAGAAAGAACGGATCAATCCTTACCATAGAAGTGATGAGGCAATCTACTTCGCGATGGGGCTCGCCCCCAGTAGATCCCTTACCTAACCCGGGTAGGTTGGAACATAGTTCCTTTACTAATGCTGCTTGCTACAATTACCAGTCATAAAAAAAAATACTTGCTGCTTGCTTAAACATTTATCATATACATAACTTGTGGCTAGGTGCCAAACTTCATCATAATATGTCTTTATGGCTATATGCCAAGTATAGCTTTAACCTTATAATAGTCATACGTTTAAAACATATTTTTATAACATACTAAGCTTTATACCATTCATACTAAAAAAAATATATATATATATACACTTTGTAACTAAAACATACTTTTTACACATCTTGTGACTATATGTCATCCATATTTGAAAACACAAATAATTGTAATCAAAATATACTTTCACATAATTTGGTTCTTAGACCAAAACATACTTTCATATAATTGGTTCATAGACCAACATACTATCATTTAACTTGACTTATAGTTCAAAACATAACTTCAAACATAGCATTATACTTTCATAAATGAATTAATAATAGTACTCTTGTATATAATGTCACATAAAAAGATTTTATAAGAAATATTGAAAATACTTACTTGCCATGTACCCCAAAAATGGGTAAAAATACTGCATGTACTCACCTTATAACTCTTGAAAGGTTGTCTAGACGTCCTTCGGTTCTTTACCCTTTCGGTGTGCGACTACTTGACTTGCACCTATATATATAGTACTTGGTACATTAATTTACATTCTAATTGACTCTATAACATGTTAGAGTCCTTGTTTTATCATTAAGGGTCAAGACAAGTGTCTAACCTTTAATTAACTAATTTTAATTAACTCGTATATTGTACGTATTTTACTACAGTAGCCTCGGGAGGTCGTATTCTCAATTTAACAATTTTACATGTGTTTTCATACCATTTTAAGGCTATGGTATAAGTTATAGACCAAACGGACAAGCCTAGCATCGATTTCAAAACTCAAAAATTAACTTGTAACACCCGGCCTTTTAAACAAAAACACCCCTGAAAAATTTTTCATTTAAAACACGGTTTTAATACATAAAACCATAACAAGGGGTATATTTTTAATAAAAACGGGTACAAGTGTATCAAGGAGAGTATAAATACCGTAGCTGTTGTCTATATAACAGTTTACATAGATATATTGACTCACAGTTCCGTTCTTGTCTATTATAGACTCACAGCTTATCTGGTCTTGTCATTTTATTGACTCACAGTTCCGTTCTTGTCTATTATAAACTCACGGCTTATCTGGTCTTGTCATTCATAGTGTATATATATATGTATTGACTCACAGCTCCGTTCTTGTCATCGCAATGACTCACGGATTATCTGGTCTTGTCTTTTACACATATTTTAACACTTGTCGTTTTCGTCCCTCGAAGCTGTTTCAACCTGTAACAATTCAATCATCATATATCACATATGATATCAGTGAGATTACTCACCTGGATGCTAGCTGCGTTTAAATCCCGGTTGTTTCTTGCCTTTGCGTGCACCACAACCATTTTGTCTCATACCTATTTATCCATTTATATATACCAAATGATAATAGGTTAATAATCATCTAAATTGACTCTAATACGTAAGAGTCCAATATTATATCATTATAAACGATACCTAGATAATAAACTTTACATTTACTATCTTTATGTGAATTTTACTATTCACCGAGGCATTCAAATCGATCTACAGTGCCCCCGAGGGGTCGGAAACTCAATATAAAAATTTTTCCAAACTTTTCAGACCATAACGAGCCTATGGTCCAAATTTGAGCTAAAACGGACAAGCCAAACGAAAGTTAGCATTTTTGATCCCCTGCCTGGCCCCTGCTTGTAGGCGCACTGCGCCTAGGGCAGGCGCGCGCCTGGGCGCACTGCGCCCTGCGCCTGGGCAGACCTCCTGGCCAGTCGCGATTTATGCACTGTAGCAAGCAGTTTTGGCTCATTAAGTCCTTAATCCAGTCCTTAATCGATTGGGGTTTGTTCTATGACTAAAACCCTTGACTAATAACAAGTTTTAAACCATTAGAAACACCTTAATCACATCAATTCATGATTTAGGGTTCTTAAGCAACAATTCAATTTATCAACAATAGCAATCTACTTTGCTATTTTTAACATATGTTCTTGCTTCATGAACATGTTTAAGCCCAGAAATCATATAAACATCATGGATTATGGCTGAAATTACAGATTTCAATCCACTCCATAAGAACCCATCAAGAACACACAAAAGCTTGGCTAGAAATCAAGTTACTAACCTTCATTAACAAAGGAATCACCAATTCCAAGCCATGATTCCAATTCCATGCTTCAATCCTTCAAGATTTCCAGGTTTTTGCTCTCAAATATACCCCTTTGTTATGGTTTTAAATGAAAAATTTTTCAGGGGTATTTTGTTTTAAAAGCCGGGTGTTACAACGGATCGCTATGAAAGACTTAATAGAGATACGGCATGCTCAGGTGGTTACAAACGTCTATGAGATAGATCGAAACTCTGCCAAAACGACCTTGATGAGACTCAAGATGCATAGCTCAGGAAAGCAGTTTCCTGTCATTGCAAAGTGTGATGATTTGGCATGAGAGATATAAAAGGTGCAACGTACTCACATAATCCATTAACATATATCAGATAGATGTTGTCATCAGTATTGAACTGGCCATAGTAAGGATGATCTTGATAAGATTCAAGATGCATGAGAAAAATTCTCCGAAAGGATATAGTTATTAAAGGTCGTGACACAAGGATTATAAATAATCCTGAGATTCCAAAAGATTTTGGAATAGGACTGGATCGAATCCAACAAGTTTCTTGGATCGATCAGAAGTGTCATAAACATGTCTTGATGACTTAATGCTTAAAGCATAGTGAGTCAAATTCAGGATATGACCTGGCTGGGAATACTTAATGGATTTTGTACATACGTTAGAAATCATTGGAAAATGATTAAGGGTAAATGTTGATAACAATTTGAAAAAAGTTTTAAAATAAGGACTTAATGGTTAAAGAATTTCGTTGGCTTTCCGATAGAGCGCGTATGGCTCACCGGCACATCGTAACACCTCGAAATAGTCTTAGGGTGCAGTCATGTGGACTAAAGATCCAGAGAACCATGGAAAGTCACAGTACCTAGAATGGAGTTGTTAGTGAGAATGACGGTATGACCAAAATTGAAATATCATCGGAAGGATATCCGATCGGATGAAGTGTATCAATGTATAACATTTGAATACATAGAAAGAATAAAAGGTTAAGTAGACATAGATACATAACACGAATTAAATAGTTTAAAAGGAATCTAGAAACCGATAATAGTTTTATGTAAAATCCGAATTGGTGATTACCTCGTGGAGACTTGGTAATTAGGCAAGAGTAGCGACCAGTCAGATTTTATGTTTCAATTTTGCATGTTTCACTTCCTGAATAATTTGATTATTCAAAAGTCCACAGTCGCTCATACTTTTCGGGAGTATGTATGAACGAAGACTGTCGTGAATTGGTTTGTAGATTGTCTAAGGAGTTAGACATTGCAGTAAGACTGCTACAACGTTCACGAGTACTTAGAAATAGAGATTTGAGTATTGGATAAACCCGCGTTCAATAGATTGCTTCATGGATTACATCACGAGCAATGTTGAGACCATAATATCGTATGATCTTGAAGCGGAGACATATGAGTTGAAATTTACGAGTCGGTTGTGCATTGATAATGCGAAAACGCATCGGTAACTCGATGTTACAAAACGCATTGTTGTGTACGAATTGATAAGTAAAAGACACAACCATATGAGTCAAAGCTTATTCGTTCCTTGACCCTGATGGGAAACAGATATCTGTAGGCCGCTCGATGATTTTGAAGTTGACTAAAGTGCTGGCCAGCCTGGACTAAATTGATGTGTTCAATTAGAAGTCCGAAAGTCATAAGCAGAATCGGAAATCGGGAAACAGAGTATCGGACAGAGATTGATCTCAATCCATGTCTCGTGTCTGAAAATATCTTGTTGGACGAAGGGTCATATGATCACTTATCTATGGACAGAACTAACTGGGTCAGAGTTCGGCAGCAGTTTCTAGGAAGCTGCAGGTTGTTTATTAATCAGAAGATAAATTAAAGTCATAGACTTATCCAAGTGGGAGACTGTTGGATTAGGTGTCTAAGCCATGGCTTTATATTTATATTTATCTTGTTAATTGAAGCAAAGTCCATTTGGGTTGCCCTCATAGCTGGAGGTTAGAATAGAGTTCAGTAGAGTAAAAGGTTGATTTATTAATTGTTTAATAAATCAATATAATTAATTAAATGGTTTATTAATATATTTAAGTGTTAATATATTAATTAGAAACTATAATAATTAATTAAGATTTAATCTAGAATTAATTGGATTTAATTCAGTGATTAAATTAAATTAATTAAAATGCAGGGGCTGACTTGTATTTATTCAATAGTTGAATAACTGGCAAGAGATAAGCCAGGGGCCAAAATGGCGCCACCCTGGAGGCTTCTCCTAGGGTTGGCGAAAACCCTAATAGGGTTTAAGGAAGCCTAGTCCAAGTGGCCAACATGCTTGCCTACCTTGGAGGCTCCTTAGGGTTTCAGGTGTAACCCTTTGGAGGCTATAAAAGGAACCCTATGGCACCCTTATTCTCTGCGCCATTTTCACTAAGACTACTCTGCTGGACTGTCTTTTCCATTGCTTGGGTGTGACACCATTTGAGGCAGGACACTTATGCTGCTAGCTTCAAGGATCATAAGATCAAAAGGTTGGTCTTCTCAGTTTTGATCTTTAGAAATAATTGTTTCCTTTAGGTTTTAGTTTATTATCTTCATAGAAGAAAACATAGATCTTTCTAGGGTTGCATATGAACCATAAGAAATTATTTGTTCATTATTTGCTAGAAAACCCTTCACTTGTATCTTCAGATTAATCAACAACCTACAGCTTCCTAGAAACTGCTGCCGAACTCTGACCCAGTCAGTACTGTCCATAGATAAGTGATCATATGATCCTTCATCCAACAAGATATTTTTGGACACGAGACATGGATTGAGATCAATCTCTGTCCGATACTCTGTTTCCCGATTTCCGATTTTGCATATGATATAAGACTTCTAATTGAGCATATCAATTCAGTCCTGGCTGGCCAACACTTTAGTCAACTTCAAAATCATCGAGAGGCCTACTGATATTTGTTTCCCATCAGGGTTAAGGAACGAATATGCTTCGACTCATATGCTTGTGTCTTTTACTCATCAAAATCGCGCACAACAATATGTTTTATAACATCGAGTTACCGGTGCGTTTACGCATTATCAATGCACAACCGACTTGTAAATTTCAACTCATATGTCTCCGCTTTAAGATCATAAGATATTATCATCTCAACATTGCTTGTGATGTAATCCATGAAGCAATCTATTGAGTGCGGGTTTATCTAATACTCAAATCTCCATTTCCAAGTACTCATGAACGTTGTAGCAATCTTATTGCTATGTCTAACTCCTTAGACAATCTACAAACCAATTCACGACAATCTTGATTCAATACTTACTTCCCAAAGTATGAGTGACTGTGGACCTTTCAAATAATCAAATTATTCGGGAAGTAAAACATGAGAAAACGCAACATAAAGATCTGATTGGCAGCTACTCTTACTTATCACCAAGTCTCCACGAGGTAATCACCTAGTCAGATCTTGTCATAAAACTATTATCGGTTTCTAGATTTCTTTTAAACTTTCAACTCAAGTTTTATATCTATGTCTATATGACCTTTCAATTTTTCTATGTATTCAAAGTGTCTTACACTGATACACTTCATTGCAGATAATCCAATCGAACACTCTTCCGATGATATCTTAATCTGTCATTATATCTTTCTCTCTCCTAACTCCAATTTGGTGATGTGTACTATGACTTCCCATGGTTCTCGGGTCTTTAGTCTACGTGACTGCACCCTAAGACCATTTCGAGGTGTTATGATGTGCCGGTGACCTACACGCGCTCCATCGGAATACCAACGAAACTCTTTAACCATTAAGTCCTTTTAGCACCAAGTCCTGATGTTAATAATCGCCGATTTGAAACTCCTTTCAAATTATTACTAACATTTACCCCAATCATTTCCCAATGATTTCTCACATGTATTTAAAATCCATTCAATATTCTCAGCCAGGTTATATCCTGAATCAAACTTACTATGCTCTAAGCATTAAGTCATCAGGATATGTTCATGACACTTCCGATCGATCCAAGAAGCTCGTGGAATCCGATCTAATCTTATTCCAAACCCTTTTGGAGTCTGAAGATTACTTATAATATCTGTGTCACGACTTTTGATAATTATTTCCTTTCGGAGACTCTTTCTCATGTATCTTGAATTTTACCAAGATCATGCTTACAATGGCTAGGTCTATACTGATGATTACATCTATCCGATAGATGTCTATGAACTATGTGAGTATGCTGCACCCTTTTACTGCTTTTATATCAAGTCATCACACTTTGCAATGACAGGAAACTCTTTTCCTTGAACCTATGCATCTCGAATCTCATCAATATCATATTGCCGGACTTTTGATCTATCTGATAGATGTTCGCAACCACTTAAGTATGATGTATCTCTTTTAAGTCTTTCATAGCAATCTGTCTCTTAATACCAAGTCATTACACTTTGTAATGATAAGAGACATTTCCGAGAAACAATATGTAACCCACATACAGTGTCAGTATATAACAACGATACTCCTACTGGCTTTAACATGGTTATCTGACTCTTTCGGACTATTCACAAAATCCAAACCTTTGGCACATTTTGAGAATCCGAAGTCCAAACCTTTCTAACATGTTAATGGAAATCTTTCAGCTTATTCACAAAATCCAAACTTTTGGCATATCTTGAGAATCCGAATATCCATTCTTGCGAGGCGCCCGTGGGAAGAATCCCAGGTCTATGTACCTTTATATTGGCATGCTCTTTGTGAGTCCCTATTAGTGTGCCGGTAATCCAAACGCGCTCCACTAACGACTCACAATGTGCCATGCAATATCCTTTCGGATTTCATCTTCTATTGAGAGTGCTTCTCCCGGAATCAATAACTTGACTTTGAGTATCGTCTCACTCAACCAGATGTTCTGAAAGTGCATTTCTATCCATGTTGATTTCTTTTGATGATTCAATTACTCCCACTGGTTTTCAGACCAGGTGTAAAATCAATCAAATTTCCATATAGACTGTGTGTCGCCCTAAGGTTCTCTTATTTGGCAGTAACCAGGCTCACCAATGCTTCGAAGTAGCCGGATTGCTAATTCGTACCAACTTTAGTGTTTTACCACTAATCGGTATGTCACCCAGATCATAACACCTTATGATGGTGATCAACACTACTGGTTAAGAGAATAGTATGTCAGGTTAAACAGAAATCTAATTTCTTCTCCAAGCCTAGTGATGACTAAAGGTTCTTTCACTTGGCTAATCCTGAACTCATTCAAGACTGTCTTAACTCCCACTGTTTCCTTAGAATATGAGTCCTTTCTCAAAAGGGCTCTCCTTTCACAGGTACAACGAGACAACCAATGAAACGACATTGCTGATCAGGTTCAGGCTAGTCATGAGGTTCGGACGAACACTACATGACCCTGGACTTTCTATGTACAAGTGGGACGATTCCAGCTTTACATTTCAGACAGTGTCTGCAAAACCTACTTAGCGTAAGATGTGGTCGGAATATGGTTTCTATGGTCTGACTGGTTGAGTGTTCTATTCACCGGAAACTAATTGAAGATGTATCTCATACATCGAGGATCGAACTATTTTGACCAATGCTCCATCATCTTCCCTAAGACACATTATAACCATTAATGTTCTTGGAAGAGAATAAACAGTGAAACATTTTCTCAGTTTGTGATGTTGCTCAGGTTCTGTTGAATTTTATACTTCCTTTTGAAGTCCTTGAACTGTTCAAGGTTCCAATTCAATCGCTTATTCTGATAAGTTAAGCCATATTCGTCATACTGATTGACAAATAACGTGAAGTATAACTAATTGTGTTCTTTTGAAGATTTAAGCGATACACAGTAACTGATGTGTCCATTGTTCATAATCTTATTGTCTTTTACATCTCTATGTATATTTATGAATTTGTTAATTTATTAAAGATTTGCAATCATCACCCGACTCTAAGTCAACTGGTTCCAAAATCCTATCCATTGGATCTTTGGATGATTCATTTCTTGTCACAATCGATTTTACTAAGAACTCAATTCATCATGTGACTCTAAGTCAAATGATTCCAAAGTCCTGTCCAACTGGATCTTTGGTTGAATTTATCCTTAAAAAATTTCCATTAACAATCATAGAGGACGCAATTTAAACAACCAAGTGTTAAAATAAAATCAACATTTTATTAAAACATAAATCCTTGAACACTGTATTATATGATAGACAAGGTCGCATGCATCTAATAAGCTAATAACAAGATTTGTAATATCTAACTAAACTTCAAAACTGCATGAGTTGGAGATCCAATCCAAATGTGCTCCTATGCGCTAAAGTCCCGTACCCTACTGATTCCCTGCATACAAAGCAAATGTGACTATCACATCATGTATCAAGGAATTATGGATCAGTAGTTTCGAGGTTTTTTAGATATACCTGAGTTTCCAAAAGATTTTGACCTTGGAGCGTCTTCCAATCTTTCCGTGACTGTATCCGATCCTATGGATTCCCAGTTTGAGACATGTCCAAACAATCTAGATCATTTCTTGCTGCGTCTCTTTACTGGACTCAATCCAGAAGTAGCCGAACCATTGGAACTATGCCTGTCCATGAGTGACTCGTACAAAGTCAACATTGGACGCATTTCCATGAGAGTCTTTTTCTGGTCTTCCTTTCTATACGTTACGTCTGAATGAACAGATCGTACCTACTAGTCAACGAAGCGAGTAGGATGTTAACATTCATCTCCTGACTAATTGGGTGACCGAGTTTCTACAATTCGCCCATGTATCCTTCAATCTTGAGGACATGCGAATCGATGCTACTTCCTTCTTTTAGCTTGCACTCTGCAAGTCTTTTGAAGATCCTAGCTCGTTCCTCTTTAACCGGTTCTTGGAACGTTTCCTCAACCAATTGTATTAACTCATATGGCCCCAGGGATTCAAAATCCCTGCAGAACTAGGGGTCAATGATCAATAGCATGAGGTCACGAACTTTCTCGGATTCATCAAATAATAGGTCATGCTCATCATAAAGACTTTTTGTGATGACATGTTTTGGTGGATCCGGGATCGGATATTCAATGAGATGTAGCTTGCCGGCAACAACGAGAACCAGTCTCCAATTGCAAAGCCATTCCTCATAGTTCAGGCCAGTCAGCCCTTCCATATTTAGCAGGTGCTTTCTGAGGCTCTCAGAAATGGGTGAAGGAGGAGAGGGAGGAGAATTGACACTTGATTTAGACATCTACAAGAACTAGAACTTATTAGTTTAATTTTAATCCTTTAAATAATTACCCAATTTATTATTTAACAAGGCTAGGATCCAAAATACCCCAACTATGGTGTGAAGAGGGATGATATAATCACAACATAATGGTCATTAAGGTAGATAGACATTTATCAATTTCAGTCTTATGAAATTCCTAGATCTGTGAGATTCATTGAACTGTTAAATGGCATGTTTAATCTCGGATATGCCCCACTATTTGTGACTGAGATGCCGAGGATCACAAACTGGGTGTGAATAACCATACAAGTTAGCTCGGTACTCTTGAAGTTAATTACCATCTCTAATTGATGTGCCGGTTAACCACACACGCTCCATCAATAATGGTAAGATCGAGAAACCCATTGGGACTCTTTATGAACCCCTATTGGTGTGCCGGTTATCCACACACGCTCCACCAATGTTTCATAAAGTGCAATGTGCAACTTTATGGATTAGCATCAATTCACATTTTTTCCTAAAATAACTAGATTGAGATTTTGATGAATTATTATAGTACTTTCAATTACAATATTATACTTCTAATGAGAATCAAGCGGTCCTATCAAACCCGTTCGGCTAACGACACTCGACTGACCAGGAGAGCGGTGGGTGAGAGTGGACACCCATTAGACTACCATTTTATAGGTAGTCGCCTTATACCCTCTTTATATGACAGTTTTGTGAATGAGGCATACTAACGGTAAGACTAACCAATTTTATCTTATATATAAAATATTAAATGTTAGTAATAAGACATATAAGATGTATTTGAAACTTTGAAAATATTTTAGATTTAATCTTTTAAATTTTCGCTAATTAAACAATTAATTTCGAAAATTTAAATTTAATTCTTTAAGTGATTTAATTTATCTATTAATTAACAATTAATTAAATTAATTAAATCTAAGATAGGTATCATAAAATCAATGAAATTAATTTACCTATGTTAATCCCTATAATTTTCGAAAATTGCAATCAATGGGATTAAGGTTTCCAGTTATTTAAAGATCTTAGTTACCAAAAATAACAACCTACTTTCCATCCAAGCATGCAATTCGCCAAAATGGGGTGGAGACTAGGGTTTTCAAAACCCTAGCCACCTAAAATCGACAAGGCCTTCTAAAGGGTTATTTTTTCGAAAAAACCCTTAGAACAAATAATCAATTATAACAATTCACAAGAAAAACAAGAAGGCTCTGATACCACTGAAAGGTTTTAAGCAAACTATAAACTAGAAATCCTAAGTTCACATGCAACCTAATACTGAGGATCTATGTTTTTCTTCTAATGAACATATAACAAAACCTAGAGGCCAACAATAATTTCTAAAGATCAAAACTAAGAAAAACCAACATTTGATTATTCTTCTTGAAGCTAGCAGCAAAAGTATCCTGCCTCAAATGGAGTCACACCCAAGCAATGGAGGAGAAAACAGCAGAGTTCCAGAGAGACAGAAAATGGCGCAAGAATAAGGGTGGCCAGGAGGTTACTTTTATAGCCTCCAAGGGTTACAGTCAAAACCCTAGAGGAGCCTCCTTAATGGACAAGCATGTTGACCATTTGGACCAAGGCTTCTAAACCCTAATTAGGGTTTCGAGATTTAGAGTGTGCCCACTCTAATTCTCGCCAATTTTGGCCCCTTGCCACTGGCTAGCCAGTTATTCAACTATTGAATAAATACAAACCAGTCCTTGCACTTTTAATTAATTAATTTAATCACTAAATTAAATAAAATTAATTCTAGATTAATTTCTAATTAATTATTATAGTTTCTAATTAATATATTAACACATAAATATATTAATAAACTATTTATTTTATTTCTATTGATTTATTAAACAATTAATAAATCAACATTTCTCTCTACTTAACTCTACACCAATCCTCCAGCTATGAGGGCAACCCAAATGGACTTTGCTTCAATTAATAAGATAAATACAATTTATAAGTCATGGCTTAGACACCTAATCCAACACAAATCCCTCACTCGCAATAAACCCATTGTTGCCGGACCACCTGTCTCCTGTAATAAACCCGTTTTCAGTCGGAGAAATTGAAATCTATTTTTGAATCCGAAAATACATCTCCAAATTTTGATATCGAGTAGAGAAAGAGAAAGGAGGTTGCAGTGGCTAGAAACCTGCAACTTTGCCGAGCTTGTAAATATTTGTGAAAACATGCATATTGAATTCATCTGACAAATTCCTAAAGTAATTCCTTTTAAAATGCACCCATACATGATTTCACCTTCTATTGTGCACCGTGACCTCTAGGAGTTTGTGCTCTTGTAAATCACCTTTAATGATCACAACCATTATTGCTAGCTTCATTGATCTCGTTGCTTTTTTAGAGATCGAAAATAGTAATTCATCGATCAATTTCTCAAGTTGTAAAATCGATAATCCGTTTGATACTTCAACGATTCAGAATTTATGGGGTGCTTCTCGAGCAGGTTTTTACCGTAGTCATTTGGAAAACCTAAATCCCATTTTAGTGGATGAAGCGATTGCAGAGGGTGGGTGTAATGTAACGACGGATAAATCGGGTGGAATGGGGGTGGTATTATCTTTTTGATTTATTTTAATTAAAAGAATAATAAAAAAATTAAAAAATTAAAAAAAGAATTTCTTAAAGGCATATTAGTCATTTCAGGTCAGGTGTGGACTATAACCACAAAAAAATGTCAACCATAAGAACCAAAATCACAAAAAAAAAAAATGAAGATTGAACAATAAGTGCACTATCAAATATTTTTAGATCAAAACCATATAAAAATAACAACTACAAGGACCATTTTGCAATTTTCTTTATTAAAAACTTAGAAAAACATCACTCAATTTAAAAATGTTACTAAAAATAGGTAATAGCATATTAGGAAATAAGGTCCCACACCCACCAAACAAATATGACACCTTTGAACACATGTCCTTCATTTTAACATTGTAATATATATTTTTAAACATCGGTTAAAGGATAGAGGTGTTAAATATTTATATTAAATGGAAAGATCAAATCAAATCATTTTTAGATTTTAGAATTTGAATACGTGTTTCTGTGCTAGGTTTTGGTTTTGGACGATACTATACCAAACAAACGGAAAATCCATATATATATATATATATATATATATATATATATATATATATATATATATATATATATATATATATATATATATATATATATATATATATATATATATATAGAGTCCTCACCGAAAAAAGAGTCCTCACCGAAACCGGACCCTATATATATCCTATTCTAATAAATAAGTAACTCAAATTGCCACATGTCATCTTCTAAGCCCTCTTGTACACATGTCATTTTTATAGAATTCCTGATTTTCTTAAAATAAAATTTTTTTTGTCAGTTACTCTAAACTCCTTAATTATCTTGTAACTTCCCAATTAAGTGTGGATAATTAATGACTAGAATAGCATATTATGAATAATCAATTAAGTGTGGGAGAAAAATTGATTGATTTGAGAAAGAGTAAATAAGGTTTTTGAGTTTTTTAGTTATTTTAAAATAGGATTAACCAATCTAAGTTAATGTGAATGAAAGAAGTAGCATTGAACTTTGTAAAAGAAATTCATTAATAACGTCATATATTTAAAATAAAATGGTTTTCTTAATATATAATTTTTTAAATTCGCCAACCAACTAAGATAAAAATGATCTGCAGATACATTGAATTTTGTATGAAACATGACATGTTTTTGAAAAAAAATATTAGTCATAGAAACCAAACTATTAGCCGTCATGAAACTATTTGCTGAAAGGAAACCATTAACGATTCATTGCTATGAACCTTAAATAAAAACCCTAAATTGTAAATCAGAAAACCTAAACCTAAACTCTAAAAGAAACTACTTACCAAAAGAAACCTTTTGCATAAAAGTTGCATGCTCTTTGTAATATTACATTTTTTTAAACAAGCTGGAATTTACACATCGACCGTGGTATCACTACAAACAAAATGACATTTAATGACACAGAAAAGATGTCACTAAATACCAAGAAAGTGCCACCAAAAGCGCTGCGACTAAAAGTATATAGTGGCACTATTTTATTGTGTCGCTGCAACATTGAATATTTTGCCGAATTATAACATTGTACTCTCATTTTTTTCTCTACCACATGTAAAGTTTACTACTTTCAATTATTTTCTTATGAAAATATTTTTTTATGAACATTAACGTTTATATATTCATAATTTATATTCTTTATTTTTAATCATCCCGTGTAATACACGGGTCTTACAAGTTACAACTAGTATATATATATATATATATATATATATATATATATATATATATATATATATATATATATATATATATATATATATATAAGCGATCGGGTGAGGACTCTTCTTAAAGTGAGGACTCGTGAGGACACTTTAAAAAAATTGAAAAAAAAAATAAAAAAATATAAATAATAAAATGGATCATAGTACTATATTGGAGAAAAAAAATCAAAAAAAACTTTTGGATCATTATTTTTTTTATAATGAAACAATGATCCACAAAATAAAATGTTTTGTGGATCATTGCTGTTTCTCAATGATCCAATTTTTTTTCCAATTTTTTTGAATCATGATATAGTACTATTCTCGATTTTATGATTTGTATTTTTTTATATTTCTTTTCAATTTTTTAAGGTGTCCTTACGAGTCCTCACCGAAAGAAGAGTCCTCACCGGAACGGGACCGTATATATATATATATATATATATATATATATATATATATATATATATATATATATATATATATATATATATATATATATATATATATATATATATATATATGATCATGTGAAAACTAAATATTTTGTGTGAACCATGAGAACTATCTTTGGCCATTGAATATATCTTTATCATTCACGGTTGTTTGAAATCCCGATCATCTATAGGGATAGATTTGTCTTTTTTTAATTTTTAATTAAGTAAACTCTAATCACATCCCATGAAATAAGGAAAACGTATTATTCTTTGTTTTACTTGGTCAAATACATTCAGTTACTCTATATATTCGTATCTTTATAACGTAGTTTTGTTATTTTTATTCAAGATCATATTTCTGTTCGTCATATTCCTATTTTTTAACAGCGACATGTCTCACTCGATAGGGAAATCTGAAAACGAAGAAGAAGATAACAATTTTCAAGAACCGTCAATTAAGTGTCGTCCTCCTAGGAAGTGTGGTATATGTAGTGAGATTGGATTCCAGGATTCGCGTAATTGTCCAAAGAAGAAGAGAATTAATAAAGAGAAGTAAAAGGGTATATGATTTTATGAACTAGTTTATGTAGTTTATTTTCAAGATTTTGAGTTTTGTGTTATCGATGTCATTGTTTATATATTTAAGATGTTTCATGATTGTTTTAATTATAAATTGAAGGATGTTTGCTTTTGTGTTTTTTTATTTTATGTGTTATGGATTATAGCTGGTGATACATGCATTTTTCCTTCTGTTGAAAATAGTGTTGACTTTCTATGGGGAACACACCAATCGAAATTAATCCATTATTATATTTTATATTAGGTTTTTGATGAATGATATTCAAGATGATCCTCTCATATATTGTCCTCCATACTAACTCGAATTAAGTTTTAACAGTTTGTATGAATATCTGTTGAACATTTGACAATATGTTTAGAGAAACTTTCATTTTTTATATTTTTTTATAGATGGTTTTATTATTGTACAGCTTATTAAGTTAATAATATTCATCTATGATTAGTGTTTGGAACACATATCTTCTAAATTAATTAATTTGCACTAGTGTTCTCCCTATGAACAAGTGTAACGCCAAGACACTCTTTTTATGTAAATATAATAAAAAGGGTAAAATGGTCATTTTACCTTGGAAGGGTAAATTGGTCTTTTGGACAGAAAATAATTTAATTTGAAATAATATTTTGAGTTTTGGACTTAAAATGTTATAAAAACTGATTTTTGGTCATTTTACCACGAAAGGGTAATTTGGTCATTTGACCATGTGAAGGACCAAATATGAAAAACATTGTTGTTTGTGGCAAATGTATAAAGAATGAAAGTTTTATTGAAATAAAACTTGATTATTGTGGTCAAAGTTCAAGAAATGGAACTTAGGGACCAAAATTGTAAAGTTTTGAGGTATAAATAGAGAGGTTGACTCTCTCTTTGACTGGCCATTTGTGCAGCTACGGGAACGATTTTGGGAGCAAAATTCTGCAGAAATCATGAAGCTTGAGGCAAGGAATTGGAATCATAGCTTGGAATTGGTGATTCCTATGTTAATCAAGGTTAGTAAACTTGATTTTAACCAAGTTCTTGAAGTGTTCTTGGTTTGGTTTTATAGAAACTGAAATTTGTACATTTCAGTTATGTTTATGTGTTTAAATTGATGTAATGCTTCCATTAAGTCATGCTAATAAGGGCTTAATTCAAGAAAATGGAAGTAGGTTGTTATTTATGATGAATTTGAAGTTTTGGGGTTTTGGAACTAAAAACCCTAATTCTTCATTTTGATTGATTTAGTTGTTTTGAATGGTTGAAAACCTTGTTAAAGTATAAGGTTTTAGCCTAGAAACAAACCCCAAACGATTAAGGACTGAATTAAGGACTTAATGGGCTAAAACTGCGTGCTACAGTGCACAAATCGCGGCTGGACAGGAGACCTGTGCAGGCGCCAGGCGCGGTGCGCCCAAGCCCCTGGCGCGGCGCGCCCAGGCGCAGTGCGCCCATGTCTAGGCGGGGTGCGCCCCTCAGGCAGGGACTTCAAAATGCTAACTTTTGCTTGGCTTGTCCGTTTTAGCTCAAACTTGAACCGTAGGCTCGTTATGGTCTGAAAAGTTTGGGAAAATTTTTATATTGAGTTTTCGACCCCTCGGGGGCACTGTAGATCGATTCGAATGCCTCGGTGAATAGTAAAATTCATAAAAAGTTAGTAAATGGAAAGTTTATTAACTAGGCATTGTTTGTAATGATATTGTATTGAACTCTAGTGTATTAGAGTTAATTTAGATGATTATTAACCTATTATCATTTGGTATATAAATGAATATATAGGTATGGGACAAAATGGTTGTGGTGCACGCAAAGGCAAGAAACAACCGGGATTTAAACGCAGCTAGTATCTAGGTGAGTAATCTCACTGATATCATATGTGATATATGATGATTGAATTGTTACAGGTTGAAACAGTTTCGAGGGACGAAAACGACAAGTGTTAAAATATATGTAAAAGACAAGACCAGATAAGCCGTGAGTCATTGCGATGACAAGAACGGAGCTGTGAGTCAATACATATATATATATATATACACTATGACATGACAATACCAGATAAGCCGTGAGTCTGCTATAGACAAGAACGGAGCTGTGAGTCAGTCAATTTTAAATGGTGCGACAATACCAGATAAGCCTCGAGTCTATAATAGACAAGAACGGAGCTGTGAGTCAAACCTATATAGACAAGATCGGATAAGCCGTGAGTCATTTAAATGGCAAGAACGGAGCCGTGAGTCTAGGCAACAGCGGGCTAACCCGTGAGCCATAATTGATCGTGAAAGAAACTGTTAATAGATGGTGCGGCCACTTGTGGCTATGATATTGGATGCTATATCCAACCGGTGCGGCCTATACGGCTATGATATTATTACAGGTACATGGTGCGGCCTTTTTGGCTATGATATCGGGTTATTGAACCCAACTGGTGCGGCCTGCGGGCTATGATATATATATATATATATATATATTGAAAATGACATGATACGGCGGATATAGCCATGACATATGATGCAGTCCATTGTGACTAAGAGACATGGGACAGAAGTCGTTAGACATGAGTATATGTGCAAATAACTGACGTGACTTGATAATTACAGGTTATTGTGATTCAGCCGGTAAGGCTACAGATTAGGATGTGAAATCCTAGAAGATATTTGGTCAGCCAGCAAGGCTAGGAGTTTGGATTTGATATCCAGACAAATACATGATTGTGTTTTTATACGTGTTATTTGCAGATACGATTACTCACTGAGCTTTGTAGCTCATACCGTTTGTTAAATGTCTCTGCAGGTTAGCATGATCCTGATAGGGGAATAGATGGAGTCTGTGACTCGAGAAGTAGGACTCTTAGATGCTGTCAGTAGCAGTCCGGCTTTAAAGGAGACTACGGTATTTTATACTCTCCTTGATACGCTTGTACCCGTTTTTATAAAAAAAATACCCCTTTGTTTATGGTTTTAAGTACTGAAACCTTTGTTAAAAATGAAAAATTTTCAGGGGTGTTTTGTTTTAAAAGCCGGGTGTTACAACTAGGCTTCTGCACATATTCATTATTTTAGCAAAGGTTTTAAAGATTTAGTATTCGTTATTTTATTATTGCGCCAACAGTGTTGTATATTTTATTAATATAAGTAATATATGAATTATGGTTCTCCACTATCATATGGTTTCGTGTGAATTGTGATTGCAATTAATATATAGACATTAATATAATACATTCTCGTTTTTTTTTTTTTTTTTTGAAAATGATAACATTGGCTGCATTTAATGTACATGTAGTGACTCCTTCAAACCGTGTCCCCCTTTAATTACGACCTTTTGCTTTCTTCTATTATTCCATAAAAAGGTGTAATGTAGTGCGTTAAAATTTATCAAAAGCTATTTGAATTCAATACCGTCGAAGATGAAAGGAAAGGATCTTGAAGCTATGGTGAATATTTTGATTCAGCAAGCGGAGACTAACAGGAAGATGATGATGTTTTTCAAAAGAAAGTTGGAAAAGGATTATGATATTAAGAAGACAATGTATGAACGAATGGATACCAGGCCACGGTTTATGAACTTTATCGATGTCAAAAGTTTATCGATGAGGCGAGAATTCGTCATGTAAATATAATGGGCGTTGTTTATGATATTCATGAACAGTTTATGAAGGAGATTGAGGAGCTGAAGGACATCAAGAAGGGTATAGAGTATGAGTGTCCGTATAGAGTATGAGTGTCCGTATGAGAATGAGTATACGTTTAAATTGACTGACTTAGCCTTCTGTGTTTAGTTATTATGGGTTTAAGATTTTTTTAATTACAGAAAATCAGGAATAATCATGATCATCGATATATACCATCTAAAGGCCAAAGATAGTTCTTACGGTTCACACAAAATATTTAGTTCTTATTTGAACCTAAACATATATATATATATATATATATATATATATATATATATATATATATATATATATATATATATATATATATATATATATATATATATATATTTCACCCCGAGAACTCTCAAACAGTCAACATTTTTGAAAAACGAAAAGTTGGGCCCTCTAAAACGCTCAAATATAAGCCTATTCGAAAAAAATTCGGAAAAACCGACTTTTATTTATTTATTTTTTTGAAAATTTTGTACATGTGCAAAATTTTTTTGTACATGTACAAACTTTTTTACACGTACAAATTTTTTTTACAAAACGCCTTAAATATGTGTTAGAAAGGCATCCATAAAAAAACTTTAAAAAAAGTGCACGTATAAAAAAGTTTGTACATGTACATATTTTTTTTTGCACAAGTACAAATTTTTCAAAAAAAAAGTCGTTTTTTCGAAAAAAAATTTCAGCTCCCCGGGCTCATTTTGAGCGTCTAAGAGGCTTATGGGGTCGGTTTTTTGAAAAAAATATCGGTTTGGGAGTTCTCGGGGTGAAGTTGGTTCTCAAAAGATCCTAAGTCTATATATATATATATATATATATATATATATATATATATATATATATATATATATATATATATATATATATATATATATATATATATATATATATATATATATATATATATATATATATATATATATATGGTCAAAATCAAATGAGAGCCCTTTTTTTCGTGAGAATCGGGGAACCTTTTGACTGAAATAATTTTTTTCAAAAAAAAAAAACTTAATACACTAAGTCGCTTATATTTAAGACCTATTTTCAAAAAAAAAATTGAAAAAAAAATATGCATATACGCAATGTGCACATATGCACAAAAAGTGAACTTATATACATGTGCGAAAAAAATGCATATGTGCACATTGCGTATATGCATTTTTGTTTTCGAATTTTTTTGACAAAATGTCTTAAATATAAGCAACTTAGTGTATTAAGTCATTTTTTTTGAAAAAGAAAATTACAGTCAAAAGGTTCGCCGGTTCTCACGAAAAAAAGGGTTCTCATTTGATCCTGTCATTTTATATATATATATATATATATATATATATATATATATATATATATATATATATATATATATATATATATATATATATATATATATGAATTCATCTGAGAACACATATTTTAATAGAACATAAAAGAGTATAAAGGCGTGTTTTGCGAACCTAACTGGAAACTGGTAACTGGTAGAGGGAAGCGGGTAGCTGATAGCTGAAAGCCGTAGCTTTTAGTTTGTATATGATTGTTCAGCAAAAATAGCTGGAAGCATTTAAACTATGTAAAATTATATAAAAGGCATATGTGTAAATATTGACTATAGTTTTAAGAGTATTCTACTAATTAATGGTAGAATTGGTAGGAACTTTTTGTCCAACGTTACTTCAAGTAACTTTTAAAATAGTAGCATTTTGTTAAAAGTAAAAGCTTCAAGCTCGTGTCGCCGAATAAAACTTTTTGTTTTAATTAGAGCTATTTTATAAACGCTAAAAGCTACAATCACTCAAACGCTCCTAAGAGCTTAGTGCCAAACATGCCCTAAATTCACGACAGTCTTTGTTCATACTTACTTCCGAAAAGTATGAGCGACTGTGGACTTTTGAATAATCAAATTATTCGGGAAGTGAAACATGCAAAATTGAAACATAAAATCTGACTGGTGGCTACTCTTGCCTAATTACCAAGTCTCCATGAAGTAATCACCAAGTCGGATTTTACATAAAACTATTATCGGTTTCTAGATTCCTTTTAAACTATTTAATTCGTGTTATGTATCTATGTCTACTTGACCTTTTACTCTTTGTAACACCATACTACATGGTAAGTTTGTTATTGATTAAATATAATAAAAAGGGTAAATTGGTCATTTTACCTTAGAAGGGTAATTTGGTCTTTTGGGCAGAAAAGGATTTGGTTTGTAATAATATTTTGAGTTTTGGACTTAAAATGTTATAAAAACTGGTTTTTGTCATAAAACTTGATAAAAGTGGCAAAAGTTCAAGAAATGGAACTCCAGGGGTTAAATTGTAAATCTGGAAAATATAAAAAGGAGAAATATCTCCATAATTATGTGCTGAAAATTTGAGAACCATCAGGAGGGTTCCTTGGCTGCAGAATATTTGGAAGAACTTTGAAGAATTGAAGCTAGAATTTGAGTGTTCTTGATGAGTTTCAATGAATGAACTGAAACTGTAATTTCAGTTACAAACTATGATGTTCAAGTGATTTCCAAGTTAAAATAAGTTGTGTATTAAGAACATAACTCAAAATTATGGAAGTAGGTTGCTATTGTTGAAAATTGGCAACTTTGTTCAAGAACCCTAGATTATGAGTTCTTATGATTAACTTGGTTCTAATGGTTTATAACAAATTCCAGATGTTATATTAGTGGAAATAAATCAGTAGAAGTGTCTAATAATGGATAATTTCGGTTTTGGACCAAAAATATGAAAAAGGGGAAATTCTTGAAATGGATTGGAATCACCAATTCCATTGTTTAAAACTTGATATTAATGAAGGGTTTTGGTCCTGAAACAATTCCCAGTGGTTAAGTCATGTATTAAGGGCTTAAAATGAGGAAAAATGGGGATTTGTAGCAAAAAAAATCGGATTTCTGGTCTGTTCCCAGGAGATCGGGTCGCGATCTCTTAAAGATCGGGTCGCTATCTCTAAGGAGATCGGGTCCCGATCTCCGCCAGCATCAAAAAATTTTCTTTTAGCATTCTGTTGAAATTCCAATTTTGGAATTTGATGCTAGACTTGTCCGTTTGACCTCAAATTTTGAACATAGGTCTAATATGGTGTGAAACTTCATAGAAAATTATCGGAATATGTATACGACCTCCCGAAGGTACTATAGTAAAATACGCGTATTTCGGGAAAAATTTATAATTAATAACAAGATGGTAAGTGAAAGTTATCATCTAGAAATGGCCCCAATTATATTATATTGGACTCTCGTGTAATAGAGTCAATCGAAATGTTTGTTAACCTATTGTCATTTTATATATAAATGAATATATAGGTACGGGACAAATTGTTGGGGCACGTATAAAACGGCAAGAAATAACGGGATACAATCGCAGCAAGTATCCAAGTGAGTAATCTCACTTATATCATATATGATATGTGTTGATTGGACTGTTACAGATTGAAACAGCTTTGGGGGACGAAAATGATAGTTTTAAAGATATAATAAAAAGACAATACCAGATAAGCCGTGAGTCTGAAAAAGACAAGAACGGAGCTGTGAGTCAATAAA
This sequence comes from Cichorium intybus, assembly GCA_023525715.1. Classification (NCBI taxonomy): domain Eukaryota; kingdom Viridiplantae; phylum Streptophyta; class Magnoliopsida; order Asterales; family Asteraceae; genus Cichorium; species Cichorium intybus. The sequence continues at coordinate 113,387,830 of CM042010.1, forward strand.
AAAAGACAATACCGGGTAAGCCGTGAGTCTAGGAAAAAGCGGGGTAAACTCGTGAGCCATGAATGATTATGAAACAAAATGTTATAGAATGGTGCGGCCACTTGTTGCTATGATATTGGATGTTATATCCAACTGGTGCGGCCTATATGGCTATGATATTGTTATATGGAAATGGTGCGGCCTTATGGCTATGATATTGGATGATTAAATTCCAATGGTGCGGCCTTATGGCTATGATATTGAACCTTAAATCTAAATGGTGCGACCTTATGGCTATGATATCGGGTTATTGAAACCAATTGGTGCGGCCTGAGGGGCTATGATATAAATGTTGAAACTGTTTGGTGCGGCTTATATGGCCAGGAAATATGGTGCAGTCAATTGTGACTAAGAAACATGGGACAGAAATGGTAATTGAGAATTCATATGTTTATTTCTCTTATATACATATGGCTTTTGTGGCTAACATATTTGATTTGATCAGTATGCAAATAACAGCCTGTAAGGCTATGCAGTAGGATGTGAAATCCTAAGAGATATATGATAAGCTAGTAAGGCTAGTAGTTTGGATCCGATATCCAGATAGATATACACAGTTAGCCGGAAGAGGCTATAAAGTGGAACTTGATATTGAAAAGATGAGTAAATATATATTTATCATATATAGAGAATTATATATGAATGTATTTATTATACATGTTATTTGCAGGTATGATTACTCACTGAGCTTTATAGCTCATGTTATTTGTTAAATGTCCCTGCAGGTTAGCATGATCCTGATAAGGGAAAAGATAGAGTTCGTGACTAAAGAAGTGGGACTTATAGATGATGTCAGTAGCAGCCCGGCTTCAAAGGAGATTATGGTATTTTATACTCTCCTTGATACACTTGTACCCGTTTTCAATAAAATATACCCCTTTTGTTATGGTTTTATTTATTAAAACCTTTGTTTTAAATGAAAATTTTTCAGGGGTGTTTTTGTTTAAAAAGCCGGGTGTTACACTCTTTCGATGTATTCAAATGTTATATATTGATACACTTTATCCGATCGGATATCCTTTCGATGATATTTCAATTTTGGTCATACCGTCATTCTCACTAACAACTCCATTCTATGTACTGTGACTTTCCATGGTTCTCGGGATCTTTAGTCCGCATGACTGCACCCTAAGACTATTTCGAGGTGTTACGATGTGCCGGTGAGCCACACGCGCTCCATCAGAATGCCAACGAAATTCTTTAACCATTAAGTCCTTATTTGAAAACTCTTTTCAAAATGTTATCAACATTCACCCCAATCATTTCCCAATGATTTCTCACGTATGTACAAAATCCATCAAGTATTCCCAGCCAGGTCATATCTTGAATCTGACTCACTATGCTCTAAGCATTAAGTCATCAAGACATGTTCATGACACTTCTGATCGATCCAAGAAACTTGTTGGATTCGATCTAGTCCTATTCCAAACCTTTTTGGAATCTTAGGATTACTCATAATCCTTGTCTCACGACCTTTAATAACTATATCCTTTCGGAGAATTTTTCTCATGCATCTTGAATCTTATCAAGATCATGCTTATTATGGCCAGGTCTATACTGATGACAAAATCTATCTGATATATGTCAATGGATTATGTGAGTATGTTGCACCTTTTATACTTCTCATGCCAAATCATCACACTTTACAATGACAGGAAACTGCTTTCCTGAGCTATGCATCTTGAGTCTCATCAAGATCATCTTGGCAGAGTTTCGATCTATCTCATTGACGTTTGTAACCACCTGAGCATGCCGTATCTTTATTAAGTCTTTCATAGCGATCCGTCTCTTAACACCAAGTCATTACACTTTGTAATGAAAAGAGACGTCTCCTAGAAACATTATGTAACACACATATGGAGATAGATAACAGCAACACTCCCACTGGCTTCAACACGGTTATGGACCATTCACAAAATCCAGAACTTTTGGCACATTTTGAGAATCCAAACCTTTCTGACATATTAATGGATATCTTTCAGCCCTTTCTCAAAATCCAATCCTTTGGCATATTTTGAGAATCTGAATATCCTTTCTTGCGAGATGCCTGTGGGGAAATCCCGGGCCCATGTACCTTTATACTGGCATATTTTTTTGTGAGTCCCTATTAGTGTGCCGGTGATCCACACGCGCTCCACTAACGGCTTACAATATACAATATCCTTTTGGATTTCATCTTCTATTGAGAGTGCTTCTCTCGGAGTCAATTACTTGACTCTGAGTATCGTCTCACTCAACCAGATGTTATGAAGGTACGTTTCTGTCCATGTTGGTTTCTTTTGATGATTACTCCCACTGGTTTTAAGACCAGTTGTAAAATCAATCAAACTGTCACATAGACTGTATCTCGTCCTAAGGTTCTCTCAATTAGCAGCAACCGGGCTCACCAATGCTTCCAAGTAGTCGGATTGAAAATCCGTACCAACTATAGTGTTTTACCACTATTCGGTATGTCACCCTGATCATAACTACTTATGATGGTGATCAAAACTACTGGTCAAGAGAAGATTATGTCAGTACAAAAACATAAATCTGATTTCTGCTTCAAGCCTAGTGATGACTAAAGGTTCTTTCACTTGGCTAATCCTGAACTCATTCAGGACTGTCCCAACTCCCACTGTTTCCTTAGAACATGAGTTCTTTCTAAAAGAGCTATTTCTCTTCCAGGTACAGCGGGATAGCCAGTGAAACGACATTTCTGATCAGGTTCAGGCTAGTCATGAGGTTCAGACGAACACTACAAGACCCTGGACCTTTAATGTACAAGTGGGACAATCCCAACTTTACATTTCAGACAGTGTCTGCAAAACCTACTTAGTCGAAGATGTGGTTGGAATATGGTCTGACTGGTTTAGTATTCAATGTATCGGAAACTAATTGGCAATGTATCTCATACATTGAGGATCGAACTGTTTCGACCAACGCTCCATCATCTTCCCTATGACACATTGTAACTATTAATGTTCTAGGAAGAGAATAATTGTGAAACATTTTCCCAGTTTATGTTGTCACTCAGGTTCTATGGATCTCGTACTTCCTTTGAAGTCCTTGAACTATTCAAGGTTTCAATTCAATCACTTATTCTGATAAGCGAAACCATATTTGTCATACCGATTGACAAATATCGCGGAGTACAACCAATTGTGTTCTACTTCAAGATTTGAGCGATACACATTAACAGATGTGTCTGTTGCTCCTAATCTCAACGTCTTTTACATATCTATGTAAACTTATGACCTTGTTAATTCTGCTCAAGACTTGCAATCTTCAATTGACTCTGAGTCAACTGATTCCAAAATCCTATCCTCTGGATCTTTGGGTGATTCATTTCTTGCCACATGTGCCTTATAAAGAACTTAATGATTATCTGACTCTAAGTCAAATGATTCCAAAGTCCTGTCCAACTGGATCTTTGGTTGATTCATTTCTTAACACATTAAGAACTCAATTCATCATGTGACTCTAAGTCAAATGATTCCAAAGTCCTATCCAACTGGACCTTTGGTTGAATTGATTCTTATAATATTCACTTTAACAATCATAAGGAGCACAATTCCTAAAATCCAAACACTTTGGATGTATCAATATTCAAGTTATTACTAATCATGCATTCAACACAATCATACAACATTTCAAGGATATTTCAAACAACATGTGTTAAAAGAAAATTGACAATTTTATTAAAACAAAATCCTTGAACAATGTATTATATGATAGACAATGTCATACGCATCTAAAAGCTAATAACAATATTTCAATATCTAACTAAACTTCAAAACTGCATGAGCCGGAAATCCAATCCAAATATGCTCCTATGCGCTAATGTCCCATACTCTACTGATTCCCTGCATACAAACCAAAATGTGACTATCACATTATGCATCAAGGAATTATGGAACATGAGTTTTGAGGTTTTTAGATATACCTGAGCTTTCAAAAGATTTTGACCTTGGAGCGTCTTCCAATCTTTCCGCGACTGTATCCGATTCTGTAGATTCCCAGCTTAAGACATATCCAGACAATCTGGATCGTTTCTTGCTGCGTCTTCCCACTGGACTTAATCCAGAAGTAGCTGAACCATTGGAGCTATGCCTATCCAAGAGTGACTCGAATAAAGTCAACAGTGGACGCATTTCCATTAAGGTCTTTTTCTGGTCTTCCTTTCTATACGTCTGAATGAACAGATCGTACTTACTGGTCAGTGAAGCGAGTAGAGTGTTAACACTCGACTCCTGACTCATGGAATAACCAAGTTTGTGCAACTCGCCTATGTATGCTTCAATCTGAAGAACATGCGAATCGATGCTACTTCCTTCTTTTAACTTACACTCTGCAAGTCTTTTGAAGATCCTAGCTCGTTCCTCTTCAACCGGTTTTTGGAACCTTTCCTCAACCGATTGCATTAACTCATATGGCCCCAAGGATTCAAAATCCTTGCGGAACTCGGGGTTAATGGTCAATAGCATGAGGTCACGAATCTTTTCGGATTCATCAACTATTAAGTCATGCTTATCATAAAGGCTCTTTATGATGACTTGTTTTGGTGGAACCGGGATGGATACTCGGTGAGATGAAGCTTGCCCGCAATGACGAGAACCCGTCTCCAATTGCGAAGCCATTCTTTACAGTTAAGGCCAGTCAGCCTTTCCATATTTAGCAGGTGCTTTCTGATGCTCTCAAAAATGGGTGAAGGATGAGAGGGAGGAGAATAGACACTTGATTCAGACATCTACAATAAACAGAAGTTTATTAGTTTAATTAATCATTTTTAAATAATTACCCAATATATTATTTATTAAGGCTAGGACCCAAAATGTCCCAACTATGGTGTGAAGAGGGATGCCGTAATCATAACATAATGGTCATTAAGGTAGATAATACACTTATCAATTTCATCTAATGAAATTCCTAGATCTGTTGAGACACATTGAACTATTCAATGGCATGTTTAGTCTCGGATGTGCCCCACTGTTTGTGACTGGGATGCCGAGGATCACAAACCGGGTGTGAATAACCATGCAAATTCGCTCGGTACTCTCGAAGTCAATTGTCATCTCTAATTAACGTGCCAGTTAACCACACACGCTCTGTTAATAATGACAAAATCGAGAAACCCATTGCAACTCTTTGCAGACCCCAGTTGGCGTGCCGGTAAACCACACACGCTCCACCAACGTTCCACAAAGTGCAATGTGCAATTCCATGGATTAGCACCAATTCACATTTTTAACCTAAAGTAACTAGATTGGGTTTTGTTCAAAGTTCTAGTACTTTCAATTATAGCATTATACTTTTAAGAGGCTTAGCGGTTCTATCAAACCCGTTCGGCTAACGACACTCGACTGACCAGAAGAGCGGTGGGTAAGAGTAGATACCCATTAGACAGCCATTTTATAGGCAGTCGCCTTATACCCTCTTTATAGGACAGTTTTGTGAATGAGGCCTACTAGCCGTAAGACTAACCTATTTTCTTATATATAAATAATTAACTTTTAATCATAAATATATAAGATATATTTTAATCTTATTAAAATATTTTAGAATTAATTATCTCATAATTTTCGCAAATTATTATCTAATTTTTGAATATTTAAATTAATTCTTTAAGCTGATTTAATTGATCTTTTAATTAACAATTAATTAAACTAATTAAATCAAATATAGGTATCACAAAATTAATCAAATTAATTACCTGTATTTATCCCTAGATTTCGATATTTACAAGATATAGATAAAGGATTCTAGTTATTTAATTAATCAGCAATTACTAAAAATAACAATCCTAATCAGGGCAGCAAATCAAGCAAATCGGGGGGAATAAAGGGGTGGCGGCTAGGGTTAGGAAACCCTAGCCTAGGCCACGAAATTTAGGCCACCCAATGGTTTATTTTCGAAAACTCTTTGAACAAACAAGCAGTTTATATCAATTCACAAGAAAACAGCCTATGCTCTGATACCACTGAAGGGTTTTCTAGCAAACAATGAACACAAAAATTCCTATGGTTCACATGCAACCCTAGAAAGATCTATGTTTTCTAGAACAAGAATTACCAACCTTTGAATCTTGTTCTAGAAGCTAGCAGCACAAGTGTCCTGCCTCAAATGCAAGTCACACCCAAAGCAATGGAGAAGACAGTCCAGCAGAGTAATCTTGTTCAAAAGTGGCGCAGAGAATGAGGGTGCCAGGTGCCTCCTTTTATAGCCTCCAAGGGTTACAGCTGAAACCCTAAGGAGCCTCCTTAATGGGCAAGCCTGTTGACCATTTGGACCAAGGCTTCTAAACCCTAATTAGGGTTTTCACCAACTATGGAGTTCCCTCCATATTGGCGCCAACTTTGGCCCTTGGCTACTGGCTTGCCAGTTATTCAACTATTGAATAAATACAAACCAGTCCCTGCACTTTTAATTAATTAATTTAATCATTTAATTAAATCCAATTAATTCTAGATTAAATCTCAATTAATTATTATAGTTTCTAATTAATATATTAACACTTCAATATATTAATAAACCATTTAATTAATTCTATTGATTTATTAAACAATTAATAAATCAACCTTTTACTCTACTGAACTCTATCCTAACCTCCAGCTATGAGGGCAACCTAAATGGACTTTGCTTCAATTAACAAGATAAATATAAATGTAAAGTCATGGCTTAGACACTTAATCCAACACATTCTTCTCCTGAAAAGTTTCCAAATAAAAATGTTAACTTTATTTGGAATCCAAGATATCCATATATTTTTCCTGATTGTTTGAATGTTTTTTTTCTCTATCTCCTTTCTGAACCAATTGACAGCAAACTCCCCTTTTGGACCACCCCGACACTTCCAGGCATCAGACTTGTTGTTTAGCTTGAAATTATTGAGTGTTTGGTTTATCTCCTTGAGTTATTCCTTTGTTATACCTTCTCTAATCTCGCTGCACCAATTCCATACACAACCGTTGGGATCAAATCTGTCTTTTACCCTGCAATATTTATCTTGTTCCAAACTAAATAATCTGGGAAATTTCTTATCGAGAGTTTCTTCCCCAAACCATCTGTCCCTCCAGAAAAGTGTATCGATACCATTTCCAATTTCTTTAGTTATCAATTTCCGAGGATCCAAGTCCCACACCTCTAACTTGTAACGCCAAGACACTCTTTTTATGTAAATATAATAAAAAGGGTAAATTGGTCATTTTACCTTAGAAGGGTAATTTGGTCTTTTGGACATAAAATAATTTAGTTTGAAATAATATTTTGAGTTTTGGACTTAAAATGTTATAAAAACTGATTTTTGGTCATTTTACCACGAAAGGGTAATTTGGTCATTTGACCATGTGAAAGACCAATTATGTAAAAATGTTGTTGCTTGTGGCAAAAATATAAGAAATGAAAGTTTTATTGTCATAAAACTTGATTGTTGTGGTCAAAGTTTAAGAAAATGAACTTTAGGACTAAAAATGTAAAAATTGGAAGTATAAATAAGAGAGTTGACTCTCTCTTTGACTAGCCATTTGTTCAGCAACGGGAGGAGCAAGGAAGATGTGATTCTGCAGGAAATCATGGAGATTGAAGCATGGAATTGGAATCATAGCTTGGAATTGGTGATTCCTAAGCTAAACAAGGTTAGTATTCCAAGTTCTTGAAGTGTTCTTGGTGGGTTTTGTGGGTAAACTGAAATCTGCAATTTCAGTGAAATCCATGAAGTTCTCACATGATTTCTGGGCTTAAACATGTTCATATGATAAGAACATGTAATTGAAACAAAAGAATTTAATGAATTGGGTGGATTTTGGGGTTTTTGCTCAAGAACCCTAATTTCTACATTTGATTGATTGAGTTTGTTTCTTTGGATTAAAACCTTGTATTATTGGAGGGTTTTAGTCTGGAAACAAACCCCATATGATTAAGAACTGGATTAAGGACTTAATATGCAAAAACAGGACGCTACAGTGCAAAATCGGGACTGATTCTGGACTGCCCAGTAAGAGCACGGGTCGTGCTCTTTTTGCACGGGTCGTGCGTTTCTGGAAAACCAAAGAATATTTCCTTTTATGGGTTGCACGAGTCGTGCTCCCCTATGCAAAAATAAGCACGGGTCGTGCTTGCTGGCAGGGGGTCCAAAAACGTGAATTTTGCTAGGCTTGTCCGATTTACCTCAAACTTGAACCATAAGTCCATGATGGTATGAAAAGTCCTAGAAAAATACTAAATTGAGTTTTTGACTCCTCGGGGGCAATGTAGATCGATTTGAATGCCTCGGTGAATAGTAAAATTCACATAAAGATAGTAAATGTAAATTTTATTATCTAGGCATTGTTTATAATGATATAATATTGGACTCTTACGTATTAGAGTCAATTTAGATGATTATTAACCTATTATCATTTGGTATATAAATGGATAAATAGGTATGGGACAAAATGGTTGCGATGCACGCAAAGGCAAGAAACAACCGGGAATTAAATGCAGCTAGCATCCAGGTGAGTAATCTCACTGATATCATATGTGATATATGATGATTGAATTGTTACAGGTTGAAACAGCTTCGGGGGACGAAAACGACAAGTGTAAAAATATATGTAAAAGACAAGACCAGATAAGCCGTGAGTCATTGCGATGACAAGAACGGAGCTGTGAGTCAATACATATATATATACACTATGATATGACAAGACCAGATAAGCCGTGAGTCTTTAATAGACAAGAACGGAGCTGTGAGTCAAACTTATATAGACAAGACCGGATAAGCGTGAGTCTAGGCAACAGCGGGCTAACCCGTGAGCCAAGGCAACATCGGGCTAACCCGTGAGCCATAATTGATCGTGAAAGAAACTGTTAATAGATGGTGCGGCCACTTGTGGCTATGATATTGGATGCTATATCCAAACGGTGCGGCCTATAAGTCTATGATATTGTTACAGGTACATGATGCGGCCTTTTGGCTATGATATCGGGTTATTAAACCCAGCTGGTGCGGCCTGCGGGCTATGATTTATATATTGATAATGTTTTGGTGCAGCTTATATAGCTATGACACAGGGTGCGGTTTATATTGCCATGACATATGATGCAGTCTATTATGACTAAGAAACATGGGACAGAATTTGTTAGACATGATTATATATGCAAATAACTAACGTGACTTGATAATTACAGATTATTGTAATACAACCTGTAAGGCTACGGATTAGGATGTGAAATCCTAGGAGACATATGGTCAGCCAGTAAGGCTAGGAGTTTGGATTCGATATCCAGACAGATATATGATTATATCTTTATACATGTTGTTTGCAAATACGAATACTCACTGAGCTTTGTAGCTCATACCGTTTGTTATATGTCCCTGCAGGTTAGCATAACCCTGATAAGGGTAAGGATAAAGTCCGTGACTCAAGAAGTGGACTTGTAGATGCTATCAGTAGCAGCCCGGCTTCAAAGGAGATATGGGTATTATAGACTCTCCTTGATACGCTTGTACCCGATTTTATTAAAAATATATACCCCTTTGTATTGGTTTTAAGTACTGAAACCTTTGTTTTAAATGAAAAATTTTCAGGGGTGTTTTTGTATTAAAAGCCGGGTGTTACAAGTTGGTATCAGAGCCGTGGTTTAAGTGAACTAGGTGTCTATAGAGTAGATTCCTGGACTTAAACCTTGAGATAGTAGACATGATATATAGTTAGGTGTATATAAGTTGTTATTATACCTATATAACCTAACTGGTGCTGACTTCTAATGTATAAGAAGTGTGAGCAGCGAATATTACTGGGAGGAATTTAGGGCGTGCAGCTTTAAGAGGCGAACCAGCCCATTCTCAAGGCTCCATTGAACGAGGGGCAATGAGACAAGTAGCAGAAAATCCACATGATAAGCAACAGTAGTTGTTGTGGTCAGAAAAGGAAATTTGGGTGCTCACCCTGACTGATATTCAAGGTGAAGGAAAAGTAGCTGAGACTACAAGATAATCAGAAAAATGTTAGTGGACTTCAGGAGAAGTTTCCACGAACTGGGTCCAACCTTATAGGGAAGGGACCGAGATGAAAAAGGCGATGCGATGTAAGAAGTGCAGGAATAGCACTCAGAAAATTGTGGAGTTGAGACTCTACCGTTGACATGCTGATATTGCAGAAAATAGGAGCAGATTGCTCGAGTTTGTTGGATGGCACGGAAGTGTGTCTAGCACGGAGCCATAGAACACTTTCCTAAGAAATACTCACATGTTAAATGTGGAGTAACGGGTGATGAACCCAGTAAATAACGGGGGAGGAAAGAAAGAAGAAATGAATGGTCGAAAAGGACCAGTGATACCTTGAGCATTCCAGCAGACTGTGGAAGAAGCTCGTGAGTAGACTGATATGGTCTCAAATATAATTGTTTTGAATATACTCCCCGTATATGTTATATATGATCCATGAAGCTATGCTGTGGATCGATGACTTTGATGTCTTGTCTGAATATTTCATCAACGAGTATGGATGAAATTTTAGAACTGGCTATAACAAATAGCAAATATGTTCAAGATATTGAACACCTGGAAAGTAGTCTGCTTAGGATTTACGGGACCATTTTTCCCTATAAATCTAGAGCCGACGACTACCAATGAATTTGAAGAAATCATGCACATGAATTGGTTAGCAATGAATGATGCTAACATGAATTGTAGAAAGATGAACATTATGGTTCAAAAATTAGAAATGAAATGGATGAAAATCCATGGTAAATGACCGTTGTTGAGAATACCGGTTATTTTCCTTTGCTTAAACTCGGAAAAGAGTTAGTAAAAGAATGATGTTGTAGTTGGCATACGTGGTATGAGCCAAGCTAAATAAAGCAGTGATAGTAGTGTACTACTTCAAATAAATTCTCGGATGCTTCTTTTGAAAAGAACTTCCAGGATTTCTGCTAGATTGGCGAGAAGAGCTTATGATTAAACTGGTCTTGGGAGCCGTTCCTGTTATTTAGGATCTATGTTGATTAGCCTCTGCAGAGATAGCAGAGTGGTAAAACAATTGGAAGAAATTGTTTTTGAATTGGGGTCTCATATGGCCGAATGTGTCATCGTGTGGAACCCTATCTTGTTTGAAAAGAAGAAAGATAAGCTGATATGTATGTGCATTGGCTACTGAGAATCTGATATTCTCGAAACCAGACTGAATATGAGGTACATTTGTACCAGATATTGGAGTTACTTCACTGAGTTAAGTGATATATAAAAATTTTCAAGTATGGAAAATTGGCTAAAACAAGTTTCATATTCTTTGAGCATGTTATTGATGCCGAAAATGTTAAACTGGATCCAGTAGAAAAGATGCTGTGACAAAACAGAAACCGCCTGAGGAATCTGACTGAAATTGGTAGTTCCTTGGATTGGCGGGTTATTATAGGAGAGTTATAGAAAACTGCTCATTGATTGCTGTTTAGCTTATTAAAGTTGACCAAGAAAAGTGAAAAGTTTGAGTGGTAAGAAAGACCACATGTAACTTTTCAAAGGTTGAAACAAACCTTGTGTGAAACTACGGTGTTAGCATTATCGCTAAGCGGAGAAGATAAAATTTGTTTTATAGAAATGCATCCAGAGTTGATTTTGGATACATGATATTGTAGTAGCAATTATGATTTTGGCATTTAAGCTTTGGAGACACTACTGATGTAGTGTAAAGCTTATTGTTTATATGGATCATAAAAGTTGGAAATACTTAGTTGATCAAAAAGAAGCTGAATATGAGATAGCAAAGATAGATGGGTTACCTAAAGATTTCGGTTATGGAATCTTGTACCATCTCGGAAAGACGAATGTGGCTATAGATGCCTCGAATTGCAAAGAAAATACCTTCTGAAGGTTACATCCACATGTATGAGTGTGGTGAAGTGATTACCTGAGTTGATTCGGGTAGCACAGAAAGAAATGTGCAGATCTGAAAACGTGAAAAATGAATGATTAACTATTAAAAGAAGCTAGTTATAAACTCATGACGATTGAAAACCCTTTGGGTTGTGTATGTGAGTTCTAAAGCAAAGCAAAATTATGGAATTTACCCTTAAAAGATGTATATTGGGGTAGATATGCAAAATGCCCGGAGCAGTACCAAACTGTGTAGGATGATAAAATCTATGTATTGGTGGTCGGGACTAAAGAAAGACATTGAAAGACATATGAAAAGTGTTTGACTTGTGTGTAATTACAGTCAAATCATTAGAATCATACGGAAAATTTAACCGTTGTTGGTCCCAAAGAAGAAATGAGACGAAAATATTATAGACTTTATAATAAAGTTTTTGCAAGTACCGCATGGGTATGACACCATATGGGTAATTACAGATTGATTGATGAAATCAGTGTAGATTTACACTGACTAAGGAAGGAATTAAGATCGAAAAGTAGTGAAAAACTACATAGAAAGAAAAATTTGCCGACGTGCGTTACCGGTGTCGACTGTATCGGATCAAACTAATAGAATTATTCACTGATTTAGGCATAAATCCCAAGAATAATTAGTTCAAAAGTACTAGTAAGTACTGTGTACGATTTGCAGATGGATAGACGAGGCGAAATAATGATACAGATTCTAGAAGACATGCTTGAAATTCTCATAACAAACCTTGGCGGAAGACAAGAAGATCGTCTATCTTTGGTAGAACCCGTAGATAATAATAGTTTTCATACCAGTTTTCTGATGACCCGTATAATGCATAGTATGAAGTATCGTATTACACGCCAATTTAATAGACTGAAGTTTGGGAGAAGCCGTTGGCTGGACCCGAGATTTTACTTCAAAAAGAAGAAAAGATTAGGCAAATTCGAGAAAGCTTAGAAATAGACAAAAATAGAAAAAGTGGTATGCAGATCAGCGGGTAAAACTGTTGAAACTCCAAGTGAAGGAAGATGGTGGTACTCAAAGTGACCTTTCGGAAAGACTAGAAATTGATGTGGTACAAAAAGGAAAGTTGAGTCCTTGTTTATTGGACCTTTTCGTATATCCCAAAAGTAAGAATTATAGTGTATTGATTGAAGATTCTTGAGGAACTTCAAGATGATTGTAATGTTTTCTATGGGACTCATAGTTCTGAGAACATGGATTGATAAATTTCAAAGAATACCTCATGATGAAATGAAGGTAGATAAGTAGTTAAGGTACCCGGGACAACCGGAGGAATGTTAGATGAACAGTGATATAATCACGAAATAAGAAGGCTAATATGGTAAAAGTGCTTTGGCAATACCACGAATGTTTCCATAGGATATGAGAAACCGAAATTGTAACGAGATAGAAATATCCCCAACTTTTTGTATGATTTCGGGGACGAAATATTTTGAAGGAGGGGAGAATTTGTAACGCCAAGACACTCTTTTTATGTAAATATAATAAAAAGGGTAAATTGGTCATTTTACCTTAGAAGGGTAATTTGGTCTTTTGGACAGAAAAGAATTTAGTTTGAAATAATATTTTGAGTTTTGGACTTAAAATGTTATAAAAACTGATTTTTGGTCATTTTACCACGAAAGGGTAATTTGGTCATTTGACCATGTGAAAGACCAATTATGTAAAAATGTTGTTGCTTGTGGCAAAAATATAAGTTATGATATGACAAGACCAGATAAGCCGTGAGTCTTTAATAGACAAGAACGGAGCTGTGAGTCAAACTTATATAGACAAGACCGGATAAGCCGTGAGTCTAGGCAACAGCGGGCTAACCCGTGAGCCAAGGCAACAGCGGGCTAACCCGTGAGCCATAATTGATCGTGAAAGAAACTGTTAATAGATGGTGCGGCCACTTGTGGCTATGATATTGGATGATATATCCAAACGGTGCGGCCTATAAGGCTATGATATTGTTACAGGTACACGATGCGGCCTTTTGGCTATGATATCGGGTTATTAAACCCAGCTGGTGCGGCCTGCGGGCTATGATTTATATATTGATAATGTTTTGGTGCAGCTTATATAGCTATGACACAGGGTGCGGTTTATATAGCCATGACATATGATGCAGTCTATTATTACTAAGAAACATGGGACAGAATTTGTTAGACATGATTATATATGCAAATAACTAACAGACTTGATAATTACAGATTATTGTAATACAGCCTGTAAGGCTACGGATTAGGATGTGAAATCCTAGGAGACATATGGTCAGCCAGTAAGGCTAGGAGTTTGGATTCGATATCCAGACAGATATATGATTATATCTTTATACATGTTGTTTGCAGATACGAATACTCACTGAGCTTTGTAGCTCATACCGTTTGTTATATGTCCCTGCAGGTTAGCATAACCCTGATAAGGGTAAGGATAAAGTCCGTGACTCAAGAAGTGGACTTGTAGATGCTATCAGTAGCAGCCCGGCTTCAAAGGAGATATGGGTATTATACACTCTCCTTGATACGCTTGTACCCGATTTTATTAAAAATATATACCCCTTTGTATTGGTTTTAAGTACTGAAACCTTTGTTTTAAATGAAAAATTTTCAGGGGTGCTTTTGTATTAAAAGCCGGGTGTTACATAACTCGCCCCATTGATTTACAATTCTCTTCCACGTGTGGCCTAACTTAATTTGTTCTTCATCCTCCCTCTAGAAACAGTTACCATGTATACTTTTGATAATTTTAACCCAAAAGCATCTTTATTTATTTTGTAGCGCCAATACCATTTAGCTAAGAGAGCTTTGTTGATATTTTCTAAAGAGTTTATCCCTAGACCTCCGACCTCTTTATCCAGCAGCACACGTGACCATTTAGCCCAGTAAATGTTTTTATCAGTTCCAGACCTACCCCAAAAGAAATCTCTACACAATTTTTCCAAAGTTTTTATAACCTTTTTTGGTGCTTTTAATAGGGAAAAAATAAAGGTTCCCATATTGCCAAGAATATTCTGCACCATCGTGTATCTTCCTCCAATCGAGAGTGTCTTCACTTTCCATCTACTTAGTTTCTTTTTGAATTTATCGATTAGTTGTTGCCATGGATTGTAAGAACTCATGGTTACACCAATTGGCATTCCCAAAAATGTCGTTAGGAATCTTTCAATTTTACATCGAATAATTGTCGCCATCAAATCCACAGGAATCTGATTTGTTCCGACTCCAATAAGCGTGCTCTTTTCCACGTTTACTTTCAAGCCAGCAGCTTTCTGAAAACAAAAAAGGATACGAATGAGGTTTAAAACATTTTCCACTGACCATTCTCCGAAAAAGATGGAGTCATCTACAAAAAAAGATGTGTTAAGAAGAATTTTATTAGCTCCGACTTCAATCCCTTTAAAGCCACCATTCTCCACTGCTTTTGAGATGGCTTGATGTAAACCTTCCATAACAAGAGTAAACAGAAAGGGGGACAGTGGGTCCCCTTGTAGCAAACCATGAGAGAGAGAGAGAGAGATAATTCACCGGTGGGACTGGCATTGACCAACACAGAAGAGGAGCCCGATCTCAAACATTCCTTTATCCATTTCCTCCATTTGTCTCCAAAACCTTTTTGAATCAGAATTGAGTCTAAGTAATCCCATGAAACCGTATCATATGCTTTAGCTATATCCGTTTTAAAAATCAACATTGACTTCTTCTTTGCTTTGATCCAATCCACCACCTCATTGACAATCAAAGGCCCATCTTATATTTGACGATTTTTAACAAATGCAGATTGAGTGTTGCTAATGGTCTCGGGAAGGACACGTTTTAATCTATTCGCCAACAATTTCGCAAGGATTTTGTAAACATTTGAGATCAAACTAATTGTCCTGAAATCCTTAACACCTGTTGGGTTAACGACCTTTGGAATGAGAGTGATAAAAGCCGAGTTCATTCCTTTCGGAATTTTAGATCTTCTGGCGAATTCATTATAAGCTTCTAACAGGTCGTTTTTAAATAAATACCAATATCTCTTGAAAAATTCGATTGTAAAACCATCTGGACCCGGGGATTTATTGCTTCCACAATTCCATACCGCCTCCTTTAGGTCATTCTCTTCAAAATCTTTCTCTAAACTCTTTTTGTCATCCTTTGAAATTCGGTTTGTTTCCCCGAGACCTTGGTACCAATTGCAATCTTCGTCCTTCTTTAAAATGTTCTCAAAATGGTTAAAAAAAGTTCTTTAACTCTTTCTGGCCCCATAACCCAATTTCCTTCAATGTCTATTCCTTTTATACTACTAATATGCTTTTTCTTATTAAGGTTTCTGTGAAAAATAGGCGAGTTTTCGTCTCCTTCAAGACATTACCTATTTTTGTTCTTTTGAGCAACATCTTTAAATTTCTTTTTTTCCAATAAATGCAGCTTTTTTGT
Organism: Cichorium intybus; assembly: GCA_023525715.1. Taxonomy (NCBI): domain Eukaryota; kingdom Viridiplantae; phylum Streptophyta; class Magnoliopsida; order Asterales; family Asteraceae; genus Cichorium; species Cichorium intybus. The sequence goes on from CM042010.1 coordinate 113,404,142, forward strand.
AATCACCAGTTGTTCCACTGCTATCTCCTGCATCACAGGCTCGGTTCGATCTTCTTATCAATATCCTATAATATTTTCATCCATAATTTCTTTTCTTCTTCTTCTTTTCGTTTTTTTTGATTAGCCTAGGCTTTGATTTCTTCTTTCACTTTTTTAATTTCTGCATAATAATGAAAATTTTGAGATGTTGACCCTCAATCAATGTGTTATTCCACGAATTCTTAACTAGGATCTCCAACTCTTGATCATCCAACCACGAATTGTAAAACTTAAATGGAATGTCTCCGTAGAATCTTCTATTTTGTTTTAAGATAAGGGGTTTATGATCCGAGTACATTCGAGCATCACTAATAACTTCAAAGTTTGGCCACCAATCACCAAAGTTTCCTGAAACCAAGAAACGATCAAATTTTGACAATTTTGCACCCCCTCCTTTTATCCAAGTAAACTCGGAGCCTTCTATCTTCACATCTATCAAATTGTTCTCTTCAATGAATTTATTGAAAACTTTGGTGGCTTTCTTGTTTAAAACAGATCCTCTCCTCTCATTTTCCCCTGACTTCGTTAAAGTCACCGAACACCACTGCAACACCATTCCATCCATTCAAAAAAGCATTGACAAAATCCCACAACTCTCCCCTTTTTGAAGGAACTTGGCTGGCGTAAATGTTTATAAATGAAATAGGGATATTCTTTTCAAGCCAAATTCCTTTCACAATTATTCAATCGTCCCTGACAATAGCATGCTCTTTCTTGAATAAGTATTTATTCCAAATACTTACTAAGCCCCCACTTTGCCCAATACTAACTTTATAGACATATTCGAAGTCAGTACTCCCCCATATACTTTTAATGATCATATCAGACAAACATTTCCTCTTTGTTTCTTGAATTCCAAAAAATCTATCTTGTGTTTGTTTATAAGATTACAAATCCAACTCACTTTGAAATCCCCAGAAATTGTCAGCATAGGGATATATATATATATATATATATATATATATATATATATATATATATATATATATATATATATATATATATATATATATATATATATATATATATATATATATATATATATATATAATCAGGATCGGGTGAGGACTCTTCTTAAAGTGAGGACTTGCGAGGACACCTTAAAAAATTGAAAAAAAATATAAAAAATATAAATAATAAAATGGATTATAGTACTATATCGGAGAAAAAAAAAGATTCAAAAAAAACTTTTGGATCATTATTTTTTTTATAATGAAATAATGATCCAAAATAAAAACAGAAAAATTGGATCATTACGTTTTGCTATGATGAAAATTTTTTTTCAAATTTTTTTTGATAATGAGATAGTACTATTCTAGATTTTATGATTTGTATTTTTTTATATTTTTTTTCAATTCTTTTAAGGTGTCCTCGCAAGTCCTCACCGAAAAAAGAGTCCTCACCGGAACCGGACCCTATATATATATATATATATATATATATATATATATATATATATATATATATATATATATATATATATATATATATATATATATATATATATATATATATATATATATATATATATATATATATATATATATGAATAGATTCAAATGAGAACTGTTAAAGGATTCAGAACTAAAACAACTAATCTAAGCCGCAGATTACTTTGATCCAAGGGTTGTGATGTTTGATTGTCTACAACGCGTTCACATTGGTTAACTTCTTATAATACACAACCCTCCTATGCATTGCGTCAAGTGTCGAGATTGGTTCTCACGGTTCTCAACATTTTAATAGTTCTCGTTTGAACATTTCCCTATAAAATTTTTAATTCTTGATCAATGGTCAAAAATAAAGAAAGGCATGATGGTCATTTGAGAGTCTTAAAATATAAACACACACCTAAGATCTAAAAATCAGATTAAAACGTCTTCCACAAAAAAACTCTCCCAAATCTCCAAGAATACACATTCATACCCCAACACCACAGCTACCACCTACCGCCGCTGCCTCCTCCGCCACTTGCCAACGCCGCCGCCATCGTCGAAATCGACTCCTCCACCGTCTCCTCCGTAATCCTTTGTCGTCTTCTTCATGAAACTCTACTCGGTTGTTCAGATCTACAATTTCCGACACTAAATCTGTGATTTCCACCTTTAGATCTATGATTTTTGTCTCCAGGTCTACAATCGCCACCTTCAGATCTACGATTTCAACAATCACCGCTGTTACATACCATCATAGAGGGAGTTCTGGCAAGACGAAAAACGTTTCGGTAAGGAATCACAACCAACGTCGCTACTTAGCCTCAGATATACCACCAGAGTTGCAAAAAGTTAGCGAAAAAGAGGTCAGCGGTCGATTTACACTACCGTCGTCGTCTGGTGCACCACCGCCATCTCCTCCCTCTTCAGTCAATGTCAGAAACCACAACCACATCAAGTATCTTCTAGCACCCACCACATGGTCTGGTGCACCACCACCATCTCCTCCCTCTCTAGTCGATGTCAGAAACCACAACCACATCAAGTATCTTCCAGCACCAACCACATGAGATCTGATCCACAACCACACACTAGGTGTTTGATGAAATGCCTATTTGAATTTCTATACTTTGAATGTTTGCATTAAACTGTGAATATGTATTTTCAACTATGAATATGCGTGTTAAACTATGAATGTTTGTATAAAATTTGAATTTTTTGTTATATTAAACTGTGAATGTGTGCATTAAACTTGTCACCACCACATCCACTACCACTGGCGACACCTTCAACACCGGCTGTAATGTCTGGTTTCTTAATTTAAGATACACCAAGAATGTTAATAAGATAAACACATAATTAGTGGTGTAACTTCAAAAGTGAGTAACAAGTTTACAAAGTTACATCAAAGCTTAGTTTAAGCATATCAAAAGTTACACACTTGTTTTTTAAAAAAATCGGTTTATACACATTACAATCCAAAGTATAAATAAACAGCCCGGTCCAAGTCCAAGTTTAGCTATGTTGTCACCAATTATTCTAAGTACGATGTGGAAAGAAAAGATTTGCGGAAAGTAAAGTTCTGAAACTGTGAGGTTTCGGAAGTGGACAAGTCCGAAGACTTGAGATGGATGCGGAATAATAGTAATGAAGTAACACTTAGAATAGATCTTAATAGCTCAACAATAAATAGGTTGAATTAACAGTTAGATAACAAGGAATATAAAGACAGGAATATTAAGATGCTGGAAATGTAAAGACAAGAAGAAATGCAGATAAGAAGTAGAGAGTTGATGGAATGAGAGCTTATATTGATAATTGGACAATTGTTACACAAAGACTCTCAAACTCATGAGGACTGAAGAGTGACATGATCTCCCTTTTATAGGATAAGGGATGACCTTCGGATAAAGACCGATGGACTGAAGAGCAGACAACACGTATCTCATCAGTCAGACAGAAAGGATAAAACTAATATAATAATACAATGTCAAACTAGGGTGGCTTATCTAGAATAAAATAGTACATTAAGTACAATCGACATGCTCCTAAAAGATCACGCCTGATCTAGTCTAATCATCTCCTATAAGTTGAGTTGCTTATCCTTTGTCTTATCTTCAAATCTTCAGTCTTCTATATTGAATGTATAAGTATGTAAGTTCCCAGAAGTTGATTAAATAGATGATCCGAAATCCTGAATGGATTTCGGAGACCTGGCATTTCGGAATCAAAGTAACTTCTGAACTTGGTCTTCATGGTCTTGATTGATCTTTTAAGTTAGTTCGGAACATAGTCTTCCGAACTGTGTCTTCCGGATGGTTTATCTTCTGATCTTTGACTTTATCCGGAGTTCCGAAATCCAAGACTGGATTCGGACATATAAGTAAACTGATCATCATACAGGTTATCCGAGATTATAACAATATTCATCAAGCATATTCGGAACATACAATTTAGAACATTCAAAACATAACTATTGTTTAACACTTGAAACATACAAACAGATACTTGTTCAATCAAACATTCCATCAAATAAGTTAACATCAAATACCACCGAAATAAACAACTTCAAACACTAAGTTGGTCAACGACTCATCTTTTGCACTAACAATTCCCCCTTCGGTGACCAATCGAAGGGTTTGAGTCGAGATCTTCAGTGTGCTTCCAAAATACATTGTTTCACCGAATAGGACTAGAAATTTCTTACTGCCAGCATCAATTCCATCCTCAGTAGCATTTACTTCTTGGCTTTGGGTTCTGAGTGTGAAGATTTCTTTATAGCTTTGATGTATTCTTGTATCATCGCACTGGGAATTCTTCTGATTTGCTCAGCACGTAAGAAGAGAAAAGCTCCTTTTCTGGATGAGTCCTTATATACCAATCTAAGTACCGGGTCATTGGTGACACCTCTCTTCCAGTTGCTTCTATCATCAGGCATTTAAAGGTCTACCAGTTCTTGGAATTGATCGTCGGGGTGATTTTTCACATATTCGAACAGTTCGCCATCTGCTGAGCAGAATTATTCCAGAAGACCGTGAAGAAATCGCTTTGCTGCAAGATAGGCATCTTTTGAGTCTCGGTTCCTTTCTGATTTGGATTGTAGCTTCATAACAATCCAATAGATGTTAGCTGGGTTCATCATTCTAAAATCAGCTTCGGTTATCAGAGAGGAGCAATTGTTCTGATCGAGTTTTCTGACAATTTCATATTCGAAGAAGTTAGCCTTTTCAAATGTTCTTCTTTTGACGTTGATAACCTTTATTATGGGTTCGATTGACCATGTTTTGAGTTGGGGTTGAATAAATTTGTTCAGAAACTTTTGGTTTCTAACTCTGATGGCCAAGTCTTTGTTGATTTTTGGTAATCCTGAGAAGTTGAGTGAGTAGACATATTTGTCTCCATTAGGAGTCAAAGGGATGTCCCATTTTTGCTCAGGAGTTGGAGGAGGATTGTATGAATTCTGAGGTTTGAAATCTGAGTCGTTTAATGGTCGAAACATGAAGAGTTTTAAGAAATCGGGTTTGGATCCACTTGTTCCGGCAATGATTGAATTAGAGATTTCTTGGTCAGAATCTGTTTCAAAACCTTCAGCATATAAATATGCATTGGCATTAAAGTATTCATCTTTCTTGACTTTGACTTCTGGTGAGTCTGAATCTCTTATCGGAGAATACATAATGTTTTCCTCTTCGGAGCTAGGGATTTGTATGATTGGAGGAGAATTTGTTGTGTGCGTTGTTTCTTTTGGGGTTTCCTCAGGATTCTTTTCAGGAGACTTCCAAGGATTATCTTCATGAGTCTTTTAAGGATTTTCAGTAGACTTCTGAGGGTTTTCTTCATGAGTCTTTTGAGGATTTTCTTTTGTCGAAATATGATGTTGATCGTCATTGGTTTCAGTGTTGGTCTCTTTCTCTGATCCGTTGTGGGCTTTTTCGCCTTCAGGACCATCATTTCCTTCCTTGTGTCCACTTGGACCGGCAGATGTGTCAATTATCATGTCATATGTTTGAGTTTCTTTTAATTTATCCGCCTCTCCCCCTCCTAGGCTCCTGCAGGAACTGAAGGGGGCACAGGTAGGAGGCCTAAAATTGATTCAAGTTTAGCAGTGACATCGGCAAACAGGTTGCTGAGATCCTCAGTAAGTGGTTTAGAGGCCAGTTCTTTGAAGTCTTCCATAACTTGAATGTTCAGACAGGTGCAGACTTCGATCTGCTGAATTGGACCGTCCATTGTTCCAATTATCGATTGCAGTGTATATGTGATGATTTGTAATAGGAGAAAGTGAGTTTTTCTGAGAGAAGTGTTCTCGAAAATCACTCCGTGAAGATAACCGGACATATTCTTAAGTAAAGAATTAAGTTTGACATCCACGACCTCAACAAGCTCAGGAATTTTCTTTTGACACTTTTCTTCCTCTTCTAACATCTTTTTGGCAGTCTTTATCATATTGGTGGCATCTAATTGCCGATGATTATCAATGTCCGTTAATCCGTCTGAAAGAGCTCGTTGGACCTTATTGTCTAGGTGAAGAAAGACTTCCTTCTTCTCAAACTCTGCTACTCTGGCCTTAAGGTCTGAAATTTCTTTGACCAAAGCTTCCTGATTCTGAGAAGCTTTAGCTTTAAGTTTCGAGATTTCTTTAGTTAAAGCTTCCTGTTTCCGTGAAGCTTTGAGTTCAGAAATCAAGGTGGTTAAGGCATCGACCTTTCGATGTAAAGATTCATCGATGACTGGGGGAGAGTTGGTTTGGGGAGGAATAGGGTGTTAGCCTTGTCTATCGATGAGTTGGAGTCATTGAGGTTGATTTTATGAACGTTGGTGGAGGGTATGTTTACTTCTTGATCAGTGGCGAATATGGAATTTCCGACAGGTATGAATTGGGTTTCAGAGAATATTTGCCGGGAGCCAGATTCAGCAGGTTGAGGGTTGGTGGATTTGGTTGGTAAGTCTTGTTTCTTCTGAAGATCTTGATGTATGAATTTGTCCCATGTCAGAGGAACAATTGAGGATTCAATATTTGACCAATCCCTTTCGGTGATGTCAAAGAGGTAGCCAAGAGTGTCTACCAACTTGTTGAGGGAGGCGCTCAGAAAGGAGTCAATCTCGAGAGTGAGTTTGTTTATACTTTTTTGTTACAGCTTTATCGATTTGTCTTCATCTGCGGAAGGTGGACCAAGATCTCTGAGGATATCGAGCTCGATCTTCTTGATGTTAAATTGTTGTTTGAGGCGGTTAATTAACAACGTGTTTTCATTGATAGCAGATTGAAATCGCCAGACGTCAAATGGGTTTGCATCCGCAGGGGGTTGAGTGCGATCTGGAATGAGAACATCTATATGTGCAATTTTGGGTGTATCAACAACTTTTTCTTTTTCTTTAATTTTGGATGGTGAGTTCTGTTTTTCCACCAGTGGGATTTCTTCCACAGTGTCTTCTGAGCCTGGAGAGTTCTGTCTTTCCTCTATTTTCTTGGACTCAGAATCCTTAAGTTCCCATTCTACATTCTATAAGGATATAGAAGTTAGAAAAAATAGAATGTGGAAATAGATTCCAAACGTATTCAGAAGAGAGAAAGTAAAAACTAAGAAGGATGGAGTAAACCAGAGAGAGATTCAGAAAGGGATTCAGAGAGGGATAAGGGGAGGAATCAGAAAGAGATTCAGAAAGAGGGAAGGGGAAATCAGAAAAAGAGAAGGGGGAATCAGAAAAAGATTCAAAAAGAGGGAAGGGGAAATCAGAAAGAGATTCAAAAAGAGTGAAGTTAGCAGAAATTTTTAAGACTAAAAGACTTAGTGAAGAAAAGTGTACCTCTGAGGATTTCTTATGTTTTTTCTTTTTCGGTTGCTTTGTTGGGGATGGTTCTGATATTTTCTTCTTTGATTTCTTTGGGGCAATATAGTCACGAAGTGGATGAGGAGTGTAAGGAGGTATGTCCTTGGTTTCAGTAAGATGTGAGAGCAATGATGGTTCTTTGGGGTCAGCCAAATTTAATAGTGAGTCCGGCAGCTGTCTGAGTTTACCAAAAACCGTATCCGTCTTTGGTGCGTAAGGCGTAGCTTTTGGTATTTCCAATTTGACATCAGGGGGAGTTGGGGAGGGAATTGGAGTTTTATAGGTTTGGTAGACATGCTTGATGCACATAGCCCAAAATCGTGCTGAGTGGATCTTTCCTTTGGATTTATGAGAAGTGGGTATGTAAGAGAGAAAGTCCTCAAATAGTACCTCGGCATAGTCGATTTCATGGCCAGTGTATAGACTCCAAAGAAGTTCAACAAGGCGTTTGTTCAATTGGTCTGTACCGCCTATTTTACCATTTAAGCATTTGATAATGTAGTGAATCAGACACTGCCAGAGAGGAGAGATGTGTCCTTTAGACAGTTGATAAAGTTTTGATAACTTGTATGTATGTCCCATATTGTAGATCATGGATTCGAGTTGGTGAGGAGGAGGATGATCAAAAGTGGCTTTGTGGTATGGAAGATGTAGGGCAGCAGCAAATACTTCCTTATCTAATGTAATTTGACTATCATCAAGGAAGGTGAGAATGTAGGAATTTTGACCCTTTTTAGCAGTGGTGACGGTGTGGTGTAATAATGAGACAGGAATTGCATGTGCTGGATCAAAGAATGCCCTAGACAGTGTATGTCTAGAGAGTATGTGAATCAACACTCGTAAGTGTTCCTTGTACAGTGTGAGATTTCTTGATATGTGAAGATTCGAGATGGTGACTAGAACGGTCTTGGTCTCGATTCCACCACTTGCAGCCATTGATGGAGTACTAAAGCCAACAAGTGCAATGTAAACTCGAAAGTCAGTGGAGAAATTTAAGAACAGAGTATGAATCTTTGAAGAATATTAGAGTATGGGTTTCGATTGAAAACAGTTATGAGATATGGTTACCTGATTGGAGATATAGAAAGATGATGAGAAGATTAATAGTGACGTTTCCTTGAGATGAAGACTTGAAATTAGGGCTTTGTGTAGAGAGGCATGACGCGTAGAGGATTGTTTGAAAGGTGCTTGAGAGCTAGAGGAACGGGTGAGGTTATAGAGAAAGAAGGTGAAAAAGTGAAGATGAAGAAGCATTGAAGTAGATGAAGAAAAGGGGGGAACGGTTAAAGTGCATTTTGAAAAACGTGAAGAACCGCCGGATAAGGAATGAAAAGACGTTGATTAGACTTCACTGAAAAAGTGTTCCTTTGGTATTTAATGCTAGGTGATGAATAAACAGTATGGTTCACTTAGGGAGGGACACGTCTGACACAATAGTTGGTTAATTTTTGCTAAATTAAATACTAATAATTGACAATTCAATGTAACGTTTTTTAATGTAAATTCCTTCATTAAATTGGTCGTTTTTAGTTTTGGTTGGTACAGACAGATTAAGTTGGTGAAGAATGTGTACCTGGAATTTGAGAGAATGTGTTCTGATTTGTTCAGAAGATGAGATAAGAATCAGAAACCAAGAATTGGGGGAGGGGGGGGGGGGCCAAGAGTGCTGACTTAGAATAGTCAGAGAGAGTGACTATCAGAAGCTAGAGTTTAATTGTGAAAACGTAAATCAAAATTTCCGAAGAATAAAGGAGTCAGAAGTAACAGAAGAATCGGAGTGATTCAGAAGTTTGAAGTTAGACGAGGTTACTTAGAACGTTAAAGTTCTGAGTTCTGAGTGTGACTAATCAGAAGTGGAGATTGTCAGAAGTGATGAGTCCAGAAGGGAGGAATCCAGAAGTCATGAATCTGAATATGCGCAGTTCTGAATAGATGTTCAGAGGTCTATGACAAAGAGATTTTGTTCTGAAGGTTCAGAAGTAGAAGGGTTTGTTTCTGAATTGTGAGATTTCTAAGGGAGAGTTAATGAGAGAAGGTGAAAGGATAACTATGCATGTCAACTCAAGAAAGAAAGGCATTGTGATAAGTGCTTCTGCATAGGTTATTAATGACGCCGACTGGGTGCGAAAAACTGTCTAATCACTGGGGTTGACATGATTTAGCATTAATGGAAACATCAAGAGTCTATATGATTCATAATTACTTCTAATGGAGCCAAAAAGGGGAAGGGATCGTTCACTTGGTTGCCCATAAAAAGGGGGTTACATCAGAGTGAATAGATGTCACACTAAACAAAAATTTTAAACGTAACAATGGCAGCTAGACGTCCTTTCAACCGTGACGAAAATGTTGAGGTGAAGATGCAAGATGGAGAGTTCGCTGGGGCGGTGTATGGAGGGGTGATCAAGGGAGTGTGGAATCACCGTTATGAGGTGAAAATGACGACCCTAACAGATGGGGCTACTGGTAGTCCGCTAAATGTCCATGTGGAGTTTCCATTTCTGCAACTGGTTCCTCCAAAGGTTTTGGTGGCGTTCAAACAGTTTGACTTTGTGGAGGTTTGGTACCGTCGTGGATGGTGGCCAGCGGTAATCGCAAGAAAAACTCCGTTCAATCAGTTCCACGTGATTCTGGTTGATGGAACTCGATTGTTCGTGGATGAGTCAGAGTTGAGAATTCATCAGAGGTACCATCTTGGTGATCCTCCGATGTGGCAGTATTACAAGCTTTAAGGAGTGGTGATTGTCGTTAAGTTTAAGGGGGAAGTGGGAGAATGTGGTGTGATTTTATGCTATGTTTGTAGTTGAAGTGATGTTGCTTTCATTTAGTTTTTGTAATGTTTTGGGTTTTGGTTAATGAAAGCATGTTTTTCTATTTTGTTTATTGTGCTGAATGGTTTGTGAAATTGTAAAAAAAAATGTTCATTGTTAATTTGATTGTCGGAAGAGAGAAGAAGAAGGGATTCAGAAGTGAGGTTAGAACCTCGTGAGTCGGGAATGAGTTCAGAAGTTGAGAATATCGGAAAAGAGACTTAGTGTTTGTCGTTTTTTTAAAATAAAGAGAGAAAGTGAGAGACGATTACACGTGTTAACGTGTCAGATCTAGAAGAATGGAAAATCTGCGTTGGTTCGATAGAAGTTATTGAGTACGCCGTCGGAGGTGAAGAACTGTCTAATCAACTGCCTTGGACACGATGTCGATGTGATGAGTGCATTAACTGTCCACTAGGGTCATTATGACCTCTAAAGTATTGATTAGAACATATTAGAGAATACCAACGGGCCAACGATTAGCCTATAAAAGGAAAGACTGGCTTATGTTAAAGATTTGTACCAAGAACAAAACTTACGCAATATGGCTCGTTACTTCTTCAAATGTCATGACGAAGTGGAAGTGATGTTCAAGACGGGAGATTTCGCAGGAGGCTTTTATGGAGGAGTGATAACAAAGACATGGACGAGACGATGTGAGGTCCAACTGGACAGTCTCCCATATCCAGCAACAGGGGAGCAGATGGTGGTGATTGTGAAGTATGGGCTCCTTCGTCCATTTTCACCAACATTATTGGTGGAGTACAAAGAGTTTGACTACGTCGATGTTTGGTACCGCCATAGCTGGTGGAAGGGGGTGACTGGGGGTTGATTGGCAACGACTTGTATCATGTGATGCTAGAAGATGGAACACCAATGCGTGTTTACAATTCAAGTCTGCGAATCACCCAAAAGTTGTCTCATGGTGATCCACCAAAGTGGCAATACAACAAATGTTAGGATGGTAGTGTTGTTTATCTTTTGTTGTTTTAACTATTTTTAGATTAAGTCATAGTATTTTGGGGTTTTTGATGTAAGTTCTATGACTTTTAATGAAAAGTAGTTATGTTGGCTTTTGATTTTTTAGCAAAATGGTTGAATGTAACGAACAGATAACAGGCAATTATTGAAAGGTGAACTATGGCTTAACATAAACAATTTGAATAAAAATTAATAACTTACATGTTATAAGTTCAGAAGGTTGTTATGGGAAAAATTAATGTTTCTCGGAAGATTCATCGGAAGGGAGATTCCGAAAAGATTCAGAGAGGGGATTCCGAGAGGTGATTTCGGATAGACCTTTCTGAATGTGTTTTTGAAGGTATCAGAACTTAGGAAGAGAGGTAAGAGTAGAGATTGAACGACAGGTAGGTAGGCTCATTCTCTGAAGAAATCTGAGTCATGATTTAACATTCCCAGTTTTTCTAGAAAATTGTGGAATTTATTAGAGTCCAATGCCTTGGTAAAGACATCAGCTACCTGTTCTTCGGTTAGTCATCGAATGCTGAATTGGGTTGTGAGAAATGGCTATAGCACTCTTGGAGTCACAGTAGATGGGGACTTGCAGGAATCTGTAGCCATAATCGAGTAACTGAGTCTTCATCCAAAGTACCTGTGAGCAGCAGGTCGATGCATCCACGTATTCAGCTTCTGCTGAGGATAAAGCAACACAGTTCTGCTTCTTTGAAGACCAGCTAACGAGTCTTCCACCCAGAAATTGACAGCCTCCTGATGTGCTTTTCTGATCCAATTTACATCCAGCATGGTCCGAATCTGTGAACGCTTGTAATTTGAAGTTATCTCCGATTGGATACAATAGACCCATTGCCTTTGTGCCTTTAAGATATCGGAAGATTTGCTTCACTGCAGTCAGATGTGAGAGTTTCGGAGCTGCTTGATATCTTGCACAAATACATGTTGCAAGCATAATGTCAGGTCTGCTGGCAGTTAGATATAGCAGAGAACCAATCATCTCCTATAAGTTGAGTTGCTTATCCTTTGTCTTATCTTCAAATCTTCAGTCTTCTATATTGAATGTATAAGTATGTAAGTTCCAGGAAGTTAATGAAATAGATGATCCGAAATCCTGAATGGATTTCGGAGCCCTGTCATTTCGGAATCAGAGTAACTTCTGAACTTGGTCTTCATGGTCTTGATTGATCTTTTAAGTTAGTTCGGAACATAGTCTTTCGAACTGTGTCTTCTGGATGGTGTATCTTCTGATCTTTGACTTTATCTAGGGTTCCGAAATCCAAGACTGGATTTCGGACATATAAGTAAACTGATCATCATACAAGTTATCCGAGATCATAACAATATTCATCAAGCATATTCGGAATATACAATTTATAACATTCAAAACATAACTATTGTTTAACACTTGAAACATACAAACATATAATTGTTCAATCAAACATTCCATCGAATAAGTTAACATCAAATACCACCAAAATAAACAACTTCAAACACTGAGTTGGTCAACGACTTATCTTTTGCACTAACAAGCTAACCCTCCGTAATACGTTTACACGATCGCCACTACCAGAACCTAAAACACAACAACAATGACAACAATTTATGAGCTACATGAGCTCAGTAAGTAATCACCGGTTAATTGGGTTGTAATTCCCGATATCTCATCCAACTCAATCTCAATGGACTATCTCAGTCCCTCAGTGTAATCAAGACACTTAGCTCTTTACACCAATACACAACATTAAACTCATGGAACACTTCCTTTTCTGCAATAAACAACTCAGCTACTATACAATTCATAAAAAGAATCAATGAGAAACTACTCACCTTGTAACGACCCAAAAATCTTGAAATTTTATTCGAGAAAATACTACAGGGAAAGATTTAAAATATTTTGAAAGTTTTAAAATAATTTATTAGAAATTGTAGCAAAATTCCAAGAGTTTGGTGAAAAATGGTGAAAAGGGTAATTTGGTCATTTTACCATGAAAAGGGTAATTTGGTCATTTTACCATGAAGAGGGTAACTTGGTCACTTGACCACATTCAGAAATTATTGTGAAATTATATTTCTAGTTTAGGACTAAAAATGTGAGAAACTAGTTTTAATGTAAAGATAATTGACTTTGGTGGTCAAAGTTCAAGGAAGTGAGCTAGAGGGACTAAAACTGTAAATTGGGAAGTATAAAAGGAAGAGAGTTCTTCCCACAAGTTCTGGAAACTTGCAGAAAACACGGGAGAGAGGCATAGAAGAACTGATTTCTGGAAATTTCGAGATTTAGCAAGGGTTTTGAAGCTATAGAGTTGGAAATTGGAAGAAATCAAGTAAGAAGGTTAGTGAAGGTCATCTAACCTAAGTTCTTGGGTTTGTTTTTCATGGGATGAACCGAAATCCCAATTTCAGTGATGATTCCAAGTAATTTATATGATTTGTAAGTTCTGCACATGATGTTATGCCAAGATTATATCAAATTATCCTAAGGTTTTGTTGATTTTGTGGAATTTGGGGTTTTTGACTCAAGAACCCTAATTTCTGCACTTATGCAATTGAGTTGGTTCCAATGGTTAAAACCTGATGTTAATGGATGGTTTTAGTCTTGGAATAAACCCAAAATGATTAAGAACTAGAATAAGGACTTAATGTACAAAAACAGCGAGCTACAGTGCAAAAATCGGACTCAAACTGGACTGCCCAGTATGAGCACGAGTCGTGCTTCATATTCACACCAAATAACATTGCTATACAGATCATGCACGAGTAGTGCTCCATATAGACCAAATTATGCACGAGTCGTGCATACCCTCTGTTAAGAAAATGTCATTTTTGAGTTTGGAACTTGGTGCTAGACTTGTCTGATTGGTCTAATATTTATACCACAAGTCTAAAATGGTGTGAAAATACATGGAAAATTGTTAAATCGGGAATACGACCTCTCAAGGGTACTGTAGTAAAATACGTATAATATACGATTTATTTAAGTTGGTCATTTAGAAGTTATAGACTTGTTATGACCCACATGGGTATAATAAGGACTTCAATGAGTTATAAAATCAGTTATAATGAATGTTAATGTATAACATGTAATTATAGGTTCATGACAAATGATCATTGGATCAAAAGAGTATAAATACAAGAAACGTGTATTCAATCCACTAGCAATACATGAGGTGAGTACATGCAGTATTTTTACCCATTCTGGGGTACATGGCAAGTAAGTATTTTTCAAGATTTCTTATAATATCTTATATGTGAAATTATATGCAAGAGTTTTATTTCTAACTTGTTTGTGAAAGTATAATGCTATAATTGAAGCTATGTTTTGAACTATAAGTCAAATTAAGTGAAAGTATATATTGGCCTATGAGTCAATTGAGTGAAAGTATGTTGATCTATGAACCAATTATGTGAAAGTATATTTTGTTTACAAGATATATATGTTTTCAAGTATGAATGGCATATAGCTATAAGATGATTAAGAAGTATGTTTTGGTTACAAACCGTATATGTTTTCAAGTATTAATGGCATATAGCCATAAGATGTTGGAAAGTATGTTTTGGTATAAGGTTTAACATGTTAGAAAAATATGTTTGAAATATAAGATGATTATGTGATGAAAGCTATATATGGCATCTAGCCATAAAGATATAAAATGATGTAGTTTGGCACCTAGCCACAAGTTATATGTATATGAAAAATGTTCAAGCAAGCAGCAAGTATTTTATATGACTGGTAATTGTAGCAAGCAGCGTTAGTAAGCGAACTATGTTCCAACCTACCCGGGTTAGGTAAGGGGTCTACTGGGGAAAAATCCTCATCGCGAAGTAGATTGCCTCAGCACTTCTATGGTGAGGATTGATCCGTTCTTTCTAGCCATAGAGACTTGGGGTATCACTTATAGTGATTAAACCCCTAAGTATAAAAAATCCAGCCAGCTTATAAAACCAGTCAAAGAAAGTAAGAAAAATGTTATTTTTGTAAAGTATGTCATAAAATGATTTTTGAGAAGTAAAAAGTTATAGTATGTTGCTATTATAAAGTTTTGAAAGAAGATATTTTTGCAAGGCATGATATGTAATGATTTTGAAAAGTAATAAGCTATGGTATGATATTATTATAAAACTTTGAAAGATGTTTTATGTTATAAGTTTTATAAAAGTTGGAAAAGAAGTTAAAGGTTTGAGTCTAAAACTCATGTAACTCACGAGACATTATTGTCTTACGTATTTTATGTTTTTGCCATGTATTCCAGGTTAAAAGCTAAAGTATATTTGGCAGAAGTTTAGCTGGAGTGGAGCCCGAGTTAGCTCCCGTCTTGGACTCAAGGTTTAATCCTTTATTGCTTACTATGGTTAGTTTTGATATGGATTTGTACACCCATTGTTTTCAAACATGTAAATAGTCGGTTTTTGATAAACCGTATTTTTGTATTCATGAAATTTTATGAAAAACCATAGTATTTACAAATAGTAGAAATGGGGTGTCACAAGTTGGTATCAGAGCCATAGTTTAAGCGAATTAGGATTGGCTTGTTCCACTCCTAGGCTTAAACTCATGCTATAGAAATGATAGTTTATGAAAGTATGTTGTATGATGTCTTAAATGATCAAGACATTATGCATTGTTTAAAATATGTAGATATATATCACTAAGAAGTGTTAAGCTAACGTTTATAGAGAACAAAAAATTTGACCGTTAGGAAAATTATATGATATTTTCCGTAACCGTCTAAATTTATTAAAGGCTATGTTTATAAAGTAGTGAGATTTTTAGTATTGATCACTATGTATTTATAAAGGTGTTATATGTTAAAGGAACCAGTGTCCCATGAGACCTTGTGGTAACAGCAGAATCAATATGTATAGGTGATTATGGTAATATGGGCCCGTATTATCATAATCACAGGATATGTATTGAGACTGGTGGAATCGCAAAGGAATTATGGTAATCTGGTGAATAAGGATTGTGAAGAGAGTAATAAGAATAACATAGGGATTATATGCCTATGTAATAAGAACAAGTAAGATTATAAGTATTAAAAGCTAATACAGTGGGTATATACCACTTAGTATGGTAAAGTAAAAGAAATAAAGTAATAAATAATATTTCTTAGACAAATTGAAAGATATTAAAATATATGCCTGTCAAGGCGAGAAAAAGTATGAATAAGAGTAATTTAAAGAGGAATTATGGGTATTGATTACCTATATAGGAGTTGTAAGACTCTTACATGAAGAATGAAAATTTTAAGCAGAGTAAATTGATAGTACATAGAATTGTAAAAAAAAATAAAAGAGTGGTAAAGAAGAGTTTAATGCAAGCAGGTGGTGTGCCTCGGGCATGACCATTAAAATTTCAAATTTTCTTTAAAAGATGTATGAATAATAAATATATAAAGGAAGCAGAATATCTTTGTAAGACGCTAATATTAAAACTATGAGAAAAGCTAAAAATAGAAGATGACGATGGTAGCAGAGAGTGGAAGACTAACTGTCAAGGTTGAACAAAGATGATAAATAAAAGTGTCCAAAGAATGGACAATTGAATAAGTTATAAGTAGTGGTGAGTCAAGTAAAGAGACAAGCAGCAGGATAACTGAAGAGTAAATAAAGATGACGGATGATCGGTACAGAAGTCCAATAGCTTCGTGGTGCATAATCGAAAAGAAAGAAGTTTAAGTAAAGCAAGGATATTATGCCTTGTTTACTACAGCATAAACATATGGGAATCCTTTTAAGGTGATAAGTTGAATGCTATATCTACATATAGATTTGGAAGTTGTTGGCACGAATCGTCCAGTAAGAAGTGGCATTCAAATGATGATACATACATGAGATACCGAACAGAAGTAACGATAAGTAAATGTGGATCAAATTCTGCAAATAATATTAATTAATGTAAAGTAATAGCAGACTGGACAGGAAGTAGTACGAGTTGTAAATTTGTAATTTATTTCTTAAAAGAAGAATATTAAAAGTTGTCTCAGGATAAATAAAATATTTAAGTAAGAGGTGCTAGGTCTAGTACCTAACGATGAGAATTTGGAAAAATAATGAAAAGATATTGGTTATAAGGAATCAAATTCTGCAACCAAATGAAGGAAGTATAAGAAGTAATACCAATAATAAAAGAGTATAATGAAGTATGTTAACTGAAGAAAAAACCAAAAGCATGTAAGGAAAATGACTAAAGGTCATAATTAATATGAAGTAAAGAACAAGAGTAAAGGTCTAAAAAAAAATATTAGACGAAGAATCAAAGATAAAATAAAAACTAAAATAAACAGACAGGAAGTTATTACTTCCGAATAGAAATGATGGGTAAAGGAATCCAAAGATTGTGAGAAATGGTTAGTACATGGCTAATAGCTATGAAATACAAAGAAGTGTATATATGTGTTTATAAATGTGAAAGCATGAGTAAGTTTTTGGATATATATAAATATGATGTACAAAAGTATAAAAGTGGTTATGAAATAGGTATTCTAATTAGAATACTATAAGGTATGAAGTAAAGGAGTAAAATAATGTATCGGGCATACGGTCTCGAAATACAAAAGTACAAAAGCTGACGAGAAAAATAAACGACAATTGTGTATCACCTAAAGATACATAAGAAGTAAGTTTTATATGAAATATATAATGTTGTAAAGAAATATATAGTGTAAAGAGGTGGAGTTTAAATGAAAGAATAACAAAATGTGTTAGGCAGGTAGCCTTATAACACATGACAGAAATGGTAAAAGATGTAAAGGTAAGAAAATTATTGTTCTAGCATTAGCTATAACAAGTAAAGAGTAATGAGAGGTAATGGTAATTGAGGGTTATGTTAAGAATTCGTCATGGGACGAAAATGTTAAAAAATACCTAGTTGAGTTCTTAAACCAAGAGAGAACCAAGTATATACATATGTGTATATTATGCAACTAAGAACTTGTAAGAATATGTCAAGAAATTAATGAATGTGGTTTATGAAACATAAATACACCACAAAATAATTATATTATGGAAAGTGTAGTAAATATGGAAATATGGATTATCGTATGCAACATGTATGAAGTCCCATAAGCGAATTGAAGAAAAACAAAATGGAATCAATCATAGTAAACACTTGAAATACTGATAGAGAAAGAATAAATATGAGATGGAGTGCTAACTAAGCACTAGTGCAAGAAATATAAATTTCAAGAAAGTATAAAAATATAAAATATTAATATGAGGAGGGTACGTGGAGTATCCAAAAAGGAAAGAAAAGTATACTGATAAAAGTATTGTATAAAAATTGCAGAAATGAGAAGGATATGTTTATATTAATAAGTAATGAGTAAATGAGACCGAAATCTCATAAAAGAGGATGAAAGAAGTATTTAGAATGTTAGTATGTCAAAAAGTGAAAGTAAAATAAGTATAGAGTGATACGAAATATGTAAAGAAAGTAGTACATGTAATGTACAAGAAATGATTAAGAGGTATGTGAAAATGTAAATTCATAATTTGGGTCATTAACAAATAATATGATGTAAAAGTAGAAAGATTCAAGACATGTATGAATAGATACATGTAAAATGAGAGTAGAAAATAATGATGTTAACAATTTATTGTAAACGTATGAAAGTTAGTAAGGAGTAAAAAGGAGTATATGAATTCGTATATGAATGACAAGAGTAGAGAAGAAGGAAGTTGACTAAAATAATAGATCAACTTCAACAGAAAAATGGTACAAGTTTAAAAGGTCAAATATTGTGTATGGTACATAGAAGGAAAGCTAAAAATGTCTAATTATTAAAATAAAAAGCAGTATTTTCAGAACGAGAGATACAGATTCTCGTGAACAACATGATGATTCGACAGATTCTGTCTCAAACAGAAAAGTAAGGGTGTGAAGTGAAACGAAAAGAAAATAATGCATTTCTTAAAAATGGTAACCAACTGAGAGTTGCCAGTAGAGATAAAGGAAGAATAAAAGTAAATTATTTATGTAATAACACATGAGCAAAGATATAAGAAAAAAAAGAAAGATAAGAATGAATAAGTTATGAAGTTATGTTTAAGTGAATTGTCCATTAAAGGACAAAATATTATTTTAAAAGAAAGATATATTTATAAATTTGTATAAATACAAAATTTTACCAAATTGTATTTGGGAAAAAGTTTTATAAGTAAAGAATATGATTAATGAAACCTCATGATGTTTTGGCGAACATATGAGAAGAATTACAAAGTAAGCTGCTATTTTTTATAAGAATATGAAAGTATAAAATTACTTTGTAAGTTAAGCCTTACTAAAAGATTCATTTATGAATGAAATGAACTAAAAAGATATGTAATGAAAACATGAGATGAATAAATTCTTGAGAAAATGAAGCACTTTATGAGAAATTGAAAGAAATATTCAGGAGGAAGAGACTATGCAAATTTCTCATAAAGAGTGGAAAGTAGAAACTTCCGAAGGTTGATTAAAGAATTATAACCAACTAAAGAAGAAAATACTAAAAATATAAAATAATAAAGAATAGGAGTATGGGTTGGTAAAAGGAAGTATTTATTAAAAAACCAAACTTAGGCCGAGGACCTTTGAAAAGGAGAAGGGGGAAGTGATTCCTTAAATTAATAATTGTGCGATGATTCCGAGGACGGAATCCCAATAAGGGGGAGGTAGTTGTAACGACCCAAAAATCTTGAAATTTTATTCGAGAAAATACTACAGGGAAAGATTTAAAATATTTTGAAAGTTTTAAAATAATTTATTAGAAATTGTAGCAAAATTCCAAGAGTTTGGTGAAAAATGGTGAAAAAGGGTAATTTGGTCATTTTACCATGAAAAGGGTAATTTGGTCATTTTACCATGAAGAGGGTAACTTGGTCACTTGACCACATTCAAGAATTATTGTGAAATTATATTTCTAGTTTAGGACTAAAAATGTGAGAAACTAGTTTTAATGTAAAGATAATTGACTTTAGTGGTCAAAGTTCAAGGAAGTGAGCTAGAGGGACTAAAACTGTAAATTGGGAAGTATAAAAGGAAGAGAGTTCTTCCCACAAGTTCTGGAAACTTGCAGAAAACACGGGAGAGAGGCATAGAAGAACTGATTTCTGGAAATTTCGAGATTTAGCAAGGGTTTTGAAGCTATAGAGTTGGAAATTGGAAGAAATCAAGTAAGAAGGTTAGTGAAGGTCATCTAACCTAAGTTCTTGGGTTTGTTTTTCATGGGATGAACCGAAATCCCAATTTCAGTGATGATTCCAAGTAATTTATATGATTTGTAAGTTCTGCACATGATGTTATGCCAAGATTATATCAAATTATCCAAAGGTTTTGTTGATTTTGACTCAAGAACCCTAATTTCTGCACTTATGCAATTGAGTTGGTTCCAATGGTTAAAACTTGATGTTAATGGATGGTTTTAGTCTTGGAATAAACCCAAAATGATTAAGAACTGGAATAAGGACTTAATGTACAAAAACAGGGAGCTACAGTGCAAAAATCGGACTCAAACTGGACTGCCCAATATGAGCACGAGTCGTGCTCATTATGCACGAGTCGTGCTTCATCTACAGACCAAAGAACATTGCTATACAGATCATGCACGAGTCGTGCTCCATATAGACCAAATTATGCACGAGTCGTGCATACCCTCTGTTAAGAAAATGTCATTTTTGAGTTTGGAACTTGGTGCTAGACTTGTCCGATTGGTCTAATATTTATACCACAAGTCTAAAATGGTGTGAAAACACATGGAAAATTGTTAAATCGGGAATACGACCTCTCGAGGGTACTGTAGTAAAATACGTATAATATACGATTTATTTAAGTTGGTCATTTAGAAGTTATAGACTTGTTATGACCCACATGGGTATAATAAGGACTTCAATGAGTTATAAAATCAGTTATAATGAATGTTAATGTATAACATGTAATTATAGGTTCATGACAAATGATCATTGGATCAAAAGAGTATAAATACAAGAAACGTGTAGTCAATCCACTAGCAATACATGAGGTGAGTACATGCAGTATTTTTACCCATTCTGGGGTACATGGCAAGTAAGTATTTTCAAGATTTCTTAGAAAATCTTATATGTGAAATTATATGTAAGAGTTTTATTTCTAACTTGTTTGTGAAAGTATAATGCTATAATTGAAGCTATGTTTTGAACTATAAGTCAAATTAAGTGAAAGTATATATTGGCCTATGAGTCAATTGAGTGAAAGTATGTTGATCTATGAACCAATTATGTGAAAGTATATTTTGTTTACAATATATATATGTTTTCAAGTATGAATGTCATATAGCCATAAGATGATTAAGAAGTATGTTTTGGTTACAAACCGTATATGTTTTCAAGTATTAATGGCATATAGCCATAAGATGTTGGAAAGTATGTTTTGGTATAAGGTTTAACATGTTAGAAAAATATGTTTGAAATATAAGATGATTATGTGATGAAAGCTATATTTGGCATCTAGCCATAAAGATATAAAATGATGTAGTTTGGCACCTAGCCACAAGTTATATGTATATGAAAAATGTTCAAGCAAGCAGCAAGTATTTTATATGACTGGTAATTGTAGCAAGCAGCGTTAGTAAGCGAACTATGTTCCAACCTACCCGGGTTAGGTAAGGGGTCTACTGGGGAAAAATCCTCATCGCGAAGTAGATTGCCTCAGCACTTCTATGGTGAGGATTGATCCGTTCTTTCTAGCCATAGAGACTTGGGGTATCACTTATAGTGATTAAACCCCTAAGTATAAAAAATCCAGCCAGCTTATAAAACCAGTCAAAGAAAGTAAGAAAATGTTATTTTTGTAAAGTATGTCATAAAATGATTTTTGAGAAGTAAAAAGTTATAGTATGTTGCTATTATAAAGTTTTGAAAGAAGATATTTTTGCAAGGCATGATATGTAATGATTTTGAAAAGTAATGAGCTATGGTATGATATTATTATAAAACTTTGAAAGATGTTTTATGTTATAAGTTTTATAAAAGTTGGAAAAGAAGTTAAAGGTTTGAGTCTAAAACTCATGTAACTCACGAGACATTATTGTCTTACGTATTTTATGTTTTTGCCATGTATTCCAGGTTAAAAGCTAAAGTATATTTGGCAGAAGTTTAGCTGGAGTGGAGCCCGAGTTAGCTCCCGTCTTGGACTCAAGGTTTAATCCTTTATTGCTTACTATGGTTAGTTTTTATATGGATTTGTACACCCATTGTTTTCAAACATGTAAATTGTCGGTTTTTGATAAATCGTATTTTTGTATTCATGAAATTTTATGAAAAACCATAGTATTTACAAACAGTAGAAATGGGGTGTCACACACCTGATGTCGGGTTAGTATGTGGAACTCCTGAACCGCGTGTACCGTGCTCCTGTCTAGCTTTGGCTGTATCACAACAACCCAAGTCAATACTCAAACATTCAAAACAATCTCAATAACACCCAACTCATAAGAATCAAGAAATTGGAAGATGGAAAGGAGCTACAAACAAAAGACAACAACACTATCTTAGTTGTAGCTCCCAATTCCTCAATTTATACTCAAACAACCACAGAAACGCAAAATCATCATATTCTTAGCTAGAGTTTAGGATTAGGACTCTCTTCTATACTCTAATCGAAGAAAACCTACTCCAACACACACTAGTTATAGGTGGTTCATCAGAAGCACCTGCAACTAACTCAATCCAAGCAATACAACCGTCAATTTGAAGTTAGATCGAGGGATATTACCTTTTAATCGCAAGATAACGAATCCTAACTTCAATTCTCGAGTTATAAGCTCCAATTTCGACCTTAGAGGTTTTGGGAA
This sequence comes from Cichorium intybus, assembly GCA_023525715.1. Classification (NCBI taxonomy): domain Eukaryota; kingdom Viridiplantae; phylum Streptophyta; class Magnoliopsida; order Asterales; family Asteraceae; genus Cichorium; species Cichorium intybus. Next base: position 113,427,038 of record CM042010.1, read on the forward strand.
TGCTTTCTAGGGTTTTTAGGGAGCGAATACGGGGATTCTTCTCATTTAGCTTGAAACTCAGATCCACAAGTGAGCTTAAGCTGACCTCAGCTTGAGCTGACTCAAAACTATTTAAACTTTAAAATTAGCAACTTACTTTCGAATGGTGTTAATGTCTCATAGTTTAAACACTCCTGAACTCTCCAAATCATACTTTATCTCAACTAACCCTAATTACACGAGAATTTCCACCGAAAAGTAATACGGTATTACACCAGCTCCTCCCTCTACCCTTCGCTCGCTCCTATCATCGTTAGAAATTATGATATTGTGTAAAAGTAGGTGTATTAAACCGTGAATCCGTGTATGAATGAGTATCTAAACTGTGGATGGATGTATGAATGAAATGTATTAGACTGTGAAAATGACGATTTTGCCATTTTTTACCCAAAAAGACAAAAAACAGGATTTTAACAAATTTAATCAGATCCATCCATTTTTTAATGATGTGCTAATATTAGTTACTTTGGTTCTCAACCTTTTAATGGTTCTCATTTGAACCCTTGTATATATATATATATATATATATATATATATATATATATATATATATATATATATATATATATATATATATATATATATATATATATATATATATATATATATATATATATATATATATATATATATATATATATATATATATATATATATATATATATATATATATATATATATTGTTAATCATCAACAATTAACACTTAAAAATATTTTATGTTTGAAAACAATAAGTTAACATGTGTTAATCATTAATGAGTAACACTGTAACAAACATGTTTTATTTAAGTTTTTATTGTAATAATAATCATCAATGATGAACAGTGTTACTCATTGATAATTAATACTGTAACAATCACTTTCTATTAATCATTAAAACATGAACATCTAAACTCTATAGTTAATCATGAAATATTAACACTTAAAAATGATTTATGTTTGAAAACAATGAGTTAGCATATGTTAATCATCAACGATTACAACTATGACAAAAAATAATAATTAGAAAATTCGTTTACTCATTTCTGATTATAATTTTTGGGTAGTGTTTATGGTTATAATCATTTATGATTATAAAATGACTGCAAAAATGATTATAACACTCGTTTTAGTCATTTTTATTATAAATTTTGTGCAACTTTAATATGGTTATAATCGTTTATGATTAAAGATATGCCTATATAAACGATTAGGACAATTATAATAATTTCTAATCATTAGTGAATATGTATACATAACATTATAGTCTGTAATTATATTTCAATATCTTTGAACTCAACTTTGTAGGTTTGAATCCAAGAATAACAATGACCATGGGTGTCCAATATTTGTTTTTGTGTGTGATGGTAACAACAAGGAAAATGCGTTGCGATTGATTCAAGAAAAATGCTGACATCGGGATGAATTTTGTAACTTTTTTCCTATAAAAGATTTAATCATTATTGAAAATAATCATGTATAAATATTCATTTTTTTTCAGAAATACGTTAATCATTATGAATATAAATGTTGTATATGAATGTGTAGTTTGATTTTTCTTATTTTAAATGATATATATATATATATATATATATATATATATATATATATATATATAATTTTATAAATGTATAAACTAATATTTACATATTCAAATACGTATTTAAATAATAACAAAATAATTGGTTGTTGCTATATGCACCTTATTTTTTCTTGAAATTAGTTAATGCACCCTTGAATTTTTTGTCATTTTTTTTTTCTACTTTACGTATCCTTTTGATTTGGCTTGTTTGTTATTCTTTTTGTTTTATCTATTATTTTTATTATTATTAACTTTAATAATATTGTTATAATATTAATTTTTGAAAGTTTCACAATTGGTCAAGTTAGTTTAAAAAAGTTCGCATTTTAGTTGTTCATTTTTTATCGATTATGTTTACTATTTGTTAATGTAGTTTACAAAATTCGTGTATTTAGTCGTTTATTATTGTTCACCTTTATGATTTTTGTCTATTATTATTATTTCGTTATTATTAGATTATTATTGTAACACCCGGTTTTTAATAAAACATCTTCATTTAAATAAATATCAATTTATTCAGTAATTAACATTTTGAAGATATTTAGAAATCATTTTAAACATCAATTCACCACATGAATCCCCAATTAAGCAGCATCAGTGTGTACTCGTCATGCCTGTCCGTCATTTCCACCTGTACAACCTGAAATGGTAATTTAAAAGGGAAATGATAAGCACACGGCTTAGTGAGTTCCAACAACTACACAACATATCAGCTACACATACTTTACCCCTAACAGGAAAAATACAACCACACGTCACATAATCTGCTCTACCCAGTATATTGGATTATAACCTCCACACACACCATAACCCAACCCATACAATTATAACAGAAAGATATATATCAATAATATACACACAACTTGGTACTATTTACCAACATCTTATAAACATCTTATAAGCACACAAAATACGGTAAAGGACATATAACGTCCACACAATGTAGTGAGAAACTCACCTGATTATAGTCGACTACAACGTTTATCTCTGCTTCGTATTCCCTCTTTAACTGTTAACTCCGTAAGACATTTATCACTCTTTAATTCTTAACTATCTTATAGTTGCATCATTAAACTCTTCCATAATTCCAACATGATACCTCGTGATTTATCAAATAAAGAACGGCCAGGTAGAAGATTAGTTGGGGTGGCAGGATCCTTTCAGCATTTTAGCCTTTCGGAAAATCCAACAACCAGATCCCAAGTAATCGGCCTAGACACCATCCTCGTAAGTAAATCACTCGGTATTATTTTTGTAATTACGAATAGTATAACCTCTATATATTATAGTTTAACACTTATAAACTACTAGAGAAATACGATAGTGATTACTCACTTAAGATTGGCGTTTTCGCAAAACCTTGGCACGTTTCCCGTTCCGCTCTTCCAACACTTCCCGAGCACCTCGTTACCAGCTACCGCTCGCTCCTAACTCCTCCCGACCTATTTTCCTCACCAGAACACTCCTCGATATCGTAAGGTTGTTTGGTGTTTGTTGTGGGTTGAAATGAAGAAGTTGGGCCTCTATTTATAGGGCTTGAAAACACTATTCCCGACGTCATCACGACGTCATCACGACATCATCGTCGACATCATCACGACGTCATCACGACATCATCGTCGACATCATCACGACGTCATCACGACATCATCGTCGACATCATCACGACGTCATCACGACATCATCGTCGACGTCATCACGACGTCATCACGACATCATCGTCGACGTCATCACGAGGTAAGCGCTTACTTCATTTCTCAGGTACTATTCACGCCGGAGTACTATTCATGCCGGAGTTACTATTCACAACGTTTTTTTTTGAAAAACGGTCGTTACAATTATCACTATGTTTATTATTATATTACTGTTGTTATTATTTGACAAAAGTTCACGATTTGTCAATATGGTTTTACAAAAAATCGAAAGTTAAGTTGTTTATTTTTTATCGCTCATGTGTGATATTGTGGTATTTTCTTTTATCATTATTATTAGTTATAAATCTATAGTTGATAATCATAAAAATCTAAAAAAAAAAGTTTAAAACGAACTTATTTCGAAACTATTAGAGCAATTTTTTAACTTTTAATAAATTCGATCAGATTTACATCACCAGTTATTAATGTACTCCGAAGATTATTCAATAATTTTGGCGATAATGTCGTACACTGATTTTTTAATTGTTAACAGATATATTGTAATTGAGGTACTTGATGTATCAAATAATTAGTAGAAAAAAATATTTCATTTACTATTACTTACTTTATTGTTAATGCCGAAGTTACTATTCATGCCGGAGTTACTATTCACAACTTTTTTTTTTTTTTTTTTTTGAAAAACGGTCGTTACAAGTTCTCCCCCCTTTATAAGATTCCGTCCCCGGAATCTCCAGCGTTGACATACACTTATTCTTCCACTCAATCATTCCCTATTTCAACACAATACGGTTGTATTAGTAATCCAAATGGTATTACCACAATACTGGCACATTAACCACCTCTAATCAACTAGGCCAACCTATTGAGACTACAAAGTACTCGTTATCTAATCTCATACACTCACAATACAGACATCATGGATGCAAGGTACTTGTTATGCATCGTATAATCATAATCACATGTTCACCACATCATATCACAACCCCTGCTCTTCACAACCTCAACAGCTCAGCTATTCACCAAACACCCAACTGTATGTGTGTTAGAACTGCCAGCCAATAAAGTCATCACAACACTTGTATGTGGTCCCACCACAATTACTGCTCATAAGATCCACAACACATATGTGGTCTTACCAAATGTGGCCCCACTAAATAAGTGGTCACAACCACAAGTACTATTAACCCCCAGAATAAATGGTCACAACTACAAGTTACCAGTGGCCCCACGGAATAAGTGGTCCCAACCACAAGTACAAGTAGCCCCATAGCATAAGTGGTCCCAACCACAATACTAGTAGCCCCACCTAATAAGTGGTCCCAACTACAAGTATAAGTGGCCCCACAGAATAAACAGCTTTTCGCTTTAAAGGCTTAACGGCTAACACACATACGACTGCACAGCTCTGCAACCAACCACATGACACCAATAATCCTCATATCAGCTCAGTCTCCACATACAACTACAAAATCTCCACCCACAATATGATACCATATCCATGGTTATCACCACTTAATACTCACGTATTCGTCCGCACAGCTAATATCAACTAGATATTCAACCAGCTACCGACACAGTTTATCCACGGTTACTTGCCTACGGGTTACCTACTTAAGAGGTATTCACTTAGTCATTTACCCAACACACATATGCTAACAAGATAGTTATCTTGGTCAGTTAGCAATATTTTCTCAACTCATTATTTTCATATACTAACAGATTTTAAGTACATGATACACTGATAGGCCACATCTAGCCTATTATGATACATTCGTTCATATTATTCATTACCTACATGAATACCCTTACGCCACACCACTATGTCATCTGCACTCTCACGAGTTGTTATTATATGTCCATCCCGTATACACGTACATCTCTTGTACGGGAATGGATAAAACTCTAATTCTGCAAACATACGACACCATGTATAAAACCTTATGTTTCTAGCATGTACACGTATATCTGTACGTATATTTTTCACATCTATATATAGCTTTAGTTCACGTATGTCTTCTTCCAAATTATGCCATCCAGTTACTGGATCCCAATTTCTGCTGATACGCTCACATACATCCTCAGCCTTCATCATTATCGTACTACAGTCATCTGACACACTTCGTATATAGAACTTGTTAACCAGCAACTGTAGATGACCTGGAAGCCTCACATATATCTCCATATCTGGAATGAAATTTGCGACTTATGCTCTTCTCTAAATAACATTACGTTTATTTATAGTCAATCAAAATCGACTATTCTAGCAATCAACATCTTCTTTTTATTATCCACTATCTGTGCTTTTCGTAGTAACGAAGGGACTTGACGTATCATTTTTACACACCTCATCCACCATAGTCACATCAACGGTTCACTAATTAACTACTAAGAAAAGAAACGTCATCAGATTCTAAATCTTTCGAGTACCCCAACTAGCGTCCCAATTATTCCTAATAAATTCTATGATTGCCAATCAATAGATTAGATAGTATAAATACAGCTTATCAGCATACACATTGATTAGTTATACCCTTAGTGTATTGGATTCCTTACGACCAACTCCCGATTCGAACGCGGATCCTGTGCTTTCAATAGTAGGAGCTCTACTACTATCTTCCACACCTACCCTCGTTCGTTTCAGAACTTGTCCAGAAGTCCCCAATTCACTTCTCACGATAATTTTACCACCTATACCCCAGGTTGTTTTACGAACATAGTCGTAGAAAATTTTTCACATAAAAGGATTTACCTTATGGATATCACTTATCAAGGAACATGCAACTTGACCAACTCAAAAATTCTAGGACTATTTAGTTCCTACTGCCTACACTTTAATGGCATTTAAGCACACATATATTATAGAAATAGCAACAAAGACTAAGCACTTAACATTTTCCCCACTGACGTCGGCTGACGGTACACACTGCGTCTTTGCAACAACATTCATTTAACCCCTTACTCGAAAAACAACTTATAATTTCTTGTAAAATATTTCCAAAGAAAACTTTTAAGTCTTAAGCTTCAGATCAAAACCCATCAAGTGAGTCTGATTCACTCAAGCCTTGGCTCTGATACCAACTTGTAACACCCGGTTTTTAATAAAACTTCTTCATTTAAATAAATATCAATTTATTCAATAATTAACATTTTGAAGATATTTAGAAATCATTTTAAACATCAATTCACCACATGAATCCCCAATTAAGCAGCATCAGTGTGTACTCGTCATGCCTGTCCGTCATTTCCACCTGTACAACATGAAATGGTAATTTAAAAGGGAAAGGATAAGCACACGGCTTAGTGAGTTCCAACAACTACACAGCATATCAGCTACACATACTTTACCCCTAACAGGAAAAATACAACCACACGTCACATAATCTGCTCTACCCAGTATATTGGATTATAACCTCCTATATGTATCTGCTCAGTAAATCTAATTCCCCTGCTCAGCACTTAAAGCCGCGCATACCCTGTACGTCGAGTCATGCGTATCTGCTCAGTGTCTTTTGCTCGTATCTCTATATTACTCAGTACGTCGAGCCCACATACACACCATAACCCAACCCATACAATTATAACAGAAAGATATATATCAATAATATACACACAACTTGGTACTATTTACCAACATCTTATAAGCACACAAAAATACGGTAAAAGACATATAACGTCCACACAATGTAGTGAGAAACTCACCTGATTATAGTCGACTACAACGTTTATCTCTGCTTCGTATTCCCTCTTTAACTGTTAACACCGTAAGACATTTATCACTCTTTAATTCTTAACTATCTTATAGTTGCATCATTAAACTCTTCCATAATTCCAACATGATACCTCGTGATTTATCAAATAAATAACGGCCAGGTAGAAGATTAGTTGGGGTGGCAGGATCCTTTCAGCATTTTAGCCTTTCGGAAAATCCAACAACCAGATCCCAAGTAATCGGCCTAGACACCATCCTCGTAAGTAAATCACTCGGTATTATTTTTGGAATTACGAATAGTATAACCTCTACATATTATAGTTTAACACTTATAAACTACTAGAGAAATACGATAGTGATTACTCACTTAAGATTGGCGTTTTCACAAAACCTTGGCACGTTTCCCGTTCCGCTCTTCCAACACTTCCCGAGCACCTCGTTACCAGCTACCGCTCGCTCCTAACTCCTCCCAACCTATTTTCCTCACCAGAACACTCCTCGATATCGTAAGGTTGTTTGGTGTTTGTTGTGGGTTGAAATGAAGAAGTTGTGCCTCTATTTATAGGGCTTGAAAACACTATTCCCGACGTCATCACGACGTCATCACGACATCATCGTCGACATCATCACGACGTCATCACGACATCATCGTCGACATCATCACGACGTCATCACGACATCATCGTCGACGTCATCACGAGGTAAGCGCTTACTTCATTTCTCGGGTACTATTCACGCCGGAGTACTATTCATGCCGGAGTTACTATTCACAGCGTTTTTTTTTTTTTTTGAAAAATGGTCGTTACAATTGTCACTATGTTTATTATTATATTACTGTTGTTATTATTTGACAAAAGTTCACGATTTGTCAATATGGTTTTACAAAAAATCGAAAGTTAAGTTGTTTATTTTTTATCGCTCATGTGTGATATTGTGGTATTTTCTTTATCATTATTATTAGTTATAAATCTATAGTTGATAATCATAAAAATCTAAAAAAATTTTAAAACGAACTTATTTCGAAACTATTAGAGCAATTTTTTAACTTTTAATAAATTCGATCAGATTTACATCACCAGTTATTAATGTACTCCGAAGATTATTCAATAATTTTGGCGATAATGTCGTACACTGATTTTTTAATTGTTAACAGATATATTGTAATTGACGTACTTGATGTATCAAATAATTAGTAGAAAAAAAATATTTCATTTACTATTACTTACTTTATTGTTAAAAAATTATATTTTATTACTATTATTTAATTTATTAATACTTTAATAACAACAATATATGTAATAGTAATATCTAAAAAAGACAGCAAATGTCAAATTATATAAAAAATAAAATACTTAAATAAAAAGGCGAAATAAGGAAAAAACAAGAAAAAACAAGAAATAATGTACACAGTGGCGGTTTTGTACTAGTGCACGGGGGTGGGGCACCTGCTAAAATTCGTGTACGTAGCGGAAATTTTTGTTGTTTTAATTATTTTCTAATGTGGTGGAACGGTGCGAAAAAAATGTGTCACCGCTTAATGTGGTTTGTGGCTCGGCTATGGATACATCTCCATTCGCCCCTGAATATACATCAAATAATTAATAGCTTATAAAAAACCTCACTAAACTATTTGACTTTAATAGTAATGAATTGTTGAATAAATAATAATAAATTATAAAATAGAACTTCAATCAGAAATGATCTAACTTTTTTCAATTGAAAACTCAATGTACAGAAGTACACATCCTTCTCGAACTATGTCGACGCAAGTCACAACTACAAAAAATATGGTAAGGATGGAATCAAAGGAAGAAAAGTCAAGGATCTTGGTGTAGTGAATATGAACCACTAAATCAAAAGGTGGGGGAATGAGAGCGACTCGCAATCCATTGTTATCCATCAGTTTCAAAATCTTCATGGACCACACTTCTTACTTACATCTCCTTTATTCCACAACTAGTCCCTTCAATAATTTTTTTTCTACATTTCATCCTTATAATTTTTGGCAAAACTTCTCTTGGAGTGTTTCTTTTATGTAGAGTTGATAAAAACCGATCAACTTTGATCCAATTTAAAATGAGTCAGTTGGGTTGAAATTGGTAACATATTCAATTATGGTCAACATAATCAATCCGTTCGAATTACGGTTGAATTTTTTGACATGATATTGATTATATACTTACTTTAAATCATGTATATATTTAGTTTTATAATTTAAAAAGTACAAAATTAAAACCAAAAGTTTTTTTTTTTTTATAAATTTAGAATGTTAGTTGCAGGGACATATTATTGATTTTGAATGTCATGTGCCAAAAATATAGTTAGGCCCTTAAATATAATTTCTAATATATAAGCAAAATTCATTAATATCACGATAAGTAGATATTTGTTATGAAAATAATCAAAACAAAAGAACGATAATACAATATATAATCTTACGTAATTACATAAATCGCGATGCTCTCTTAACATTCTTGGAAGCAAAGTTGTTCTCTGACTCTTTATAATCAATACTTTCCAATACATTGTTCCCGGTATATATCATTGTAAAGTCATTAAATCTTTCGTATGGCATTGTGGACCGTAAGTAGGACTTTAATTTACTTTAGCTTTTAGAAACTTTTTATATAGACGTCATAGTTACTGGAATAGTCAGCAAGACTCTATATGCAATAATTGCATTAGGAAAATACTCTACTTTTTCATATATTTTAAAACATCAGTGGTGTTTGTAGTTTCACTCGGTAAGAACTCGTCAAGTAGCTTTAACTCCAGATAAAGTTTATCGGCATCAATATTTGATCGTTCACCATACTTAAGTGCAACTTCGAGACGACTACAACACAACTTAAGATCTTTGTCATAAAATTCCTTCAGTTTTTTGGGAAACAAAAACCAAAGCTCTTTTCATACTATTTGTATTCTTCAAATATTGTTTTAAGAAAAGCCATCGCTTGATCAACAATATATAAAAAGTAATTAACTTAAAATTCTCCTCGATTGAAAGTATTGCATCTTAGATTACTTGCATTTTCATCAAATTATATTTTCTATGAACGAGAAGCTCTTGAGGGAATACCCAAATCAATATTCATTCAAATGAAAAGTTCTTTAGAATCATCAATCGCCTTAGAGAAGCATGTTTCTCTGAACACCTCAAAGTATTCAATTAAGATATTCACTTCTTTAATAGCAACATTGAGGACCATATCCTTTGATTGTAAATTTTTGCTAACCAAGTTCACAGTGTATAATATTTGATACCAAATGATTATTAATACCAAACACTCAAATTCACGAAGCGCGTTATTTGTTAGTGATTTAGCTTCACTTTGTATTTTAACATTGTTGTCTTTTCTCGCAACTTCAAGTAAAGCTTCTCTAAAATCCGAAAGTTATAGTCTAATAGGCTTCACACTATCAACACTACTTTTCGAACGAGTGTCGGTCAACGACTTATAGTCAAACCTTTAATATTGTATTTCAAAATTTGCCATTTTTAGTAGATTTGTCAAATATTGTATAGAAACGTTGTATGAATCCAAAAAATTCCCTAGCTTTATACTATTGTTAGCCATATCACATTGTACAAGATTAAGACTATGACAACCATATTGAATATAAAATGCTCTAGGATTTATGTCTAAAAATCTCTTTGGAACTCCTTGAAGTTTTCCTTTCATCTTTGATCCATTTCTATATCCTTGCCCGTGCATATCATCAATATCAAGACCAAGACATGTTAATTCATCGTGTCGAATATTAAAGTGCCATTTACCAATGATATCATCAACTTTTAGAAAACCTAAAAAAGATTCTTTAGCGGTACCAGAATTAGAGGAGAAATTCGCATGCCTCACTATTAAAGACACTTGCACTTGGTGACTTATATCACAGGTACAATCAAGTATGACATAATACTTTGCTTTCTTTATATTTTTATGATTTCTCATTTAATTTCATGAGCTAGTGAAAGTATCAAGTTATTTTGGTTATTGTGGCCAAGATAATGTCCATGGATGTCATCATTTGTGATATGTCATACATGCTATTTTATAACTAGGTCAAACACTTCCAACATCTCAATCACTACAAAAAGTTCTTATTGGTTTTTTTGATACAACTACTCTTTTTACATGAAAAGCTAAATTACATATTGAAAGATATTTCATAAGTACAATTATTCTCAAAAGGACTTCCTTCCAATGGTCCATCTATTTCTTAATTTCTTCATATGCCATTTTATAAATTGTTTCATTATTTTTCAATATTTGACGCATTTCAAACAAAGTAGCCATATTTGTGATATGATCTAAATCGAATTCATGTTCTTTAAGTATACTACGAAGATGGTGCCAATCAATATAACCTTCAATAGCTAATTGACCTCTTGCGGGCTCTATCTAAATATTTTATATAAGACCTTGTTTCCGGAATAATAAAAGTTAGATTTAGAGGAGTTGGTTTTGAGAAAAATGGGAGCTAGCGCCGCTATCTTATGAAAACGTGGTTTCCTACGATCATGAAGATAACGACGCTATCTTAAGAGATTGCACCACTATCTGTCGCTGTTTGCACAAAACCCTAGATCTCGAGTTTTGGGCCGTATTTAAGGGCTCTAAACCCTAGGAGCCGTCATTTCCCTCCCTAACAGCCCCTGGAACTCTCCTTTCCAAACCCTAGCATTCTTTGATGATTTTAAGCTCCAAAACCCTCCTTGGATGATTTCTTGAAGAAGAAGTAGATGGTGTTAGTGTAAGGAAGGTTTTCTTTTTGTGGGAATCAGCAAGATCTTCATTTCTGGACCTTGGTAAGTGTAAAGTTTCTATCTTTTTGGTGTTATTAGCTAGATCTTATTGTATAATTTGCATTTAATGGTGTGAAATGGAGAAATGGTCACTTTGTGGTGTTGTTCATGGATTGGAATGATAAAGGTCTAAACTTTATAACCCTAGAGCCTTCTTTGGAACTTTTGAACTGATTTTGGGGGTAAGCCAAGCTCCTTTGAGTGATTAAGCATGGATTGTTTCACTTTTGGACCTAAGTGTGAGATTTGATATGCATAGGCCATGCATGTCAAGAAAGTTTGGATTTTTATGAGATTTCAGACCTTTTAGACGAGTTTTGGAGAGTATAACCCCTGACTTAATGGATGAAGTGCTTAATGAAGTTTTGGGACTGTTCATAGTTAGCGCCGCTATCTTGATTAGATAGCGACGCTATTTGGCATTGACTTTGACCGTAGACTTTTGACCTTTGACTTTGACTTTTAGGTCAACTTTGATGGATTAGAGATTCAGACCATAGGACCGGTTTTGGGTCTTTCAGATCGTTGATTTACATCTTGTGTTAAGTTAGGAGTTCATGTTGTTTAGCGCGTGAGGATATGACACGCCTAGGTCGTTATGCGGTCAAAAATAGAAAAGAAAACCTCACCTGCAAACTAGTATAGTAGCAGTAAGGGTCGATCCATGGGAGTCTCGTGGTTAAGATATAATGTCAGAATGACCAACTACAGTGTCACGCTATAGTCGGCGGTGTTTCTTTCATTTTTCGAAAACCAATAAATTGCAATACCGAAAACTAAAACAAACATTAACTAAACTAAACAATTCCAAATTCCAAACCACAATTACTTACTGATTCCAGAAGTGAATTCCAGAGAAATCAGAAGCATTAAACCATCCAAAACATCAAACAAACAATTAAACATAAACTAATACCAAAAACATGCAATATAACTCAAACTGAATGATTATCATAAACTAAAACCAATTCCAGAAACCACAAAGTTCTAACTTCGAAAATATCCAAACTAAACTTATTCCAACAGATTCTACAATCCAAAATTGAAGGAATCAAGCAAATAACTAAAACTAAGAAATACTAAAAAGCAATTAAAAACATAAAAATACCAATTGAAGCTGCTGAAATCCGAAATATTGAGTCAAAGAAGCCTAGGTTCCACCTTTGGGTCGTTTCTTCGTTGCTAAAATTCGACCTAAACACCTCTATTTATAGTTGAGAATTCGAGCTAATTGCGTCGCGCATGGCTAAAACCCGCGGAGCGACTTATCCTTATCCCGTTTTTCGCTGTTTGAATTTTAACTCACCGCTTGATCTTTGACTATCCGCGACGCGCGTGTCTTCTACTCGCGGCGCGCATACGTATTCGACTGAAAAGTGAACTTTATCAAAATTTCTTCATTTTGTACGTCTTTACTCCCTGTTTTTACCTTTCTCTCACATGCAAGTACTAAACACAAAAGTGAGTAATACCATGATTTATATGATATAAATTCACAAAGAATAGGGCCTAACAACGACTAAAATACTTGATATTAATAGGCGTTGTCAGGATATCAGGAGCTTGTGGCTTGAGGTTGCGGATCAGGTGAGTTTTCTCACTATAATATGGGTGATATTATATGCGTATGTAGCGTTACTTTACTATGTGTAGTATTGTGTGTTTAGATATGTGTGCCTTACTTTATTTGATTGTATGGTTGATAATAGGAACCCGATCGGTTAGGCTGTATGCTTAGGCTTTTGTGCTTGTATGTGTTAGTCGTTGGATTCGTTCTCGCGACTGAAGAATGATGGCAGATCAAGGTAAGCTCGAGAGCCGAACGGATCGGGGCAAGCCCGAGAGTCCAAAGAATGAGTTGATTAATGGTGGATCAGGGCAAGCCCGAGAGCCAGGTTGTTCAGGGCAAGCCCGAGAGCCAGATTGTTCGGGGCAAGCCTGAGAGCCAGCTTATTCGGGGGAAGCCCGTAGACCTATGTGAATGTGCTTTATGTGATGTATCGTGTGGTGTTTTTGGAAGCTCACTAAGCTTTGTGCTTACTCTTTCACCCTAACTATTTTTCAAGTATTTACTGGCTTGAGCTTGGAGCACTGTGTGACTGTATCGTATCTGAAATTTTGGTACTCAAGTCTTCTGCTAAATAATGTTTGTAACTGTTTTGATAAACTCGGTTTTAAATGTTTTAGTTATCTCAATTGGATCGGGTGGATTTATTTCTAACCCGTTTTATGTATATGAGCCCCGTTTTAAAAATAAAAATTTTACCCTGGGATTTGGGGCATTGCATTTTACAACAAAAACAAAAATCTTGGTCAAGCTTTTTCGACTATACTAGCCATTCTCTATCACACATATCCTTATTTGTCAGACTTCTAATGAACATAGTTGGAGAAAACCGTCTAAAAAGTTTATGTAGTGGATCCTTATCAATAATGTAATCTCTTTTATGACCCTTTTCTACCAAACTTTTAATCATGTCTAGAGTAAGTCCTTCTCAAGTTCTTGGATAAAATATATCAACAAGAATCTCATCAGTTTGATCTCTATCAATGAAAATAACATCAACTGTGATAACATAAATTTTCATACATCAATTGTAACGTCACTTTTGAGTTTGTATGTATGAGTTAACTTCTTTTGATAATCCTAAGATATATGTTTAAAATATGGTGGTAGTAATGTGCTGGTTTGGTGGGAAAAGGACCTAAATGTAAGAAATTTTGTTAGAAGGGTCACTTTTGCCAAAATGGTGAAACTATGGACTAAGGCTGATTTAGTCAAAGAATTAAGTGAATAATAAGTTTATATATGGGGTAAACCCAAAAACTTGAGAGTACCATTGAATTAGTAAGTTTTGGAGCCGGTTATGAAAGAATGGAAACTTGAGGGACCTATTTTGCCAAATGCTGAAAGTTGGCATCTTTTCGGCTGGAATTTTCTCCGTTTCATCTGCATGTCATGTTTTTGAGAGAGGGAGAGCATAAAATGACCATTTTTGTCACTTTTGGCAATCTTTAACCTGTCATAACTTCTTTGTTATAACTCCAAATGACTCAAATCTTTTTCCTATATTCTTGTTACATCAAATATTACAAAAGTATCCTTGACAACTTTTTCCCAATGTATTATATATTTTTAGATATTAATTTTAAAGTTTGACAATTATTTTTCTCAATTTTTGTTCCCAAATGTCCATATTTGCCCTTATGCTCTCAAAGCAAGTATCTAAATGATATAACACTTCATAATGACTTAGTAAGAAGTCTTAAAACATAAATTTCTATATATTTTCCTTCTTTGACCATTTTGCATTTCTGAATACTTTTAATTTATTTAAGCATCAAATCTCTTAATCATCATGATACTTATATTTAATTATCATCAAAGGTTAAATTTTTAGTTGTCACATATTCTTCTCTAACTTTCAACCGATGATAACCTGGTCAGAGGTCAATCTTAGAGAACTAGGTTGCTTCTTGTAATTGATCTAAGAGAGCATCAATCCTTGGCAGTGGGTATTTATTCTTCATGGTGACTTTATTGAGCTCATTGTAGGCAATACACATTCTCAATATTCCATCATTCTTATTGAAAAAGAGTATAGGTTCTCCCCATAGTGAGCTGCTTAGACAAATAAACTCCTTATCTGATAACTCTTGGAGTTGTTCAGATAATTCTTGCATCTCCGGTGGCACAAGTCTATAAGGTTCTTGGCAACCAATGCTGCTCCAGGTACAAAATCAATTTTGAACTACTTGTCGGTTGGGAGGGATTCTAGGAAAGTCCTTTGGAAAAACCCGGAGCACCCATGTTGCAAGTACCTCCGGGCCCTGGTAGTTGCACATAATGCTAGTCTGTTTTCCCTCTTTCTCCACAAATGATTAGTTCTCCGCTACTTTGGTTTCGAACATGGACCTGCTTCGGCTTGCAATCAATCAGGGCATGATGTTGCTTCGATCAATCCATGCCGACAATCAAGTTAATCTTAGCCATCAGGATCAGAATGAGATCAATTGGAAATTTCACCAAGCTAACTTCCATGTTGCAACCTTTATACACCTTAGTTGTGCTGACTACTTTTGTTGGGAAAGTAATATCGTGCAGAAGTGTAAACTATGATGATTGCGGAAGTCCTATATATGCAAAGATTCAACCTCAGATGACGAAGTGAAGTCAAGACCGAAGGGAATCTTTTGTACCAATACGACCTAGACTATCCTTCTCCTAAAACGCATTTAGTGTGAGCAATATGTTGCAATTTTTGTGGGTCTATGTGTCATATTGTTATTAGTTAAATGTTTACACCACCTCGTCCTATTATAAATATAAGAAGTGTATTAGGGTTTTAGAAATAGAATAACAAAGTTATTATTCGTGTTCTTCATAGTCTGCTCTTTACATTCTGTAAATTTGAGCACTATCTTTATGTACTAAAACCCTTGAATCAGTCGATATATTGAAAGCTTGAATATTCACAATTGAGTGTTCTTTATTTTATTGCTTATTTAATTTAGTTCTCACTAAATAGATACGTAAAAACTTTATCATTTGCTATTTGTACCACAAAAGGCTTGTTTAATGCTTCAAGTATACGACCAAACCCTTACTAAAGTTTAGAGACACAAAGGAACAACTTGCTCCTCAATGGAAAAGGAAACTAGCGTAGGTACAAAGTTAACAAGAAAAGTTCCTGCATCATATCTAGAGGATTATCTACTATTCTACGCATCAGATCAATACATCACTATAAGAAACAATCACACAATTGCAATTTTTATTTAACGCTGAATTAACGAGAAGGATACTCGAAACCACGTCTGGCGCTACTTTGGATTCCTCGATGCTAAGCAAATGAGCCTTTTCACGGGGTTTAGGGACCTTTGTTTCTTCCCTGAACTACCCACTACGATCCGAAGTGTAGCTGAAGCAGGGGCGTGAACCACTCCACATGTCAACTTTAGGCATTTTGACTTGATGTGCCTAAGCCGTTGCAATTAAAACATATCCTTGGTACAACTATGCAATATTTACTTTGTTGGCCTTGCTTCCCATAATTGAAGCAAGTCCCCAAACCCATACGACACTCCCTAGGATGTTGCCTCCCACACTTGCCACATTTGGGAAAATACCTTTTGTCCTCTTGCCCGTGAGGTAAGGCCATACAATACATCTTCATGAGGTAAGGGTTACAGTGTCTCTTCATGAGGGATGTTACTTGTTACATGCTATCTTACATGTTACGTGTTTTGTGTCATATGATTGTATGTGTAGATTGTGCGCACTAGGATTCTAGATTACCCGTTGTTGGTTAAACTTTTTTAGGATTTTCGGGGGTTGATAAAGGGAAGAATCTGATCTGATTGTTGCATACTCCACTCTCCTTTTTACTTTTCCATATGTTTTAAAACTACCACATTTTATGATTTGAAATTTAGCAAAAACAACCTATTAGCCATAATAACCATAATAACCCTATGCAACAAAATGCTATCGTTTTAAGTTTGATTTAATGACAATTGAACACTCCAACTATAAGTATAATTCTAGGATATTATTTTTTATTATAATTATTTTCATAAATTATAACTAATTATTCAGTTGTTTTTCCTAAAATACGATTTAAATAAACATTTAAATAAAAATAGGGCGTTACAATATGTTAGAAAATATAAAATATACGAAAATTTTGAAAACCGGATTGACTAAGCGATTGAACCGGTTGAGCTATAACCGGGTCACCATACCAGGTCAACCAAAAATCATGTTTCAAAACATTGCTACCCATACCTCTTGTTGTAATTTGTTATATATTGTAAATCAATGAGGTGAAAAAATCATGAAAAAATATTATGCTTTCAATTTATTCTTAAATAAAATGATTTAGAATATTATAATATATAAGTTTTAAGTTTGTTTCTAATTGTTTTGCTTATTCTACATTTAGAGATCAATTATGTAAAAAGATGTTCATAATTGTGAAGAGGTACGATTTACAATGCACGTATATGTCTATAGTTTTTTTGTTTACCATCTCCATTCCATAAAATGTTACATCGACCGTTTTACGGATAAATTTTCTTTATATAATTGAAATCTATTTGTTGAAAGTCCTATCATTGAAATCTGAACAATGTTTTGTTTCATATTTATCTGTCTATTACCTCATTCTAATCGTTTAATATTATTAATTATCGAGTCCAAACTTGCTACTTTTTATACAATAATGAACCATAATAGTACAATTTTTCTACAAAAACCATGAAAAATCATAACCATTTGATCTCAAAGTACTTGGTCCCTTATTGGTATCACGACCACCGGTGAATAATCTTAATATGCGTTCTACCTGAGGAAAATCGATTTTGGCTGATTTTAGCTTTCTTTTCCAATTTTGATGAAATACACATACACATGTAATATAATCATTCAATTTAGTAATATATACATCTAAAATCTAACAACTTATGTTAAAAAAACAATATAGATATCTTTTCGACCTGGCAATCCATTTAGTATGGGCCTCCAAGCCCAATTTCATTATAGCTGCATTTCCCATGCTTGTTTATTTTTGTTAGTTGTTATTTGTTATCGGTTATTTTCTTTTATTTATATTTGAAACTTATAAGAATATACGATTGATAACCAAATTCTTATTGGAGTACGTAAAATCATACATTGAATTTGTTTTGGAACAAAAAATATGATATACTTTACATGATTTCTTAAAGCAAATGAATAACTTTTTAGAATAATGGATATAGGTATCTATACAACGTTTTAAAAACGCATGTTTTTAGTTGACTCTGTATGGTGACCGAATTACAAATCAACTGGTTCAATTGGTTTAACCATCGGGTCAACCTAGTATTCAGAATATTTTAATATTTTAAAACTCTGGTTGACCTGATTGGTCGAATCGGTTAGACCGTGACCCGATAAAGAAGGAGTCAATTATAAACGAGTTTTTGTTCATTTTTATTCAGATTGAAACGGACGGGTTTCTCAAAAACCCGGTTGGACCGGTGACTCAGAACTTTTAAAAACCCCAGTTGAAACAAAAAACTGAAATTTGAGTTCCTTTTGAAGGACACATATTATCACCTGAACAACATATGATTATTCTTTTAATGCAATGTATGAAAAATTTATTGGAAAAAAATTAGGCACCAAAATTAAGGGGTTGAAAATGGGTATATAATCGAAAGATACGATTCATAATTAAGAACGACATAAATATAATGTCGGTTACGATCTTATATTTAATTGTCTGTTACGATTTTGGTTTTAATGTCAATTTAATTGTCGATCATAAGTCATAAAGGCTATCATTTAGGGTCCGTTATAATTTGTTGTGTAAATAAAACTTCTCTACAATCATTTTAGCGACACCAAAAAAGTTGGGCGCAATCCTTTCCCCTTCTTCCTCTATTACTGAATTTTTCTTGCTACTGAAAATGTAACATTCAGGCTTAGAAAGGTTCGGTTAGTCTCGAATAACCGTTTCTAGCTGTTGTATCCTGGGAAATAAACGCACGATAACGGACGAATTTCTTTTAAGGACACTTTATTAAACACATGCCTCAACATAAATTTTTATTATGTTGTTCTTTCGTGCATTACCATAAATATTTTCCTACAATTTTAAAACAATTTTGTTTGTACAAAACGAACACAAAAGAAAAAAAAACATTGGAAAAAATTGTATTGTTTTTTTTTTGCTTATTTTTTAAAGGACAAAAAAAACAAATCGGTTTCTTATTTGCTCGGTCTTGACAGCAGCACAAAAAACTACTACACTTTTCTTTTAAAGAAAGAACTATCAAGCTTAAGTTCTAATTTTTTAACCTTTATGATTTTCTATTTCTACAAGAAAAAATATGTTAGAAATAGATAAGGTAAAGTGAAACTGTGGGGTTTTGGTTATGTTGAAACCGAAAAATAACAAATTATGGATATGAATCCATAAAAGAATGGAACTTCATGTAGAGATATCCAAATACGAACCACAAGACCACACCATGCGATTCGTATTAATATTATATATTTTGGTATGATATTTAACACATGTTAACGTATGGTTCTAAAGATAAGGAGCACAAGTCATGTAATTTATTAACATTAGCTAAAGAATGTGTTATGGTCCCCAAGAAAGAGTGATCAATATTGGAATATATACTTATTTTGAGGAAAGCCCTTAATGTTACGGTTTTCATAAAAGGTGTAATAGTCATCCTCAGTTTAAATGAAGAAAAATATTTGTAACATTAATAAACACGAAAGCTATGATTATGATATGTTGCTCAATGATACATCCAAGAAGAGATGTATATGTTGGAACTCATGGAAGAGTTCTAAAGTGATTAAAATGTCAAACGACATGAAGTAATAGAGTTTTTTAAGTAATAACTCTATGTGATCTCTGAAGGGTTTCTATGCAATCAATGAACACAAAATAACCTAAGGTTCACATGCAACCCTAATATTGATCTATGTTTTCTTCTATGAAGATTAGAACTAAGAACCTAAAGGATACAATTCAATTCTAAAGAAGAATCAAGAAAAACCAACCTTAGATCTTATGATCCTTTTAAGCAGCAGCAAAATTATCCTGCCTCAGATGAAAGTCACACCCAGATGATGGAAGAATCAGTCCAGCAGAGTAAATCCAGAGAGAAGATGGCGTGAAGAATGAGGTGCCAGGGGGTTCCTTTTATAGCCTCCAAGGGTTACACCTGAAACCCTAAGGAGCCTCCAACTGGACAAGGCTTTTGACCACTTGGACCAGGCTTACCAAAACCCTAATTAGGGTTTCGCCAAACCCTTGGAGATGCCTCCAAGGTGGCGCCACATTTGGTCCCTGGTTTTTCCTGGCCAGTTATTCAACTATTGAATAAATACCAAACCAGTCCCTGCACCTTTTAATTAATTAATTTAATCTCCAAATTAAATCCAATTAATTCTAGATTAAATCTTAATTAATTATTATAGTTTCTAATTAATATATTAGCACTTAAATATATTAATAAACCATATATATATTTTCTATTGATTTATTATACGATTAATAAATCAACTATTCTCTCTACTGAACTATCTTTCCTCCACCCATGAGGGCAACCCAAATGGACTTTGCTTTTAACCATAAGATAAAAGTTCAATTACAAGTCATGGCTTAGACACCTAATCCAACAGTCTCCCACTTGGATAAGTCTATGACTTTAATTGTCTGAACTCTGACCCAGTCAGTTCTGTCCAAAGATAAGTGATCAGATGATCCTCCGTCCAACAAGATATTTTTCAGACTCAAGACATGGATAAAATCAATCTGGTCTGATTCACTGTTCCTCGATTTCCGATTTGCATATGACTCTTAGACTACCAATTTAGTCCCGGTTGGCCAACCATTTTAGTCAACTTCAAAATCATCGAGAGGCCTACAGATATCTGTTTCCCGTTAGGGTCAAGGGACGAATAAACTTCGACTCATATACTTATGTCTTTTACCAGACAAATCACTCACAACAATACGTTTTATAACACCGAGTTACCGATGCGTTTTCATATTATCAATGAACAATCGTCTAATAAATCATAACTCATATGTCTTAGCTTAAAGATCAAAAGATATTATCGTCTCAACATTGCTCGTGATGTAATCCATGAAGCAATCCATTGAGCGCGGGTTTATCCAATACTCAAATCTCCATTTCCAAGTACTCACGAATGGTTCAGCAATCCAATTGCAATGTCTAACTCCTTAGACAATCTATTACCAATTCATGACAGTCTTACTTCACACTTACTCCCTTAAAGTGTAATCGACTGTGGATATTTGAATAATCCAATTATTCAGGAAGTAAAACATGCAAAATGAAACACAATGATAAAGTACTGACCATAATAAATCTCTATTATTAAATCACAAGAGTCAAATACAATACATTGTTACAAGTTTCGAACCTATCTAATTACTAAAACTTATATCATCTCTTAATCCAATGCTCCCAGCATGCTGATTATGCTTAATCCTACTCAGAGCCTTTGTCAAGGGATCTGCAGGATTATCTTCCGATGATACCCTCTTTACAAGGAGGTGACCTTCTTCTACCCTATGCCTGATGTAGTGGTACTTTCTGTCGATATGTCTGGACTTTCCATGATCTCGCGGTTCCTTTGTCAAGGCGACCGCACCTTCATTATCGCAGAACAGTTCCAAGGGCTCCTGAATACTCGGGACTACTCCAAGGTCACCGATAAAGTTCTTCAGCCAAGCCGCTTCCTTTGACGCTTCACTTGCTGCTATGTACTCTGATTCGCACGTGGAATCAGCCACTGTTTCTTGCTTGGAACTTTTCCAAGTAACTGCTCCACCGTTCAAAAGGAATACCCAGCCCGACTGAGACCGACCACTGTCTCTATCCGTCTGAAAGCTGGCATCTGTATATCCTTCAACTCTCAAGGTATCACTGCCACCGAGGACTAACACCATGTTCTTTGTCCTTCGCAGATACTTGAGTATATTTTTCACAGCTATCCAATGCGCCCTTCCAGGGTTACCCTGGTACCGACTGACCATGCTTAAAGCAAAAGCCACGTCAGGGCGAGTACACGTCATAGCGTACATGATCGATCCCACAGCCGAAGCGTATGGTACTCGACTCATCTCAGCTATTTCCTCGTCTGTACTCGGACTTTGAGTCTTACTCAATTTTGCATTACTTTGGATAGGCAGCTCTCCCTTCTTGGAATTTTCCATACTAAACCTCTTTAGTACCTTATCCAAGTATGTACCCTGACTGAGTCCAATCAGTCTCTTCTTCCTATCTCTCAATATTCTAATCCCAAGAATATAGGCAGCCTCTCCTAGGTCCTTCATGGCGAAACATTTCCCAAGCCAAGCCTTAACATCTTGCAAGGTTGGAATATCGTTTCCCATGAGCAGTATGTCATCGACATACAGCACCAGAAAGGTGACTATACTCCCACTAGCCTTGACATATACGCAGGACTCATCCTCGCTCCTAGAGAAGCCAAACTCTTTGACTTTCTCATGGAAACAAAGATTCCAGCTGCGAGAAGCTTGCTTCAATCCGTAGATTGATCTCTCAAGCTTACACACCTTATTAGGATACTTTGCATCGACAAAACCCTCTGGCTGATTCATGTAAACATCCTCAGTCAGCTTCCCATTAAGGAAAGCGGTTTTGACGTCCATCTGCCAAATTTCATAGTCATGAAATGCAGCTATGGCCAGCATGATCCTAATAGACTTTATCTTAGCTACTGGTGAGAAGGTCTCGTCATAATCAACCCCTGGGGTTTGAGTAAAACCCTTCGCAACCAGTCTTGCCTTGAAAGTGTGTACCTTTCCGTCCATGTCTGTCTTCTTCTTGAAGATCCATTTGCACCCGACTGTCTTTCGACCCGGTACATTGTCAACCAAGTTCCAAACTTGATTGTCATACATGGACTTGATCTCGCTATCCATGGCCTCTTTCCACTTGGCAGACTCAGGGCCCGCCACTGCTTCCTGGTAGTTAGCTGGTTCATCCAAATTTATCAGTGTCCTATCACTGACAAAAGTGTCCCCATCCGAAGTTATATGGAACCCATAAAACTCGGGTGGCATGCTAACCCTACCGGAACGCCTAAGAGGTAAGGATACATCTGTCGGTCCAACAGGAACTTCATCCTCATGTTGGTTGCTAGTTTCTCCTAAGGTTGCGTCATCTGATGACTCTTGAATTTCTTCCAGATCAATGGTACTCCCACTGTCCTCTTTGAATACGAGTTCTCTCTCTCGAAAGACTGCTCGTCTAGCTACAAAGACCACGTCCTCGCTCGGTCTGTAGAATAGATATCCAAAGGACTGTTTGGGATAACCAATGAAGAAACACCTTTCGCTTCTGTCTGCGAGTTTGTCTTGAGTCTCTCGTCTAACGAAAGCCTCACAACCCCAGACCTTGATGTGTGCCAACGAGGGAGCTTTCCCCGTCCACATCTCATGAGGTGTTTTCGCAACCTTCTTAGTTGGGACAAGATTGAGGATATGGGCGGCAGTCTCTAAGGCATACCCCCAGAAGTGAATGGGAAGTGAAGCTCGACTCATCATGGAACGAACCATGTCCAACAGGGTTCGGTTGCGCCTCTCTGCAACACCGTTCAACTGTGGTGTCCTGGGAGGTGTCAACTGCGAAACTATTCCGCATTCCTTTAGATAGTCTAGGAACTCGATACTTAGATACTCTCCGCCTCTGTCGGATCTGAGCATCTTTATCTTCCTGCCTAATTGATTCTCTACTTCGTTCTTAAACTCTTTGAACTTTTCAAAGGTGTCCGACTTGTGCTTGATCAAGTAGATGTAACCGTATCTACTAAAATCGTCGGTAAAAGTCACGTAGAACCGCGTGCCATCCTTTGTGGTTGATCTGAATGGACCACACACATCCGTGTGAATAATGTCCAATAGACCCTCACCTCTTTCAAAAGACCCTTTGAAAGGTGATTTAGTCATCTTGCCCAACAGACAAGATTCGCATACATCGTCCGACTTGAGGTCGAATGATTCCAACACTCCATCCTTTTGGAGTTGGGCGATGCGTTTCTTGCTGATGTGGCCGAGCCGACTATGCCACAGACATGCCTTTTCCACGTCACTAGTAGAATCAATATAATTTACACTTTGTCCTAGATTGTCAACACATTTCACAGTTTCATACACACCATTACAAGGATAAGCAGTAAAATTCAAAATACCATTTTTGAAAACAGAAATAGATCCAATATTATTATCAAAAGAAAAATGAAATCCTTGTCTGAACAATGCGTGAAATGAAATAATATTTCTTGCCATTTCTGGCGAATAGCAACAATCTAATAAATCTAGACAAACTTCACTACTAAGCACTAAACTATAAACTCCAATCTTGGTAACAGGGGACGATCTCCTATTGCCCATGATCAAGTTTAGTCTACCGTGCTCCACCTCCCTGCTTTCCTTTAGGCCCTGCATATCAGAACAAATGTGAAAACCACATCCTGTATCAAGGACCCAAGAATTAGAAGATGGTGAGTTTTTAGAGATAGTGTATATACCTGCTGTCGATGGCTTTACTTTCCCATCCTTGACATCCTGCAAGTATTTGGGGCAGCTTCTCTTCCAATGACCCTTTTCTTTGCAGTAGAAACAGTTTGCTTCATCGGGGTTGGCCACACAAGGAATTAGGGAAGACTTGGTTCTCGAGCCATTACTGGATGACCCGGCCTGAACCTTTTCCCTCCAATTTTGTTTAGGAGGGCCCTTCCTTTTCTTTCCTTTGCCACTTCCAATGGCTAGAACGGGCTGATTAACCGAGGGTACACTTTTACCCTTCATCCCGTCTTCAGCTACTCGAAGCATGCGATGCAACTCAGTCATATTAGCCTGATTGTTGTTCAAATGATAAGCCAGCCTGAACTGGTCATAAGAACTCGGCAACGAGTTAAGCACTATGTCAACGGCCAACTGTTCCGGTACAGGCATCGCAAGCTTTCTAAGCCGCTCCACGTAACCTTGCATTCTTTGCACATGAGTGCAGATGGACTCTCCATCTTTGGGTTTGCTGTTCGTGAAGTCCTTGACCACTTCGCACCTTTCGATGCGCTCTTGCTTGCGGAACTTTTCCGCTAGCTCCTTGTGCATCTCATAGGGCCAGTAGTCTTCGTATATTCTCTGCAATTCGGGGTTCATTGTGGCGATCATGATGCAGGCCACTTTGGTTGCATCATCAGTATGTTTTTGGTACGAGGCAATTTCCTCGGGAGTAGCAGTTTCGGGGTCGACATCGACAAGCTCGGTCTCGAGAACATACTCTTTGTTCTCATACCTCAGAGCCATCTTGATGTTTCTAATCCAGTCATTATAGTTTGTCCCGTTCAATTGAACCCTGGAACATAGTGAGAGGATTGAGGGAACACTGGAGTTTGATTGGGGAGCGGATTGATCAGCAGAAGACATCTATAAAAGAAGGTAAGTTTAATTAGATACTTGTCGGTCCTTATAATAACCCAATATAAAATAAGGCTAGGATCCAACTATAACAATTTGCAACATAGAAGAGGGATGCCGTAATCTATAAGCAAATTTTATAAAGGTAGGCGAATGACGATTCAGCCGATTCCACCGCGGAAAAATAATCTTATTATAAATGGAATTCCTAGTTTCTTATGAGATTTATTGAACTGTTCAATAGCATGTTTAATCTCGGATATGCCCCACCGTTTGTGACTGGGATGCCGAGGATCACAAACCGGGTGTGAATAACCATGCAAATTAGCTTGGTGCTCTCGGGATCCATTATCATCTCAAATTGATGTGCCGGTAAACCACACACGCTCCATCAACAATGATAACACCCGAGACACCCATTGCCACTCTTTATGAACCCCTATTGGTGTGCCGGTAAACCACACACGCTCCACCAACGTTTCATAAAGTGCAATGTGCAATTTCATGGGGTAGCATCAAATTCACATTTTCCTAAAGTAACTAGATTGGGATTTGTTTTAGGGTTCTAGTACTTTCAATTATAGCATTATACTTTTAAGAGGCTTAGCGGTTCTATCATACCCGTTCAGCTAACGACACTCGACTGACCAGGAGAGCGGTGGGTAAGAGTAGATACCCATTAGACTAACATTTTATAGTCAGTCGCCTTATACCCTCTTTATAGGACAGTTTTGTGAATGAGGCTTACTAGCGGTAGACTAACCAATTTTCTTATATGTATTAAATTAACTTTTAATCATAAATACATATAAGATATATTTTAATCTTATTAAAATATTTTAGAATTAATTTAATCTTAATTTTCTCAAATTATTCTAATTTTTTTGAAAATTTAAATTAATTCTTAAAGCTGATTTAATTGGTCTTTTAATTAATTAATTAATTAAACTAATTAAATCTAGGTTACAGATTACCAATTAATCAAATTAATTAACCTGTAATATCCCTTTGAATTTCGAAATTTACATGCCAAATAAAGGGGTTCAAGTTATTTTAGTTTATTTGGTTACCAAAAATAACAACACACAAATAAGGCAAGCAAATCAAGCAATCAAGGAAGGGATCAAGGAGGGTGGCGGCTAGGGTTAGGAAACCCTAGCCTTGAGATCGATTTTGGCCTCCTCCCAAGGGTTAATTTTCGCCAATAACCCTTAGGCACACAACAATTCAAGCAGTTCATAATCAAACACAAGAAAACAAGCTAGCTCTGATACCACTGAAGGGTTTCTATGCAATCAATGAACACAAAATAACCTAAGGTTCACATGCAACCCTAATATTGATCTATGTTTTCTTCTATGAAGATTAGAACTAAGAACCTAAAGGATACAATTCAATTCTAAAGAAGAATCAAGAAAAACCAACCTTAGATCTTATGATCCTTTTAAGCAGCAGCAAAATTATCCTGCCTCAGATGAAAGTCACACCCAGATGATGGAAGAATCAGTCCAGCAGAGTAAATCCAGAGAGAAGATGGCGTGAAGAATGAGGTGCCAGGGGGTTCCTTTTATAGCCTCCAAGGGTTACACCTGAAACCCTAAGGAGCCTCCAACTGGACAAGGCTTTTGACCACTTGGACCAGGCTTACCAAAACCCTAATTAGGGTTTCGCCAAACCCTTGGAGATGCCTCCAAGGTGGCGCCACATTTGGTCCCTGGTTTTTCCTGGCCAGTTATTCAACTATTGAATAAATACCAAACCAGTCCCTGCACCTTTTAATTAATTAATTTAATCTCCAAATTAAATCCAATTAATTCTAGATTAAATCTTAATTAATTATTATAGTTTCTAATTAATATATTAGCACTTAAATATATTAATAAACCATATATATATTTTCTATTGATTTATTATACGATTAATAAATCAACTATTCTCTCTACTGAACTATCTTTCCTCCACCCATGAGGGCAACCCAAATGGACTTTGCTTTTAACCATAAGATAAAAGTTCAATTACAAGTCATGGCTTAGACACCTAATCCAACAATCTCTTGGTTGACAACGAATCTTGCTTTAAAATTTATAAAAACATAACCATTTAATTTATACACATATTTAGTTTATTGGAAACAAAATAAATATGTGATAGTTTTGAGTTTCAAATTAAATAATTTTTTTTTCCAAACAAAGATTTATACAACACTAAAATTTTAGTTTAAATATATAACTTATTTTGAAACCAAGAGATCACATTGCTATATTTTGATATGGCCTGACATATTTGAACAAAATGAATACATAGTACTAACTGATTGATGTTTTTCAATAAGGTTATATGACAACTTGAGTTGTAAGGATTGTCAATAGACGAAACCTAAGAGAAATTTGTTCTCTATAAGAGGTTGATTAACATTTTAACAAAAGGTTAAAATGTCAACAAGGGATGATGACAATGACCATGTTGAACTAACTGGGTACAACATGATATTATTTTGAAGTCAAACAATATACTCTCTCAAATTCTGTACTATGTGGATCACCATAGTTATTGTGGGGGAAGTCGCGTTCCAAACAATCTCCTTTGTAAAAAGACCCCACAATATATAATATAAGACATCGTTTGGTTTTGAAAAGGAAAAAAAAGATTTAACTCTACATGAAATGTGGGGGTGTCTTGCTAAATATTATGGGAATCAGTTTAAACATAGTTTCATGTGTTTTCAACATAAATGTATATTGATTTCTTGTTTGTAAATTTAGGATGAACTGATACTTCATTTATAGAATGGTTTGGCATGTTGCACGTGTTATGTAGTTGTCCGCTAATTGACTTGTTGTATTGCCTTAATGGCTTGAAAGTATGCCTTAGTGGCTTGAAAAATCGCCTTGGTGGCTTAAGAGAATCCCTTAGTGGCTTGAAAGGATGCATTTGTGGCTTAGAAACGCATTTGTGGTTTGGAAACGCCTTTATGGCTTGGAAGTGTATTTGTGGTTAGTATTGTGCCTTTGTGGCTAGAAACTATTGCCTAAGAGATTGGGGAAGTAAGTTGGGATTCTAATTTAAATCGTATTTTATATGATATAGTTGTATTGCTTAATGTGATGTTTTGTAGGGTTGCTCACTAAGGTTTTAAAGCTTACTAGTTTGTGTGCGTGTTGATTATCTTGCAGGTTTTAGTAAGATCGATAAGGGTAATGAGAAAGTGTATGCATAAGGGAACTTTTAATTGTTTAAAGATGTAGCGGCCTGGTTTGGATGTTATTTTTGTATATGTTTTTGTACATCCTTGATACTATTGTGGTCATGGTTTATATACAGTAGACCCAGTAATTATGATGACTTTTGTTAAACTAAATATGTTTATGTATTTTGAAAAATGAATTTTTTTGGTGTACTTTGTAAGTGAATTGGGTGTTACAAGTTGGTATCAGAGTCGTGGTTTAAGAGAACTAGGTATCCTAAGTTAGATTCCTAGACTTGAACCAGGTTAGATAGAGAAGTATTTAGGTTTTATGGTACTGAACTGACTGAGAAACATCCTGACACGGGTCGTGTGTTTTGCTGTTGCTTAAAGGGAAACCTCCTGACATAGGCCTTGTGAAAATACACGGGGCGTGTGTTTTGCTAATAATAGGAGAAACTTTCTGACAAGAGCCGTCCGTTTTGCATTTTTAAGTTTTATTGATTCTGGAGTTTGAGTTTGATTCTAAGAACCAACTGCACACACCCTAATTATAAATATATGTGTATGATGTATGCATTTGTTGTATGGTTGTTGCATCTGATATCTTCCCTTTTAAAATTTTAAGATGGCAAATATTAGAAGTTCCAGGGGAAGAGGCGGAGCAGGAAGGGGTGGTGCCTCGCGAAGGAGAAGGACAGGCTCTCAGGGCTCAGTGAAAGAGCCCCGAAGTGAGGAAGTTCCTGAACCACCACCAAACTGGCAGGACGAATTGGCAAGGGAAATAACAAGGGATGTCCAGGAGATATTACCCGGTGTGGTAGGGTCCCAATTAGAGGCCACTTTGAAGGAAAGACCTAACAAAAATTTGAATAATCATAGGGAAGGACAAGGATATAGATCTCGAAGAAGGGGAGGCCCGAGGAAGGATGGACAGGGATGATCTACCATGTGTACTTACAAGGTTTTTCGAGACTGCAAACCCAACAATTTCTTTAGGACTGACAACCCAATAATAGCGATCACTTGGTTAAATCATATGGAAAATATATTTCGCATTAGCAAATGTGCTGAGGCGGATCAAATGGAGTTTGTAGCTTATTTACCACATGACAAGGCTCAACACTGGTGGGAGGTGACGAGTGGTTCCCTAGGGGCAGAATCAACCGGTGCATTAACTTGTGAACAATTCAAGATCAAGTTTAAAGAGGAGTATTGCTCTCGGGCGGTGGTGAGGCAGTTGGAGGAAGATTTTATTCATTTTGTACAAGGGACAAGTCCGTTCAACAATATACCTCAAAATTCATTGAAAAGGCGCGTTTTACGAGCTATCATGTCTATACCAAGGAACGGTAA
This sequence comes from Cichorium intybus, assembly GCA_023525715.1. Classification (NCBI taxonomy): domain Eukaryota; kingdom Viridiplantae; phylum Streptophyta; class Magnoliopsida; order Asterales; family Asteraceae; genus Cichorium; species Cichorium intybus. Next base: position 113,457,337 of record CM042010.1, read on the forward strand.
ATTGATTCTTATGTTTGGGGCTTGAAAGCCCAAATTCGAGAGTTTGTGAGGGCCAAGGATCATACCGATTTCAGGAATGTGGTAGAAGCTGCTATAAATAGAGAAACTAAATTGAAGCACTATGAGTCGAAGAAAGCATCCGAAAGAAGTTCTTTCGCCCCGAAGAGAAAATGGGAAGATAATCGGAAAGATCAAAGCCAAAAGAAGAAGTCCTCTGAATATGCATCAAAGAATGATGATAAAAGAAATGAATATAAGTGGCGTAATCAATGTCAAAAGAAATATTCGGTAAGTTGCTTCGTTGCTGACTTTCCATGTCATAAGTGTGGGATGATTGGGTACTTGGCCCGAAACTATCATGATAGATCGCGAGCCTGCTATGATTGTGGGAGCAGGGACCACCTTCAGTCCAGTTGTCCAAAGGCCAAGCCAGAAGTGTCGAGGATTGAATCTAAACTTCATGTCAAAGGGAGGAAAGATAATGCTAGTGGTACAGTGAAGGGTCGAACTTTTCAGATGACCCTTGAGGAGGCCGGGGTAGAGCCTAATGCTGTAGCAGGTATTTGCGCTTTTTTTTTCTATTCCATTTCATGTTTTGTTTGATTCGGGAGTGACAATTTCCTTTGTGTTTGTTTCCTTTCTACCCAAATTGGCACTTCTGCTAGTCCTTATAGAAGAGAGGTAGGTAGTAGATATTGCAGACGGTGGGAGCATGATCGTTTTGAAAGAATATTCCCGGGTGTCGGCTTGAGATTTATGGGGCCACTTTTCCTATAGACTTGAAGTCGATTATTGCCAAGGAATTAGATGTAATTGTAAGCATGTAGTGGTTAGCAACAAACAAATCTAAATTTGCCTGCGACAAGACAATAATTTTAATAGAACCTCCAGATGGTTCTCATATTACTATTTATGGTGAGAAGCGACATGGTCGAGTCCCGATAGTTTCTATGGCTAAGGCGATAAGTTATGTCAACAAAGGTGATTTATTATTCATGGCTCATGTGTCATTCACAGAGACACCTAAAGTGGAAGCGAAAGGTATGGAAGTGCTGAAGGAGTACGATGATGTTTTTCCTGATGAGCTTCCAGGATTACCACCTAACAGGCAGATACAATTTACCATTTATTTGGTACCGAGAGCTAACCCTATTACACGTGCTCTTTATAGATTAGCTCCGTCAAAGATGGAAGAATTGAAGAAGTAGTTGCAGAAAATTTTAGATCTTGGATATATTTGTCCTAGTACTTCTCCGTGGGGTGCCCCATTATATTTGTGAAGAAGAAGGACGGTTCTATGCATATGTGCATAGATTACCGAGAGTTAAAATAAAATCACCATAAATAATTGATACCCCTTCCCGAGAATTGATGATTTGTTCGATCAACTTCGGGGAGCATCGTACTTTTCCAAGATATATTTGAGGTCTGGATACCATCAGTTAAAGATTCGGGAGTCTGATGTACCGAAAACAATTTTTCGTACTAGATATGGTCATTTTGAGTTTCTAGTAATGCCCTTCGAGATCACTAATGCCTCGACTGCATGCATGGACTTAATGAATTGAGTGTGTAGTCGTTTCGTCGATCGATTTGTTATTATGACTATAGATGATATTTTAATGTACTCCTGAAACCAATAAGAGCTCCTTCGTAAGGTGAAATTGTATGCCAAGTTCTCAAAGTGCGAATTATAATTATGTGGGGTCCAGTTCCTTGGACATGTAATTGGTACTGATGGGGTGAAAGTTGATCCTAGCAAGGTGGAGGCAGTAATGAAGTGGGAACCTCCGCGAAACCCTTTCGAGATATAGAGTTTTCTTGGGTTAGCGGGCTACTACCGACGTTTCATGGAGAATTTTTCGTCTATTGCACCATCTTTGACTAAGCCGAAGAATAAGAACGAGAAGTTTGCTTGGACCGATTCGCAGCAAGCTGCTTTTCAGCCGCTGAAGCAGGTTTTTTGTGAGGCCCCTATATTGGCTCTATCGCAAGGTGAGAAGGACTTTGTGATATATAGCGGCGCCTCGAAGGTACTGTTGGGATTTTTACATATTAACACAATTCAATTAGGCAGCGGAAGATAAAATATATTAAATCCAAAAACTAAGCAGATTATTAAGTAAGATCATATCATGTTCATAATCAGGATCATAAGTTCATAATAATTGCATCAACAAGATGAATATGATTCATACCTTTGTTTGGATGTTAAGGATCCAAACCAGAATCCCTCTAATGATTCACACCCAAGATCACCAGAAGAACAAGCAGACAGAAACCCTCAGGCTTGAAGAAATCGATCTAGAGAACCCTTGAAGGGTTACTGGAAATCGACAAAGAGGGAAAGGGATGAGAGTATGAGGGTGGCGGCTCCTTTGAAGCTTGGGATGCCTTAGGGTTGAACCGCAAGGCCTTTATTTATAGTGATTGGGTTCCTATGGTTTCAAACTTAGGAGCCTTTTGGCGGTCGCACCCCTGGACTTGCTTCTATTTATTAATTAACTCTTGATCCAATTTTTGATTAATTAATTTCTCAATTAATTAATAAACTAATCATTCCTCTAATTATTTCTGCTACTGATTGTTTTTACTGAGCCGTGAGAGCAACCCTGATAGGACCCTGCTATTATTAGAAATATCACCATAGTTGATGACCTTGGACATATTTTCTACTTCATTCTTGAATCCTTTGAACAATTCAAAGGTTTCTAACTACTGTTTATTATGATAAACAAGGTTATATTTGCTAAATCGATTATCAGATATAATGAAGTATGAACAATCGTGTCTATTGGCAGATTTGGGCATTTCAAAAGGACTAGAGTGTATATTGCCCTATAATCTTAATTTCACATATTTATGTGAATTATCACTTTGTTAATTTTCTAATTTAATTTAAGAGTTGCATTCATCATATGACTCTAAGTCAAATGATTCAAAACTCCTGTCTACTTGGATCTTTGGTTGATGCAATCCTTTGTTTAAATTTAATTCTAACAATCTTATAAACACAATTATATATACAATACTTTTGGATATATGAACATTCAAATTGTTACTGTTTATGCAATCAACACATTAATGCAACATTGTAAGGATAATATAAAACAATCATGCTTTTATAAAATAGAAATATCAATATTTTTATTAAATCTGAAATAAATATCCTCAAACAATGTAAAATATGAAAACAATGTCATATGCAACTACTAGCTAATAACATAATCAAATATCTAACTAAACATCAAAACTGCATGATCTCGTAATCCCCATCCTGTAACAGCAACAGTGCTCTCACGATCAGAATAAGCTCCCATGCATCAGTGTCCCGCATCCTATAAGTCCCTGCATACAGTACAAATGTAAGAAATACATCCTGTATTAAGGAATTAAGGATCAAAACTTTTTTAGTTTTTAGATATACCTGAGTTGCCAAACGGTTTAGCTTTGGAGCATCTTCTAATATTTCTGTGACTGTATCCCACCCTGTGAATTCCCAACTTGAGACACCACCAGGCTCAGCCCAATCCGGGGGGGGGGGGGGGGCAACTTAGGCGATGGCCCAGGGCCTCCAAACCCCTAGGGCCCCATATTCTATGTTACGTAACTAGCGGGAAGCGGGATATCGCGTATTTTGGAAATTCGATCACATAGCGAGCAATTCTTCAGGAGTAGCGATTCTCCAGGAATTAACGGACTCCAAATCTCCAATCTCATCTTTGATCATGCCGAACCCCAACATTGTTGCACCGATTGATGGGTAAGTCCGATTGATTTGCGATTTGATTTCAAAAAACCCTAAAAGACTGAAATTTCTGCATAAATTTTTGCTCTTTAAAGTCCATCTAATCTCAACTCTCATCTCTCATCTCTCAGTTTTAGAATTCCGATTTCAGAATTTTTCTATTGAAATTCGTCAATCGCTTGATATGAATTCATATTATAGTTTCTGTAATTTCTGATTTCTTGAACACTTGACGAGGGAACGAGGGATTAGGATCAGGGATTGCCAAATTGGGGAAATCCGAACAAGTGGGTTGTGAAGGTGAAGCCGTGATCGTGAATGGCTGTTGAACGGTTTCCAATTTCTGAAATTGTAAGTAAACTTTAGGTTTCTTGTTTCTAAAATCTGATTCTTCAAGTCTTGTTCTGTTTCCAATTATGTGTTTTAGGGTAAGACGTTGCACAAAACTAGGTTGCTAAGATCAAATGCTATCGACAAATTGATATGCCAATTTTCTTGGTCATCGTAAATCTTTGGTCTAAATTTAAAAGTGTATCAAATTAGATATTTGGATTTATAGTTTCATTTGTTGAATTTGTTTAATTGGCTGTGTAACTATAACACAAAGTGCCAAACCGTAGGAAATAAACAATTGCAAATAGCAAAACTAAATAGCGTCTTAAGCAATCAAAATACACTCAATTACTTTGTTGTTGTTGTTGTTCGGTTGCTTTGAATGGCAGCTGGAAGTCACGAATGTGAGCAGCTTATACTGCTATTTTTTTGTTTATAAGGTAGTGATTGGAGCTGCTGTTATTTAACATTTTGGGTGCTTAAAGGAACACGAAGTGGGTTGCTGTTATAGGCTGCTAATTGCTTCAAAAAAGTATTGAAAATGTGCAGATTTTTATTTTGAGTAGCAGCATATTGGATATTAAAAATGGAGACGAGGTAGAGGAAATTGTGTAGCCATCTGATGCTTTTTTTCATTTAAGCTTGGATGATGGTGCTAATTTTAGGGAGAGTTGCTATACATTCCTGATCACTTACTAGAGCTTGAACAATTTAATCATAAATCAAAGTCTTAAATATTCAAACTGTTTATAACAAAAGTTGTTTGAAAAATATGGGAGAATATGGACATTTGAAGTTATAAAGTACCAATAACCAAATTCTAAGAACAATTGAAAGTAATGCTTTACTGTAATTTTGTTCCTTTACCAAAAAGAAATTATTGTAAGGGCCTCGTTTTTTATTTTGCCCCGGGCCCCAAATGTAACGACCCAAAAATCTCGAATTTATATTCGAGAAAATACGTAAAGAAAAGACCAAAAATATTTAGAAAGTTTTAAAATAAATTACTTAAAAATGTGGTAAAATACCGAAATTTTGGAAAAAGATGATGAGAAAAGGGCAAAATGGTCATTTGACATCCAAATGACTTTTAAGTAAGGAAAATATGATTTTTTTGAGTTAATATGTAATGAAATAAAAATTTTGACACCAAATAATGGTGATAAGTAATTAAAAGTTAATTCTAGTAAAAGAGGGTAATTTGGTTACTTTTACCATGAGAAGGGTAATTTGGTCATTTGACCATATACAAAAATTATTATAAAAGTATAATTTTAGTTTGGACCAAAAATGTAAGAATTTTAGCTTCATGTGGCCAAATTTAATATTTGTGTCAAAAGTCCAAGGAATGAAAGTTCAGGGACTAAAACTGTAAATATGGAAAATATACAAATGAGAAAATATCTCATTAATGATCATAAAATCTGAAGAGGGTCTAGAGACTACGGGAGAGAGCGAGAGAGCATCGGAGAAGAGAAGGATTTCTGGAAATCTTTGCAAGAAATTGAAGTTGGAATTGAGGGTTTCCAAGCAAACAAGGTAAGAACTTCATGTTCTAAGCTTATTTCATCCAAGACTTAAAAGGGAATCGTGCACTTGATTCTGATTTTTCTAGAGGTCATGGTTCCAGTGAAATCATCTAAACCATCTAGCTCAAAATCATCAAGTAAACATGTTCTAACCCTTGAACATGTTGAAAAAAAAAATCAAGAAATGATGATTTTGGTCCAAGAGCAATAAGTCACGGGTTTAGATGAACAAGTGATTTTGATGAATCTAATGTGTTAGAAAAGGTGAAAGAAACATGTAGTAGTCATTAATTCAAAGGAATTGAAGCTTAGATGCCAAGAAATGATGAAATGGGTTTTTAGCTCAAGAACCCTAGAAATGGGTTAATGAGTTGAAACTGATTTCAAATGGCTCCAATGGTTTAATTAAGTTAAAAATGTTGTAAAAGAAACAAGAAATCAATTCATAAGCTTGAAAATTCAATAAAATGAATTTTAGTAAAAAAAAATGTGTTTTCGGAAGAATTTTCAAGATTTTAAAGAAGGTTTGATGATTTTGAAGTTTAAAACTAAGTGTAAGTTGGTATTTATGGCCTAGATATGACCCTAAACCAATTAAGTCAAGTATTAAGAACATATCTTAAAAATTATCAAAGTATGTTGCTATTGTTGAAAATTTGGAATTTTGTTCAAAAGCCTTAGAATTCAATTTTTAATGATCAAATTAATTCTAAGGGGTTTTAATGAGTTCCATATATGGAAATTGTTGAAATAAGTCAGTAGAAGTGATTAATATTGGACGATTTCGGTTTTTGAACCAAAAATGCAAAAACGGGAATGTTTGAAAAATAATTGAAATCCATGATTTTTATGGTTAAAAACTTGAAGTAAATGAATGGTTTTGGTCTTGGAACAAACCTTATTGATTAAGACATGAATTAAGGGCTTAATATGGGAAAATGGTTATTTGTAGCATAAAAATGGAGCATCTGGTCGCACCAGACGAGATCGGGTCGCGATCCCCCTTAGGATCGGACCGCGATCCCGCGTCAGAAGCAAAAATGCAGTTTTTTCAATTAGTCTCCTGCCAAGCCCAAATGGATTTTGAGTTTTGGTCTTACACTTGTCCGATTGACCTCAAATTTTAAACATAGGTCTATTATGGACCAAAACTTCATGGAAAATTGTCGCAATTTAAATACGACCCCTCGAGGGCACTGTAGCAAAATACGTATAAAATACGATTTAACTAAAGTTGGTCATTTAAAAGTTATAGACTTGTTATGACCCAAGATAGTATTATAAGGACTCTAATGAGTTATAGAATCAGTTAGCATGAATGTTAATGTATAACATGTTAATTATAGGTTCATGCCAAGTGATTATTTAATCATAAAAGAGTCTAAATACAAGGAACATGTAGTCAATCTTCTAGCAATACATGAGGTGAGTACATGCAGTATTTTTACCCATTCTGGGGTACATGGCAAGTAAGTATTTTCAAGATTTCTTATAAAATTTCTATATGTGAAATTATATGCAAGAGTATTATCTCTAACTCGTTTGTGAAAGTATAATGTTATATTTGAAGTGATGTTTTGGTCTATGAACCAATTATGTGAAAGTATGTTTTGGTCTATGAACCAAATATGTGAAAGTATATGTTTAATACAAGTTATACATGTTTGAAAGTATAGATAGGCATATAGCCATAAAATGTTTAAGAAGTATGTTTTGGTTACAAATTTTATATGTTTTCAAGTATGAAAGGGCATAAAGCCACAATATGTTTGGAAAGTATGATTTGGCATTAAGCCTAAAATGTTATAAAGACATGTTTTAAACATATAATTTATGTGAAACGAAAGTTATGTATTTGGCATCTAGCCACAAGTAATATGTTTATGAGAAATGTTCAAGCAAGCAGCAAGTTTTTGTATGACTGGTAATTGTAGCAAGCAGCGTTAGTAAGGGAACTATGTTCCAACCTACCTGGGTTAGGTAAGGGGTCTACTGGGGAAAAATCATCATCGCGAAGTATATCGCCTCAGCACTTTTATGGTGAGGATTGATCCGTTCTTTCTAGCCATAGAGACTTGGGGTATCACTTATAGTGATTAAAGCCCTAAGTATATAAAAAAATCCAGCAAGCTTATAAAACCAGTCAAAGAAAGTAAGAACGATGTTATTTTCGTAAATATGTTATAGAATGCTTTTTGAGAAGTAAAGAGTTATATTATGTTGCTATTATAAAGTTTTGAAAGAAGATAATTATGCAAGGTACGATATGTAATGATTTTGAAAAAGAATAAAGAGCTATGTTATGATAACATTTTAAAACTTTGAAAGATGTTTATATCATAAGTTTTATATAAAGATTGAAAAAGAAGTTAAAGGTTTGAGTCTAAAACTCATGTAACTCACGAGACAATTTTTGTCTTACGTATTCTACGTTTTGCCATGTATTCCAGGTTAAAATAAATTGCTATAATGAGATGAAGTTTAGCTGAAGTGGAGCTTGAGTTAGCTCCTATCTTGGACGCAAGGTTAAATCCTTTTCTTGCTTACTATGGTTAGTTTTGGTATGGATTTGTAACACCCACAGTTTTAAATATATAAATAATCGGTTTTTGATAAACCGTATTTTTGTATTCAAGCATTTATACAGAAAACCATAGTATTTGTAAACAGTAGAAATGGGGTGTCACAAGTTGGTATCAGAGCCATAGTTTAAGCGAATTAGGATTGGCTTGTTCCACTCCTAGGCTTAAACTCATGTTATTAAAAAAAATGTTAGTTTATGAAAATATGTTATATGATGTCTTAAATGATTATGACATTATGCATTATGTAAAATATGGAGATATATAACACTAAGAAGTGTTAAGCTAACGTTTAGAGTGAGCAAAAAAATTTGACCGTTAGGAAAATTATAAGATATTTTCCGTAACTGTCTATATTTATTAAAGGCTATGTTATAAAGTAGAAAGATTTTCAGTATTAATCACCATGTATTTATAATGGTGTTATATGTTAAAGGAACCAGTGTCCCATGAAACCTTGTGGAAACAACAGAATCAATATGTATAGGTGATTATGGTAATATGGGCCCGTATTATCATAATCACAGGATATGTATTGAGGCTGGTGGAATCGCAAAGGAATTATGGTACTCTAGTGGGTAAGGTTTTGAAGAGAGTAGTAAGAAAAACATAGGAATTATATGCCTATGTGATAACAACCAGTAAAAATTATGAGTATTAAAAGATAATGCAGTGGATATATACCACTTAGTATGGTAAAGTAAAAGAAATAATGTGATAATTAATATTTTTAGACAGATTGAAAGATATTAAAATATATGCCTGTCAAGGCGAGAGAAAGTATGAATAAGAGTAATTTAAAGAGGAATTATGGGTATTGATTACCTATATAGGAGTTGTAAGACTCTTACATGAAGAATGAAAATTTTAAGCAGAGTATATTGATAGTACATAGAATTGTAACAAAAATAAAAGAATGGTAAAGAAGAGTATAATGCAAGCTGGTGGTGTGCCTCGGGCATGACCATTAAAATTTCAAATTTTTCTTAAAAGAATGATAAATGGTAAATTGTTAAAGATTATGATATTTTAAGCAAAATGTATTAATGTAATGTGATAAAATGAATGTGAATCGAGAAATAAATGTTGAATGCCTAAATAAATGTTAGGCAAGAAATTAAAGGTGAAACAAATGATGATAAGATAGTGGTTGCCAGAAATTAAGTTCCGCAACCAAATGAATGAAATAAAAGAAGAAATACCAGTAATGAAAGAGTATAATGATGTATGATAATGGAAAGAAAACCAAAAGCATGTGAGCAAAATGACTAAAGGTCATAAATGATATGAAGTAAAAAAAAATATAGTAAATATTTAAACAAGTAGTAGACGAAGAATTAAAGATAATGTAAGAACTATGATAAATAGACAGGAAGTTACTACTTCCGAATGGGAATAATGGCTAAAAGTCTCCAAAGATTTTGAGAAATGATTAATACATGGCTGGTAACCGTGAAATACAAAGAAGTGTATATATGTTTATACGTGTTTATAAATATAAAAACATGAGTAAGTTTTGAGATATATATATATATATATATATATATATATATATATATATATATATATATATATATATATATATATATATATATATATATATATATATATAATGTATAAAAGTATAAGGTGGTTATGAAATAGTATTCTAATTAGAATATTATAAAGTATAAAGTAAAAGAGTAAAATAATGTATTGGGCATAATGCCTCGAAATACAAAAGAACGAAAGATGACGAGAAAATAAATGGCAATTGTGTATCACCTATATATGAAATATATAATGTTGTAAAGAAATATACAGTGTAAAGAAGTGGAGTTTAAACGAAAGAATAGCATAATGTGTTAGGCATGTAGCCTTATAACACATAACAGAAATGATAAAAGATGTAAAAGTAAAGAGTAACGAGAGGTAATGGTGATTGAGGGTTATGTCAAGAATTCGTCGAGGAACGAAAATGTTAAAAATACCTAGTTGAGTTTCTAAACCAAAAGAGAATCAAGTATATACATATGTGTATATTATGCGATTAAAAACTTGTAAAAATGTGACAAGAAGTTAATGAATGTGGTTGGTAAAACATAAATACACCACAATATAATAGTATTATGAAAAGTGAAGTAAGTATGGAATTGTGAATTATCGTATGCAACATGTATGAAGTCCCATAAGTGAATTGAAAAAAAAAACGAATTTCGAATCGATTATGGTAAACAATTTTGATACCGTGAGGAAAGAGTAAGCAGAAGATCAGGTGCTAAACTAAGCACTCATGTGAGAAATGAGAATTAGCAAATAAATACTAAAACGTAAATAATAATATGAGAAGGATATATGGAATACATAAGAAGATGAAAAATGTAATAGAAATGATTTTCCTTAAAAGTGAGAATTAGGAAGGAAGTTGATTGAAATAATAGAACAACTTCAGCAGAAAAATTTTACAAGTTTATAAGGTTAAATATGATGTATTATACATAGAAAGAAATTTAATGATGTTTAATTATTAAAATAAAATGCGGTATATCGTTTCAACACTTTCAGAACGAGATAGGTAGATTCTCGTGAACAATATAATGATTCGACAAATTGTGTTCCAATCAGAAAAGTAAGAATGTGAAGTGTAACAAGAAGGTGGAAAATACATCCTTTATAAATAATAATGAGTCAGTAGTGGGTAAGAGAGATAAAGAAGAATAAACTGAAGTGTAAAAGATTTAAAAACAAATGTAAGAGAAATAAGATGTTGTAAAACTTCTGTAAAGAAGAAATAACATTGGATTGTCTAGGAAGTAACGAATGAGTAAAGAATTAAGAAGAAAAGAAGGGTGAAAATAAATAAGCAGTATTAAATGAAGGTGAAAAGATTGCTTAATTAAAATGTCCATTAAGGGACAAAAATTTATACAAGGAAAAGATTTTGGTGTATTTATAAATTTGTAAAAATACGAAACATATATAATTATGTTTAATGGTATTGGAATTTTTATAAGTAAAGAATGTTGTGAGTATAATCTCACATGTTTTAGTAAAGATATGAGGAGAATTATAAAGTAGATTGTTATTAATGATAAAATATTGAAGTATGAAACTATTTTGTAAAATAAGTTTACAAGAGATTGTATATAAATGAAATGAGATAAAAAAGGAAAGTAACTAGAATGTAGAGTATGAAATATGAATGAATGACTAAAAGGTTGAGAAAATTGATAAAATGACCAAAATAATATTTTGGTTAACGGGGAAGATATAAAGTTTTAAAGAGATTATGTTAATCCTCTATAAAGGATTGAAAGCAGGAACCGCTAAGAGCTGATTAAAGAATTAAAAACAACCAAAGAAGAAAAGATTAAAAGATAAAATAATGAATAATATGATTATGTGTTGGTAAAAAGAAAGTATCTACTAGAAACCAACTTTGGCGGAGAACATTTGAAAAGGAGGGGGAATTGATTTCCTTTTAGTAATTGTGCGATTATTCCGAGGACAGAATCCCAATAAGGGGGAGGTAGTTGTAACGACCCAAAAATCTCGAATTTATATTCGAGAAAATACGTAAAGAAAAGACCAAAAATATTTTGAAAGTTTTAAAATAAATTACTTAGAAATGTGGTAAAATACCGAAATTTTGGAAAAAGATGATGAGAAAAGGGCAAAATGGTCATTTGACATCCAAATGACTTTTAAGTAAGGAAAATATGATTTTTTGAGTTAATATGTAATGAAATAAAAATTTTGACACCAAATAATGGTGATAAGTAATTGAAAGTTAATTCTAGTAAAAGAGGGTAATTTGGTTACTTTTACCATGAGAAGGGTAATTTGGTCATTTGACCATATACAACAATTATTATAAAAGTATAATTTTAGTTTGGACCAAAAATGTAAGAATTTTAGCTTCATGTGGCCAAATTTAATATTTGTGTCAAAAGTCCAAGGAATGAAAGTTCAGGGACTAAAACTGTAAATATGGAAAATATAAAAATGTGAAAATATCTCATTAATGATCATAAAATCTGAAGAGGGTCTAGAGACTACGGGAGAGAGCGAGAGAGCATCGGAGAAGAGAAGGATTTCTGGAAATCTTTGCAAGAAATTGAAGTTGGAATTGAGGGTTTCCAAGCAAACAAGGTAAGAACTTCATGTTCTAAGCTTATTTCATCCAAGACTTAAAAGGGAATCGTGCACTTGATTCTGATTTTTCTAGAGGTCATGGTTCTAGTGAAATCATCTAAACCATCTTGCTCAAAATCATCAAGTAAACATGTTTTAACCCTTGAACATGTTGAAAAAAATCAAGAAATGATGATTTTGGTCCAAGAGCAATAAGTCACGGGTTTAGATGAACAAGTGATTTTGATGAATCTAATGTGTTAGAAAAGGTGAAAGAAACATGTAGTAGTCATTAATTCAAAGGAATTGAAGCTTAGATGCCAAGAAATGATGAAATGGGTTTTTAGCTCAAGAACCCTAGAAATGGGTTAATGAGTTGAAACTGATTTCAAATGGCTCCAATGGTTTAATTAAGTTAAAAATGTTGTAAAAGAAACAAGAAATCAATTCATAAGCTTGAAAATTCAATAAAATGATTTTTAGTAAAAAATGTTGTTTTCGGAAGAATTTTCAAGATTTTAAAGAAGGTTTGATGATTTTGATGTTTAAAACTAAGTGTAAGTTGGTATTTAGGGCCTCGATATGACCCTAAACCAATTAAGTCAAGTATTAAGAACATATCTTAAAAATCATCAAAGTATGTTGCTATTGTTGAAAAATTGGAATTTTGTTCAAAAGCCTTAGAATTCAATTTTTAATGATCAAATTAATTCTAAGGGGTTTTAATGAGTTCCATATATGGAAATTGTTGAAATAAGTCAGTAGAAGTGATTAATATTGGACGATTTCGGTTTTTGAACCAAAAATGCAAAAACAGGAATGTTTGAAAAATAATTGAAATCCATGATTTTTATGGTTAAAAACTTGAAGTAAATGAATGGTTTTGGTCTTGGAACAAACCTTATTGATTAAGACATGAATTAAGGGCTTAATATGGGAAAATGGTAATTTGTAGCATAAAAATGGAGCATCTGGTCGCACCAGACGAGATCGGGTCGCGATCCCCCTTAGGATCGGGCCGCGATCCTGCGTCAGAAGCAAAAATGCAGTTTTTTCAATTAGTCTCCTGCCAAGCCCAAATGGATTTTGAGTTTTGGTCTTACACTTGTCCGATTGACCTCAAATTTTAAACATAGGTCTATTATGGACCAAAACTTCATGGAAAATTGTCGGAATTGAAATACGACCCCTCGAGGGCACTGTAGCAAAATACGTATAAAATACGATTTAACTAAAGTTGGTCATTTAAAAGTTATAGACTTGTTATGACCCAAGATAGTATTATAAGGACTCTAATGAGTTATAGAATCAGTTAGCATGAATGTTAATGTATAACATGTTAATTATAGATTCATGCCAAGTGATTATTTAATCACAAAAGAGTCTAAATACAAGGAACGTGTAGTCAATCTTCTAGCAATACATGAGGTGAGTACATGCAGTATTTTTATCCATTCTGGGGTACATGGCAAGTAAGTATTTTCAAGATTTCTTATAAAATTTCTATATGTGAAATTATATGCAAGAGTATTATCTCTAACTCGTTTGTGAAAGTATAATGTTATATTTGAAGTGATGTTTTGGTCTATGAACCAATTATGTGAAAGTATGTTTTGGTCTATGAACCAAATATGTGAAAGTATATGTTTAATACAAGTTATACATGTTTGAAAGTATAGATAGGCATATAGCCATAAAATGTTTAAGAAGTATGTTTTGGTTACAAATTTTATATGTTTTCAAGTATGAAAGGGCATAAAGCCACAAGATGTTTGGAAAGTATGATTTGGCATTAAGCCTAAAATGTTATAAAGACATGTTTTGAACATATAATTTATGTGAAACGAAAGTTATGTATTTGGCATCTAGCCACAAGTAATATGTTTATGAGAAATGTTCAAGCAAGCAGCAAGTTTTTGTATGACTGGTAATTGTAGCAAGCAGCGTTAGTAAGGGAACTATGTTCCAACCTACCCGGGTTAGGTAAGGGGTCTACTGGGGAAAAATCCTCATCGCGAAGTAGATCGCCTCAGCACTTTTATGGTGAGGATTGATCCGTTCTTTCTAGCCATAGAGACTTGGGGTATCACTTATAGTGATTAAAGCCCTAAGTATATAAAAAAATCCAGCAAGCTTATAAAACCAGTCAAAGAAAGTAAGAACGATGTTATTTTCGTAAATATGTTATAGAATGATTTTTGAGAAGTAAAGAGTTATATTATGTTGCTATTATAAAGTTTTGAAAGAAGATAATTATGCAAGGTACGATATGTAATGATTTTGAAAAAGAATAAAGAGCTATGTTATGATAACATTTTAAAACTTTGAAAGATGTTTATATCATAAGTTTTATATAAATATTGAAAAAGAAGTTAAAGGTTTGAGTCTAAAACTCATGTAACTCACGAGACAATTTTTGTCTTACGTATTTTACGTTTTGCCATGTATTCCAGGTTAAAATAAATTGCTATAATGGGATGAAGTTTAGCTGAAGTGGAGCTTGAGTTAGCTCCTATCTTGGACGCAAGGTTAAATCCTTTTCTTGCTTACTATGGTTAGTTTTGGTATGGATTTGTAACACCCACAGTTTTAAATATATAAATAATCGGTTTTTGATAAACCATATTTTTGTATTCAAGCATTTATACAGAAAACCATAGTATTTGTAAACAGTAGAAATGGGGTGTCACACCAAATTTGCTTGGGCCGGCCCCGGACACCATAGAACTGGCCCAATAGTTGCCCTGAACCGTTTATTGATAAGTCTCTTGATCGGACTCAATTTCGAAGTAGCTGGATTAGTGGAACCAGGTATCTCTATGAACGACTCATACAGAGTCAACATCGAATGCATCTCCATGATAGACTTATCCTGGTTCCCCTTTCTGTACATCTAAATGAACAGATCATACTGGCTGGTCAGAGAGTCGAGGATGATGTTAGCCCTCAACTCTTGATCAATAGGGTGACCAAGTCTGCACAACTCGCTAACGTATCCCTCAATTTTGAGAACATGCGGACCAACTCTACTACCCTCTTCTAGCTTGCATCCTTCAAGTTATTTGAAGATCTTACTTTGTTCATGCTTAACCGGTTCTTGGAACTTTTCCTCAACCATACATGCTAAGTCGTAAGGACCCAGAAACTCGAAATCCCTGCGGATCTCGGGGTCAATGGTCAATAGCATAAGGAAATGAACTTCTTCGGACTCATCAATAAGGAAATCATGCTGATCACGGAGTTCCTGCGTAGTGTCATGCCTAGGTGGAATGGGGAGGGGATTATCAACCAGATATGACTTGCCCTCGTACTTTAGAACGAGATTCCAAGTGCGAAGACAGTCCAGATAGTTCAGACCAGTAAGCTTATCCATATCTAGCAGATACTTCTTAAAGCTTTCAGAGATGGGTGATGGAAGAGAAGGAGGAGAATTGACACTTGCTTCAGACATCTATAAAATCAGAATTTTAGTTAGTTTAATTTTATTCGTTTTAGACGATTGCCCAATTATCATTTAACAAGGCTAGGATCCAAAATCTTCCAGTTATGATGCGAAGAGGGATGTCGTAATCACAACATAATGGTCATTAAGGTAGATAAACATTTATCAATTTTAGTCTCTATGAAATTCCTAGGTCTGTAAGATTCATTGACTTTAGGTCTGTAAGATTCATTGACTTAATCTCGGTTACGCTCATCTCGAATCCATGACATGGATGCCGTGGATCATGGATCAGATGGTGAATACACCATGCAAAAACCGCATGATCCCCATCTTAAGATACACTTAAGAATCGTGAGTCTCACATCATTCTCAATTATGACCTAGATTGACGTGCCGGTTAACCACACAGCTCCGTCAACAGATCATAAAGAAAATGTGTGTTTTTCATGGGTAGCATATGATTCACATTTTATTTTAATTAAAACGTGACTTTTTTTAATACTTTTAAGTTAATACTTTTTAACTTATGAACATTTCCCTATCAAACCCTTTCGGTAACTCTACTAAAAATGTGACAGGCGGTGAGGGTGGTAGACAATACATGTCATTTAAAAACCGACCTCTTCAGAATTCTAACGAATCCTCTTCAAACCTTCAAACACATTTAATGTGAATAAGCCTAGTTATGGTTTGACCAATGTTCTTGTTTTAATTTAAGTTTTAATAATATATAGATACTGTTCTAAATAAATTAAGGTAAAAATTTTAAACAATTTAAAATTTATGTTTGTCATATTTAATTCCATTAAAATAGGTTTAATAATTAAATTAATCAACTTAAATCAAAAGGAAGCTGTTTAGGCAACAAGCTACTTAAGGAAACTGGTTAGGAAACTTGCAAGGCAAGGAAGAGTTTGTGAAACCCTAGCCGCCAAGGCCTATGGAGGGTTCCTAAACCCTCCAAGTTTTCGATGAACAAGTTTCTAAAAACATATATTAGGCAAAATTCATAACATGCAATTTTCATGATTTTCTAGTAGTATGTCTATGATTTTCGAATATTTTAGGATGGCAAAACAATTCATATTCAATTTTTAATCTAATGTGCATGCAACCTAAGCACAATGACTCTGATACCACTGTTGGGATTTTTACAGATTAACATAATTCAATCAGACAGCGGAAGATAAAACATATTAAATCCAAAACTGAGCAGAATATTAAGTAAGATCATATCATGTTCATAATCAGGATCATAAATTCATAACAATTGCATCAACAACAAGATGAGTATGATTCATACCTTTGTTTGGATGTTAAGGATCCAAATCAAAATCCCTCTAATGATTCACACCCAAGATCACCAGAAGAACAAGCAGACATAAACTCTTCAGGCTTGAAGAAATCGATCTAGAGAACCCTTGAAGGGTTACTGGAAATCGACAAACAGGGAAAAAGAGGAGAGTATGAGGGTGGCGGTTCCTTTGAAGCTTGAGATGACTTAGGGTTGAACCCCAAAACCTTTATTTATAGTGCATGAGCTCCTAAGGTTTCAAACTTAGGAGCCTTTTGGCGGTCGCACCCCATAGACTTGGTTTTGTTAATTAAACTATTAATTAATTACAATCCAATCCCTTAATTAATTTCTATAAATTAATTTATTAATTAACTCTTGATCCATTTTCTGATTAATTAATTTCTCAATTGGTTAATAAACGGATCATTCCTCTATTATTTCTGCTACTGATTGTTTTTACTGAGCCGTGAGGGCAACCCAAATAGAACTATGTTATTATTAGAAATATCACCACAGTTGATGACCTTGGACATATTTCCAATAGTCTCCCACTTATACATGTCGTCAACTTTGTGTGGTATGATACTTTCAGATAATAAGCAGAGAGTGTAACATCAAATGCAACTGCCGAACTCTAATCAAGATTACGATCATGAGACGACCCCCAGATAAGAGATAAATTATTCATCTGTTCTACAAGATATCCTTTATGAGCCTGGGACATGGATAAAGGTCAATTCCTAAAAGTTTAAATTTTATTTCCTGATGGAGATTTATGATGACCAGATCAGACTACTTAATTGAACACATCAATCTAGTCAAAGCCCGACCAATCATTTTGGTGTCAACATCAAATCATCGAGGGGACCATAGATATCGCTTCTCTTTGTTAGGGCATAAGGAACAGATAAACTTTGACTACACAGTCTCTGTCTATTTCATCATGTTACACACAGACATACCCTTTATAGCTAAAAGTTACGGATAATGTTTGAGCAGACTAGTGCTGCAGTGCATAACAGAATCATAAAGCCGATCCTCATGCATCTTGGTTTGAAGAATAAAAGACATTATCATCCTAGATTACTCGTGACTTAATCCATGAAGTAATCTCTAGGTGCGGGTTGTTCCAATACTTGGATCTCTACCAAGTACTCATGAGGGGTAGTCGCAATCACCATGCTATGTCTAATCTCTATAGACAATCTACTGACTCTCATGATAGTCTTAAATCACTACTTACTTCCAAGAGTATGACCGACTGTGGAAGTTTGAGTAAATTAATACTCTGGAAACGAGTTCTAAACATGCTAAAGTGAAACACAATGTTAAAATAATGTGAATGGTAGACAGCAGGAGTCTTGGTGATCTAGGCCGGCTACCATATAAGGATTGTGACAAAGTAAGTATTAAGTTCAGACCGAGGAGTTGTGTCCGAGGAAGCCAATCATCAGTATCTTATGCGGACGACAGTTTCGCATTGATAGTTGTAGCTTGGGCTACAGTCATAGTAGTGAATGCATCATCAGCAGAAGAAGATGAAATAGCAACATCCTCTAGCCGATACAAAGTTCAGACAGAAGATTTCTTTCTTGAAGGGAGAGTTGGCCCTTGTACGAAGTGTAGTTCGACATAAGTGCAGAAGCATAGTCGGACAGTCATACAGTCTCGTTCAATAGAAAGCACTCGACCGAAGACCAATTGGGTGTCCTCTGTCTGAGGTAAAGCCTTGGTCAGACCCAACATTGGAGTTATCACTTTAGCTGTCAAAAGTATCTTGGGAACACACGAAGAATAGTTCTCTGTGTTAGGAGGCAGCATAGGAAGCATGGAATAGTCACTTCACAACCTGTAAAGTGAATAGGTTCATCGCTAGTTTGTCCTTTCCTCTTTCCAGCCAAATACCTTTCATTTGTAGCCTTCCATATCTCGCTATATATACCTCTCCATCACTACCCAATGTAATATGTTGAAAATATATCCAATGTTCTAGCTGTGAACTTGGTGTAGTGTAGTCATATATTATCTCTTGTAAAACATTAAAGATTATCAATGCAAATTTCTCTCGGTTCTCATAGTGAATGTAGCCCGACTCACTGTTGGGTGAACCACTTTATATCCTTGTTTTCTCATTCTCAATAGTCTTGATAGTCCAAGATTGTTTTTCGGAGTGCTTGGTTGTGTTCGTTGGTGCCCTTCCGCTGCCCCAACATGAGAAATCCTGCTTGTATCAGTGTTATTCACACGAGACTGGTACAATGTCTCACATATACAATGGTGTAATTATGAGACTAGTGAAAAGTCTCAAGGGCTGGAGAAAAGCCTATATCTTTATGAGACTCCGATGATTATATTTTATAATTGGTGAAATTCTTAAACTGGTGATTATATTATTGGTGACTTATCATATTGTTATTATATACTTATGACGATGCATCATTTTGTTGTCCCTTATGTTACTCACTAAGCATATAACTTATGTGTTCTTATTTGGTGAATGATACAGGACCAGTAGCTCGAAAGGTAAGGCGACATGGAAGACGTGAAGATCCATATACTATGTAGCTTTTTGTGTTTTGTTGATGTTTCGTATACACGGTTCGATCACGAGACTTTATCTTTTGTATATCCTTGTACATGATCTTTTGATCTAACTTGTACATGATCTTTTTGTGATTCCAGCAACAACTATATACAAGCAATTACGAAGACCTAGCACAATGCATAATTCGTCTCAAGTCTTCATTAAATTGGTGAAATAATAAGATAAATCTTCCGCTCCTTGAGATAATTAATATAATTGTTGATGGATTTGATAAATCAAAGCTCCATCAAAACTGTTCATACCTTTGATTGAGTTCATTTTGGATTGCAAAATAGTTTGAAGAAAAAACATGTTATCGAAAATATTCTCGTGAAGGGATTTCAATATCCAGCTAGTAATCATGGAGTTGACACGAAGCCAACTAGAATATATTGATGAAGGGGTTGCTGGTTTATGAATCGTACCATCAACGAAGCCTAATTGGTTTTTGACAGACAATGTAATGGTCATGAATCGCTTCCATGCAATGAATACGACTCCATGAAAGATATTAGAAACGAGAATAGATCTAAGATTGTTAGAAGATCCTAGAAAAGAATGAATTCAATATGTTAAGAACATCATATTCATTTGATGCAGAATCTTTATAGTCAACAATGATGGAAACGATTGAATGAATTAGAGAACGATTGACCAAAAAATGATTGAATGTATTGGATGAATCAAGGAGGATCAAAATTTGGTGTCATGTTGTTGTGTTTTCAAACATACATATAAAACACCCAAAAACGGCACCAAGAAACTTGATGTGTTATTAGCGTTTATAAGATTTTCGAAAATGATTTCACATTAGTTTTACATTTATGAACAGGGAAATACCATGTATGAATAGAACAACACAATTAGGCAAGTGTACCTAGTCGATTATAGTATAGTAATGGTAAATCCGGGTTGTCGACCCAAGGGAAAACAGATATCTTTAAGTTAAGAAAATCAATTATCAATTAACAATTATTCAAGCAAACACTCAGGGGCGAGTTTTAATGAAAACTCGTAAAACTTTGATTATAAAATAAATGACGAAATAATAAATGATCATAACCAAAATAACAAAGGAAACTTTCGTCTAGGATCTGTTGATTCATATAAACCTATGTTGACTAGTTTTTATTATGTGCAATGAGTTTAAATAAGTTGCATTAAGTTGTAGGATCGTATGGTCAAGTCACCAATTCTATGACTAATAAGTTAAAATAGCACAATGGTCATGTAACTAATTAACTTATAATCATCAAGTATTAATATAATCTAGCATGCAAACATAGCCCATATCCTAATGGTCAAAGTGATATGTTCATACAATCAATGGTCATGAGTTGCAACTAAATGTGATATAAGTCTTATTTCACTAATCAAGTTTATAACTTAGATAACCTTCCTAGTTAAATGGTCAATAACTAGTCCAATGATATATAGTTGTCAATTATACATCATGACGGTTCATGTGATCAATACGTTTAAATGGCCATTTAAACTTAATCATATGAAGATGGCAATCAAGAATACAAACTGTAACCACATTTAATATGTATAACATGCAAGTTATATATCCTAACCGATATTAAACTCGAATCAAGAACTAGATCAACACATGTTATATTAATGAATCAACATCGCCTAGGCAAAAGTTACGGGAAATATAAATTACAAAATATAAAAGTAAACATTAATACTTAGATTTGAATAAACCATCTAGTTATGTTTGATATGTTATTAGTGCAATGGATATTGAATGTTAAATACCGATTTCTAAAGTGATTAGATGTTTTGGTCCAACTACCTAATCCTATGATTGTAAGGTCATTAATGGCAATGGTCATGCGATTATATATCCCAAATAATCATGTATTGGTTCGTATCATACAAGGTTTATTCGAGCTTTTGATCTCAATGGTCATGATAATCAAATTGGTTTGTACAGATTGGCCCTCTAGTACAAACTTTGCATATGCATACAAGATTCTGCCTTCGTGACTTAATCCTAGGATTTGGTCCATCACTAGTCATATCTGCCTAATGGTCATAGCACAGTTATGATAAAAGTCATATAGTCAGATTGGTCCTCTAGACTAAAATAACTCAGCAATAAGTCCAAAAGGAAGGTTCTTTAACATATCTGATAGTCAAATGAATTATGCGAGATAAAATATAAAACGTTCAATATCCGATAAATAACAATCAAATCATAACTAAACAGTAATCAAATCTAAGTAATAAATAATACAGATAACATAATCTGAAGAATACGGCTTAGGAAATCATAATAGAATGCAATATATATATAAAGCAAACAGAATGAAGTCCCGGCCGAACATTCTTCAAGCTCTCGATTCCATAGGTTCCCCTTTGATTCTACAAGCTTTCTGGCCGAGTTTGGTGGTGTGGAGGTGCAGAGATGTGATCTGGTCTGAAGGTGGTGTAGGTGTTGTCCAAAAGAAGAGCTGAAGGGCTTGCATTTATAGTGGGAGCAGGCGCTGGGCGCGGTGCGCCTACATGGGGGCGCGGTGCGCCTAGGGGGATCTCTGCACGCGGCCAACTTTATCGCACGAGGGAGCACGTGGGTTTGCAGCTTTAATGTCGGATCTGAGGCGCGGTGCGCCCAAAAAGTAGGCGGGGTGCGCCCTTGCACATGCTTGGTAGGTTGGTTGAATCATTGGAAGAACGCACGCTTGATTATTTTACTCAAAAGTCGGACGAAAAGCGAGTTCTGGATTCTCCATGGGCGCAGTGCGCCTAGATGTGGGCGGGGTGCGCCCAGGCGGCTGGCAGATTTTCACTTTACTTCTTTTTAAGCTCAAATGTTTGTGTAATTCGTTCCTTCGCTCCAAACGCGTCTTTTTAGCTTCAAAATGAATATTTAAGCATATTAGGTATCTTTTAGTTCATAACATATATGAAACTAAACTAAAATCACACTGATATCGTACGGAAAATATGTATAATTTACGCGATATCACATGTCATCACTCAGTTTTGAGAGAGAAGAAATGGAGAGGAAACATTCTAATTCATTACTTGAAAATAATATACATGAATAATGAAACATACATACAAGTAGTTAGCACTAGCTTAAGTAATAGTTCCTAATGAAACTTCTAATGAACTAACACGTCACAATCATTCTAACAAACTTTTGGCAATAAACATTCTTGTGTGTGAAGCCTTACATTATGATCGCTCCATTTTTTATGTATTTGTTTTATGCTTTTCACTTTTTACCCTTTTACTTTTCACATTCCAATGATGGAACCAACCGCATGTTTTATGCTTGTTCTTATCAATCATATATTCATATTTAACATCTTATTTTAATACGGATATTAAATTATACGATGAACTAGTTTTAGATTGAAACAAGAATATTGTGAATTGATTGATGAGAATGCTTTGACAAGTTCGATTTTGATATGAACTTTTCAAATGCAACATTATTAACGATTAATGTGAATGTGATCGATAAAGCACAAGACGGAAGACTTTCTTGACTTTCTATTTATCAAACTTATTATAAATACATTTACATAAAGACGTTTGGCAAACGGGCAACAAGCTGCGCCGCTAGCCCTTTTTGAATGGCAAAGCTGATACGCTTACAAACAAAATCCATAGATCTAATGGACATGATGATACTATGCATAACCCGTTGAACTCTGTTGAGAAGCTCCACAGCTTCAGGTGCGAGAAAACCAAAGGTATCAAAAGCGAAAGGGATAAACACATGTTGATTCTCATGACATGCATTTTCGTGTTTATCCACTTTGCATGCAGCTGCTTTCAAAGCCGCATGTCCCTGTGTGAAACCACCACCCCTCAAGTTCACAAGAGGGGAAACCCCGGTAAGGTCCACACAAGCATGTTTACCTCCCATCCATCCGAAGACCAAAATGTCAGCCGGCCTAAGCGTAGATCTCCGGTCTGACGGGTCAATCAAAAAGTTAACAGGCGCTTCTTTTCGTACCGAAATCCCGGCACGTCGGCATACGTCAAAAAGAACATCCCTAACCATATCATGCCGGTATTTGTATCCTGGGAGCTCCCGACAATGAACAGCATGATCTCCAAAAGAGTCCAAGCACGCCTTGCGACAAACCGGACATATCTCGTCGACCGGAAAAAGAGGAATCATAAGGCGGTACCGTAGAATAGCGCGATATTCCACAGGGGACATATGTAAACCGAGGCCGTCAATGTGGATAGCTAGCAAAAAATCCTGAGCATGTGGTGCTCGAAGACACTCCAATACAGCTTTCTGCCTGAACGTCATGTGAAAGTCGTCTTCCATATCCTTGACGATCTTACTAAAGAGAGCATTCGCCAATGTTTTTTGGGATTTAGGGGGGCGATGAGTGAAACCGTTACAGTCAAAATCCGGAATTGTGCCACGCAGACGATCCAAAGCAGAATAATAATCAATGTCCATACCACATATGCTACTGTTGCGCAAGATGTGGTCTTGTAAGGCCCAAGATTGGGCCCTCGACGCTACAAAAGCGTACGATGAAGCCTCACTAACCGAGTACAAACCCAAACCACCAAAACGTATTGGTAAGGAAACCAACCGCCACTGGAAGTCTCCAAAGTAAGGGCCACCACTAACCACAATGTCTTCGATAGAACCACGCAATCCTTTGTCAAAAAACAAAGCTGCCTCCTCCATATGCATCGGTTGGCAAGTTCTTAAACCAAAGAAAAGTTTAGCAATGCCCATACAAGAACGTAGTAAAAGGAGCTCACTCTGCGGGTCACAAAGCTGGGGAAGAAGGCCCATCAAATCAACAGCCTTGACAGCTCTCTTCATAGCCAGCCCACTAATGAACCCAGCGTCTCTACTAACAGCCCCCCGCAAGGAGCTTTACTCCCAAAGAAGGTCTACCAATATCTGCTGGGAAACAGCCGTCACGAAGTTTCCTACCGTCACAAGAGGGCCAAAAAATCTCGGTTTTCTTAATATTCAGCTCCAGACCCAACCGTGGACCATCCGTTTGAATAATGTTTAACACACTCGCCACCTCATCAGAGTCTCCAATAACGGTCCCATCATCTAAATACCAAGCATGGAGCAGGAGCTTGCAGTTGTCTCGGATCTTATGCACGAGAGGGTGTAAAACAAGTGCAAAAAGAAGGGGTCCCAAAGGATCTCCTTGTTGAACCCCAGTGGTGGACCATATATGGGTGTCTCCAATGTAAAGTCTGGATGCCCTCCCATATAAGAAATCGACTCACAAGGAAATAGAAGGGCACATCCTTCTAACCTCGCGTAGTAAGACGGATCTATCCACCATGTTAAAAGCATTCGAGAAATCCACCGCAAGCAGGGTAAGGGACCCATTATCGTGGTGTTTACACAACACCCGATTGGCACAATGCAAAACAGCCTCGGCACCCCCGGACACGCCGACCCCAAACTGAAAATCGTTTAGGTATTTAACCATATCTTTCCCAACACCCTTCATAGCCACCTTCGAAACCAACCGTCTCCATATAGTACCCACTGCAATTGGTCGGATCCCGTTGTCTGGTTTAATAAGTGGCGTGAGAGGAGCAGAAGCAACAAACTCTGCCAAAACAGACGGACATCTTCCACCCAACCACAAGTTAACAACTGTGGTGATAGCCCGTATGAGATCTGTGGCTAAAGCTGACCCCTCTCCACATAGGGCATCTAAAATATGTTGGGCCCTCAAGCCATCTCTACCACATGAAGTCCCTTTAGGGAAAGATTTAATGCAACCAATAACACTATCGAAATCGGCTACAAGGGGAGGCTCAGAGTGAAGGGTGTCCGGCATAGAAGGGGGTGGTTTCAGATGATGTTTATCCTCTAAGGCTTTAATGGTATCACCATTGTAATGCGCAACACCAGAGGAGCATAAAACTTTAACTGCAGTGAAAAGTGACCATCCCCAACTTTACGGAGACATTGCCTAATGTTGGTCTTAGCCGTTGTTTTAGCCCGTGTGTTGTCCCCGCCCTGGCCCATGTGCCCACCCCCATAGTTGTCGAAAATGCTGTTTAAAAGGGTGGTGATACCGTCCTCTTTCCCCCATGTAGCCAAGGACTTCAAGATGCAACTTTGTTGAATGGATTTTCTGTTCCCAGATCTGCTTTCTTGACTGTTATTGGGAACCATGTTTATAGTTTTGATATTCTATAATGTTAATTGAATGAATTTTCTGTTCCCAGATCTGTTCCCAGCTTCAAGATGCAAAATTGTTAATTGATATTCTATAATTTTATATACTTTGAAAAGTTCTTAAATATGATTCAAAAGTGGGAACCATGGTTATAGTTTTGACTTCGATTTAAAAATAATATCTCATGATTATAATTTTTTTGATTAGATGGTCTAACTAGCATAGTTGAACAAACATTTGGTAAGGTAGATAGACCCTCTATTCCATTATGTAATAATCTCCAATGATTGTTTAGTGAATAAGAATTATAATCATGAATTAAAACTTTATGTTCGAATTATATAGAGTAAAATAAGCTCATATATTGTTAATCAGAAAAATATAAAATGAATTTTAAGCATGTTCTGATGTTCCTATTGTATCGTTTGCAAAGACCACATTTTATATAAAACGTACAACTAATAATGCATGTGGTCCAACTGCCAATGCATAAGATGCCATAAATGAAAAAGCACGGTGAGGGTTATGCATTAACGAGTTGTACGTGGACCCCAATAGTACTAATCGACGGAGAAATTCTCGTGCCTCGGAAAAATCTCAAGTCTAACGGTGTACTGAACACAAACATTAATAAATTCACCGAAATTCTGCAGGTCACGTGACTTAAAAATAAAAAAATTATCCAAAAAAAAGTAGACGTTAAGCAAACGTAAATACTTTTTCCAAGGAGGTAATAGTTGAATTCATAACAGATATCCTTTAACTACTTGTATTTTATGCATCTAAAGTTGTACATAGCTCTGGATTTAAGTTTTCAACCCTGGAGAAATGGGTAGACCAAGTAGAAATCTTTATTGTATGAATTGAAGTATTTGTATTTTGCTGACAAAACCCAGATGAAAAATCCATGATCTGAGCTTCTTAGAGAGAGAGAGAGAGAGAGAGAGAGAGAGAGAGCGGTTGCTGCTAAGAAGGTAAATGCAGAAGAAGGCTTCTATGCGTTTTGTTTTTATGAAATCACGGAGATCGTGGGGGGTTTATATTTTATGTTTTTTCGGTTTCTAGATGTTCTTTTTTTGTTTTTTTGTTGGATATTTACTGATTGAAGTTTAAACCAGATGAGATTTTGGCTGTTCCGAGTTACAAGGTCAATTCAAGCATTTAGTTATCCGTTTCGATTCGAATCCCAGTTTTCGTGTTTATATTGTTTGTTTATTCATGGGAAAAATGCTGAATTAGCTTTACATTTTATGGGTTTTTCATGAAGTACAGTTACTTCGAAGATCAGAAGCTTAAAACCTGATTCCTTGTTCAAATTTGAAGTTTATTTGGGGAAAAACTTGTTAACTAGCTTTTACATTTTGCGGGTTTTTGATAAATTACAGAGTACTTTAAAGAACAGAAGCTTAATCCGCCAAAAAAGTTCGAGGGCGTGAGTTTTTTATATGATTTTTGTTGTAAACTTCACTCTGTTTTCGGGACCCACCAATGAGATAATTAGTATTTTTTTTCTTCTTTCTTCGTTTCAATCGTGGGAATAAAGATTAAGCAAGGTTCTTAATCACCCAACAAACCCATGATTAATCTTTTAATACCCCTTTTTGTATAGTTCGGATCTATGTATTATTGTTTAATAGCTATTAAATTATCTTTAAAACACTAGCTTTTTTTCTGTCTTATGTTTTATGCAGAAAGAGATATAAATGAAGTGAAGACATGTGGGTCAAGTATTGGTGCTTTTTTCCTTTTGAGCAAAGCAGAAACAACCACTCTGTTTTTAACATCTTAACTGTCGTTGGATCATTTAGGGTTTAGAAAAGGGTGGTTGAATGAGAGATTTTTCTTGATTTGCGGGGTTTAAAGGGGGGAAATTGGGACATGGGTATTGAGGTTTTTTGTAATTTTGTGGTGCGATTTTGATAAAAATGGGGGCAATTGGTGGCGAGGAGTTGTTGAATTGGGAGAAAATGGATAATGGAAGAGAAGAAAAGATTCTTGTGTTGGTGAGATTGAGGCCTTTGAATGACAAAGAAATTTCAAGAAACGATGTTTCAGATTGGGAGTGTATCAATGATACAACGATTCTTTTTAGGAATAGTTTGCAGGAAAGATCCATGTTCCCTACCGCGTATTCATTTGGTAAGTGGGTTTTCTTGATTTTTCTGTTAATTTATTTGTATATTTCTTGAAATTTTGAAATTTTATAAGGTCCGTTTGATACGATATGAGTTTTAAATCTAATTGGTTTGTGATGTGGGAAGTATTGCAATTTTAAACGGTTAGTAGCTTCATAGTTTTGCTTTTTCTTCGTAAGTGGAATTTCTTGATTTTTTTTTTTTTTTTTTTTTTTTGGGTACTTTTGAACAATGGTATTTTCTGGGTTAATTTGATACGATATAAGTTTTTGATGCTAATTGGTTTGTGATCTTATTCATAGTTTTTCTTCATAAGTGGATTTTCTTGATTTCTGATTAGTTTATTTTTTTGTACTTTTAATTTTTGGGGTTAATTTGATATGATATAAGTTTTGGAGCTAATTGTTTTTGATCTTGCAAGTATGTAAATTTTAAATTGTTGTAGATTCATAATTATCTTCGTAAGTGGATTTTCTGGATTTTTGTGGTTAATATATTTGAATTACTTTTAAAATTTGATATTTTTTGGGGTCTTTGGTAAAAGAAAAATGCTACCTGATATGGTATAAGTTTTGAATCTAATTGGGTTTTGATCTTCCAAGTATTACAATTCCAATTAATTAGATCAAATTATTAGGTGGATTTTCTTATTTTTCTTTATTTATTTTCTCATTTTATCGCTTTTTTTTTTTTGTAACAGACAGAGTATTTAGTGGTGATGCAACTACTAGACAAGTCTATGATGAAGGAGCTAAAGGAATTGCACTTTCGGTTGTTAGTGGCATCAACTGTAAGTCCAATCCATTTTGCATTTTACTTTTTTTAAAAGTGGCATTTAATATTTTAATTAATAAATATTCCGGTTTTTAGCAAGCATTTTTGCATACGGGCAAACAAGTAGTGGGAAAACATACACAATGATGGGGATAACAGAGTACACGGTGGCAGATATATACGACTATATGCAAAAAGTATGAAACTTTTTATGCTTTTTTTCTTTCGGTTAAATGCATGAAATAACAACGTACTTTCATTGATTTGTTTATTACAACATCCTACTTTCATTTCTTAACTTTGAAAAGCTACATCATTTGTTTTTTTGTAGACAATTAAATAAAAGTAGAATGCTATGTATGGATGTTTCTTGATATTAATGATTTGTTTTTTTTTTTTTTATTGTATAGCATGAAGAAAGGGCGTTTGTTTTGAAATTTTCGGCTATAGAAATCTATAATGAAGCCATTAGAGACCTTTTAAGCACGGAGAATATTCCACTTAGGGTGTTGGATGATCCGGAGGTAAATTCACATTCATTAGCACTTGTGATTTATAATTTATTACCGTATATAAAATATTTAATTAATTATTATTTTTTTTTCAGAAAGGAATAATCATAGAGAGACTTACAGAGGAAACTCTAAGGGATTGGAGTCATTTAAAACAACTATTATCTATTTGTGAAGGTAATTTTCATCTTTATTTTACTATACTAATCTAACTTTATTTTATTATTAATTGATTAACAACAATCAATATAATTTCGAATAAAGATTTTTTTTTTTTTTTTTTTTTTTTTTTTTTTTTGCTTTGCTTGTCTATACGATTGTGTGGGGTTTTGAACTTAGATTGAATTATGTTTTATCAGAATGGTTTATTCATCAAAATAATCAATTATTAGTGTTTGGGTAGAGTGATTCTTACTTTCTTGATTATTTGGAGTTAAATTAATTATTTAGTTTTAATAATCAATCATTGCTATTTTTTGCAGCTCAAAGAAAAGTGGGAGAGACATCCCTCAATGAAACAAGTTCAAGATCTCACCAAATCCTTAGGCTGGTAGGTTATTTACACACACACACACACACACACACACACACACACACACACACATATATATATATATATATATATATATATATATATATATATATATATATATATATATATTTTTTTTTTTGTTTTTTGAACTTTAACCGTGATTAAAATTGGTGTTTGTAGACGATTGAGAGTTCGGCTCGTGAGTTCATAGGGAAAGATAAGTCAACAAAACTAGCAGCTAGTGTGGTATGGAAACTTTTTTCTTAATGTTTAAATAATTTATTTAACTTATAATTTAACAAGTTAACAAAGTTATAATTTTTTTAGAACTTTGTTGATCTTGCGGGAAGTGAACGGGCAGCTCAAGCATTATCCGTTGGTCAAAGATTGAAAGAAGGTTGCCATATAAACCGTAGTTTATTAACACTATCAACCGTCATTCGGAAATTAAGGTTTGACTATTTCCATAACTTTTTTAGGGTTTTGTACAAAAACCACTAATGAAACTTTGATGGTCAAATGCAGTAAAGGAAAACACGGGCACGTGAATTACCGTGACTCAAAGTTGACTCGGATATTGCAACCGTGCTTAGGTGGCAATGCAAGAACCGCGATTATTTGCACCTTAAGCCCGGCCCGTGAAAATGTGGAACAATCCAAAAGTACCCTTTTATTTGCAAGTTGTGCAAAAGAAGTGACCACAAATGCACAAGTCAATGTTGTGATGTCAGATAAAGCTTTGGTCAAACATTTACAAAAAGAATTAGCTCGATTGGAAAACGAGTTACGGACACCCGCGCCCCCGGATTATACCGCGCTTTTAAGAAAAAAAGATCAACAAATTGAAAAGGTACGGTTTTTTGAAAAGGGTAAAATACGGGAAATTAGTTTTACTTTTTTTTTTTTATTGAATTGTTGTTTTTTATTGAGGTAATGATTTGGTTTATATTTGTAGTTGGAGAAAGAGGTGAGGGATCTTATGAAACAACGGGATCTTGCTGAATCACGGATTGAGGAATTGTTAATAGCGGTTAGAAATGATCAAGTTTCTTCAACACAATGGGTAAAAGAAACTGCTTGTTTTGCTTGGTGGAATGAAATGGACCATTCTTGAAGTAATAGGAGTGATGGAATGAAAAATTGCAATATATCCCATCCCATTTTAAATTATGTAATTTTTAATAACCTCGTATATATATTTTCTAAATTGGACGATTTAAATTAAGTTACAAATTTTCTTTTCAAAAGTAACTAGAATAATGTATCTTTTATGGAGAACTACATTTTGGTCCATAAGATAGTTGGTTTTTGCAATTGTGGTCCTCATGTGAGGTTCTTGTAACGTTTTTGGTCCCTGAGTATAGCTGATTTTTGCAATTTCGGTCCCATAAATAGTCATTTTCTTGGAACATGGACCAAAAACCTTAAATAAGGACCAAAATTGGACGAGAAAAGTTTGTGGGACCAAAATTGCAAAAATCAGCTATACTCGTGGACCAAAAAAGTAATTTACTCTATTTTTTATATTTATTTATTTATAATTGAATAATGTGTAGGGTAGAGATATAACTCTAATATAAGGACCAAAATTGAATGAGAAAAGTTTTTCGGGACCAAAATTGCAAAAATCAGCTATACTCGTGGGCCGAAAAAGTAATTTACTCTATTTTTTCATATTTACTTATTTATAGTTGAATAATGTGCAGAGTAGAGTTATAACTATAATTTGAATTTACATATAATATAAAAATTCATGTAAAATGTCACTTTATTCCTACAAGACCAACGAAACATCATGGAATACAATGACTCATTCTCTCATTTCCTTATTCCATTCCACTGTCTATTCCATTCCATCCAACAAAATTAAACTTTGGTTTCTAATAATCTTGCTACAAAACTCTCTTAGGATGGCCAAGAAGGAAACACATTCGAAAACGAATATTCAGCATCGGAATCATCAAGTGTAAAGTTACCCCGTCCAATTCCGCCCCAAGAAAACCGGAATTCACCATCACCATCACCATCAAACGACATATGCAAAGAGGTCCGATGTGTGGAAACCGACGAATCCACCAACGACCCAATTCCGTCGGAATCACCCCGCATTTCCAACGCCAGAACGGAATCGGAATCCGTTTCCGGCCCCACCGAACGACCCCAATTCCGAAACCGAGTCAACATCGGGGCATTGGAACAAAACTTCCAAGATTTACAAAATACGATAAATTCCCTAGTCACACAACCGGAATCATCCTACGAAGAACAAGAAGTGGAATCAGGAATTTCAAATTCCATGAGTTTTCGGTTAACTAAAAGCCGGAGTTGTAGAGCTAATCTTATGACTAGTTCTTCACCACCGGAATTTGAAAATACACCGCCGAATGATTTTGAAAAAGGGTTTCCGGGAAGACCGGAAAGGAAGCTGTGGGAACTGCCGCCACCGGAGTATGGTGGTGCCGCCAGTGGAGGGTTGTTGAGAAGTGACTCACAATCGTCTCTTGGAAGTACTTTGTTGGATGATGGAAATAGTAAAAAAGATAAAAATTCTGGAGAAGAAGATATTCCAAGTGTAGATACATTTGTTGCAGGATTGAAGAAAATGGCAAAACTTCAGTATGACCAGGTTTGACTTTTGACTTTCTGCTTGTTGACTTTTGATTTTCTTTCTATTACATCATTGTACTTTCAGTTTCTTTTTATTTATTCAGGCATTATACTTTAAAAAATCTACCCAATTGCAACATTTTGCTTTCAATTTTGGGAAATCTTCAATAGTCTCAGATATTTTGGCACAGTTTATGAAAAACTCTCAAATTAATTTTTATTAACAAAAAAGTCCAAAATTAATTTTTATTAACAAAAAAGGACAGAAAAACGGCTAATGTTGAGACTTTTCGGTAAACTGTGTGAAAATATTAGGACTTTATTGAAGATAAAACATGTAGTTTCTGTTCTTTTTTGTTAATAAAAATTAATTTAGGACTTTTTCATAAACTGAGCCAAAATATTGGGATTTTAATGGAGATTTCCCTCAAATTTTTTATTAGGACATCATACTTTAAAAAAACAAATATAGGATGCAATAATAAACAAATCAACAAAAGTACATTGCTATTTCTTACATTCAACCCCTCTCAAAACCAATTAACTACACTTTATTTCCTATTTCAAAAGAGCTAAAAACAATTTACAATATTGTTAGCATTCTAGTTTCGTTTCTTTCTATTACAATTTACAACATTGTACTTACAATTTTGTTAACATGATTCTTATAATTTAGGTTCATGGAACACAAACAGAAGGTGGTGATGATTTGGGGAAGAACATGAAAAGCATAGGATTGGATTCGATTACGGGTTCACCGCCTGCTGATTGGCCACAACAATTTGCAAGACAACAAAAAATAATTCTTCAACTTTGGGAATCATGCAATGTTTCTTTGATTCATAGAACATATTTTTTCTTGTTATTTAGAGGTGATCCCATGGATTCTATTTACATGGAGGTTGAAGTTAGAAGGCTTTCGTTTCTTAAAGAAACTTTTTCAAAGGGAAATCCAGCCGTTCAAGATGGACATACTCTAACATCTGCATCAAGGTATTTTATAATAAAACCAAAATAATAAAAAAATCGTTGTTTTTCAACAACTCAAAACATGTTTCGTTGTGTTTAAACAGCATCAAAGCTTTAAGAAGGGAGAGAGGAATGTTAAGCAGATTGATGAACAAACGGTTTTCGGAAGAAGAAAAGAAGAAACTTTACCAAAAATGGGGAATCAATTCGAACTCGAAAAGAAGGAGGTTGCAGCTAATTCACCGCCTGTGGTGCAACACAGAGGA
The DNA here is from genome assembly GCA_023525715.1 of Cichorium intybus. NCBI lineage: Eukaryota > Viridiplantae > Streptophyta > Magnoliopsida > Asterales > Asteraceae > Cichorium > Cichorium intybus. Next base: position 113,490,918 of record CM042010.1, read on the forward strand.
TCAAAACCACGTATACGATAGTGCTTCGATAGTTGCGAAGTTGATAAGGTTTTCGGAACAAGGCCAGGCCCTTAAAGAGATGTTTGGGCTTAGTTTCAGCCCACCGAAAATGGTGAGGAGATCATTGGGATGGAAACACAGCGTGGCATCGCTCTTGTAAGTTGTAAGTCAAAGGTTTTATAAAGTTGACTTCCGATGAACAGATTGACAAAAGTAAGAAGCGTTTAACAATACTTGTTTTAGTAGAATGAAATTGGATTTGGGTCGACATGAATTCGAATTTTACTGATTTGGGTTTGTTGTTCTTGGTGTAATATGATTCGTATGTTTGACTTTTTTGGGTTTTTGTGAATTTGGTCGATTTAGTGGTGCTTGTTTTAGTAAGTGATAGAATGGATATGGGTTTGAACTTTGAACGGTTGTTGGTTGTCGAAGCATATATTAATTAGAATTTACAGATTCGGGTTTGTTGTTCTTGATGAGATTTGGTTCGTGGAATTGTGGTTGTTTGACTTTTTTAATTTGGGTTTTGGGGTGGAAATGGTCATATTTGACGCATACTTACAAGTGTGTAAGTGAAACCCAATTCCAATTAATGTTAAAACATCGTTACTTTAAGAACAAAACGATAATTGAAATCTGTTGAAATAAAAGTAATAAGCAAAATATGTTCATCTGAACATCCTACTACGTCACCAAAATAATCTAAGTAGTTCTAGCCTTCCATGTTAATGAAACTCACAAAAGTTTGTAAAAACATCATATTCGATTACAAATATAACTAATGAACAAACCTAAAGTATCAGATGATCTATGGATCTCAGAACGAATTAATCTCGAAAATATGAATATGATGAAGTTCTTGGACCCTCAAATGGCGATCCTGAATGGCAAGTGAAGAACACGATGAACAAATGATGAACACAATGAACGATGACTTGAATTTTCAAAAGGAATGGATGAAACGTGCATTCGGAGGCTTTGAAAGTGTTTGAAGGCTACTAGTGAAAATCTTCTACTCGAAAAAGTTATGGAACCGATTAGGGGGTGTCGCTATTTATAGGAAACGAAAAACCGCTCATTAGGGTTAAAAATGACACAGATGTCCTAGATAGGGTCCTCAGATGCCGCCAAAAATGAACCTGCATTGTAGGAGGCATCCTAAAACTCTCTAAACACTCTCTGTTGTCGTAAAAATGTCCCATAACAAAACCCCAAACTTGCTGCGTCCCAGCACTCCCCCACACCCTCACTGATCAAGGGTCACCATTGTCGGTTTTCTTTTTTTCCTTAAGACTATGTTTTCTATAGTTAACCTCTAATATTTTTTCTTCACTTTTTTGGCACGTTCCGCTTTACTTTATAGTTGTGCTCATTGACAATCTTTTATTTATTTGCATATAGAAATTTTTTTTTTCTATTTTATGCGTTGACATTTTGCCTTTGTAACATTTTTGCGTACTTTTTTGGTGCACTTAGTGACTTGTTGGACCCACTCAAATACCAAATACACCAACGTAGGAATCCCTCCTATAAGTATGACCAAGTACTTAAGAATTCAGTGACCCATATTGTCCGGTCGGTCGGGTCCTTATTTGAAAAGTAATAAGCTAGAATCAGAAAACATCATTTTTCATAAACTTGGTTATTTCATATAGCAGATATTCCCTTTTTTGTGTTCCGAACTTCAATTATGCAACCACAAATTATACATATCATATTTAATAAAATTTCTTTCACTGTTTCGACTAACCTAATTCTTATTCCAACACTTCTATCATTTCTTGCTTTGTTTAGCCACATTCAGAAACACAAAAAGAATTATCAAATACGAGAATGATAGGCTAAGCATTTCATTATTTATCCTAAATTCACGAAATTAAAACAAAACATAATAAAAATAAGGAAAACGACACACATGTTGTACCAATGGTGGATGAAGCTTTGGTCTTCGCTAAGCATCACAAATTGGAAGTAAGTGTAGAATTTTTCTTTATGCCCAAAAGACACCGAAAAATTATGAAAGTTTTCAAAATGGGTCCATTTTTCAATCTTCCATCTCTTTTTCTTGATTTCATGTCTTTGTTCTTTTAAGTATACCCCCTCTCCAACTTTGAGCTTTGTGTTGTCCTTAGTGCAATTTTAAGCTAATAAAGAAACAAAGAATACGAACTAAGTTCATAGTTTCTCCGGGAAATGCAATTGCACCTCATTCGATTCATTGAGACACCTTTCATATTCATGTCTAACGACCCTACTTGACCCATCAGGAGGGGTGGTTCATCAATGACTCGCTCTTTCTTTTCATATTAAAGGACACAATTCTTACATTACGAATTCAGCCAAGAAAGTTTGAGTCATTGAGTTTATCATTTGAAATGACAGTCAGCAGTGAAGACGTTGTAACGTCTGAGTTGTTGTTGGGAGACATCTATCAAAATAGAGTTTGTTGTAGTTAGTTGTCTTGTAATAATCCTCTGAAAATAATTAGCCAAAAAAAAATTATTTTGACAATGCTAGGATCTATATTTCATATTTAATTGTAAAAATGTTTATCGTTACTGCAACAATAGTTTATTTAGGCATGCAATATTTTTTTGCCAAATTCAAATCTCTATGAAATTCCTAGATCTATCGGGATTTATTAACTTAGGTCAAATGGCATGTTAATCTCTTTAATGCTCATCTTTGTTCGTGACAGGTTTGTCGTGGATCACAAAATTGGATGGTAAATAAACAAATACAAAAACCACGTCACATCCGGCTTGAGATTCTTGAGTTATCACGAATATCACATCATGTTGAATAATAGTCTAACCAACGCGTAGACTTTGACACTTCCCACATCGAAAGACTACTAACTAAATGTGTGTTTATCATGGGTAGCATGTACTTTAAAGTTTGTAAAAACAGGTTTTTGGTTTTATTTCAGCTAAAACATTTTAACCTCATTTTGGCATATGACAATTTTAAAACTCATCTTTTATAGAACACTTTATAGTTACCAATTTTTATTCACATAAGATTTATCATTAATTTTTAACAATTATAGGTGTGCTTCAATTTTAATATCTTAAACAAACAAGTTTAAGCATATATAAAATTAAAACAACACAATGTACATGCAAATAACGGTAACAATTGTCTCATCCTATGCGTTTTTCTGGAGAGCCAACACATGGAAAAACATGGTTCTTTCTGAGGACAACAACCACAATGATGCACGATTCCCCACTTGCTACGCCATCCACTCGTGGATGCACATATGGCACTTCGTAGGACTCTAATTACCATGACCTCCTATGGTAGTCTTCAATATTATTTTATTACAATTGCTAAACCATTACATTTTTCTTTCTAATCTAATACTTATACAATTGAAAGAAAAAAATACAACCAGTAAAAGAATAAAGCAACTTAAAAGTCACAACTTTAAATTTTCAAAACCAACCAAACATCACACATAGGTCTAGTAGAGACAACTGATTACCGGGTCCATATAATGCTTTAAAACAAAGCAATTTATTGACAACTCTTAAGCATCACAAAAACGACAATTAAGATTAAAATTAATACAAAAACAGCTTTAACGACGACTATATAAGCTGCAAGTAAAAATTGTACCATTTTAGTTTTAATACAATCAATGTTTCAATCAAGATTGTGATTTAAACAATTAAAACGAACACTTTACGATATTTATTTATATATTTTCGTACCATTAAAAACTCTTTAATAATACAAATATATAAATACACATTATAGTCTTATTAGTGTAATTTTCATGCCAAAGTTAAACTAATAAAACTACAATTGGATAAAAACTAATGGGGAAATAAAAAACAAATTTTTCCAAGTAACCGGTTTTCTTTTTCTTGAAAAAACAAACAACAATATACATAAATCATACATACAATTTCGCAATGACTGTATACAATTTAGATCTCATTATTTAAAAAAACAATTGCAATATGTGCATGTATTTTGAATAAGTTGCTGTAATACTACTGTTCAGTTTTGGTAACAATAATAACAACATACAATTGACAACGAAAGCAAGATATAAGCAAAATCAAAAACCCAAAGTTGGATCCATGTTCAACAACCCATGCAACAAAACATAACCTAATAGAAATATTAGGGTTTTTATCTTTTCTTGATCTTTAAGTAGTTGGATGAACTAGGGTCCAAAGTAGTACCCTTATAGTGAAATTTCACCCCAAAGCAAAAGATTAAAGGACTCCAAGAACACCACTCCAAAATCATAGTTAATCCTCCAAACCGTAAGAAACACTCCATGGTTTCTTGGGCACTAAGAAACCTACTCATTGCCTCCAAGAACTCAGTCTTTGCCACATAAGATGGAACATAAAGCACCAAGAAAGAGAGAGAAAGAAAAAAAAAGAGAAAGAAAAAAAAAGAGAAAGAAAGTGAGAGAGTGAGAGAGATAAATAGAGAAAAAGAGAGAACTTGAGGCCGATAGAGAGAGAGAGAGATTGAGGGTGGTGGTTGATGGCCCTATAATTTGCTTCAAGTCGAAGCAATATGAAGAGAGGGAGAGGGAGGGCGATGTCTCTCAAGGGGGATTAAGGTTTGCAAAACTTGTGCTTCAAGTTATTCCACCCCCTCTATTTATACTTGAGGTACCCCTAGGGTTTTGCTAGCCTTATCAATGAGGGATGCCTTCAAGCCCTTATCAACTCAAATAAGCGATCACAATAATCACTTATCAACTTTGTATTTATTCATTTTAACCCCTTTTTAGTTTCTAGTTATCTCACATAACATGTTATTTAACAAACTAGTCCCTTTTAATGACACCTTTGATTATTTTGTCCTTAATCATGCTTTGTGTGTAAACCAAAAACACTACTAGAAAATTGACTTTTAATGACATACGAACTATGACACACACTGTTTTTATGACACACAAAACTGTATGTCATAAAAAAAATGTCATTTTTCTGAAATATGAAGATTTTATGACATTTATATTTGAATGTCGTAAATATATGTCATCTTTTTAAGAAATTCATGACATACAACATGTATGTCGTATTTTACCGTCGTATTTTGAAAAAAAAAACACGGAGGATGCTTTTTAATAAGTGTATGTCATATAGAAAATAATGTGTCACTTTATTTCCGGAATTAAGTACGTATTATACACTCAGTGTTCCCGCTTGCAAGCTCTCATCTCTTCCGTGATCGATTTCAGTTCCTGTTTCTCTCGATTTTTAGGGTTTTCGTAATGAGATTTCAGTTCCCGCTTCTCTCGATTTTTAGGGTTTTCGTTATGAGATTTCAGTTCCTACTTCTCTAATCGATTTTAGTCTGAATTCTCTCCTCCATTCTAACGTACAGAAGGGAATGTTTGGATATCGATCATTCTTTGGCCACTCACTTCACCTTTCACTTCACCATTCTCATTGGAAACACATTCTGAGTAGATCGACTTGTTCTCTTTCGCCATTCTCACTTCATACAAACCTAATCGAAAGCTTAAACTGGGGTTTCTATATGAAAGTCTTTTTACTTGGCGTTACCGGTGCTTTCACTCCTACCTGCAGGTAAAAAACGCTAATACAACCTCTCAATTCTAATTTTGTATCTACTTTTCTAGTTGGTGAAATCCTCGTAAACTAACACCCGTTAATTGTATTGAGCCGGGAGAAATTTCATCTAGCTAGGGTTTTACGACTCCTGCTTATGGGGACGGCGATTTAGGGTTCCTCGTTTCTTTGGTTTTTCACGAATCAAATCAGAAGAAAGCAAACCCAAGTCTCTCGTTTCTTTGGTTAGATTCGTTGTTTGGACGGTGGTGGACCTATCAGAAGAGGAAGGCGAAGGTTTCTTGATAATAAAATTTTGATTACCGGTACCAAACCTTCTCGTTTGTCTGAGCGATTACTCAATCGTTCAAAATTGAAAGTTATAGATTCGGATCTCCTTCAACAGTCGGATGACATTCGTAGACCAAATTCCAATTTGCTGAATGGTTACGCCAAATTGACAAAGCAGGTATATCTCTTAATCTTTCTAATGGTTTGTCTATCAAATAGGATTTGAAATCAATTGGACTGGCCTGTGATTTTTAGTGAAATTTCTGACATGGACTGATTAACCGTGGTGCTTAGTTCTGTGATTTGATCATCTCGTACTGTTATATCAGCTACACATAAGTTTACTTCTTCTTGCAGTTCAAGAATCTTGGCTTTCTGTGAATCAATATGGATCTGTAACAATGCCATTTCTTCTTGAATACATCCAAGTTCAATACTTTTACTAGAAAGCTCATGTTTCACCCTTGTAATTTCATCATTTGCAGCATTTAACTTCTCTCCCATTGTTTTAATCTTAAGATTAGACTCGGAAACCACAAGTTTGAGGTCAGACACTTGCTCCTGTAGCTCAACCACCTTAGCTTTCTCGGCTTCAAAAAGGGCATTTTGGGTATTTAAATCTGATTCTCTCTCGTGAATATCATGCTTCAACTTTGTGTTTTCGTCTGATAAACTTTGAAGCTTTGTGTTTAAATTTAAAAGCTCTTCTTCAAGGACTGAAATTTTCTTAACTAACACATCATGGTCTTCGACTTTGGTTTCTTTTAACTTAAATGCGTCATCATTGATTGGTGAAATTAGAAGCTTGTTGATAGACATGGAAGATTCAGACTCGGAATCTGATGATAATGTGAAGGAAGAATCGGTGGACCCTTCTCTTCTAGAAATATAAGAACCACCACCACCACCAGAGCTCAAAAGTACATCAAAACCGATAGGTGTCATGAATTTATGGGTACTCTTTTGATCAGGGGTAAACATTTGAGTAACTTGAGGAGAGCTTGAATCAGGAGAATCAACGTGCTGGTTTTTGATAAGTGATGGAAGGTTCTTGCTGACTTGTCCAATCAAATGAATATGCTGATCAGCCAGCATCCCATGCATGCGTGATAACTCGGTTACCAATGTTGTCAATTTAGACTTCTTGCAATCATAAATTTCGGGTGTTATTTCAGAGGAATTTCCATCTTGCTCGATTAGGTTGAGGATGTCTTTGACACACTGCAGGTAACTCGCTGAATTGGTGTCAGATGACCTAGTGGTTGGGATAATTGATGAAGCAATGAAGAAATCATCATGCCAAAAGGGTTAATTCTTGATCAAAGTAATACAACTTTTTCTCTTTTTAAAACTAAGTTAATGTTTGGTGTATGGTGGAGTTATAGAAGGAATGGAATGGTTCATTCCAACTAACTAAAGTTTAGACAAAGTCAAAAAAGTGCAATATACTTTCACTATTCTGCCAATTGATGCAACCTACAGTTTTACAAAATTGGAGCAAGTAACAAACTTACCATTTTTTAATGTTATCTATAATTGAGTAGAAAATACATGTATACTGATTTTATTTTTATTGTATTTTTGTTTACAGTGGGTTGTACAAGGTGCAATACCGGTGGTGGTGCAAGTGGTGGGTGGTTTGGTGGTGTGGGCGGTGGATTTTTTATGTTTATTATTGTGTATTTGGTATATGACATTGTGATGTTGTAATGGATTGGATTTGTGTTAATAATATTTTATTTTATATTATGAGACATTAAATTTAAAATGTGATTTAATTTTAATAATATTAAATTTTATATATATATATATATATATATATATATATATATATATATATATATATATATATATATATATATATATATATATATATATATATATATATATATATATATATATATATATATATATTGTTTGTTTAAAAAGAAATTTACGACTTACATTGCGAGTCGTAAATGTTTGTCATAAATGTATGTCGTAAATTTACGACACACAAATGTGTGTCATCTGTCATTTATGACAGGGGCTTCCTTGACATACATTTGCGTGTCATCTGTACCCTTTAATGACACGCAATGCGTGTCATTAAAGGCCTTTTTTCTAGTAGTGAAAGAAAATTCTATTTATGGAAATGCTTCATACTTACTAAGACACTAGGCATATTTCCAGTAATTTTTTGTGTATAAAGTGTTGTATATAGTCTTAGTGACTGGCATGCATGAAGAATGGGATGTTTTCATGAATATTAAACTTAACCACATCTTTATAGAAGTAGTATAAGTCATGAACATAGTTTAAAAACAGAACTTAATGGTCTAATACCAAGCTAGAAGTTTGTTAATCGATTTTGATTGAGCAAGTATGAAGCTACTATAAAGTGTTATACTTCATATATGAACTAAAAATGATATCATAATCTCATTAAATGTTCACAAAAGAGAACAAGTTAGAACCAAGCCATAAAGGCTATCAAAAGATGAAGACTTCAATACTAAAAATTATGCTTGTTTTTTGTATTTTGAGTTGATTCTTGTATTAAACCAATAAGAATGAACTTAGAAATGATATAGGAGAAGTTTGATAAGAATATTTCCAGGGATAAGAGCTCAATAACACCAGTGTTTTCTATTTTTCCTCACTTTCTCTCTCTTTACTCTCTGTGTGTGTATATATATATATATATATATATATATATATATATATATATATATATATATATATATATATATATATATATATAGGGGTGGGTTCAATGCAGAACCAAATTAAATCACCTAACTTCAGAACCATGTTCATCAATGAACAAATGCCATCAATGAACATAAATCACGCTGTAATCGTATATGGATGAACATATGTTCATTAATGAACATATGTTCATTAATGAACATATGTTCATTAATGAACAAACCTAACCTCAAGTCGTCACACTGTAATCGTATATGTATGAACATATGTTCATTAATGAACATATGTTCATTAATGAACATGGTTCTGCAGTTAGGTGATTTAATTTGGTTCTGCATTGAACCCGTCTCTATATATATATATATATATATATATATATATATATATATATATATATATATATATATATATATATATATATATATATATATATATATATATCTCTCTCTCTCTCTCTCTCTCTCTCTCTCTCGTTTCCTTCTTCTTCTTACAACTGATTCCAAGCTTCAAGGTGTGTTCGTATGATGACGAGTGACAGAAATGAAGAAGAATTAGAGAAGAAATTCGGCCCTTGCACCCTTATTTCTCCCTCTTTCCAGTTTCTTTCTCTTTCTCAATTCTTTATCTTTTCACTTCTCTTATTTTGCTAGATGTTGGTGAAACAATAACATCAAGTTGTACAATTTCTATATTGTTAGATTTGAGTCGTAACAAAAAGTATGTTTATATACAGTTGTTACATCATACATGTTAGTAAGACTTGTATAAACTTATTGGAACAAATTACGTTAACAACATTTTCGATATTTACAAGTGCCATCATACCAAAATAATTATATACCACGTTTTAAAAATGAAAATACATTGGGATTCTATCACCATGGCCTAAAGATACCATGAGGAGTTTCATTTTATTAACTAATAACTCAAATGTTTCTACCATACCGACAATGTTATGGATTTCAAGTTTATACATTTTTCTTAAACATTTTGAGAAGTAACTGCGATATTGCACCTTTATTCCAAACATTGTTGGATGACCATATTTTAAGAAAACACAAGGTATATCGAAGAAAAACTTAAATAAACTATGATCTTTTCATTAACCACAAAAAACCAACATTACTAAAACCCCTATTTAACTTACTATAAAATATCACAATTTTTTAAGAACCATTATAAAATATCACAATTTTTTAAGTTTCAAAACCTTAATAACGAGACAATAATCTATTTTAACGACTGTTGAAAAAACTTGGGGGGTGAAGGGTTTCTTTTGGGAGTTAGATAAACAAATTTGACGGTAATTGCATCTGAATGTAAAAAATTGAAAAAGCGACTGTCACTGCTACAAATGAATCATCTGGACCAAATCTATAACTTTTCATGTACAGCAAGGACCATTATTGAAATTTACACAAAAAATATTAACGGGTGGCATATTGACCCAAACTTACCTGCCCGACCCGTCTAGACCGTTTTGAAATTTATTTGGTAACTAGGGGGTTTATTCCGCGCGATGCTTTGGGAGGCTTTTTTATGTGCAACACGTAAGGAATATTTATAGTATTATTAAGGTTATATTGTATTGAAATAAGTTAAGTATATTTTCTGTTGAACAGAACTATTAAAACGGTGTAATTAGTTTCGTAAATCAGACGATATTTATGGTATCAAATTCAATGGAAAAAATCGTATATTTTATTAATGTCATGTCTAGTATATATGTTGGATTTTAATAATATATTCGAATTTATATTCATTATAATGGAGTAAAATGTGTAATAGAAAATTAGAATAAAATATAAATTGAAAAATAAATTTTACGAACATACTCTATAAATATATATATTAAATTAAAATGTGAAACTAAAAATATATCATATATAATATATATGAGATTAATGAAAAATAAGATGTAACATAAATTCTATAAAAATCATATCAATCATTAATTTAAAAAAGGGTTTAGGTCAAATTTGGTCACTTAACTTTTAATTTTGTGCTCATTTAGTCACTTAACTCTTTTTAAGTTGTAAAAGGTCACCGAACTTATTATTTTGTGCCAAATTGGTCATTAAACTTTTTTTGTGGTCACTTAACTTTTGAAATTGTGTCAAAATGGTCACTAAACTTTCGAAGTTGTACTCATTCAATTTTGTTTTCTTTTCTTTTTTAGAAATTGTTTTTACAAATTCTTTTTTTATTTTGTTTTTACATGTTTTCTATAATTCGTTTTATAACCTCATTTTTACATGATTTTGAAAAAAACATGAAAAACGAAGTAAAAAAATGAAGTTGTATAAATAGATTGTGACAAACAAAAAATGCAAAAACGTACTAAAAAAGTAAGTTATAAAACCGAATTGTGAAAAGACATTTAAAAACAAAGCAAAAAAAAAAAAACGAATTTTGAACAAACATGTAAAATGAATTTGTAAAAACGAATCCTGGAAAAAAGAAAACAAAACAAAATTGAATGAGTATAATTTCGAAAGTTTAGTGACCATTTTGACACAATTTCAAAAGTTAAGTGACCACAAAAAAAGTTTAATGACCAATTTGGCACAAAATAATAAGTTCGGTGACCTTTTACAACTTAAAAAGAGTTAAGTGACTAAATGAGCACAAAATCAAAAGTTAAGTGACCAAATTTGACCTAAACCCTTTAAAAAACTTATTAATGGTTTAATTTAGTAAAAGTATTCATGTTTTGTTGCCTCTACCATCTAACTAAACTTATTATATCATCGAAAGTATAATAATATAATAATATATGGTAATACAAAGTCTTGAGAAAAATCAATTAAAACAAAGGGTGAGACATATGGAGAAAAAAGATTAAAAGAATAAGAAAAAGGCCGGAGGAGGGAAATAGGGAATCAGAAAAAACAACCATGGAAAAAGAAAATATAGGAGCTTATATATTTAAATTTGGATCATTATAGTTATAACAATTTGCAACGCGTTACTGTTCACGCGTCGATAATCGTTACATATATATAATTTGTTATTATTATAAAATTTTATTTATTTGTTTATTATAGCAACGAATTTCGTTTCCTCCTATTTACTTAAAAAAAACCCATTCGTAGATGTGAAGCTTAGAGGTTGAATACAATTTCACAATAGAAAAAAAGTTTGACTATTCAATCTATAACTTAATGCAAAATACAAAGAGTGTATATTAGAGGAAAAGTTCTCTATAAATGAGATAAATCGTATATAAAATAACTGTAAAGTTACATGGTGCAAAATTTTGATGAAGTAATAATAAGTTGATAGTTAAGCTTCACATTAATGAAAGCTTATTTTTGGATGTGACTTGCTTGTTCATATACTACGATAGCCACAAAAAGTCAGTCATCATATGTTGGGTTTATAGACATTTATTGTGAAGTGTAATTTGAAATTTTCATTTTAAATTTATTATCTCTTTGTTAATTTATCATACCTTGGAAACATGATAGAAATGATTTTTAAAGGATATAATGAAATTGGATGCGATAATAACTAATCAATAAAAGTTATCACTTTTTCTTATATATAATCTTAATATGATAGATACAAATAATATAATCTATATAATTTCGGAAGTATACAAAAAAGTATATATCAATAACAAAATTATACATCAATAATGTTAGCGTATGCGTATGTATGTATTAGGCCTAGTGTATTGTGTATAGTCCATAGGTATATCCGGCCCATATGTACCAATTGTGTATTTTGTATTTATACATTCTTGTGATAATTAATGATAATCACCATTTACACAAACTAACATGGTATCAGAGGGTTCTATCTGATCCTTTTTTTTTTCTCCTATCCGGTCGTGAACAAACTCCCTCCCCCTTCGTCGCTTCTGTTCCGACGACCTCTGTCTCCCATCGCCGTCGTCTGCTGCCGCTGCCTCTCCCTCTCTTCAGGTCTTCTTCTTCCTGTTGCTGTCCCCCTTCAATCTTTCATTCATGGCCGATGACAAGAAGACGGAGAAACCGTATGGTATCACCAACATCCGTGCCTATATCCCGCTTCTTCTTGATCTTGAAAAGCTTAATTATGACTATTGGCAGGAGTTATTTGAAACCCATTGCATTGGGTTTGGCGTGTCCGAGCACCTTGAAGAACCCAAAGCTCGTTCCTCGGACGAATTAGTCGAATGGAACCGCATCGATTCTCTTGTCAAGATGTGGTTATACGATACGATGGTTATCAAGAAACAGTCGTCCGCTCGTGACGTTTGGGTCAACTTGGAGCGGCTATTTCGTGACAATAAGGATGCCAAGGCTATCCAATTGGATAACGAGCTCCGTAACATCACCATCGGTGACTCTTCTGTCACCGACTATTGCACCTGCATCAAAACTATGGCCGATCTCCTGGACAACATTGACGCTGCAGTTCCCGAGAAAAATCTGGTAATGTACACGATTAACGGGCTCTCTCCCAAGTTTGAGTACATTGCGAGTCTTATTCGTCATCGGTCCCTGCTTCCGACTTTCCTTGAGACCTGGTCTATGCTTTTGCTCGAGGAACAGCGGATGGCACAACTGCACACTCGGTCTCTTCAAGCTGCTCACGGTGATCACGGATCCTCGCCTACGGTTCTTCTTACCGATCAACAAAATAAAAGCACCGGAAACTCCAACCGTGAGGGTCGTTCCGGTGGTCGCAGTAATCGTGGCGGCAGGAATTCTCGCGGTGGTGGTCGCATCGGCTCCTCCGGGGGCAATAATTCTCAGTCAGCCCGCCCCCATTCTCCGCCGGCCTGGTTTTCCGACCGGCTCACGTGGGCGGCTCCGCCTACCGGTCAGACCTCTGTCGCCACCGCAGCTGCTCCCGGTCTACTCCCTCTTCCGGATGCGGCTCGCTACTGGGCGCCTTGGCCCATTCCTCCGCCACCTGCGCCTGGCCCATCTACCGCAGCCCAACACCAGCGGCCCTTTTCTCCCATGTTGCACGCTTTCGCCCAGCCGCAAGCCCACATGATTGGGCTCCCTCATACGGCTCCTCAGCAACAGCCCTATGGGTCGTGGGTTTGGCCCTCTGCTACATCGTCATCCACGGGTGACTGACCAACAGCCATCCCGCAAGCCTACAATACGGCGGTCCTTCCCGATCCCGCCTCCAGCGAGTGGTACATGGACTCCGGTGCCACGTCATTTCTTCACGCAAACACAGGGATCCTCACATCCGTTAGCAATAAGTGCTTAATTCCTTATGTCCTTGTCGGTGATGGATCACGGATTCCCGTTATCAAATCTGGAGACTCATCCATTTCTTGTTTAAACCCATATCGTACCCTGCGTCTTAGTCGTGTGCTTATTACTCCCATCATTATAAAAAAATTAATATCTGTTCGTCGATTTAAGCGTGAAAATAAATGTGAAATTTCTTTTGATGAGTTTGGTTTTTCTGTGAAGGATTACCAGACCAAACAAACCCTGCTCCGATATGACGATACCGGCGATCTTTATCTCGTTACTACAAACCCCGGGTCCAGTCATGCTCTCCTCTCAGTCACCACCGATGTTTGGCACCAACGTCTCGGTCACCCGGGATCGCGTGTGCTTCAGTCTTTAGTTTCTCGTCATTTGCTTCCTTGTACTAGCACTAAAAATAAACATTTGTGTGTTGCGTGTCAGTTGGGTAAACATACTCGTTTACCCTTCTCATTGTCTAATACTGTTGCTACTTTTCCTTTTCAAATTATTCATTCTGATGTTTGGACTTCACCTATGTTGAGTGCCAGTGGTCTTAAATATTATGTGGTATTTTTAGATCAGTTTTCTCATTTTATTTGGGTTTATCCTCTTCGTCACAAATCTGATGTTTTCTCCAAGTTTTTGCATTTTTTTGCTCATGTTCGCAATCAATATAACTGTCAAATCCAAACCTTTCAATGTGACAATGGTGGGGAGTTTGCCAATGCTCAATTTCAATCATTGTGTGCTGAGCAAGGTATCCACCAGCGTTTCTCGTGTCCGTACATATCTCAGCAAAACGGAAAGTCGGAACGGATTATTCATACTATTAATAATTGTATCCGGTCTCTTCTGTTTCATGCTCATCTCCCTCCGATGTATTGGGTGGAAGCTCTCCATATGGCCACACACCTTCTTAATATCCTTCCATCCACCACACTTAAAGACGACAACCCTTACCACAAGCTACATCAAAAACAACCCTTATACACTCACCTTCGTGTTTTTGGCTGTCTGTGTTTTCCCAATATCCCCACTGATCATAAGCTATCTCCTCGATCCACCCCGTGCATTTTCCTTGGATATCCTACTCAACACCGTGGGTATCGATGCCTTGACCTTGCCACCAGAAAAATCATCATTTCCCGCCACGTTACCTTTGATGAAACTGTGTTCCCCTTTGGCTCCATGACCCCCAATGACCCACCCTATATGATTTTTTAGACAAGGACTACACTCCCAATAGTCTCTCCGCCACCTACCTCCGCTCACCACCGACGGCCACCCCGTCACCCCTGTTCACCCTTCAGTTTCCCAGCCACCGGCTTCACAGCCTTCGAGCTCTCAGCCCACGACTTCCCAGCCTTCGGTCCCTCCACCCACGGTTTCTCAACCCACCACCCCTACACCGAGCATGCTTCCACCCACTACATCTACGCATCCTATGACCACTCGTCTTCGACATGGAATTTCTAAACCTATTCACAAACTTAATCTTCATGTGGATACTTCCTCCCCCGTCCCTCGGTCTTACTCTCATGCATTTCGTGATCTTCAATGGCATGATGCCATGAAAGAGGAATATGAAGCACTTATTTCTAATGGTACGTGGGAGCTTGTTCCGCGTCCTTCTAATGCTAACATTGTGAACTGTATTTGGCTGTTTAAAAAGAAACATAATGCAGATGGTGAAGGGTTTCTATGCAAACAATGAACACAAAAATACCTATGGTTCACATGCAACCCTAATATGATCTATGTTTTCTTCTATGAAGATTAGAACTAAAACCCTAAATGATACAATTCAATTCCAAAGATGAATTAAGAAAACCAACCTTTGATCTTATGATCCTTCAAGCAGCAGCAAAATAATCCTGCCTCAAATGCAAGTCACACCCAAGTGATGGAAGAATCAGTCCAGCAGAGTAATTCCAGAGAGAGGGAGGCGTGGGATTTAGGGCATCCAGGGGGTTCTTTATATAGCCTCCTAGGGTTACACCTGAAACCCTAGAAAGCCTCCAAGTGGACAAGGCTTTTGGCCACTTGGACCAGACTCCCCAAAACCCTAATAGGGTTTCGCCAAAACCCTAGAGGAGCCTCCAGGGTGGCGCCAACTTTGTGAAGGGTTTTCTAGCAAACAATGAACACAAAAATTCTTATGGTTCACATGCAACCCTAGAAAGATCTATGTTTTCTTCTATGAAGATAATAAACTAATATCTAAAGGCCAATAATAATTTCTAAAGTTTAAAACAAGAATTACCAACCTTTGAATCTTGTTCTTGAAGCTAGCAGCACAAGTGTCCTGCCTCAAATGCAAGTCACACCCAAAGCAATGGAGAAGACAGTCCAGCAGAGTATTCTTGATGTAAAATGGCGCAGGTTTTAGGGCAGCCAGTAGCCTCCTTTTATAGCCTCCAAGGGTTACAGTCAAAACCCTAACGAGCCTCCAAATGGGCAAGCCTGTTAACCATTTGGACAAGGCTTTCCTTAACCCTAATTAGGGTTTCGAGATCCTTGTGGTGGCACCACAAATCTCGCCACCTTTAACCCCTAGACTGGCCAGTCAATATTCAACTATTGAATAATTACAAAACCAGTCCCTGCACTTTTAATTAATTAAATTAATCTCCAAATTAAATCCAATTAATTCTAGATTAATTTCTAATTAATTATTATAGTTTCTAATTAATATATTGACACTTAAATATATTAATAAACCATTTAATTAATTCTATTGATTTATTAAACAATTAATAAATCAACCTTTTACTCTACTGAACTTTATCCTAACCTCCAGCTATGAGGGCAACCCAAATGGACTTTGCTTCAATTAACAAGATAAATATAAATATAGAGTCATGGCTTAGACACCTAATCCAACAGTCTCCCACTTGGATAAGTCTATGACTTTAATTTATCTTCTGATTAATAACCAACCTACAGCTTCCTAGAAACTGCTGCTGAACTCTGACCCAGTCAGTTCTGTCCATAGATAAGTGATCATACGACCCTTCGTCCAACAAGATATTTTCAGACACGAGACATGGATTGAGATCAATCTCTGTCCGATACTCTGTTTCCCGATTTCCGATTCTGCTTATGACTTTCGGACTTCTTATTGAACACATCAATTCAGTCCAGCCTGGCCAACACATTAGTCAACTTCAAAATCATCGAGCGGCCTACAGATATCTGTTTCCCATCAGGGTCAAGGAACGAATAAGCTTCGACTCATATGATTGTGTCTTTTACTTATCAAATGGTACATAACAATGCGTTTGTAACATCGAGTTACTGATGCGTTTTCGCATTATCAATGCACAACCGACTCGTAAATTTCAACTCATATGTCTCCGCTTCAAGATCATACGATATTATCGTCTCAACATTGCTCGTGATGTAATCCACGAAGCAATCTGTTGAGCGCGGGTTTATCCAATACTCAAAATCTATATTTCTAAATACTCATGAACATTGTAGCAGTCTTACTGCAATGTCTAACTCCTTAGACAATCTACAAACCAATTCACGACAGTCTTCGTTCATACTTACTCCCGAAAAGTATGAGCGACTGTGGACCTTTTGAATAATCAAATTATTCGGGAAGTGAAACATGCAAAATTGAAACATAAAATCTGACCCGTGGCTACTCTTGCCTAATTACCAAGTCTGCACGAGGTAATCACCAAGTCGGATTTTACATAAAACTATTATCGGTTTCTAGATTCCTTTTAAACTATTTAATTCGTGTTATGTATCTATGTCTACTTGACCTTTTACTCTTTCTATGTATTCAAATGTTATACATTGATACACTTCATCCGATCGGATATCCTTCCGATGATGTTTCAATTTTGGTCATACCGTCATTCTCACTAACAACTCCATTCTATGTACTGTGACTTTCCATGGTTCTCGGGATCTTTAGTCCACATGACTGCACCCTAAGACTATTTCGAGGTGTTACGATGTGCCGGTGAGCCACACGCGCTCCATCGGAATGCTAACGAAATTCTTTAACCATTAGGTCCTTATTTGAAAAACTCTTTTCAAATTGTTATCAACATTCACCCCTAATCATTTTCCAATGATTTCTCATGTATGTACAAAATCCATTAAGTATTCCAGCCAGGTCATATCCTGAATCTAACTCACTATGCTCTAAGCATTAGGTCATCAAGACATGTTCATGACACTTCTGATCGATCCAAGAAACTTGTTGGATACGATCTAGTCATATTCCAAACCTATTTGGAATCTTAGGATTATTTATAATCCTTGTGTCACGACTTTTAATAGCTATATCCTTTCGGAGATTTTTTTCTCATGCATCTTGAATCTTATCAAGATCATGCTTACTATGGCCGGTTCTATACTCATGACAACATCTATCTGATATATGTCAATGGATTATGTGAGTACGTTGCACCTTTCACACCTCTCATGCCAAATCATCACACTTTGCAATGACAGAAAACTATTTCCTAGGCAATGTATCTTGAGTCTCATCAAGATCATTTTGGCAGAGTTTCGATCTATCTCATAGACGTTTATAACCACCCGAGCATGCCGTATCTTTATTAAGTCTTTCATAGCGATCCGTCTCTTAACACCAAGTCATTACACTTTGTAATGAAAAGAGACGTTTCCTAGAAACATTATGCAACACACATATGGAGATAGATAACAGCAACACTCCCACTGGCTTTGACACGGTTATGGACTATTCACAAAATCCAGAGCCTTTGGTATATTTTGAGAATCCAAACCTTTCTGACATCTTAATGGATATCTTTCAGCCCATTCTCAAAATCCAATCCTTTGGCATATTTCGAGAATCTGAATATCCTTTCTTGCGAGACGCCCGCGGGGAAATCCCGGGCCCATGTACCTTTATACTGGCATATTCTTTGTGAGTCCCGATTAGTGTGCCGGTGATCCACACGCGGTCCACTAACGACTTACATTATGCAGTATCTTTTCAGATTTCATCTTCTATTGACAGTGCTTCTCTCGGAGTCAATTACTTGACTATGAGTATCGTCTCACTCAACGAGATGTTCTGAAGGTACATTTCTGTCCATGTTGGTTTCTTTTGATGATTACTCCCACTGGTTTTAAGACCAGTTGTAAAATCAATCAAACTGTCACATAAACTGTATCTCGTCCTAAGGTTCTCTTAATTGGCAGCAACCGGGCTCACCAATGCTTCCAAGTAGTCGGATTGAAAATCCGTACCAACTATAGTGTTTTACCACTATTCGGTATGTCACCCCGATCATAACTACTTATGACGGTGATCAGTACTACTGGTCAAAAGAAGGTTATGTCAGTATTAAAACAGAAATCTGATTTCTGCTCTAAGCCTAGCGATGACTAGAGGTTATTTTACTTGGCTAATCCTGAACTCATTCAGGACTGTCCCAACTCCCATTGTCTCCTTAGAATATGAGTTCTTTCTAAAAGAGCTCTTTCTTTTCCAGGTACAGTGGGATAGCCAGTGAAATGGCATTTCTGATTAGTTTCAGGCTAGTCATGAGGTTCGGACGAACACTACAAGACCCTGGACTTTTAATGTACAAGTGGGACAATCCCAGCTTTACATTTCAGACAGTGTCTGTAAAACCTACTTAGTCGAAGGATGTGGTTGGAATATGGTCTGACTGGTTTAGTATTCAATGTATCGGAAACTAATTGGCAATGTATCTCATACATTGAGGATCGAACTGTTTCGACTAATGCTCCATCATCTTCCCTAAGACACATTATAACTATTAATGTTCTTGGAAGAAAATAACTGTGAAACATTTTCCCAGTTTATGTTGTCACTCAGGTTCTGTGGGTCTTGTACTTCCTTTGAAGTCCTTGAACTGTTCAAGGGTTCAATCCAATCGCTTATTCTGATAAGCGAAGTCATATTCGTCATACCGAATGACAAATATCGTGAAGTACAAACAATTGTGTTCAATTTGAAGATTCGAGCAATACACAGCAACTGATGTATTTGTTGCTCCTAATCTAAATCTCTTTTACATCTCTATGTAAACTTATGACTTTGTTCATTTTTGTTCAAGACTTGCAATCTTCAGTTGACTCTAAGTCAGCTGATTCCAAAATCCTATCCTCTGGATCTTTGGGTGATTCATTTCTTGCCACATGTGCTTTATAAAGAACTTAATCATCATCTGACTCTAAGTCAAATGATTCCAAAGTCCTGTCCAACTGGATATTTGGTTGATTCATTTCTTGGCACATTAAGAACTCAACTCATCAAATGACTCTAAGTCAAGTGATTCCAAAGTCCTGTCCAACTAGACCTTTGGTTGAATTGATTCTTATGACATTTATCTTAACAATCATAAAGGGACACAATTTCTAAGATCCAAACACTTCGGATGCATTCAATGTTATTACTAATTATGCATTCAACACAATCATACAACATTTCAAGGATATTTCAAACAACATGTGTTAAAAGAAAATTGGCAATTTTATTAAAACAAAAATCCTTGCACAATGTACTATATGATAGACAATGTCATACGCATCTAAAAGCTAATAACAATATTTCAATATCTAACTAAACTTCAAAACTGCATGAGCCAGAAATCCAATCCAAATGTGCTCCAATGCGCCAGAGTCTCGTACCCTACTGATTCCCTACATACAAACCAAAATGTGACTATCACATTATGCATCAAGGAATTATGGAACAGGAGTTTTGAGGTTTTTAGATATACCTGAGCTTTCAAAAGGTTTTGACTTTGGAACGTTTTCCAATCTTTCCGCGACTGTATCCGATTTTGTGGATTCCCAGCTTAAGACATATCCAGACGATCTGGATCGTTTCTTGCTGCGTCTTTCCACTGGACTTAATCCAGAAGTAGCTGAACCATTGGAGCTATGCCTGTCCAAGAGTGACTCGTATAAAGTCAACAGTGGACGCATTTCCATTAAGGTCTTTTTCTGGTCTTCCTTTCTATACGTCTGAATGAACAGATCGTACTTACTAGTCAGTGAAGCGAGTAGAGTGTTAACACTCGACTCCTGACTCATGGAATAACCAAGTTTGTACAATTCGCCTATGTACGCTTCAATCTGAAGAACATGCGAATCGATACTACTTCCTTCTTTTAATTTATACTCTACAAGTCTTTTGAAGATCCTAACTCGTTCCTCTTCAACCGGTTTTTGGAACCTTTCCTCAACCGATTGCATTAACTCATATGGCCCCAAGGATTCAAAATCCTTGCGGAACTCGGGGTCAATGGTCAACAGCATGAGGTCACGAATCTTTTCGGATTCATCAACTATTAAGTCATGCTTATCATAAAGGCTCTTTATGATGACATGTTTTGGTGGAACCGGGATCGGATACTCGGTGAGATGAAGCTTGCCCGCAATGACGAGAACCCATCTCCAATTGCGAAGCCATTCTTTACAGTTAAGGCCAGTCAGCCTTTCCATATTTAGCAGGTGCTTTCTGATGCTCTCAGAAATGGGTGAGGGAGGAGAGGGAGGAGAATAGACACTTGATTCAGACATCTACAATAACCAGAATTTTATTAGTTTAATTTATCCTTTTAAATAATTACCCAATATATTATTTATTAAGGCTAGGACCCAAAATGCCCCAACTATGGTGTGAAGAGGGATGCCGTAATCACAACATAATGGTCATTAAGGTAGATAATACACTTATCAATTTCATCTTATGAAATTCCTAGATCTGTTGAGACACATTGAACTGTTCAATGGCATGTTTAGTCTCGGATGTGCCCCACTGTTTGTGACTGGGATGCCGAGGATCACAAACCGGGTGTGAATAACCATGCAAATATGCTCGGTACTCTCGAAGTCAATTGTCATCTCTAATTAACGTGCCGTTTAACCACACACGCTCCGTTAATAATGACAAAATCGAGAAACCCATAACAAGTCTTTGTGGACCCCAGTTGGCGTGTCGGTAAACCACACACGCTCCACCAACGTTTCACAAAGTGCAATGTGCAATTTCATGGATTTGCACCAATTCACATTTTTTAACCTAAAGTAACTAGATTGGGTTTTGTTCAAAGTTCTAGTACTTTCGATTATAGCATTATACTTTTAAGAGGCTTAGCGGTTCTATCAAACCCGTTCGGCTAACGACACTCGACTGACCAGGAGAGCGGTGAGTAAGAGTAGATACCCATTAGACTAACATTTTATAGTCAGTCGCCTTATACCCTCTTTATAGGACAGTTTTGTGAATGAGGCCTACTTGCGGTAAGACTAACCAATTTTCTTATATATAAATAATTTACTTTTAATCATAAATATACAAGATATATTTTAATCTTATTAAAATATTTCAGAATTAATTATCTCATAATTTTCGCAAATTTTAAACTATTTTTCGAAAATTTAAATTAATTCCTCAAGCTGATTTAATTGGTCTTTTAATTAACAATTAATTAAACTAATTAAATCTAAGATAGATTTCATAAAATTAATCAAATTAATTTTTCTATATTGGTCCCTATATGGTTCGAAATTTACATGCTAAAATTAAAGGAGGTTCTAGTTATTTAATTAATCCAATTACCAAAATAACAACACATTAAATAAGGTAAGTAAATCAAGCAAATAAAGGGGGACCAGGAGGGTGGCGGCTAGGGTTAGGAAACCCTAGCCTAGATTTCGAAGATGGCCTCTTCCAAGGGTTTAATTTCGCACAAAACCCTTAGGCACAAACAGTTCATGCAGTTTATATCAATTTCACAAGAAAACAACATATGCTCTGATACCACTGAAGGGTTTTCTAGCAAACAATGAACACAAAAATTCTTATGGTTCACATGCAACCCTAGAAAGATCTATGTTTTCTTCTATGAAGATAATAAACTAATATCTAAAGGCCAATAATAATTTCTAAAGTTTAAAACAAGAATTACCAACCTTTAAATCTTGTTCTTGAAGCTAGCAGCACAAGTGTCCTGCCTCAAATGCAAGTCACACCCAAAGCAATGGAGAAGACAGTCCAGCAGAGTATTCTTGATGTAAAATGGCACAGGTTTTAGGGCAGCCAGTAGCCTCCTTTTATAGCCTCCAAGGGTTACAGTCAAAACCTTAAGGAGCCTCCAAATAGGCAAGCCTGTTAACCATTTGGACAAGGCTTTCCTTAACCCTAATTAGGGTTTCGAGATCCTTGTGGTGGCACCACAAATCTCGCCACCTTTAACCCCTAGACTGGCCAGTCAATATTCAACTATTGAATAATTACAAAACCAGTCCCTACACTTTTAATTAATTAAATTAATCTCCAAATTAAATCCAATTAATTATAGATTAATTTCTAATTAATTATTATAGTTTCTAATTAATATATTAACACTTAAATATATTAATAAACCATTTAATTAATTCTATTGATTTATTAAACAATTAATAAATCAACTTTTTACTCTACTGAACTCTATCCTAACCTCCAGCTATGAGGGCAACCCAAATGGACTTTGCTTCAATTAACAAGATAAATATAAATATAAAGTCATGGCTTAGACACCTAATCCAACACTTTGCCCTAGGTTTTCACCTGGCCAGTTATTCAACTATTGAATAAATGCCAAACCAGTCCCTGCACCTTTTAATTAATTAATTTAATTACTGAATTAAATCCAATTAATTCTAGATTAAATCTTAATTAATTATCATAGTTTCTAATTAATATATTAACACTTAAATATATTAATAAACCATATATATATATATTTTCTATTGATTTATTATATAATTAATAAATCAACTATTCTCTCTACTGAACTATATATCTATCCTCCATTTATGAGGGCAACCCAAATGGACTTTGCTTTTATTCATAAGATAAATACAATTATAAGTCATGGCTTAGACACCTAATCCAACAGTCTCCCACTTGGATAAGTCCATGACTTTAATTGTCTGAACTCTGACCCAGTCAGTTCTGTCCAAAGATAAGTGATCTGATGATCCTCCGTCCAACAGGATATTTTCAGACTCAAGACATGGACTAACATCAATCTTGGTCTGACACTCTGTTTCTCGATTTCTGATTTGCATATGACTTTAGAGACTACTAATTGAACACATCAATTTAGTCCTGGTTGGCCAACACTTTCAGTCAACTTCAAAATCATCGAGAGGCCTACAGATATCTGTTTCCCATCGGGTCAGGGGACGGATAAGTTTCGACTTATATGTCCATATCTTTTGCGGGTCCAAATACATACAACAATGCCTTTTATAACACCGAGTTACTGACGCGTTTTCTCATTGTCAATAAGCACTTGTATCGCAAATAACAAATCATATCTCTCCACTTAAAGATCACCGTATATTATCGTCTTAACATTGCTCGTGATATAATCCATGAAGCAATCTGTTAAGCGCGGGTTTATCAAATACTCAAATCTCTATTTTCTAAGTACTCATGAACGTTGCAGCAGTCTTACTGCAATGTCTAACTCATTAGACAGTCTGCAACCGATTCACGACAGTCTTAGTTCATACTTACTTCCTAACAGTATGATCGACTGTGGAGTTTTAAATAATCTAATTATTAAGGAAGTTAAACATGCAAATATAGAAACACAGAAATAAACAATTGACAAAGGCAGTAACAATACTCATTTATAAATCTCAATTATAAAATCACCGAGTCAATTACATTTATACTGTTACAAGTTTCTAATCTATCTAATTACTAAAACTAATATCATCATTCAATCCAATGCTCTGAGCATGCTGATTGTGCTTGATCCTATTCAGAGCCTTAGTCAAAGGATCTGCAGGATTGTCTTCTGATGATACTCGCTTAACCAGTAAGTGCCCTTATTCTACTTGATGTCGAATGTAGTGGTACTTTCTTTCGATATGCCTGGACTTTCCATGGTCTCGCGGTTCCTTTGTCAAGGTGACCGCTCCTTCATATTGTAGAAAAGTTCCACCGGCTCCTGAATGCTCGGGACAACTCCAAGGTCCCCTATGAAGTTCTTCAGACAAGCCGCTTCCTTAGACGCTTCACTTGCTGCGATGTACTCTGATTTGCATGTTGAATCAGCCACCGTTTCCTGCTTGGAACTTTTCCAAGTGACCGCTCTACCGTTCAAAAGAAATACCCAGCCCGACTGGGACCGTCCACTATCCCTATCTGTCTGGAAGCTGGCATCTGTATATCCGCTCACTTTTAACTCATCATGGCCACCAAGGACTAATACCATATTCTTTGTCCTTCGCAGGTACTTGAGTATGTTCTTGACTGCAATCTAATGTGCTTTTCCAGGATTACCCTGGAACCGACTAACCATGCTCAGTGCATAGGATACGTCAGGACGAGTACATGTCATAGCATACATGATCGACCCTACTGCCGAAGCATAAGGCACCCGACTCATTTCAGCTATTTCCTCATCCGTACTCGGACTTTGAGTCTTACTCAATTTAGTATTACTTTGGATTGGTAACTCTCCCTTTTTGGAATTTTCCATGTTAAATCTCTTTAACACCCTTTCCAAATATGTACACTGGCTTAAACCTATCAATTTTTTCTTTCTATCTCTAAGTATTCTTATCCTGAGAATATAAGCCGCCTCCCCTAGGTCTTTCATGGCGAAACACTTCCCGAGCCAAGCCTTAACATTTTGCAAGGTCGGAATGTCGTTTCCCATGAGCAGTATGTCATCAACATACAGTACCAGGAAAGTGACTATACTCCCACTAGCCTTGACATATACACATGACTCATCCTCACTCCTAGAGAAACCAAACTCTTTGACTTTCTCATGGAAGCAAAGATTCCAGCTGCGAGATGCTTGCTTCAACCCGTAGATTGATCTTTCAAGCTTACATACTTTATCAGGGTGCTTAGTGTCTACAAAACCTTCTGGCTGACTCATGTAAACATCCTCAGTCAGTTTCCCGTTAAGGAAAGCGGTTTTGACATCCATCTGCCAGATTTCATAATCATGAAACGCAACTATGGCAAGTATTATCCTGATTGACTTAATCTTGGCTACTGGTGAGAAGGTTTCATCATAGTAAACCCCCGGGGTTTGAGTGAATCCCTTCGCAACCAGCCGAGCTTTATAAGTATGCACCTTTCCATCCATGTCGGTCTTCTTTTTGAAGATCCACTTGCATCCGACTGTCTTTCGACCCGGTACATTGTCAACCAAGTTCCAAACTTGATTGTCATACATGGACTTTATCTTGCTGTCCATTGCCTCTTTCCATTTTGCAGACTCGGGGCCTGCCACTGCTTCACGGTAGTTAGCTGGCTCATCTAAATTAGTCAATGTACGATCACTGACTAACGTGTCTCCGTCCGAAGTAATATGGAAACCATAGAACTCGGGCGGCATGCTAACTCTACCTGAACGCCTAAGGGGCAACGAAATGTCGGTGTGTCCAACAAGAACTTCTTCCTCATGTTGGTTGCTAGTTTCTTCCAAGGTTGTTTCATCGGGCGTCTCCTGAATTTCTTCGAGATCGATCGTACTCCCACTGTCCTCTTTGGATATGAGTTCTCTCTCTCGAAAGAATCCCCGTCTTGCTACAAAGACCACGTCCTCGCTCGGTCTGTAGAACAAGTATCCAAAAGACTGTTTCGGGTATCCGATGAAGAAACACCTCTCACTTCTTTCTGCGAGCTTATCTAAAGTATCTCCTCTCACGAATGCTTCACAGCCACAGACTTTGATGTGTGCCAACGAGGGAACTTTCCCCGTCCACATCTCATGCGGTGTTTTCGCAACCTTCTTGGTTGGGACAAGATTTAGGATATGGGCGGCAGTCTCTAAGGCATACCCCCAGAAATGGATTGGAAGTGAGGCTCGACTCATCATGGAACGAACCATGTCCAACAAGGTTCGGTTTCGTCTCTCTACAACACCATTCAGCTGAGGTGTTCTTGGAGGCGACAACTGTGAAACAATTCCACATTCCTTGAGGTAATCGAGAAACTCGATACTAAGATACTCACCGCCTCTGTCGGATCTAAGCATCTTTATCTTTCTGTCCAATTGATTTTCTGCTTCATTCTTAAACTCTTTGAACTTTTCAAAGGTGTCCGACTTATTCTTGATTAAGTAGACATACCCATATCTACTAAAAGCGTTGGTAAAGGTCACATAGAACCGCGTGCCATCTTTAGTGGTTGTTCTGAAGGGACCACATACATCTGTGTGTATGATGTCCAACAGACCTTCACCTCTTTCAAAGGAACCTTTGAATGGTGATTTTGTCATCTTGCCAAGTAAGCAAGATTCGCATACATCATCCGACCCGAGGTCGAATGATTCCAACACTCCATCCTTTTGGAGTTGGGCGATGCGTTTCTTGTTTATATGGCCAAGGCGACAATGCCACAGACATGCCTTTTCTATACCGCTTGAAGCATCAATAGCTAAAACATTTTTACCATAATTATCAACACACATAATAGATTCATACATTCCATCACAAGGCATAGCATTAAATATAAAAACATTATTTTTGAAAACTGAAATTGAACCATTCAATTTATTAAACTCGTAATAAAAACCTTGTTTAAACAATGCATGAAATGAAATTATGTTTTTTGCCATATCAGGCGCATAGCAACAATTATGTAATTCTAATCTAACTCCACTACTCAGCATCAGTCCATAAACACCGATCTTGGTAACAGGTGACGTTCGCATATTCCCCATGACCAGGTTCAGTCTGCCATGCTCTAGCTCCCTACTTTCCTCTAGGCCCTGCAAATCAGAACAGATATGAAAACCACATCCTGTATCAAGGACCCATGAACGGGAAAAAGATGAGTTATTAGATATAGAATACGTACCTGCCTGTGACGGTTTCACTTTACCGTCCTTGACGTCCTGCATATACGTTGGGCAGCTCCTCTTCCAATGACCCTTTTGCTTGTAGTAAAAGCAGTCGGCCTCTTTGGGGTTCCGAACATGTGGAATTCTGGAAGACTTACCTTTCGGGGCACCGCTAGATGACCCGACGTGAGTCTTTTCCCTCCAGTTCTGCTTAGGAGGGCCTTTCCGTTTCTTTCCTTTTCTAGAGCCAATAGCCAGGACAGGCGGGTTGATAGGGAGCACAGCCTTTCCCTTCATCCCGTCCTCAGCCGTACGAAGCATGCGGTGTAACTCAGCTAGGTTTGCCTGGTTGTTGTTCAAATGATACGCCAGTGTGAATTGGTCATAAGAACTGGGCAAGGAGTTTAGCACTATGTCAACTACTAAATCCTCATGGACATGCATTTCCAGCTTTCTAAGCCTTTCCACATAACCATGCATCCTCTGCACATGTGCACAGATGGAATCGCCCTCCTTGGGCTTGCTGTTAGTGAAAGCTTTTACAACCTCACGCCTTTCGATGCGCTCTTGCTTGCGGAACCTTTCCGCGAGCTCTTTGTGCATCTCGTAAGGCCAATAGTCCTCATAGATACGCTGCAGTTCAGGGTTCATAGTAGCGATCATGATGCAAGCCACTTTGGTTGCATCATTAGAGTGTTTAGTGTACGTAGCGATTTCCTCGGGAGTAGCGGTTTCAGTGTCCACATCAACAAGCTCGGTTTCCAGAACATACTATTTATGTTCAAACCTTAAAGCCATTTTGATGTTGCGGATCCAGTCATTATAGTTGGTGCCGTCCAACGTCACCTTTGAGCATAATGACAGAATCGAGGTGACATTATGTAACGCCAAGACACTCTTTTTTTGTAAATATAATAAAAAGGGTAAATTGGTCATTTTACCTTAGAAGGGTAATTTGGTCTTTTGGACAGAAAAGAATTTGGTAAGAAATAATATTTTGAGTTTTGGACTTAAAATGTTATAAAAACTGAAATTGGTCGTTTTACCACAAAAGGGTATTTTGGTCATTTGACCAAGTGAATGACCAAATATGTAAAAATATTGTTTGCTTGTGACAAAAGCATAATAAAAGAAAGTTTATTGTGATAAAACTTGAAATTAGTGCCAAAAGTTCAAGAAATGGAACTTAGGGACTAAATTTGCAAAAATTGGAAGTATATATAGAAGAGTTGACTCTCTTCTTTGACTGATCATTGTGCAGCAACGGGAGGAGCATTGAAGGTGCGATTTCTGTAGGAAATCATGGAATTGAAGCAAGAACTTGGATCAATTGCTGGAAGATGATGATTTGCAAGCAAATAAGGTAAGTAGATTGCCTTTTTAGTCAAGTTCTTGAAGAAGTTCTTAATGAGTTTGATAGAAACTGAAATCTGCAAATTTCAGTTATGATTATGTGGTTAAGTTGATGAAATACTTCCATTAAGTCATGCTAATAAGGGCTTAATTCAAGAAAATAGAAGTAGATTGCTATTTGTGATGAATTTGAAGTTTTGGGGTTTTGGAACTAAGAACCCTAATTCTTGTATTTGATTGATTGAGGTTGTTTCTTTGGATTAAAACCTTGTATTATTAAAGGGTTTTAGTCAGTAAACAAACCCCATACGATTAAGAACTGGATTAAGGACTTAATGGGCCAAAACTGCGTGCTACAGTGCACAAATCGCGACTGATCAGGAGTCTGCCCAGGCGCAGGGCGCAGGGCGCAGTGCACCCAAGATCAGGGAGGGGTGCCCCCAGGCGCAGTGCGCCTGATACCTGGCGCAGTGCGCCCACCAGACAGGGATTTTAAAACGCTAACTTTTGTTTGGCTTGTCCGATTTAGCTCAAACTTGAACCGTAGGCTCGTTATGGTCTGAAAAGTTTGGGAAAATTTTTATATTGAGTTTTCGACCCCTCGGGGGCACTGTAGATCGATTCGAATGCCTCGGTGAATAGTAACATTCATAAAAAGATAGTAAATGTAAAGTTTATTATCTAGGCATTGTTTATAATGGTATTGTATAGGACTCTTGTGTAGTAGAGTCAACTGAAATGATTATTAACCTATTATCATTTGGTATATAAATGAATATATAGGTATGAGACAAAATGGTTGTGGTGCACGCAAAGGCAAGAAACAACCGGGATTTAAATGCAGCTAGCATTCAGGTGAGTAATCTCACTGATATCATATATGATATATGATGATTGAATTGTTACAGGTTGAAACGGCTTCGAGGGACGAAAATGACAAGTATAAAGATATATGTAAAAGACAAGACCAGATAAGCCGTGAGTCTGTTATTGACAAGAACGGAGCTGTGAGTCAATACATATATATATATAATCAATGATACGACAAATTACATGATTTGAAATATGACAAGACCAGATAAGCCGTGAGTCTATAATAGACAAGAACGGAGCTGTGAGTCAATATATCTATGTAAACTGTGACGTGACAATACCAGATAAGCCATGAGTCTATAATAGACAAGAACGGAGCTGTGAGTCAAACTTATATAGACAAGACCGGATAAGCCGTGAGTCATTGCGATGACAAGAACGGAGCCGTGAGTCTAGGCAAAAGCGGGATAACCCGTGAGCCACATATGATTTTATATTGCATGATAATGCATAATTGATTTTGATATTTGACTTTGAGTCCAAATGGTGCGGTCTTTTGACTATGATATCGGGTTATTGAACCCAGCTGGTGCAGCCTTTTTGGGCTATGACTTGTATATTGAAAATGACATGGTGCGGCTTATATAGCCATGACATATGATACGGTCCATTGTGACTAAGAAACTTGGGACAGAAACGATTAGATATGATTATCTATGCAAATAACTGATGTGGTTTGATAATTGCAGGTTGTAACGATGTAGCCTGTAAGGCTACAAAAATTAGGATGTGAAATCCTAAGAGATATGTAGTCAGCCAGTAAGGCTATGAGTTTGGATCCGATATCCAGACAGATATACGAATATATTTGATACATGTTATTTGCAGATACGATTACTCACTGAGCTTTGTAGCTCATACCGTTTGTTAAATGTCCCTGCAGGTTAGCATTACCCTGATAAGGGTAAGGATAAAGTCCGTGACTCAAGAAGTGGACTTGTAGATGCTGTCAGTAGCAGCCCGGCTTATAAGGAGGTTATTATATTTGTATACTCCTTGATACACTTGTACCCGTTTTTATTAGAAATATACCCCTTTGTTTATGGTTTTAAGTACTGAAACCTATGTTAAAAATGAAAAAATTTTAGGGGTGTTTTGTTTTAAAAATCGGGTGTTACACATTATCGGGATTTGAGTGGGGAACGGATTGGTCAGAAGACATCTGAACAAGAAGAAGGTAGTTTCAATTAGATATAATAATATTAATAATCCTTATATTCACCCAAGAACAAATATAAGGCTAGGATCCTACAATAACAATCTACAATACCGAAAACGGATGTCGTAATCAATATTGTAAATTTTATAAGGTAGGCGAATGGCGATTCAGCCAATTCCACCGCGGAAACATAATCATATTATAATGGAATTCCTAGTTTCATTGAGATTTACCGAACTGTTCGATAGCATGTTTTAATCTCGGGAATGCCCCGCTGTTTGTGACTGGGATACCGAGGATCACAAACCGGGTGTGAATAACCATGCAAATTGCTTGGTACTCTTGAAGTCAATTGTCATCTCTAATTAATGTCGCGGTAATCCACACACGCTCCGTTAATAATGACAAAATCAAGAAACCCATCGCGACTCATTAAGGACCCCAGTTGGCGTGCCGGTAAACCACACACACTCCACCAACGTTCCACAAGGTGCAATGTACAATTTCATGGATTAGCACCAATTCACATTTTTTAACTTAAAGTAACTAGATTGGGATTTGTTTTAGGGTTCTAGTACTTTCAATTATAGCATTATACTTTTAAGAGGCTTAGCGGTTCTATCATACCCGTTCGGCTAACGACACTCGACTGACCAGGAGAGCAGTGGGTAAGAGTAGATACCCATTAGACTAACATTTTATAGTCAGTCGCCTTATACCCTCTTTATAGGACAGTTTTGTGAATGAGGCCTACTAACGCATTACTAGAAAAAGCCTGAATAGCTACGGAAGTTTGCTACGGAGGTGGTATCCGTAGCTATTCTGCTACGGAAATGCTACGGAATAACATTCTATAGCAATTTTGCTATGGAATTTGCTACGGAATTGCACTTCGTAGCTAATATCTTAACAGCTACGAAATTTGGCTACGAAATAAGAATCCGTAGTTATTTTTCTACGGAATCTGCTATGGAATGGAAATTCGTAGCAAGTTGGCTATGGAATTTGCTACGGAATTGCACTCCGTAGCTAATATCTTAACAACTACGAAATTTGGCTACAGAAATAGAATCCGTAGTTATTTTTCTACGAAATTTGCTATGGAATGGAATGTCGTAGCAAGTTTGCTACAAAATTTGCTATGGAATTGAACTTTGTAGCCAATATTTGAACCATTAGTGAATTTTGCTACAGAAATAGAATCCGTAGCTATTTTTCTACGGAATTTGCTATGGAATGGTATCTTGTAGCAACTTTGCTACGAAAATGAATTCGGTAGCTAAAATGTGTGTATATATATATATATATATATATATATATATATATATATATATATATATATATATATATATATATATATATATATATATATATATATATATATATATATATATATATATATATATATATATATATATATATATATATATATATATATATATATATATATCTATGATACTATATAAAGCATATATAACGTACAAGGGTCTTAATGCACAAAGTCTTAATTTTTAAGACTGTACAAACAACTGATGCATTTGGTTTTTGAGCGCTGAAAATTTTTGAAATACGTTTTCAAAGTTTAGAAAATTTTGAAAACCCTCCCTAAATTTTGAAACCGGGTACTGCTTCCCATAAATATCCTCTCTCTATTTACCTCCACCACATAACACCAGAATGGTGATTTGAAGGCCACGAGTCACTACCACAAGGAATCCATTTTCATTTCAAAATTTGAAATGCACATGCTCTCTCTCTCTCTCTCTCTCTCTCTCTCAAACCAGTTTCTCTTACGTTTACCATCACCACCAAACCTCCACTGTGATGCCTCTTCGTCTCTCACATGTTAACGGTGCCTAGACCCATGGGTTTTAGATTCTTGATTTGGTTCATTAGGTTTTTATTTGGTGGTTTTCGATTAGTTTTATTTTTTTTCGCAGGGGCAATAAGACTTACGCAGATGTTGGAGACTTCATTTTTTCTACTTGCGGATGGTTTTTTTTGGCTTCATTATTATCTCTGGCTCAATAAGCTAAAATTGTTGCTGTCACCACCGCCAAACCACCGCACCACCGCCATCTCCTCTAGCTTGTGGATAAAACCCTAGGTTCCATCACCACATCAAGATCTGTAAACACAAACCGAAGAAAACCCCAAATGTACGAAGACACGCATCCCCAAATCTACGAAGACACCGATGTCCCAAAATCTATGAAAATAATGTGAACCAGTGGAGCTGAATTAACGAAAATCAGAGGGATGTAAACACTACCAGTCGACACTGTTTCGATTAATGAAAATCTATGACACGAATGAATTTGGAGCTTCATTTTAGAAACGCCACCGGTCTACACCGTTTCGATTTTGTGGATCTGGATTTAGATCCAGACACCGCCACCATTTATTTTCTATTTTTCTAATCTAGGCTTTTAGTTGACTTGCAGGTACGGTTTGGACGACATGATCATAGTCTTGGTCTTTTCTGCCTCTGGTCACGGGATTCCCCCCCAAGCACCTGTTTGTATGATTTTTTTCCATCAATATCTACCCTCTCTCCTCTCTTCCACCATTCTTTCTCTACTAAAAGATTGCATTTATGTTGCTCAAAATCAGGATGTACGATGGTTTGGTTTAAAATGTAGGATTTTTGCTAAAACTAAAGGGACTACGATACTTGAACTTGCAGATCCTTGAACCAGAAAGTGGCTGGGAATCCAGCTTGAACATTTGTAGGTAAATTATGTATATCTCAGTAATTGTTTTCCTATTAATCACAATTATTTGTTTTTCTTTGATTGTTTTTTTTTCTTTTTTTTATGAACCTGAAGATTCTTTCTTTGCCAAGTTGCTTTCATTTTTGTTTTATTTTGAAATAGGATTAATAACTTTCTTTTTGTTTTAAAACTTTTGATTATAGATGCACGTTCAAGTTTACATATACAACATCATCATGTTTATCTGTTACTGGTTTATTATTATGGTTCTTCACATGGTCTTGGAATAACTAAAGCCATCTCCTTTAATTTTAATCTGTAGGCTGCAAATATTGTTTCTTCAAACTGTTTCAGCTTGAACATTGGTAGGTAATGTATGTGCTTTTCTAGAATTTTTTACTCTTAATTATAGTGAATTGTTATTCTTTTATCTATTTTCTGTTCCTCCTGTAGATTCTTCTTTTGTTTCATAAGTTGCTCTCATTTTTGTTTTAATTAAACATACGAATAATAACTTTTTTGTTTTTTGTTTTAAGACTTTTGGTTGTGGATGCATGTTTTAGACAATTTGTGACTTTGCACATTCAAACAACTTGTGACTTTGCAAACACTTGTGGGGACACAAGAGGGTTTTCAATCATAATTGAGCCTTGTGATGAAAGAATGCCCCATATTCTTGATCCAGTCTTGCAGGTATTTTATACGGAACTCTATTTTCTGTATTTATTTCAAAATTGTAGTATATATCATAGTAAAGTACTTCTTTTTCCTTGTGATGAAAGAATACCCCTGGTAACATTCTGCTAGCAGGTGGTATAAAGGCTTTGACTGTTGTGGATCTGTTGCAAGTGGTGTGTTGGTGGACAGTTCTATATTTGGAATTTCTGTTCTTCCAATTGTGTTGTTTTTTTTGTTATTGTTAAATTTTTCCTTAAACTGGTATTGTACTTTCCTTTCTCCAGCTTCCCGCTGGAGTTTGGTTAATAAATTTCCTTCTGCCGTTCAAAAAAAAAATGATACCAAACATCAATATGAAACATCAAAATAAGGACCAGAATTGATAATTGTTTTAAAATTTGACTATAGAGACAAAAAGCAGAAAGGGCAAGGACCATTAAATGTACTTTTTATTTACTAAGTTGGCTAAGAATAGCAATGTACTTACTAAGTTGGCCCAGTATAGCAGCAATTTTATTCTTTTAACATATAATAGCAATATGTTACTCATAATATCAACATAATCAAATTTAATCAATATAAAAATATATACAAGTGGTTTGTGCAGGTGATGGATTAGCGTAGAGGTGCTATTGACTATGTTGAAACTGAATTACTAATCAATTTAGTGGATTGGTTTATTGAAAATACAAGTCATCATATAACTTTGTATCGGATTAGCGTAGAGGAGCTATTGACTTTGAAATTTTTGAAACTAAGCTTCCGCCCAAACTTTTCGGATTTTCAAAATTAAAAACTTTTGAAAATTTTGAAACTTAGTTCCCGCCCAAGTTTTTCGTATTTTTAAAATTGGAAAACTTGGAAAATTTTGAAACTTAGCTCCCGTCCAAGTTTTTTCGGATTTTCAAAATTTGAAATTTTTTAAACTTAGCTCCCGCCCAAGTTTTTCGGATTTTCAAAATTTGAAAATTTTGAAAATTTTGAAACTTAGCTTCCTCCCAAATTTTTCGGATTTTCAAAATTTGAAAACTTTAAAATTTTTGGAACTTGGCTCCTGCCCAAACTTTTTGGATTTTTAAAATTTGAAAACTCTGAAATTTTTTTAAAACACGGTCTCTATATTTTTTTACATACACTCATACAATCTTTTGATGGCTTTCTTGGATTTTGTGATTTTTTTTTTGTTAAAACCATTTTATAAAATGAGATATATATATATATATATATATATATATATATATATATATATATATATATATATATATATAGGATATACTGTAAAATTAATAGCTTGGGTGCTGCAAGGCTCAACAGGGGGTTGAGAATAACTTCATTTTAGTTAAATTATCCCATATGTCCCTATTGAATTCAAATGTTTCTATTATTCATGTTGTTTGACCGTTGACTTGCTGTTTTTCTTTCAAACAGTTTGAACTTTCATACAACATCTCATGCTCTCATACAAAGAAAGAATTTTCATACTTCCTTAACCCCCCGCGGCAAATCTAAAACCCAAAACCTAACTCGTAGTCGCCGAAACGAAACAATATGCTACCGCCGCATTGCGCGGGTACGCAGCTAGTATATATATATATATATATATATATATATATATATATATATATATATATATATATATATATATAATATATATATATATATATATATATATATATATATTTACTATATTATAATACATATATGTTGGATATCTTAAATTAAGAGGTATGAGTTCTAAAGCTCAATGTACAATGACCATATGCATAAAATCAAATGAAAAAAACGCCAATTATGTGGCCCTTCCCTGCCGGGTAAACTCAGAATTTTAAATCATCCCACTCATTTAACCCACTCACGTTTCCTCCAAAAAATTGAATATCATCCCGCTCATTTAACCCGCTCACCTTTCCTCTAAAAATTTGAATTGTACCGATAAGAACATGTCCAACAATCCTCTCTGCTTAATTTACAAGGGTTTTTTTTTTAGTATTAAACTCACATTTCTCTTTCGTTTTCTCCAGAAAAGCTTCCCAACTACCACAACCGATCGGACATTCCACAACTACCACCGACCGACTCTTCCATCGCCATTGTCTTCAATCTCCTTCTGCGTTACCTCCTCCACCACCGCAGGCAACTCCATCACCACCATCAGACACCCTTGCCTGTACCACCGTCAAACGCCTCCAATGTCGCCCTACCACAACTACCACCGGCCGACTCTTCCATCGCCATCGTCTTCAATCTCCTTCTGTGTTACCTCCTCCACCACCGCAGGCAACTCCATCACCACCATCAGACCCCCTTGCCAGTACCACCGTATATATGTTGTACATCTTTGTTTGTGTATGCGTGTTTTATAGAGTGTATTTATGAATGACTATGTTAACGTTGATGTTTTTACATTTGAATCTTTGAAGGTTTTGTGTTTCATCCTGGGAGTGTTTACCTTTACAGTTGCATGTGTGTACCTTTACAGGAGCATGTGGGTGTATTTGTTTACCTTTATAGTTGCATGTGTTTACTATTGCTTTACAGGAGCATGTGTGTGTATTCATGAATAAATTTTATTAAGCATCAAAGCCTTGGCCCATTGCAGTTAAATCTTTATATATGTTATTCATGTGAGTTTGAATATGTTTTAGAAAACATAAAAGATGGAATAAAAAACGACGATCGGATTTTAGATAAATCCTAAAGGCGATAGCTTTTGCATGGTTATTTTTAGTATTCTTTTTTTTTTGGGTCATTTTTTATGGATTTTATTTGCAATTTTGGGTAGTTTTATCCTTCCATGTTTTAAATATGTTTGACAACTACACTAGAATGAAATAATCATCTAACTCATGTTATATATATTTTATAATATATTACCATAATTTAGTAACAATAAAATAATAGTATATTCTGCTACAAAATATTTGTTACGGAATTAGTCCGTGGGGAAATGGCTACGGAAAATTGTCACGGAATTAGGATGTAGTGAAATTACTATGGAATATCAGAGACGGAATTAGGGCGTAGCAATTTGCTACGGAAACATTGTTACGGAATTAGACCGTAGCGAATTTGCTACAGGACATTTGTTACAGAATTAGTCCGTAGTGAAATTGCTACAAAAAATGCTACGGAATTTCTCCGTGGCCAATGTGTTACGGAATAATTCTGTAGCAAATCCCGTAGCAAAAATGCTACGGATTCCGTAACGACCCTTTAGCTACGAGGATTTTCTCCACGGATCGGTTCCGTAGCAAAATCCGTAGCCATTCGTGTTTAGCTACGGAATATCATGTTTTTGCTACGGAATTTTTCCGTAGCTATTTCACAATTTTCTTGTAGTGACGGTAGACTAACCAATTTTCTTATATATATTAAATTAACTTTTAATCATAAATATATATAAGATATATTTTAATCTCATTAAAATATTTTAGAATTAATTTTATCTTAATTTTCGCAAATTATTACTAATTTTTTGAAAATTTTAATTAATTTTTTAAACTGATTTAATTGGTCTTTTAATTAATCAGTTAATTAAACTAATTAAATCTAGTTTACAGATTACCAAATTAATCAAATTAATTAATCTGTAATGGCCCATGTGATTCTCGAAAATTACAAGCCAAAACAAAAGAGTTCAAGTTATTTTAATTGATCTTATTACCAAAAATAACAACACACAATTATGGCAAGCAAATCAAGCAATCTAAGGGGACCATTAGGGCATGGCGGCTAGGGTTAGGAAACCCTAGCCAAGCTGTCGACTTTCAAGCCTCCCAAGGAGGTATTTTCGCAAAATACCTCAAGGCAAGAACAGATCTCAAGCAGTTCAAAACAATTCACAAGAAAACAGCCTAAGCTCTGATACCACTGAAGGGTTTCTATGCGAACAATGAACACAAAAATACCTATGGTTCACATGCAACCCTAATATGATCTATGTTTTCTTCTATGAAGATTAGAACTAAAACCCTAAAGGATACAATTCAATTCTAAAGATGAATTAAGAAAACCAACCTTTGATCTTATGATCCTTCAAGCAGCAGCAAAATAATCCTGCCTCAAATGCAAGTCACACCCAAGTGATGGAAGAATCAGTCCAGCAGAGTAATTCCAGAGAGAGGGAGGCGTGGGATTTAGGGCATCCAGGGGGTTCCTTATATAGCCTCCTAGGGTTACACCTGAAACCCTAGAAAGCCTCCAAGTGGACAAGGCTTTTGGCCACTTGGACCAGACTCCCCAAAACCCTAATAGGGTTTCGCCAAAACCCTGGAGGAGCCTCCAGGGTGGCGCCAACTTTTCCCGAGGTTTTTACCTGGCCAGTTATTCAACTATTGAATAAATGCCAAACCAGTCCCTGCACCTTTTAATTAATTAATTTAATCACTGAATTAAATCCAATTAATTCTAGATTAAATCTTAATTAATTATCATAGTTTCTAATTAATATATTAACACTTAAATATATTAATAAACCATATATATATATATATATATTCTATTGATTTATTATACAATTAATAAATCAACTATTCTCTCTACTGAACTATATATCTATCCTCCATCTATAAGGGCAACCCATATGGACTTTGCTTTTATTCATAAGATAAATACAATTATAAGTCATGGCTTAGACACCTAATCCAACAGATGGCTCGCTAGCTCGCTACAAAGCTCGCCTTGTTGCAAATGGGCGAAGTCAACGCCCGGGTATTGACTGTGATCAGACCTTCAGTCCGGTTGTCAAACCGGCTACCATCCGCACAGTTCTCAGTTTGGCGATTTCATGTAAATGGCCTGTCAGACAATTAGATGTTAAAAACGCCTTTCTCAATGGGCGACTTCAGGAAACTGTGTATATACATCAAACGTCGGGTTTTCGGGACCCGGCTCATCCGGATCATGTGTGTTTACTGCGCCGCTCCTTATATGGTCTCAAACAGGCACCACGTGCCTGGTTTCAAAGGTTTGCTCACTACATTCTTCAGATGGGTTTCACTCACAGCAAGTGTGACTCGTCTCTCTTCATTTATCATCAGGGACCGCACACTGCTTATCTTTTATTATATGTCGATGATATTATTTTGGCTGCCTCATCTCAGAACTTCTTGACCAGGATTACAGCTGCTCTGGCAGCCGAATTTGCTATGACAGACCTGGGTGATCTAAATTACTTTCTTGGCATCGCTGTTACCCGCGACTCCTCTGGCATGTTTTTATCTCAGCGGAAATATGCCCTTGACATTCTTGAACGAGCAAACATGACCAATTGCAAACCATCGCACACACCAGTTGATACCTCAGCAAAACTTGATGCGTCCGGGACACCCGTGTCAGACCCGACTCTTTACCGTAGCCTTGCAGGAGCTCTTCAATATCTTACTTTTACGAGACCTGATATCTCGTATGCAGTTCAGCAGATTTGTCTTCATATGCATGATCCTCGGGAACCCCATTTTACCGTGCTTAAACGCATCCTGCGTTACATTCGCGGTACAGTTTCACATGGGTTACAATTATACTCTGACACGTCTCATGCTCTCGTTGCCTACTCTGACGCTGACTGGGCGGGTTGTCCAGACACTCGCCGGTCCACATCGGGTTATTTCTTATTTCTTGGTAACAACCTTATTTCATGGTCCGCCAAACGTCAAGCTACAATATCCCGATCGAGCGCTGAAGCTGAATACCGTACGGTTGCTAATGCCGTTGCGGAAACCTGTTGGATAAGAAATCTCCTACGTGAACTTCATCGACCTCTCGGCTCTGCCACCATGGTTTACTGCGACAATGTTAGTATCGTCTACATGTCCTCCAACCCGGTTCATCATCAGCGCACCAAACGTATCGAAATCGATATCCACTTCGTTCGTGATCAAGTGGCGTTAGGCAATGTGCGAGTTCTTCATGTGCCATCGGCTTCTCAGTATGCAGACATTTTTACCAAAGGCCTGCCATCCGCTCTGTTTCTTGACTTCAGATCCAGTCTGAACGTCTGAACGTTCATGAGTCTCACGCCGTCCACACTGCAGGGGGATGTTAGCGTATGGTACGTATGTATTAGGCCTAGTGTATTGTGTATAGTCCATAGGTATATCCGGCCCATGTGTACCAATTTTGTATTTTGTATTTATACCTTCTTGTGGTAATTAATGATAATCACGATTTACACAAACTAACAAATAAAAGGTCCCTAAACTCTTTTTGGTGTACATATTTTAAAAATCTCATTATACAAACAACACTTGATCCAGAAAAAACAAGAAATGATTGTTTTTCTTTTGCATTAGTTATGAAATATTTTTAGACTTTCAGTTGTAAAATATTTTTGGCAGAATGATATAGAAAATATTGAGAGAATGATTGCTGATGGTGAAGTACAATACAATAAGTGGTGGCTTCCTGATCCTTACATTGGTAAGTGACATTACATAATTATAATTATAATTTTAGCAGTATATTATTAAAACTAAAAAGATAAAAATATTAAAATGGGTTAATTGGGGTTATACTTGATCGATAATGGGTTAAAATGGTAAATTTTAAAAAGAAACGGGTCAAATGAGTCACCTGGTTTAAAAGTTGCCCAAAGTCTACTCAAATTTTTGCAACTTCCATAATTGCTTACTTAAAAAGTTAGAATTATAATAATAAATGAAAAAAGTTAGAATAATTATAATAATAATAATGTGGTATTCGGTGAATTTTATTATATGCTCACATCTTAGGCTGGAGGGAGTGGTTAGCATGTGCTGAACGTGCTAAACTATGCCACATCAGCTTAGCACATGCTGACCAAATTTGGTGGGAGTAGTCAGCATGTGCTAACCATGCTAAAAGGTACAAGTCTCATGCTAAAATGTACAAGTCATGTTGCTTATGGCTTTGTTGGCGAGCTCGTCGATTCTTTGGCGAGGGAGGTCTTCAGCGAGATGGTTAGCGAAGGTGAGGGTGTGGTTTAGCATGCTTGGCGAGGGGGATGGCGAGGAGTTTGGCGAAGCCACTCCCCCTAGCCTTAGTATTAGGACTATATGTATGATAATTAGAATTACTTTAACTTTGATTGGGTGAAATAAGAATAAATATTATGTACTTTCAACATTTTATTAATTTATGACCTTTTAAAAAAACAAAAAGACTATTTGCTATATGAAAAGTGAACCAAACAAAATACCCACAAAACAGAATCAGAAAACATAGACAACCACAACATTTCAGATTTCTTCTTTTGTTAAAATTAAATAAGGTAAAAAAAGAATCAGAATTTAAATAAATAAATTACACATTTAAATTATGGTTTCACTTTTACCCCAACGACCTCGTAAACGAACTTCAATCCAAAAGGACCAAAACATCAACCACGACCGACGACTGGAAACTCACAAACAACCGGAATTACAAATTATCACTGAAAACCTTACCGGAAAAGGCGGATCGGTAGCCTTTAAGAGTCCAATCGACGGCCAACGACTGCGTGAAGAAGGATGAAACTTCGACTCCTCGTCTTCTGTGTGATCAAAATCCCCAATCGCTTCATCTTCTTCAAGAACCGTGCTATCTGTGATTTACCGGCTTCAATTTTGAGATCTCACATACATTTCAAGTCAATCTCTTGAAGAATTTCTAACCTCCAAGTACCATTGGATGAAATCCGATTAAACTGAAACTCCATAATGTCTATACACTTAGAAGAACACATTGAACCATTTTCCCTCATTGGGGAATTTTATCGAACATTTGGTGGTATGGAAACGGAGAGATTAAAGGCAAAATAAACTCATGAAGCTTATTTATTCTTTGTTTCTGATTTGTGTAGGTGTTTCTACTTTGGTTTACATAATAAAGTTTTATTGATTCTTTGTTGAACCATTTACTACGATTAACGTGTACGGTTATCCTAAACATTTACTGCAAACTTGATTATTGTGATTAGAAATGTTAATTAGTTTTAAAATATTCGACTTTAATAATATGATTTTGTAACAAGAAATAAAGAGATGTCCATAATAGCTTGGGTTAAAAAAAAGTTGTTATAATGACACATGCATTCATTCAAAATACCACGCTTTTTATTGATCCACAAGTAGATATCATAAGACAAAACCAAGTTGTCTTTTAATTTCCATTAAGTTACCAAACATGATATTATTGATTTCCTCATATGGGAAACTGATATATAATATAATATAAAGTAGGAGGCCTTCAAGGGCACATGGGTCTTCCGGCTAGAGTTTTCATATCAGTGTAGCAAGGGCCACACATCTCTCTGTTTCCATATTGTCCTGGAGGAACGCAGTTGCAACGATGACAACATGCCATGCAACTTCGGTGGCATTTGTCTTGCTTCGAGTCTAACTCGCACCTTAGCTCGCATGATGAAAAACATTCTACAAGATACATGATTATAGATAGTTAAAGATATATTAATAAGCCGAGATCAAATGAAAACGCTTAGTGGTTTATGATACTACCTTCGGTATTTATTGGTGACTTAACCACCGGATCGTTATTGCAAGGAGAGTTGACAGGTGCGGGGTAAAATGGTGGACTACTTGGTGATGGGATAAATGGAGGGATGGCGGGTGAATAAGGAGATGGTGGAGTGATTGGGGGTGGGACAATTGGTGGTGGAGTCATTGG
This sequence comes from Cichorium intybus, assembly GCA_023525715.1. Lineage (NCBI taxonomy): Eukaryota > Viridiplantae > Streptophyta > Magnoliopsida > Asterales > Asteraceae > Cichorium > Cichorium intybus. Next base: position 113,533,908 of record CM042010.1, read on the forward strand.
AAAATAGGGTGATGGTCCGATGGGGGGTGGGAGAAATTGTGGTGGAGTCTTGGGTGAATTAGGAGGTGGCGGTGGTGTGGTGGCGCATGGTGGCGGTGGTGGAATAGTGGGAGGTGGAGTGTTGCATGGATCTGTCGAAGGTGCAGGTGACGGAGACACGGGAGTTGGTGGCGGTACACCAGGTGGGTTGTTGGCTGGGTATGGAGATGGTGCAGGTGTCGGTGTCATGGGAGGTGGTGTTGGTACACCAGGTGGAGTGGTGGGTGAATATGGTGGAATATATGGAGACGGTGCAGGTGTCGGCGTCATAGGAGGAGGTAGTGGTGGTATACTAGGTGGAGTGTTGGGTGGTGATGGTGGAACCGTCGGTGTTAATGGAGTTGGCGATGGTGGTGGAGTGTTGCCTGGATATGGAGACGGTGCAGGTGTCGGTGTCATGGGAGATAGTGGTGGTACACTAGGTGGAGTGGTGGGTGGATATGTTGGAGTATGTGGAGACGGTGGAGGTGTCGGCATCACGGGAGGTAGTGGTGGTACACTAGGTGGAGTGTTGGGTGGTGATGGTGGAACCGTCGGTGTTAATGGAGTTGGTGGTGGTGGTGGAGTGTTGCCTGGATATGGAGACGGTGCAGGTGTCGGTTTCATGGGAGGTTGTGGTGGTACGCCAGGTGGAGTGGTGGATGGATATGTTGGATTATGTGGAGACGGTGTAGGTGTCGGCGTCATAGGAGGCATCACAGGAGGTAGTGGTGGTATACTAGGTGGAGTGTTGGGTGGTGATGGTGGAACCGTCGGTGTCAATGGAGTTGGTGGTGGTGGTGGAGTGTTGCCTGGATATGGAGACGGTGCAGGTGTCGGTGTCATGGGAGGTGGTGTTGGTACGCCAGGTGGAGTGATGGGTGAATATGGTGGAATATATGGAGACGGTGCAGGTGTCGGCGTCACAGGTGGAGGTAGTGGTGGTATACTAGGTGGAGTGTTGGGTGGTGATGGTGGAATCGTCGGTGTCAATGGAGTTGGTGGTGGTGGTGGAGTGTTGCCTGGATATGGAGACGGTGCAGGTGTCGGTGTCATGGGAGGTGGTGTTGGTACGCCAGGTGGAGTGATGGGTGAATATGGTGGAATATATGGAGACGGTGCAGGTGTCGGCGTCACAGGTGGATGTAGTGGTGGTATACTAGGTGGAGTGTTGGGTGGTGATGGTGGAATCGTCGGTGTCAATGGAGTTGGTGGTGGTGGTGGAGTGTTGCCTGGATATGGAGACGGTGCAGGTGTCGGTGTCATGGGAGGTGGTGTTGGTACGCCAGGTGGAGTGATGGGTGAATATGGTGGAATATATGGAGACGGTGCAGGTGTCGGCGTCACAGGTGGAGGTAGTGGTGGTATACTAGGTGGAGTGTTGGGTGGTGATGGTGGAATCGTCGGTGTCAATGGAGTTGGTGGTGGTGGTGGAGTGTTGCCTGGATATGGAGACGGTGCAGGTGTCGGTGTCATGGGAGGTGGTGTTGGTACGCCAGGTGGAGTGGTGGGTGAATATGGTTGAATATGTGGAGACGGTGCAGGTGTCGGCGTCACATGTGGAGGTAGTGGTGGTATACTAGGTGGAGTGTTGGGTGGTGATGGTGGAACCGTCGGTGTCAATGGAGTTGGTGGTGGTGGTGGAGTGTTGCCTGGATATGGAGACGGTGTCATGGGAGGTGGTGTTGGTACGCCAGGTGGAGTGGTGGGTGAATATGGTGGAATATGTGGAGATGGTGCAGGTGTCGGCGTCACAGGTGGAGGTAGTGGTGGTATACTAGGTGGAGTGTTGGGTGGTGATGGTGGAACCGTCGGTGTCAATGGAGTTGGTGATGGCGACGGTGTGGTGCATGCTGATGTCACGGGGAGGGGTATGAAAACTGGAGCAGCAAAACCAACATTCGTAGCCTATAATAGAAAAATTATAAAAAAGTAAGTGACCATTGGTTTGTAACAAAAAGTTGTTAATAGTTCGTTTAATTTCGGCTTTTTACGAATTTTTCCATACATACCAAGTTTAACACAATTGCTAATATAACAAAATAAAATTGTATACACGTAGAGCGGTAGAGTTTAAGAAAATTTATGAATGTTTCGATTTTACCACATTATACAACATACATATACTAATAACAAGTTTAGTTAATTTAACATTTTTCTACACCATATTATCTTTCCATATATCATATTGTTTGTAAATTGAGAACGTATTATTATACAATAAAACTTAAAATCGTAAGAAATATTATAGTAATATTAAGTCACTGACATGTGTTTTAGCCAATTTAAGAAAGTACAAAACATCATAATATTCTATTGACCATTTTAGCCCCACAAAGTCTATTACTATTTATTTTAGTAATTTGTACATCGCGCAATGAAAATTACCTATTGTCTTAGAAAATTGTATATCACACAATGTAAAATTTGCGTAGTGAAATTACTTGCCACTGAATGAAATGTCCACATCCGACTTAACATTCTCATGTCCATGTTAATAGTTATTTTAACAACTTAAATTTTGTACATTATGAAAAATAAGTTATATAAATGTTATGTGATGAAACTCGTATATTATGCAACAAAACTTGGCGATGAACCTTGAACATTGTGCAACGAAACTCGTATGTAATGCAATTGAAAGTTCTATATTATGAAATTACTACAAAATATTAAGTGAAATGTGCAAAATGTAAGAGATTAAAGAGGGAAGAGAAACTTACACAAGTAGCAACCGAGAGAAAAAAGGCCAAAAGGAAGCAATGAGACTTCATCGCCATGAACACAAGAATGAACGAGTGAAGATGAGGATGATTCGAATGAAGGTGATTTGTGATGGTATATATACAAGAAAAAAGTGAATACATTGCATTTACTATGGTTATAAATGGTTAAAACTTCAAAAAGTTTAGAAATTTCAAGTTTTTGCTTTTAGATTCCCATACCCTTTGGTTATCAATGAAATGCACATATCATATGATCAAAAGTTTATCGTCTATGATGTGACTTGTTTAATTTATTTTAAAGAACTTGGTATTTTTCATTAGAGCTTGATGATAGATATATATATAGTGTTATGAGTTATGGATATGCATCTTTTATACTTTAGTAATGATACACATCCATATAAATATAAAGGATAATACATCGATATGCATATTTTACATTTTAGTAATATACACAGTGTATAGCAAGCTGCTCCCTTTGTCTCATCCACATTGTTACAAAATTTAGTAGAAAACAATTACACAAAATTTACGTCGTACGTAAACATCTAAATATAAAATGTTGGAAAATATTTCCTTCTATTAAAGTGGATTAGTTTACAGCCATCAAAACTATTTTGTTAGAAACCAATCATACGGTTAAAATGCATTTGGATGTTAGTTAAACGATTTTAGTCAACGTGTGTAGGATTAAATGTAACAAAATAATTGTACTTTTAAACTTATCTATATGTTATAAAAACTTAATATTTTTTATTACATGATTGTATCTTAGTTTTTTTTATCTATTAAGATGTACTTTTAAAATGGGTCTAGTTTAGAAAAAGATCAACGAACTCTACAAACATGTATGATATTATCTTTGGATTGCATTAAAAATTAATCAAAAAGTTTGAAAAAAAAGACATTGTAATAGAAAGAATACAAATATATATTTTTAATTAAAAAATACGCTATATATTTTATATTTAAACCTTGCAATAATAGTTTTATTGTGAACGAACCGTTGATGTAATTATTTTCTTTTTTACAAATTCAATAGTTCGATCTTCGATGGTTAGAAATCAATAAGGTCTAAGTCTTAACTTTTGAATGTATGAAATTACGAAAAAGTTAGTTTTTGTTATATTTATGAACTAGGGTAACATTGTGCATAATCCAAATAAATTATACGGACCGAAACTGTAATTAATGCATAAAACCTACAGGGAATAAAAGTATAATTTAGTAATTTTCTAAATTAAAAACTATAAAAACTATAACCATATTGAATGCAAGTTAAAAACTACAACACCAATACTCTAGTTATCCTAAATTAAAACCTATATAAACTAGAATTGTAATTAATGTTATAAACTACATGAACCAAACTATAGTTGTTGAAATTTAAAATTACAGATACTAAAACTATTATTAAAGTAAACTAAAAAATGCTAGAGTCAAAACTGTAATTATCATATATTAAAAATTATATGGACCAAAACTGTAATTAATGCAAATAAAAAACATTATGTAACGCCCCAAAATCCAGAGTAAAAATTTTCGTTTTAGAAACGGGTCAAATAAGTAAACGGTTTATAAAATAGAAACCATCTAATTTAAAATTTATATTTAAAATATATAAAATCGTATATATCAAAACCTTTACAAATATTATCCAGTTGAAGACTTGAATGCAAAAACCTCAGATGCAATACAATCACGCCGTGCTCTAAGCCCAATATAGCAAATACCTGAAAAACAGTTTGGGTGGTGAAAGAGTAAGCACAAAGCTTAGTGAGTTCCCCAAAATACCACACGATCCATTCCATCCAAACACATAGGCCACATATGACATTCCAGGAACGACCGATCATACATCGTCCTTTCGTCATTAAACATCCTCAAGTGCCCATGTACGACTGGTCATGCATCGTCCTTTATCATGCAACATCTCTCGGAGTTATCAACTCATTTTTTGATCTTCGGGTGCCCAAGTATGACCGGCCATGCATCTTCCTTTATCATGCAGCAACCCTCAGATCGATCAATCATTATTCAGTCGTCAAAACGAATGCAACAACTATCACATACAAGCATAAAAGTCGAAATATACAGACTAACCCATCGGGTTCCTATCACCAATCATACAGTCAAATAACGTAAGGCACGCTCAGCTAATACACATTACCACATATAGTAATTAAGGCTACCTATGCATGCAACTTCACCCATAGTATAGTGAGAAGACTCACCTGATCTTCAACCGCAAGCTAGACAGCACTCCACACGAGTGTCCTCAGATCCCGACAATATGAACTCCCTAACAAGGGTAAACTTCACTTAGAACATCCTAAACCCCAAACAGGATAAACTTCTAAGACTGGTACCCCGAACCCTTAAGTTTGACCAAAAGTCAAACTGGTCAAAAAGTCAACGGTCAAAGGTCAAAGTCAAAGGTCAACAATTAGTTAGCGCCGCTATCTTCCCAAGATAGCGTCGCTAACTAAGAACTGTCCCAAAAATCTCATTAAGCTATTAATCCATTCGATCAGGGTGCTAAGTCCTTCCAGAACTTATCCAATATGACTATTGACCCATAAAGTTGCCACCTTTATGATCAAACATGCCTAAAAGTCAAAACCTAAGTCCAAAAGCTCAAAAGCTAGCCCAAACAACCATACAAACACCCAAGAGAGCTTGGCTCACTCTCTAATCTGACGTAATGGCTCAAGGAATGCTACAAGGAGCATAAAGGTCATAACTTTCCTAACAAGTTCCAAAGACCAAGCCAAAAAGGGACCAAATATCCATTTCCACCATCACAAACACTAAAACAACCTTGAAAACATAAAAAGAAAGGAACTTTATACTCACAGAGGTCTAGAAATGCAGATCCTTGCTGATTCATTCATGAAGAACAACTTCTAGTATCACCATCAACCTTCTAACACCATTGAAGCTTCAAAAATCCTTCCAAAGAGACCAAAAACACCAAAAACCCATCCAAGGAGGCTTAGAGAGAAAAAGAACATTTTGGGGACTGAGAAATGATGTTTGGCGGCTGCCTTAGGGTTCCTTATTTTATATATGACCCATAGCTCAAAATCTAGGGTTTGGCCCAAAAACAGCAGTTAGCGTTGCTAACACTAAGTTAGCGTCGCTAACTGAGTATCGTGCAAACCCACTAACCATCTGCATAGCGACACTATACTCATCCCATAGCGACGCTAAGTCACAAACTCAGTGATGCTAAGTTATACCATTAGCGACGCTAACAAGCTTTTTCCCTTATTTTGATTTCTTAAACACAGAATTAGGGCATTTCGGGCACATGGTCTTACAACTCTCCCCCACTTAACGAAATTTAGTCCTCGAAATCCATTTCTTACTTACCCTAACCGTGGCTAAACCTCAAACCAATCCATGATCATTAAAATCCTCACATCCCCAAAATTTCGCGATTGGAGAGGCTTCGCCACAAAACCTCGAAAAATATCCAAACACCCGACAACGACTCCTTCATATCAAAACCCATACCCAGGCGCTCGAGAACCACACTGACCGCCATGCGCCTAATCTATGCCGACCCGTAAACTCCAAATACTCACCTTCAGAATATCTCACCAAGCCTCATGGCTAACAATATAACTTTCACTGTCTCAAAAGACACTCAAATGCATACACCAGATAAAGTACTCACACCACATCAACCACCGATCTAACAGCCCACAAGCAATCTGTCCAAGAGTATCTATACAATCATGGTCCAAACATGTGGTACACCACCCATGCACAACCATCGGGCTATTCCCGCACCATCATCCTAGATGGAATCGCAGGTTCCCCGTTCCCCGTTCCGTTCAGCTCGCAACCGAACTCGCAGGTTTTTCCTATTTCATCCTCTCAGGTTCTCCGCTCCGCCCTGGTCACAACTTGACTCACAGTCCTTCCCTGACTCACCCCTTTCAGGTTCTCTGCTCCGTCCAGCCTACATCTAGACTCGCAGTCCTTCCCCGATTCAATCTGATTTTCCTCAGTCGCAAGAACAGACCAGGCGACCAAGAACAACACCTAACACTTATCAATCCACCCGAGGGGCTACACGTAACCTTACCAATTTCGACTCCAGGTTCCCGACCTAAGATCAACTACCCAACCGACTGCAGCGAACTCAAGCAGCAAAACTCACTCGATTCTCTAACACAGGGCCGCTAAACCCAATCCTTCACGCACACTAGACCACACAGTCCTAACCGATAACCACCATCTTATGTCGAAAACCTTGCATACCCAAACGCACCCAAAAACATAGGACCTCCCAAATATCGAGAACGAACCTAAGATACACCCGAATTGAAACCATAACCACTCTTCCTTACCAAAAGCCAACTCAACTTCCAAGCACACAAAACTTCTCAAGGGAGATACCCAACCATATCTCGACGATCAAAACCCAATCTGGAGCTTAACACATTAAAATTTCCAACCTCTTTCCAGATCGGTTATCCAACCGATCCCTAACGAACTGCCTAGAACCTCCACTAATTCCTAGCGCTCCCTACACGACCGCTCCATCTTCCTGAGAGAGAACTCGAAGAACCGAATCTAGCATTCCTGATGCTGAAGAAACGAGGCGCTCTTGCTGCCGAACGAACGAGCACGCTATCAATCATTCCCATGCTCACAGCTTCCCGGTTGATCTACCGCATGCGCCACCGCTACTACTTACCCGAACTAGAACAACTAAACAAGACCTTGAACACATAAACTCAAAAGAAACTCATCGACGATCACCCACGTTCTTTACCCGATCAAGCTACACTGAGCCCCAACGACTAACCCGAACTTGACCAAACACCCCACCTCTTAACGAAAGATCCAACTTCCAAATAATAGAACCAAGGCCATCATCCTCCTGGTGGCACCACAATATCGACAAGAATCCAGCTTCATCCCCAAGCAACCTAACACGCATAACTACACTCAACCGACAACCTGACAAACGGAGCGAATAGACAACTATCTCCAACTCAACAATCGAAACATCGCCGGACCGATCACGAACGCCATTACCCGAACGGAACATCGCGATAGCGAGAGTACCACAAAACCTAACTAAATGTTAACCTAGCTAAATGACTAACTAAAAGGCTCAAAACAATACTAGTTCAATAAGTTTATTAGGCTAACAAAAATAATAAGCAATTTTCATAAAAAACATCGGTTATTTCAAATAAGCAATCTCATACGTCTCTAAATGATTTATGATCAAAGAAATACATTATATATTTTTTAGTCCCTGTCATTGAATATATTCAGCAAATTAACAATAATGCATCAGCAAGTAATTTCAATAATTTCAATAAGTATAGATATTCGATTAAGTTACTAAATAAAATAAAATTAAAATCATAAAAGGTTAAAATTTTGGTGGTGAATGTGAGTTCAAATTTTCGTGGTGAATAAACTTACTAACTAGATTGACCACAAATTAAGAGACATGTCACGTGCGCATCTACATATCACATGCACTACATGCATGTGGCATACATATTGTGTCATATGTTACTCCTTTTGTGGAATGGCTATGGAATGGTTACAAAAGTCTTTATTCGGGACTTCAATTTCTTTCTTTTTATTTTTATATAAGATGTAAAACTAAATACAAACACGATGTCAGATCATTCTTTATTTAATTAAATGTCACAAAAATGGAAATAAGACCTATAATAAAACTATAATGTTAGGTCATTTCTTACATAACGTCATTATTAAAAAGAATAAAATGTATACCATGAAACCAATAAGGGTTAAATATATAGCATAAATTAGGCAATGTATCTCTTCCTTCTATTTTAGGTAGCATATTTTGACAACTTTAATGATAATGCTAATTTGCATAACATAATTACATATATCATCTGAAATATTTATACAAAATAAGTTATATCGATTATAAGAAAAAAAGAAGATGCATTACTTAAAGAGTTAAAAGTTTTTTTTATTTGATATGTTTAAGGAATTTGATAAGGCCATAAAAGATTAGGGGTGAGCATTATACAGTTTAGTGCTGTTTTAGACCTAAACCAAACTGTAAAATGAATTTTCGATTTTTGTGATTGACAAGCCGTTTGGTGCGGTTTTTCAAACAGCGCGGTTTTGCGGTTTGATCAAAACGGTGCGGTATAGGTTTTAAAATTGCATTATAAAACGATGCGATTTTGAAACCGCAAAAAGAGTTTCATATATGAAATGAAAAGAGTGTATGAAAGTGATTTCATTGATAAACTTCAAATTGGAACTCAAATAATTGCGTCAAGTTCTCATTCGACCCATTGTTCATAATGAATCACAACTCGTTAAAAGCGGACAGAAAAAGTCATGTGCCAATTTAATATTAGGAAACACATATAAGAAGTGACTTCATATATGACCACAAAAAGGATCGCGAATTCGTGTAATATATAAACGCAAAAGGTTTCATATATCAGTAAACACAAATAAAAAGTGAAAATTTCATGTCTCAATTTACTATTCATCAACAACAAAATAACCATATGAAGCGGATTGCGACTTTCGGTGAATAGTTTTAGAGTGGATTGCGACATTCGGTGAATAGTTTTAGAGTGACGATTTTTTTTCGATGGCCACTTTTTGGTTTAAAAGGAAATACGCCTTAGTTTTAGACTTTTAGGTAAGTATTTTTGATTATCTCCCTATGCATCGGTAATAAATTGTTTACTTTTGCCAAATAGTTTATTTAAGATTTTTATATTGAAATAGATTTGACATGCAATGTTGCAGCAGTAAATGGTTAAAAGAAGTGCAACATAGGTGGTTTTAGTAAATTACTTTTTTTTTTTTTTTTTTTTTTTTTTTTCCTTTTTGCGCTGGGTGGGGAGGCGTGGGGGGAGTTGGCGGTTTGGCAAGTACTTTTCTTACAGCAAATAGTTTCTCATAGAAACTTATCGTATTACAAAGAACACCAAATGCATAAGTGGATAGTGTTATTTCGCCTAACTGTTACATCTATGGTTTTCGGTTTAAGATTTAGAGTTAAGGGTTAAGGTTTCATTGTATCAGATGTTGATTGACGTATAGTTCATTTCAGTGATTAATAAATTAGAATTGTACATATATATTTTATCCATTTTTTCTATCGTTAATGTTTTACATTTTCTATCAGATCAAAAACATTTCACCGTTTCAGAAAGCATCTAATTTTGTATGAATACATTTGTTAGCTAATATTACAAATTACCGAGTTACATGAAATTTGATGTATGGGTTTTGTATATATAAACTTATAGCTATAAAGTTGGTTAAAAATGTTATAGGGGTCGTTTTCAATGGCTACTTGTTAAGCTTATTAATTATTTTTCGCTAATTCAAAATGATATGTTTGAGATGGCACTAAAAAGTAAACATTAGTGGATTTCGGAATAATATACATAAAATGATAGATGATTAAATATACGTAAAATAGTAGAGGAAGAAGTTAATAAAAAGCTTTAAAATATAATATAACTTTTTGTAATTAATCTCATCAATATCAATTAAAAGTTCTAATCCTCTAGTCAATGATTTTCATCCATGAAAATAGGATGCTCTAACAACCAAATCCAAGAAAGTGGCTTGGTATTTCTGTCATTTAACCCGTACAAAAGAGTTTCCACTTATATTATCAACACATTTCGATCATTTACATGAATTATTTCCTGAAAAAATAAAATAACATAAAACAATTTAGCAATAAACAAATATCATTAATCCATTAAACAAATTCAAAGCCTAAACTTACCACCTTTGTTTTTGAGATCAATATAAGATGATTTCCTTGTTTCATTGTTGTGAACACTCTAAAAAAAAGAAAACACAAATGAATCATGAAAACCTAACTAAAATGTATGAAGTGACAAACAACAAAAGTAGGACAAACCAAACAAAAATGGCAAATGGAACATTAGATATTTACGCATTACTATTGCAGTAAATGTGAATTTGGTTCAGATTTAACAATTTAGGATCTACAAAAAAGTTTCCACAATACAATCTTCATTAAAACGTAAAAATATCCCAATAGATCTTGAAATAAGAACTCATACGTGTTATGTTTAAAGTCAAAGTTTGTTGTGATAATTTTACTAGAATTAAAGAATTTTTTCTTTATAGATCTGAAGTTCCATAATCAAAATCAATAATTTTTTTAAACTAGATCGAGATATGAAAAACATCTCGAAAAAGCTACGCATTTCATCTTTCTCTTCTTTCTTTACATCCCTTGGCCCTACGCTATATTTGCATCTCTGTCTACTCTGTATCTTATATAAGGACATTATTGATGAAAAAAGAAGAAGCCACGTATTTGTTCTTTAAACGACTATTCTAAAATCGACTTATCAAAAATCTAAAACATAATCAAAAAGTTGATAGATCTATTCTAACATCGATCTAACCTGCTTCTGATTCTGATTTGGAATTCTTTTGTCAAGTGTTTCTGGAAAGAGATTTGGCTGGCCCCAAACCCTAAATCGGTTTGATTTGAATGAGATTTATGCAGATAATTTCCTTTAGATTAATGATTTAAGGATTAGTTTTTTTGTTTTATGGTTTTGGGTTTACGTTTTATGGGTGCATGTAACACCCGGCTTTTAAAACAAAACACCCCTGAAAATTTTTTCATTTCAGTTGACTCTAATACATAAGAGTCCAATATTATGCAACTATAAACCATCACTAGATGATAAACTTTCCATTTATCATCTTTTCACAAGTTTTACTATTCACCGAGGCATTCGTATCGTTCTACAGTGCCCCCGAGGAGTCGAAAACTCAATTTAATATTTTTCTAGGACTTTTCAAATCATCATGGACTTATGGTTCAATTTTGAGGTAAATCGGACAAGCCTAGCGAAAAATCACACGTTTGAGTCCCCTGCCAGGCAAGCACGACTCGTGCATAAACTTGCCTTTGGGAAGCACGACACGTGCAAGGCCTGTGAGGCACAAATTTTATGATTTTTAATAAGCACGACTCGTGCATAATGAGCACGACCCGTGCTCATGCTGACAGTACAGATTTTCAGCCCGATTTTGCACTGTAGCACCCTGTTTTTGCATATTAAGTCCTTAATCCAGTTCTTAATCATATGGGGTTTATTTCCAGACTAAAACCCTCCAATAATACAAGGTTTTAATCCAATGAAACAAACTCAATCAATCAAAAGGAAGAATTAGGGTTCTTAGTTCCAAAAACCCCAAAACTTCAAATTAATCAAAACCAATTGTTTCAATGGCATGTTCTTATCATATGAACATGTTTAAGCCCAGAAATCATGTGAGAACTTCATGGATTTCACTGAAATTGCAGATTTCAGTTTACCCACAAAACCCACCAAGAACAAACTATGCTAGAACTTGAAATACTTACTTCCAAAGCTTCAAATTCTTCAATTCCAAGGCTATAATCCGATTTTCAAGCTAAATCCTTCAAGAACTCTTCAAACTTTGCAGAATTTGTGCAGCAAAACTTTCTCCCGTAAGCTCAAAAATCTGCACAAGTCTCTTCTTTTATACTTCCAGAATTTGCAATTTAGTCCTTGAAGTTGCATATATTAAACTTTTGCCAAAATTAACACAATTTATGACAAAAATCAGATTTTTATAACATTTTAAGTCCAAAACTCAAAATATTATTACAAAACAAATCCTTTTCTATCCAAAAGACCAAATTACCCTTCTAAGGTAAAATGACCAATTTACCCTTTTTATTATAATTACATAATAAAACATGTTTTTGGCGTTACAAATTCTCCTCTCCTTCAAGAGATTTCGTCCCCGAAATCATACAAAAAGTTGAGGGTATTTCTCCCTCATTTCACTTTCGGTCTCCCACGTCATGTCGGAACCGTTGTGATGACGCCAAAGAACTTTCACCATGCTGATCTTCTTATTTCGCAGCTGTCTTACCTTGCGGTTTAACACCCTCTCGGGTTGTTCCAGATATCTCAACATTCATCTACTTCAATTTTAGCAAGAGGTACATGTTGAGACTTATCAAATAAGGTTTTTCTCAAATGGGACACATGATCATTTGGTATATAAATGAATATATAGGTATGGGACAAAATGGTTGTGGTGCACGCAAAGGCAAGATACAACGAAAGATAGTGGTAGCAAACAACAAGGTGAGTAATCTTGTCTATATCTAATGTGATATATGATGGTTATAATGTTACTACTTGAAGTAGTTGAAAATGAGACAAGGGTAGAATACCCGAATAAAATACGAACATGGTATTGGATTGAAAATCCAAATGGTGCAGCCTTGTTGGCTATGAATGTTATCTTTGAAACTAAATGGTGCGGTCTTAGGACCATGATATTGGGTTATTGAACTTAAACTGGTGCGGCCTTCGGGCTATGATAAATGATATTTGGTGCGGCCTATATGGGTATGATATTTGGTGCGGCCTATATGGCTATGATATTTGGTGCGGCCTATATGGCTATGATATTTGGTGCGGCCTATATGGCTATGATATATAGTGCGGTCAGCGATGACTATGACTTATGGGACAAAACTGTATAAGAGTTAATCGTTATTATTCTCTTATTTATGTGTAATATTATTTGTTGATTACTCATTGGGCTTTATAGCTCACAGTTTATTTGATATGTCCCTGCAGGTGAGCGTGATCCCGCAAAAGGGAAAGATAAAATCCGTGACTGAGGACTAGGATTGTGAAGTGACAGCCCGGCTTAATGGATGTATAATATATAATTATGTTGTAATCCTTGATACACTTGTATCTGTGTGTGTTAACTAATACCCCTAAATCTATGGTTTGATTGTAAAAGATATGGTTTGAAAAATAAAAAAATTTTAAGGGGTGTTTTGTTAATAAGTCGGGTGTTACAGTGCACCTGTTATAGGGTTAATGAACTAAATATGTAATAAACTTTGGTGTTTGTCCATATTTAGGTATTCATGTTTTTTGACATGTTCATAATAATGTAATATTACCTATGATTACCGGTATGTTACATTATTATAAACAAGTCTAACAAGTATACTGGTCACATGTGTACGAAAAAAACATTGTTACCTAAACGTAGACAAAAACCAAAACCTATTTATTATATATAAAAAATGCCCAATTTTTTATGTTTAGTTATTGAATTTTTATTTTTTTTAGAAATTAACCTCTTGAGCGGTTTTTACATCATTTTCGAATTATATCAATAATTAAATGTTTTATCACATGTTGTGTAAAACCGGAAAAATGGCTTATTTGAAAAAATCTTTAAAATTTTAGTGGTATTAAACACATAAAAACGATTATAGGCAAAAGGTGTAAAAAATAGTAAAGTAATATTACATTCATCTTGTTCACTGCTTCATCCTAATTCATGTCATTTTAAATGAACAATCGAGTCTTCGAGGTAAATATAGTGAACAACGAGTCTCTTGAAGTTATGTGAAACGATGATTTCATTGGCCTTAATGCCCGACGAAATTATATATATTTTAATTTGTTATTTCAAATTAAAAGCGCTAAGATCTAAAAACATTTATATTTTAATATAGAAGTATTTAAAAGCATAAAAACAATTAAAGAGTTTTTCTTCATATGTAATATTACCTTATTATGAACAGATCAAACAAGCATACTGCTCAAATGTGTAAAAAAAACATAATTACCTAAATATGGACAAACCCCAAAGTTCGTTACCCATTTAGTTTATTAACCCCCTATTGTAATAGAACAATGCATGTCTCGGGTTATCCGTCATCTAATTGAACAAAGCTCTATTTATTTGGACTGTAAAAATAAAAAGATAAGATTTTATAGCTAATAGCTTCATATATACATCAAACAAGTTAACCCAAAAAACTATAAATATATGCAATTCCATTATATGAGTCTTTATACATTAAATCATAATGTGCTAAATGTAATTTAATTTTTTTCAATTTTGGGCTCAATTTCAAATTGTCTTGTGGTATTAGGGTGGTCATACCGAAACCAATTAACACACTCCCTTTTAATCCACAAAACCTACTTGAATACTATTTGATTATCGGATGGTTTGGGTAACAAGCAGAAAACTAATAACCTAAAAAACCACAAAACAATCCGATGCTCACAGCTAGTTGTTTTTGGTTGAAGATATAAGTCGTAAGTTTCATTTTCAAATTGTTTTTCAACTATGTTTTTATTATAATTTGAATCTTGACTGCAAGTGGCCCATATGATTCTTTTTTAGAAATACCATCTTTTTCTTTAATTGTAAAACCTACAACCTATACTCCTTTTTAGCCTATTGTTCTCAAAGAATTACCCATACTTGTACCAAATTTCTAACTAAATATGACTATAGTACTACAATTTAACCAAAATACCCCTTCAAAACGTTCTGCTTTTGAAAATAAAATTAACATGATTTGCTTGGACATTGTTTCAAGATCTTTTGCACAACAAATTAATTCCTTGAAATATATATGGTTTAAAGAAGCCCCCTACTGCGGTATCCAAATAGAAATTGAGCAAACGATAATAAGTGAATGCTACGCTAATAACCAAATGCTAGCTCCAAGGGATTGACACTTAAGAGGATCATGGCCCATGATCTGTTAAGAAAAAGATTTTTATTATAAACCTAATAGCACAAAAACCCTTATACTTGTATCTTAAATAATTATGAGGCTTAGATATATACTAGGCTTGGGCTCTCATCCACAGGCGTCACATGGGGCTTGGGAACACTACCATGGCCTAAAAGAAAGAGGCCTAATAATTCCCTTAAAGCCTCAATTAGTTATCCAACTACAACAAGCGTAAAACTCATGTGTTCCTCCCAAGTAGAGGTGCACATTTACCGGTTAAAACCGGTTTCGGTTAAAATGAGAACCGGTTTTTGATATAACCGGTTTTGGCTTGACCGGTTTCGGGTAAAACCGGACCGGTTTAGGCCGGTTTTTTTGGTTTGGAATGTATAACCGGTATAACCGGTTTCGGTTAAAACCGGTTAATATATAACCGGTTCCGGTTAAACCGGTAAAAAAACCGATTTTAATGAATTAAATCTTTAAAAATACAAAAAAATACTAAAAAATACTATAAAAATACATAAAAATTTATATTGTCTTTGGTTATGATATACAATAAGAAACAACAATTTTTGAACTTGAATAACATTGATTGAAATTGAAATGAAAAAAACAAACGTGAACGACCAAGTACGTATTATAAAAAACTAGGAATGATAGTTTTCGAATAACCGAGGTTCAACATCGAAAAACCTAGGTCAATCTCCAACACATTAGATAAACTAGGAATGATAGTCTTCATCTAGAAATACCAAAGTTTTAAAATTCAAATTACATAAACGTCAATAATAATAATAGTAGGAATTATAGTCTTCAACTTTGTCGTCTTCAAATCTTCAAGCTTTTAATCCGAAAATTCTTCAATCTCACCCTCATCAACTTCGGTCGTTGGAGGTGATATCCCCATTGCAACTTCTTCTTCGTGGATATACTCTTCCACCGGTGGTAAAAGCGGCCCTTCGAGCGAAACGCAATGTTGTATCCTTTCGACGCCATCCAAGTAGTCCTTCAAGCAAACGCATACTTCCATCGATTCGGCCGTGAGTTTGGACCTTCTTTCCGTGATGACCCTGCCACTAAAAGAAAAAGCGGATTCCGAAGCTACCGTGGAAGCTTGGACGGTTAGTAAATCGCGGGCCATGGCGGCTAGAATCAGGAATTGCACTTCCTTTTCTTTCCACCAAGCCAAAATGTCAAAGTTTTGAAATTCTTCGACGGTAAAGTGGGCTAAAAAGTTTGTGGCCATATAATTGCCCAATTCGCTACTTGGGGCGGAAGTACGTTGGCGTTTTGTGGCATCCTCCATCAAAGTGTTATAAAGATTTATGTTAACGTTTCTTCCCGATGAAGATGAACCGGCCATACCTCTACGAATATGATCAACTATTACATTAGTTGGTTGACCATATTTGGTAGCGTACATTTCAAATAATTTTTTGAAAGAGTCATTGAATTTAAAAACTTGATTTTGAACGAAATTTGGTTCGAGTTCACTTAATCCCAAGTTTTCATAAATTTGCCCCATTAAAACGTTTACACCACCCACATTTATAGTCGGGTTTAGGGCGGCGGCACATGTGAAGACTAAAGGCAATTCCCGAAAATATTTTAAAAATTTGCTTTTCATAGCAATAACCATATTTTGAAACAATGTGCTCGAAGAATACTCGAAATTTGCCATTTTTTCCGTCATAAGAAAAATTTGAATTAAAACCAACGGACTCGTGGGATAGTAAACGCCCGACAACAAAGTTGTTGCCTCCTTGAAAATTTGTAGAAAATGTGTTAGTTCTTGAAGCAAATTCCAATCCGATTCGGGGATTGAAACCGATCGACGTTTTTCAACAAGTATTTCGTTAAACGCATTAAGTGTGAGTTTTTGACGTAAAATGCTTTCAAACATAAAACAAGTTGAGTTCCATCTTGTGGGTGTGTCAAAGTTAGGGCCTAAACATGGTTCGTTACATTGTGCACAAAAAAACCGGTAATTTGTTTGTCGTTGGTTACTTGTGCCATAAATTGTGGTTAAAAGATTTTTAAATTTTGTACGTAAATCATCACAAACTTGAAGCCCGGCTTGCACACTTATATTTATAATATGTGCAATACATCGGGTATGAAAAAAGTCGCCATCTAAAATTGGTTTTAGTCTTAATTTCATTCGATTGATGGCGTTTGTGTTGTTTGACGCGTTATCGAGGGACATAGAAAAGACTTTATCGTCTATTTTATATTCCGCCATAACGTCCAATAATATTTTTAATAAGTTTGCACCGGTATGTGGATAACCAAATAATTTAAAATCTATTGTCCGTTTCATCATTAGCCAACTATCGGGATGAAACCAATGAGCGCTAACGGCTAAATATGAATTTGCATTTCCGTGGGGGGCGGTCCAAACGTCACAAGTTAGCGAAATCAAATTTTTGTAGTTTGCAAATCCTACAATTATTTCGGATTTCGCTTTGGCCCAAAGTGCAATAGCATCACGTCGAAGAGTAGTACGACTTACAGCGGAGTATCGAGGTTGAAGTTTCGTTTTGATGATTTCCGTAAGCCACGGGTTGTCGAAGTGGTCGAATGGAAGTGCTTCTTGGATGACAAACTTGGCAAAGGCTTCTCTTACGGCATCGTTGTCGTACACAAATAAAGCGCCGTCCGATCCAATTGTAGTTTGCGACGGATCGGTACTAGTTTGTTGGAGCGCTTTGCAACCACTACTTATATGTGCCCTCAACGTTGAGTTGCTCGTTGACGAATAAAACCTCCCACATTTCTTGCACCGAGCTTTTTTCGCACCATCTCTCATAACACAATAATCGAAATTCGACCAAACATCGGCGGATCGCGTTGTGGTTTTGATTTCCGCTACATCATCGTTGGTATAGTTTCGTGTTATTCCCGAAGTACCAACGGAAGCGGAACCGGTAGCGGAACATGACGAAGCCATCTTGAAATTGTTAGAAAATAGGTTGGGAATGCGAAAAACGTCGATATTTGTGAGCGTTTTTTGCGGGGTGTTGAAACCAAATGAACCAACATCTATTTATACTAACAAATGAGGGGTAAAATGGGTATTTTTGACTTTATAACGGCTATAAACGGCTATAATCCGAGCAAAAGAAGCCAAAATCACACATTTTCCCGTTTTTTAACGGCTAGGAAGAAAAACCGGAAAAAACCGGTTATTTTCCGGTTAAAAAACCGGTTAAAGAAAACCGGGTCAAAAAACCGGTTCGCGCAAAGGAATGTTAACCGGCTCATAACCGGCGGTTCGGTTAAACCGGGCCCGGTTCTTGGATAACCGGTTATTGGAAAAACCGGTTTGGTTATTATTTCCGGTTTTTAAAAAAACCGGTTACGATGTGCACCTCTACTCCCAAGTCATTTATAGATTTACTAGTATCTCTATGTGTGCGGCCTAATAGGTTTAGATAATGTTGGTATCGAAGTTAGTGTGTTATACCATAGGCATATATTCCAAAAAAATAATTATGCATTACTTAAGGAGGTATTTCCGTACAATTCAATGTAATTGGATGAAAGTCGTGATATATGTAAGATCTTAATCCCGAAAAGTCAAGTTCTGAATATTAAGGAGTCAAAGTGTAAATCCCGGAACCAGGTATCGAGTGGACAGCATTTAATAAGAGGACAAAAGTGAGAAAATGACAAAAAAAAAAATTAGCTGCGCTAACTCTATGGTTAGCGACGCTAATTGGTCAGATCCGGGTTTGTCGCAATTTTCAGCCTGGACGCGATAGTGACTTTGCCTGGGACTGCAGTTAGCGATGCTAACTTTAATGTTAGCGCCGCTAATGTCGTTTGGGCGGGGTAAAACCACATTTTCGGGGTTTTAAGTCATTTTTAAGTGTAGAGCTCGTTGGAGATCCGTTTTTCTTCATTCCTAGCCCCTGGAAACACCATTGAACACTCTCTCAAGCTTTCTCTTGTGTTCTTGGCTCATGCAATGAAGTTGTGAAGGTTGTTGGAGGAAGAAGAAGGAAACAAGGTACTCAAGAGGGTGGTGCTTGGAAGGAATCAAGCCTCTTGCTGTCTCTGGACCATTGTAAGTGTTTAAGACCTTGTTTTCCTTAGATATTTGTTGTTAATGGAGTTATGAAGTCGTTTCCAAGCTTTTCAAGACAATGATGGCTCCATATCTTGGATGAAGGTGGGATTTAGAGACTAAGGATGAGTTCTTCTCCTTTTAGTCTCTGAATCCTTGAGAAAAACCCAAGCCTAGTCTTAATGTGGTTGTGGATGAAGTTTTAAGTTATTAATCTTCATTTTGGAACTAGATTTGTCACCATGAGCTTGTTTGGCAAGGATTGGTGGGTTAAGTTACGTTTTTATGAGTTATTGGACTGTTGGGGACAACCTCTGGAAGTTATAGCTTCTGTCTTAATGGATTACGCACTTAATGGAGATTTGGGCTGAACAGGGGAGTTAGCGGCGCTAACTTCGTCTGTTGACTTTGACCGTTTACCGTTGACTTTTTGAACAGTTTGACTTTTGGTCAAACTTGAGGGTTTTGGATGTCGGTCTTATAGGATTCTTCCATTCGGGATTTAGAAAGTTCTAAGTGAGGTTTATCCTTGTTAGGAAGTGCGTATTGACGGGAGCTGGGGGCACTCGCTTGGAGTGCTGTCTAGCTTAAGGTCGTGAATCAGGTGAGTATTCTCACTATACTATGGGTGATGTTACATGCGCATATAGTCTTTATTACTTTGCGTAATAATGTGATTATTTGTGCTTGACGTGTTTGCTGATGAAAGTCGATGACTGCGGACTATGGGCCGACAGTACCGGTGAAAGCCGATAACGATGTTTGCCGGTGAAAGCCGATGACGATGATTGCCGGCGAAAGCTGATGTCGATGTTTGCCGGCGAAAGCTGATGACGATGATTGCCGGCGAAAGCCGATGACGATGGTTGCCGGCGAAAGCCGATGACGATGTTTGCCGCCGAAAATCGATGACGATGTTTATGAGATGGATCGTATGATATTTTTGGGGAACTGACTAAGCTTTGTGCTTACCCTTTTACCCTAAATGTTTTTCAGGTAATTATTGACTTGAGTTTGGAGCACGGTGCGACTGTACCGCGTCTGAGGATTTCAACGATTAAAGTCTTCCGCTGGGTGATGGTTGTAAACGTTTTGATAAATACGTTTTATATGTTTAATATCTAAGTTTTAATTTGAATGGTTTTTAGTTGACAAACCTTTTTATGTATTTAAATCGCTTTTAAAAATGAAAAATTTATTACGTAATTTGGGACGTTAGGGTATATTGAGTTCGTTGATGAATATTATGTCCTTCACCATGAATTTGAAAGGATCACGCATGGAGAGATATGTAGGCTAACGTTTATATTATTTAATTGAGAAATATATTATTGCCCTTCCAAAATATGATTACATATTAAGTTATAAGAACTAAAACTGATTCGATCTCTGGAACTAATAACTTCCCCCCACAAGAAAGAAATCACTAAGGTTCAATTAACAGTTAATAACACATGTGACAAGTACAAATTTGGATTATAACAATAAGGACTCCCTAATTACTTTCATGTACGTGTTCTAGTTGTGGGAACTATTTTTTTTTTTTTTTGGAACCGACAATTTTAACACCTTGAGGGTATTCAACCTTGCAACCCAGGGCGGTTGGCAATTACCTATGGCGCAAAGCCTTTCCCCTCCACCTGTTTTTCGCCGACCAGGGAACTCCACATGGGGTTAGTTGGAGTCGAACTCCAGACCTTCCCCCACATGGGGTTAATTGTAGGAACTATTATTTGCAAGGTTTACGTGATTCGATCTTTGGAACTAATAACTTCCCCACAAGAAAGAAATCACTAAGGTGCAATTAACAGTTAATAACACATGTGACAAGTACAAATTTGGATTATAACAATAAGGACTCCCTAATTACTTTCATGTACGTGTTCTAGTTGTGGGAACTATTATTTGTAAGGTTTACGTGATTGTAACTTCTCAAAATCAGGACATTAGATTGATATGAAAATCGATCTTACAAACGAAGATATAGAAGTATAAGTATTCATGGAATTGTTAGACTACTATGTTTCATGAGGGCAATAAGCAAACTCATGTAAAATTTATGAAGTTATTGTGTGATTTAAGGCAAAATTCGAAACAATGTATCGAAAGTTTTAATGTCATGTTGTATTAGGATCAATAAATGTGTTAAATTGGATCCATATAAAAACACTTTAGTGTTATGCAACTATTTTAACTTAGATGTTTATGACATAGTTGGATCCATGAGACACGATACCTCAAAAATACTATATCCAGATGGTTAACGCAAAAAAGTGAATTTGACAAGATGCCTCAACAAGGAGACTTGTACATGGTATATTCGTAATTACATGTGTCTAATGTTTTTTTTTTTTTTTTTTTTTTTTTGTGAATTCATTGATAAACGTCGTATTTCTTAATGTGATATAAGTTCTAAAATGGGAGATCAGTTGTGTTAACGCAATTCTAGAGAAATCCAATCATAGCGACTCTCGTAAAACCGAGACTACTCTGATATTGGTCAACAATTATTAAAGAATAGAGGATAACAAATTTGTCAAATAAAATGCTTAGAATCATCACACATGTGTTATGTACATAATAAGTTGTACTAATGCACTCGACTTAACTTATGCAATAAGCAGTTTGAATACATATAGCAAATATATGTATCACATACATGGATATGGTTGATATCCTATTGCTCTAACATAAAATATGATTGGATATGAAACACTCCATGTAAACAAATATTTGAACACTTTTGCATGTGTCTTATGAGAAAGTAGCATATAAATATAATTAGCTGGAGTATTATAAAGGTGTTGACGAGATATTTCTGATGATATATTTTCATTAAAAGAAATACGTATTTCATTTTTTCTATTTTATGCATAATAACATATCAGACTTTCATATATGGAACTATTCGTCCTTAATTTGTATAATTGTATGTGAATCCTTCAGCGACATATAAAGTGACAAAACCATGGCAGAAGAGAGGCATTCATGTATTGTAAGTGGCTACCTTTTAGTAAAAGACACTTCCAAATCAGCGATGAAGATAAGTATCGCCAACTGCACACATGTTATTGCTCACCAACTTTGAAACGAGCTTTTAACCAACCAAATAGCAACATAGTTGTCGCAGGGTTATTGGAACTTAAATTGGTTTATATCGTTAAAAAATGACGATTCACATTTATCGCATAGTTGAGGTAACCGGAAATAT
Source organism: Cichorium intybus (assembly GCA_023525715.1). NCBI lineage: Eukaryota > Viridiplantae > Streptophyta > Magnoliopsida > Asterales > Asteraceae > Cichorium > Cichorium intybus. The sequence goes on from CM042010.1 coordinate 113,556,527, forward strand.
GAGTCGAGTAAGTTTAATGAATAAAAAGTGGGTTTTGCGTTGAAACAATCAATAAAAAATAAAGCTAATATTGATAATAGTTAATTTTTTATATTATTGTGAAGACATTAACCTCTGGATATATGTTTTTAACGAAGTTGTTTGTTAAATGATTTAGCGACGTCGTCACCTTTTGTGTGATGCTAATTTTTTGGCAGCTCTTAATCAACGAGGGAGATATGTGTTGCTAATCCCATATTTTATTTCCCACCAGACCGGCGTACGTTTAACCAACCAAATAGCAATGGACTTTCATGGGCTAGGGACGGAATCATAGTTACATGAAAACGGAACGTTTCGGTTCGTGGAACGGGAACGGGAACGGGGATCGGCAGTAGTCGCGTATCGATAGCAGCAAAATTACGTCAAAAAAAAATTCAATTTCAGTGAAATTGGCGTACCGAATCGATTGGAACGACGAATTCGATTGACTGGATGGCGATTGCAATTGATTAGGATCTTCGATTTCACTTGATTTGGATCGGAGAATGAAGAAGTGCCGATCACGTTTTCATAGCGTACGGAACGGCTATGAACCCGTTTTTGGAACACACGATCCGGAACGTAGAACGAGGGGGGGGGGGGTCACGTTTTCATGTAACTATGGATGGAATAGCGAGGGACTATGTTAGCCACAAAATATTTGCTACTGACGTTGCTAGCGGCGGAATGGCAACAGACGATGTTACTGACGGGTTTGTTGTTTCTTGGTTTCACGATGGATCAGCATAGATAGCTTTGCGATAGATGGGCGTCGCCTATTTAAATGGTTTTTAAATATGATATTTTTAAGTTTATTTTGGGTATATATGAAAATTTCCCTTCTTTAAAAACCTTATAAAATTACAGTAAACCCATATTGGTCGCTAATGCTATCAAAAAATTAATTGTATGTAACAAACCCAATTTGACTACCGGCAACGAACTTAAATCTAGGAAAACCCAACCCAATTTTAGAAGATGTATACCGAAAGTTATGCATGTGGGATTGGTTTAATTGAAAAACTGATAAACCGTGACTGATTTGCTCAACTAAGACTCTGTGAATTCTTACGTGATTACAGAAATCCATTTGTTCGTTCGTTTAGGAGGAACGCAAAATAATGTTGAAATAAAGCAACTACATTATCATGCTATGATTATATAATCATCTCATCTCAGCTAATGAATATGGCTGTATAGATTAGCATATGGAAATGACAGTTCAAATTCATTAAGCTTGGAAATATTCATTCATATTTGCATAACTACTAATCAATTTACAAAATATAACATATAAACAAACTGAAACTTGTTGAAGTGTTCGTTGCGTACAAGTCGAGATAATTTAATTAACTGTCCGGACCAATGTTTGAACACTTATACATTTGTCTTGTGAGAATCTAGCATATAAATATAATTAGCTAGAGTATTAAAAAGGTGTTGACGAGATATGTCTGATGATATATTTATTATAAGAAATACGTATTTCATTTTTTTTTTGGTTATATGCATAATAACATAACAGACTTCCATATATGGAACTATCCGTCCTTAATTTGTATGTGAATCCTTTAGCGACAGATGAAGTGACGGAACCACGGCGGAAAAGAGGCAGCCATGTATTGTAAGGTGGCTATCTTTTAGTGAAAGACACTTCTAATCAGCGATGGAGATAAGTGGCCCAACAGGATACATTTTATTGTTCAACAACTTCCAACCGAGCTTTTAACCAACAAAATAGCAACATAGTTGTCGCAGGTTAATCCGAACTGATATTGGTAAAAAGTGGTGAATCACATTTATCACACAGTTGAGGTAACCGGAAATATGAGTCGATTAAGTTTGATAATGAATTAAAAGTCGGTTTTTCTTTGAAACACTGGATTAGAAATAAAGCTAATATTGATAATAGATTATTTTTATATTATTGTGAAGATATTAACCTCTGAATTTACATTTTTCTCTAATTTGTATGTGAAATAATTTAGGGACTCGGTCACGTTTTGTGTGATGCTAATTTTTTGACGGCTCTTAATCGGCGAGGGAAATTTGTATTGCGAATCCCGTGTTTTATACCACTTTCAAAACCTACATATGTTTAACTAACCAAATAGCAATGGACTTGTAACGAACCAGGGAAGGAATAGCGAGGGACTGTGTTAGCTACAGAAGATTTGCTACTGATGTTGCTAGTGGCGGAATGGCAACGGACGATGCCAGTGACGGGTTTGTTGTTTATTGGTTTTCACGAGATGGATTAGCATAGATAGCTTTGCGATAGACGGCCGTTTTAGAAACGTCATAAGTTACAGGAAATCCATATTCTTCGCTAATGCTCTTAAAAGATTAATTGTATGTAACAAACCCAATTTGACTATTAGCAACGAACATAAATCTCGGAAAACCCAACCCACTTTTAGAATATGTAAATTTGAATGTTATACACATGTGAGATTGTTTTAATTGAAAAACTGATAAACCATGACTGATTTGCTCAACTAAGAAGCATGAATTCTTACGTGATTACAGAAATCGTTCGTTTAGGAGGAACGCTAAATAATGTTGAAATAAAACAACTACATTATGATGCTATGAGTATACAATGATGTCAGCTAATGAATATGGCTGTATAGATTAGCATATGGAAATGACAGTTCAAATTCAGTAAGCTTGGAAATATTCATTCATATTTGCATAACTACCAATCAATTTACAAAAAAAAATGGATATGGTGGATTTAAACCCACGAATCAAGACCTCTGATTTCGACCTCATGATGGTCAAATTTACAATGCTGGAAGCTGTTTTTTTCAGGGAAATTATATTCTTCCTCACTGTTAGTTTCCAGGAACGAAGTTGGTGGCATAAGCCCATGCGTTGTTTGTGACGGGATCGGCGATGTGGTCCGCAAGGTTTTCTAGTGGACCTTTTCCGGTGACTATGGCTTGAACAAAGAACCCAAACATTGAAAACATAGCTAATCTTCCGTTCTTAATCTCCTTCACCTTCAACTCTGCAAAAGCCTCAGGATCCTCAGCTAAGCCCAAAGGGTCAAAGCTTCCTCCTGGGTACAATGGATCAACAACCTCCCCAAGGGGCCCACCGGCAACTCTATAACCTTCAACAGCACCCATCAAGATCACTTGTGTAGCCCAAATTGCCAATATGCTCTGTGCGTGGACCAAGTTGGGGTTACCCAGATAGTCAAGCCCACCCTCACTAAAGATTTGGGATCCTGCCTTGAACCACACAGCTTCACCGAACTTGACGCCATTGCGGGCTAGTAGCTCGGGGAAAACACATCCCAAAGCTCCTAGCATGGCCCACCTACAATGGATGACCTCAAGCTCACGGTTCTTGGCAAAGGTCTCAGGATCAGCTGAGAGCCCGGCTGTGTCCCACCCGTAGTCTCCAGCGAATTCTCCGGTTAGATATGATGGAGCCTCACCCGAGAATGGCCCCAAGTACTTCACTCTGTCAGGGCCATACCATGGGCTTCCTGATGAAGCAGTCTTGGGCTTTGCTGCTGTTTTCCTCATTGTGACCCTTCCATCACCAGAAAACTCTGAGGTGGATGGAGCAACCTTGATGGCCTGCCCGGCAAACGAAGGAGACGAGAGAGCCATTGTTGAAGCAGCCATGTGTTTACGAACAAATTAAAGATTGAGTTATCTTTGTGTAGTTGAGCAAATGAGGAGAAGAGTTGGTGTAGGAACTGGGAAGTTAGTCTGGTATTATATAGGTTATGTATGGATATGGAGACACGTTGATGATATCCATATCATCTCTGTTATTGGCCTGGCTTAGTTTCTAGATTTCAGTTTTGGCGGTTTCTATTAGTTTCTAGATTTCAGTTTTGGCGGTTTCTAATTTTATCAATCAGGTCTCATGCGCCCCTCCCACGATGAGCCAATAAGAAATGTGGTTCAGATTTCAACCAATTTGGTCCACAATTTTCCTGCAGACTTTCATTCTCTTTTAACTTTTTCCCAACAATAATCTTTTAATAAACAATTTTAACTTAGAATATTTTATTTGAGCAATATTTCGTTTAGAATTGCCTCTTTGAGTAAGGTTTATTTTTATCTTGATCTACACAGAGGAATTTTCGATGTTTATTGTTATTAGGAAAATACTAATATCTTCTAATTAAATAATCAAATGATTAAAAAAGAACTTGTTAACCTTTTGCTATGCATGTTATATGTTTTAACTTGTTTTAAATTAAATATGCTACGAATACATAAGAAGACTTAATATAAATTTGCGACAGACAAATACAGATTTGAAAACATATTATAATCAATTGATCGAAAAAAACGGAAGTACTTTGCTGGCACTGAAAGGATATGCAAAACAAACTCTCTCAGCATGATATTCCCAAATAAAGAAATCACCGAACACATAGAAAGAAATTTACATCTTTACGTATAAACTGGGGATGAGCATACCTGCTAGATTTCCCATTACCATTTCATACTCATGTCATTGTACCCGTTTAGTTCCAAGACCCTCACTAATAACGCTTAAACTCAAAATCATGTGTTCATAATATCTATGCGAGTCAACACTTCAAGTAATCGGTAAAACACCTACCAGCTTAGAGGGCGTTAAAATTATCCCCAACTAAATGGCATTCTCTCCTCGGAATCTCCATATTAAGCTTATCTGGGGTATCTCGTTCTCGTATCTTCTTTGACTTCCAACAAAAATCATTTCTAGTTTGATTTGAGTTTGTGTTTTGACGAAAATACGCTTGGGTATTTTCTTTGTATGTATAACTTATAAGATAGAATGATGAATACAAAATGACCACACTGCATGAATTTTTTTTATTGGGGTGCATCTTCTACATCATAAGAAATATGTAGCACCCCAAATATAAATAGTGTTACAAGTATTTAGTATGGTATTATGGAATTGTATGTCGGAAATGTTGGCTTTTCTATTTGTGTAATTTCCATTACATTAACTACAAGGCTACAAGTGTAAGCACGGGAGGGGAGTAATAAAGATGCATTAGAGTGTCTACATACACGACAAGATTTCATGCATGGGAAACTACTCCACACAAATCCATATGTGTTGGCAGATATTTGCAGCTCTGGACGTCTGCAGTGAAAGCGAGTGAAGTATTCGTGGAGAGGAATTATACATTCAACACTTTAAAACCATCAAGTCCCTATTTGTAAATAAATGCAGTAGCTCACGAGGATCGGTGAACCTCTATCTTCGGGGAGTTGATCTCCATCTGTCTCCTTGTTCTTGCTGTCACAAGTGTTGTTTCGACAAGGGAACATCTCTGATTTTTGTCATGTGGCCATGTCGATATGGTTAAAGGTGTGCAATATTCCTTCTATCTGGTACATTCCTTCTTAAGGTCTCCTTGGTTAAAATAAGAAGATAAAGGATTTCCAAAATATGAGATTTGACGTCCATGTGATTCTTAGCACCTTTTGGTCGATTTGAAGATATAAAAGGGGGGGGGGGGGTGGTACGACGTTTAAGGAGTCTGAGCAAAATCTGATGCACCGTTTGATTGAACTATGATTTGTTGTTTTAGTTGAATTTCTAAAAGATAAAGAAAATCTAGATTCGATTGGGTCGTTTAGTTGCATTGTCCGTACTAACCTATATCGAATTTGTGAATGCGAGTTTTGACTAGCCCTTTGCTAGGCCTCAGAAATTACAAATTTTAAAGTTTATTTTCATTCAAAAACTCAATATATGAATATATGTCCATTTAGGTTTTTTTATTATTAAATCAATTATTATGTCACTTAATTCTTATGTAATAGTTTTTTTGAATCGTTTTTTTATAAATTAACTAAGTGTACTCGTAAGCATAATAAAGATATATGATTTCAAATGTCTCATTTCAATGTAAACCGATAATAGTGGAGAACATAAAATATCAATGTATCTTTAAAATAAAATTGAACGTATAAACCATCTGGAAATCGTTAAAGTATTCGTTGCATAGAAGGCGAGATAAATGCATCTCTCCAATATAATATTTCAACAGTTTTGCATTTGTCTTGTGAGAAAGTAGCATATAAGTATAATAAGCTAGAGTGTTATACTGGTGTCGACGAAATATTTCTGATGGTATGTTTATAAAAGAATGCATATTTCATTTTTCTATTATATGCATGATAACATAACGGAATTTTATATATGGAACTATTCGTCCTCGAGTTGTATCTTAATCCTTTAGCGACAGATGAAGTGACGGAATCACGGTGGAAAAGGGGCACCCATGTACCGGAAGGTGGCTACCTTTTAGCGAAAGACACTTCCAAATCAGCGATGGACATATGTGTCGCCAATCGGATACATTTTATTCTCACCAAGTTCGAAACGGGCATTTAACCAACCAAATAGCAACATAGTTGTCACAGGTTAATTGGAACTTAAATTTATTAATATCCTTAAAGAGTGATGATTCACATCTATCACATAGTTGAGTTAATCGGAAATATGAGTCAAGTTTGTCAAAGAATTAAAAGTTTGTTTTGCATTGAAGCTGTGAATTAAAAAAATGCATGTATTGATAATAGTTTATTTTTATATTATTCAGAAGATATTAAAATCTTACTATATATTATTCACAAAGCTTTATGTGAAAAGATTAGCGACGGAAACGAGGCTGTCATGATATGTATGATGCTAATTTTTTGACACCTCTGAATCAACAAGGGAAATATGTGTTGATAATGCCATGTTTTATTTCCCACAACCACGAAACCGACGAATGTTTAACCATCCAAACAACAATGAATTTGTCACGGACCGTGGACAGAACAGCAAGGGACTATGCTAGCTACCAAAGATTTGCTACTAACATTGCTAGCGCCGGAATGGCAACGGACGATGTTTGTGACGCGCGTTTGTTGTTTATGGGTTTCACGATCGATAGATTAGCATAGATAGTTTTGCGATAGATGGCCGTCGCTAATTTAACCGGTTTTTCTTTAAAAACCTCATAAAATTAGAGTAAATCCATATTATTCGCTAATGCTACTAAAAAATTAAACGTATGTAACGAACCCAATTTGACTATTGGCAACAAACATAAATCTAGTAAAACCCAACCCAATTTTAGAAGATGTATATCGAATGTTATACATGCGAGATCAGTTTAATAGAAGAACTGATAAACCGTGACGGATTTGCTTAACTAAGACGCATGGATTCTTACGTGATTACAGAAAGCGTTTGTTCTTTCGTTTCTGACGACCGCCAAATAATGTTGAAATAAAGAAACCACATTATCCTACTAGGATTATATAATCATGTCAGCTAATGAATACGGTAGTATAGGTTAGGATATGGAAACGAGAGTTCAAATTCAGTAAGCTTGGCAATATTCATTCATATTTGCATAACTACTAATCAATTTACAAAAAAGGATGGATATAGTGGATTTAAACCCACGAATCAAGACCTCTGATTTGGACCGCATGATGGTGAAATTTACAATCCTGAAAGTTGTTATAGTCACGGACATTATATTCTTCCTCGGTATTAGTTTCCAGGAACGAAGTTGGTGGCATAAGCCCAAGCGTTGTTGGTAACGGGATCGGCGATGTGGTCCGCAAGGTTTTCCAGTGGACCTTTTCCGGTGACTATGGCTTGAACAAAGAATCCAAACATTGAAAACATAGCTAATCTTCCGTTCTTAATCTCCTTCACCTTCAACTCTGCAAAAGCCTCAGGATCCTCAGCTAAGCCCAAAGGGTCAAAGCTTCCTCCTGGGTACAATGGATCAACAACCTCCCCAAGGGGCCCACCGGCAACTCTATAACCTTCAACAGCACCCATCAAGATCACTTGTGTAGCCCAAATTGCCAATATGCTCTGTGCGTGGACCAAGTTTGGGTTACCCAGATAGTCAAGCCCACCCTCACTAAAGATTTGGGATCCTGCCTTGAACCACACAGCTTCACCGAACTTGACGCCATTGCGGGCTAGTAGCTCGGGGAAAACACATCCCAAAGCTCCTAGCATGGCCCACCTACAATGGATGACCTCAAGCTCACGGTTCTTGGCAAAGGTCTCAGGATCAGCTGAGAGCCCGGCTGTGTCCCACCCGTAGTCTCCAGCGAATTCTCCGGTTAGATATGATGGAGCCTCACCCGAGAATGGCCCCAAGTACTTCACTCTGTCAGGGCCGTACCATGGCCTTCCTGATGAAGCAGTCTTGGGCTTTGCTGCTGTTTTCCTCATTGTGACCCTTCCATCACCAGAAAACTATGAGGTGGATGGAGCAACCTTGATGGCCTGCCCGGCAAACGAAGGAGACGAGAGAGCAATTGTTGAAGCAGCCATGTGTTTACGAACAAATTAAAGATTGAGTTATCTTTGTGTAGTTGAGCAAATGAGGAGAAGAGTTGGTGTAGGAACTGGGAAGTTAGTCTGGTATTATATAGGTTATGTATGGATATGGAGACACGTTGATGATATCCATATCATCTCTGTTATTGGCCTGGCTTAGTTTCTAGATTTCAGTTTTGGCGGTTTCTATTTTTATCAATCAGGTCTCATGCGCCCCTCCCACGATGAGCCAATAAGAAATGTGGTTCAGATTTCAACCAATTTGGTCCACAATTTTCCTGCAGACTTTCATTCTCTTTTAACTTTTTTCCAACAATAATCTTTTAATTAACAATTTTAACTTAGAATATTTTATTTGAGCAATATTTCGTTTAGAATTGCCTCTTTGAGTAAGGTTTATTTTTATCTTGATCTACACAGAGGAATTTTCGATGTTTATTGTTATTAGGAAAATACTAATATCTTCTAATTAAATAATCAAATGATTAAAAAAGAACTTGTTAACCTTTTGCTATGCATGTTATATGTTTTAACTTGTTTTAAATTAAATATGCTACGAATACATAAGGAGACTTAATATAAATTTGCGACAGACAAATACAGACTTGAAAACATATTATAATCAATTGATCGAAAAAAACGGAAGTACTTTGCTGGCACTGAAAGGATATGCAAAACAAACTCTCTCAGCATGATATTCCCAAATAAAGAAATCACCGAACACATAGAATGAAATTTACATCTTTACGTATAAACTGGGGATGAGCATACCTGCTAGATTTCCCATTACCATTTCATACTCATGTCATTGTACCCGTTTAGTTCCAAGACCCTCACTAATAACGCTTAAACTCAAAATCATGTGTTCATAATATCTATACGAGTCAACACTTCAAGTAATCGGTAAAACACCTACCAGCTTAGAGGGCGTTACAATTATCCCCAACTAAATGGCATTCTCTCCTCGGAATCTCCATATTAAGCTTATCTGGGGTATCTCGTTCTCGTATATTCTTTGACTTCCAACAAAAATCATTTCTAGTTTGATTTGAGTTTGTGTTTTGACGAAAATACGCTTGGGTATTTTCTTTGTATGTATAACTTATAAGATAGAATGATTAATACAAAATGACCACACTGCATGAATTTTTTTATTGGGGTGCATCTTCTACATCATAAGAAATATGTAGCACCCCAAATATAAATAGTGTTACAAGTATTTAGTATGGTATTATGGAATTGTATGTCGGAAATGTTGGCTTTTCTATTTGTGTAATTTCCATTACATTAACTACAAGGCTACAAGTGTAAGCACGGGAGGGGAGTAATAAAGATGCATTAGAGTGTCTACATACACGACAAGATTTCATGCATGGGAAACTACTCCACACAAATCCATATGTGTTGGCAGATATTTGCAGCTCTGGTCGTCTGTAGTGAAAGCGAGTGAAGTATTCGTGGAGAGGAATTATACATTAAACACTTTAAAACCATCAAGTCCCTATTTGTAAATAAATGCAGTAGCTCACGAGGATCGGTGAACCTCTATCTTCGGGGAGTTGATCTCCATCTGTCTCCTTGTTCTTGCTGTCACAAGTGTTGTTTCGACAAGGGAACATCTCTGATTTTTGTCATGTGGCCATGTCGATATGGTTAAAGGTGTGCAATATTCCTTCTATCTGGTACATTCCTTCTTAAGGTCTCCTTGGTTAAAATAAGAAGATAAAGGATTTCCAAAATATGAGATTTGACGTCCATGTGATTCTTAGCACCTTTTGGTCGATTTGAAGATATAAAAGGGGGGGGGGGGGGGGTTGGTACGACGTTTAAGGAGTCTGAGCAAAATCTGATGCACCGTTTGATTGAACTATGATTTGTTGTTTTAGTTGAATTTCTAAAAGATAAAGAAAATCTAGATTCGATTGGGTCGTTTAGTTGCATTGTCCGTACTAACCTATATCGAATTTGTGAATGCGAGTTTTGACTAGCCCTTTGCTAGGCCTCAGAAATTACAAATTTTAAAGTTTATTTTCATTCAAAAACTCAATATATGAATATATGTCCATTTAGGTTTTTTTATTATTAAATCAATTATTATGTCACTTAATTCTTATGTAATAGTTTTTTTGAATCGTTTTTTTATAAATTAACTAAGTGTACTCGTAAGCATAATAAAGATCTATGATTTCAAATGTCTCATTTCAATGTAAACCGATAATAGTGGAGAACATAAAATATCAATGTATCTTTAAAATAAAATTGAACGTATAAACCATCTGGAAATCGTTAAAGTATTCGTTGCGTAGAAGGCGAGATAAATGTATCTCTCCAATCTAATATTTCAACAGTTTTGCATTTGTCTTGTGAGAAAGTAGCATATAAGTATAATAAGCTAGAGTGTTATACAGGTGTCGACGAAATATTTCTGATGGTATGTTTATAAAAGAATGCATATTTCATTTTTCTATTATATGCATGATAACATAACGGAATTTTATATATGGAACTATTCGTCCTCGAGTTGTATCTTAATCCTTTAGCGACAGATGAAGTGACGGAATCACGGTGGAAAAGGGGCACCCATGTACCGGAAGGTGGCTACCTTTTAGCGAAAGACACTTCCAAATCAGCGATGGACATATGTGTCGCCAATCGGATACATTTTATTCTCACCAAGTTCGAAACGGGCATTTAACCAACCAAATAGCAACATAGTTGTCACAGGTTAATTGGAACTTAAATTTATTAATATCCTTAAAGAGTGATGATTCACATCTATCACATAGTTGAGTTAATCGGAAATATGAGTCAAGTTTGTCAAAGAATTAAAAGTTTGTTTTGCATTGAAGCTGTGAATTAAAAAAATGCATGTATTGATAATAGTTTATTTTTATATTATTCAGAAGATATTAAAATCTTACTATATATTATTCACAAAGCTTTATGTGAAAAGATTAGCGACGGAAACGAGGCTGTCATGATATGTATGATGCTAATTTTTTGACACCTCTGAATCAACAAGGGAAATATGTGTTGATAATGCCATGTTTTATTTCCCACAACCACGAAACCGACGAATGTTTAACCATCCAAACAACAATGAATTTGTCACGGACCGTGGACAGAACAGCAAGGGACTATGCTAGCTACCAAAGATTTGCTACTAACATTGCTAGCGCCGGAATGGCAACGGACGATGTTTGTGACGCGCGTTTGTTGTTTATGGGTTTCACGATCGATAGATTAGCATAGATAGTTTTGCGATAGATGGCCGTCGCTAATTTAACCGGTTTTTCTTTAAAAACCTCATAAAATTAGAGTAAATCCATATTATTCGCTAATGCTACTAAAAAATTAAACGTATGTAACGAACCTAATTTGACTATTGGCAACAAACATAAATCTAGTAAAACCCAACCCAATTTTAGAAGATGTATATCGAATGTTATACATGCGAGATCAGTTTAATAGAAGAACTGATAAACCGTGACGGATTTGCTTAACTAAGACGCATGGATTCTTACGTGATTACAGAAAGCGTTTGTTCTTTCGTTTCTGACGACCGCCAAATAATGTTGAAATAAAGAAACCACATTATCCTACTAGGATTATATAATCATGTCAGCTAATGAATACGGTAGTATAGGTTAGGATATGGAAACGAGAGTTCAAATTCAGTAAGCTTGGCAATATTCATTCATATTTGCATAACTACTAATCAATTTACAAAAAAGGATGGATATAGTGGATTTAAACCCACGAATCAAGACCTCTGATTTGGACCGCATGATGGTGAAATTTACAATCCTGAAAGTTGTTATAGTCACGGACATTATATTCTTCCTCGGTATTAGTTTCCAGGAACGAAGTTGGTGGCATAAGCCCAAGCGTTGTTGGTAACGGGATCGGCGATGTGGTCCGCAAGGTTTTCCAGTGGACCTTTTCCGGTGACTATGGCTTGAACAAAGAATCCAAACATTGAAAACATAGCTAATCTTCCGTTCTTAATCTCCTTCACCTTCAACTCTGCAAAAGCCTCAGGATCCTCAGCTAAGCCCAAAGGGTCAAAGCTTCCTCCTGGGTACAATGGATCAACAACCTCCCCAAGGGGCCCACCGGCAACTCTATAACCTTCAACAGCACCCATCAAGATCACTTGTGTAGCCCAAATTGCCAATATGCTCTGTGCGTGGACCAAGTTTGGGTTACCCAGATAGTCAAGCCCACCCTCACTAAAGATTTGGGATCCTGCCTTGAACCACACAGCTTCACCGAACTTGACGCCATTGCGGGCTAGTAGCTCGGGGAAAACACATCCCAAAGCTCCTAGCATGGCCCACCTACAATGGATGACCTCAAGCTCACGGTTCTTGGCAAAGGTCTCAGGATCAGCTGAGAGCCCGGCTGTGTCCCACCCGTAGTCTCCAGCGAATTCTCCGGTTAGATATGATGGAGCCTCACCCGAGAATGGCCCCAAGTACTTCACTCTGTCAGGGCCGTACCATGGCCTTCCTGATGAAGCAGTCTTGGGCTTTGCTGCTGTTTTCCTCATTGTGACCCTTCCATCACCAGAAAACTATGAGGTGGATGGAGCAACCTTGATGGCCTGCCCGGCAAACGAAGGAGACGAGAGAGCAATTGTTGAAGCAGCCATGTGTTTACGAACAAATTAAAGATTGAGTTATCTTTGTGTAGTTGAGCAAATGAGGAGAAGAGTTGGTGTAGGAACTGGGAAGTTAGTCTGGTATTATATAGGTTATGTATGGATATGGAGACACGTTGATGATATCCATATCATCTCTGTTATTGGCCTGGCTTAGTTTCTAGATTTCAGTTTTGGCGGTTTCTATTTTTATCAATCAGGTCTCATGCGCCCCTCCCACGATGAGCCAATAAGAAATGTGGTTCAGATTTCAACCAATTTGGTCCACAATTTTCCTGCAGACTTTCATTCTCTTTTAACTTTTTTCCAACAATAATCTTTTAATTAACAATTTTAACTTAGAATATTTTATTTGAGCAATATTTCGTTTAGAATTGCCTCTTTGAGTAAGGTTTATTTTTATCTTGATCTACACAGAGGAATTTTCGATGTTTATTGTTATTAGGAAAATACTAATATCTTCTAATTAAATAATCAAATGATTAAAAAAGAACTTGTTAACCTTTTGCTATGCATGTTATATGTTTTAACTTGTTTTAAATTAAATATGCTACGAATACATAAGGAGACTTAATATAAATTTGCGACAGACAAATACAGACTTGAAAACATATTATAATCAATTGATCGAAAAAAACGGAAGTACTTTGCTGGCACTGAAAGGATATGCAAAACAAACTCTCTCAGCATGATATTCCCAAATAAAGAAATCACCGAACACATAGAATGAAATTTACATCTTTACGTATAAACTGGGGATGAGCATACCTGCTAGATTTCCCATTACCATTTCATACTCATGTCATTGTACCCGTTTAGTTCCAAGACCCTCACTAATAACGCTTAAACTCAAAATCATGTGTTCATAATATCTATACGAGTCAACACTTCAAGTAATCGGTAAAACACCTACCAGCTTAGAGGGCGTTACAATTATCCCCAACTAAATGGCATTCTCTCCTCGGAATCTCCATATTAAGCTTATCTGGGGTATCTCGTTCTCGTATATTCTTTGACTTCCAACAAAAATCATTTCTAGTTTGATTTGAGTTTGTGTTTTGACGAAAATACGCTTGGGTATTTTCTTTGTATGTATAACTTATAAGATAGAATGATTAATACAAAATGACCACACTGCATGAATTTTTTTATTGGGGTGCATCTTCTACATCATAAGAAATATGTAGCACCCCAAATATAAATAGTGTTACAAGTATTTAGTATGGTATTATGGAATTGTATGTCGGAAATGTTGGCTTTTCTATTTGTGTAATTTCCATTACATTAACTACAAGGCTACAAGTGTAAGCACGGGAGGGGAGTAATAAAGATGCATTAGAGTGTCTACATACACGACAAGATTTCATGCATGGGAAACTACTCCACACAAATCCATATGTGTTGGCAGATATTTGCAGCTCTGGTCGTCTGTAGTGAAAGCGAGTGAAGTATTCGTGGAGAGGAATTATACATTAAACACTTTAAAACCATCAAGTCCCTATTTGTAAATAAATGCAGTAGCTCACGAGGATCGGTGAACCTCTATCTTCGGGGAGTTGATCTCCATCTGTCTCCTTGTTCTTGCTGTCACAAGTGTTGTTTCGACAAGGGAACATCTCTGATTTTTGTCATGTGGCCATGTCGATATGGTTAAAGGTGTGCAATATTCCTTCTATCTGGTACATTCCTTCTTAAGGTCTCCTTGGTTAAAATAAGAAGATAAAGGATTTCCAAAATATGAGATTTGACGTCCATGTGATTCTTAGCACCTTTTGGTCGATTTGAAGATATAAAAGGGGGGGGGGGGTTGGTACGACGTTTAAGGAGTCTGAGCAAAATCTGATGCACCGTTTGATTGAACTATGATTTGTTGTTTTAGTTGAATTTCTAAAAGATAAAGAAAATCTAGATTCGATTGGGTCGTTTAGTTGCATTGTCCGTACTAACCTATATCGAATTTGTGAATGCGAGTTTTGACTAGCCCTTTGCTAGGCCTCAGAAATTACAAATTTTAAAGTTTATTTTCATTCAAAAACTCAATATATGAATATATGTCCATTTAGGTTTTTTTATTATTAAATCAATTATTATGTCACTTAATTCTTATGTAATAGTTTTTTTGAATCGTTTTTTTATAAATTAACTAAGTGTACTCGTAAGCATAATAAAGATCTATGATTTCAAATGTCTCATTTCAATGTAAACCGATAATAGTGGAGAACATAAAATATCAATGTATCTTTAAAATAAAATTGAACGTATAAACCATCTGGAAATCGTTAAAGTATTCGTTGCGTAGAAGGCGAGATAAATGTATCTCTCCAATCTAATATTTCAACAGTTTTGCATTTGTCTTGTGAGAAAGTAGCATATAAGTATAATAAGCTAGAGTGTTATACAGGTGTCGACGAAATATTTCTGATGGTATGTTTATAAAAGAATGCATATTTCATTTTTCTATTATATGCATGATAACATAACGGAATTTTATATATGGAACTATTCGTCCTCGAGTTGTATCTTAATCCTTTAGCGACAGATGAAGTGACGGAATCACGGTGGAAAAGGGGCACCCATGTACCGGAAGGTGGCTACCTTTTAGCGAAAGACACTTCCAAATCAGCGATGGACATATGTGTCGCCAATCGGATACATTTTATTCTCACCAACTTCGAAACGGGCATTTAACCAACACTACTAGAAAACTGGGGGGTTAGCCACGCACATTTGCGTGGCTGTTGTGTGGCAAAAGCCGAATAGTGACGCAATAGCCACGAAAACTGACCTGTGGAAGAACCCTTTGTGTCTAAATTGTAGTGACGCTTTAGCCACGCAAATTTACCACGCAACTACCACGCACAGTTTACCACGCATTAGCCACGCCATTTTAACACACAATAGCCACGCGAATTATCCACGCCATAGCCACGAACAATTAGCCACGCAATAATCCGGAAAATTTGAAATCGCAATATCCACACAAATTTAGCCACGCAATTTCCACACACCGTTAGCCACGCAATTTCCACAAAAAATTAGCCACGCAATTTCCACACACCGTTAGCCACGCAATTTCCACACACCGTTAGCCACGCAATTTCCACAAAAAATTAGCCACGCAATTAACACACTAACTTAGCCACGCAATTGCCACACACAGTTAGCCACGCAATTACAACAAACTTTTAGCCGCGCAATTTCCACAAAATATTAGCTACGCAATTTCCACACAAAGTTTAGCCACGCAATTTCCACACAAAATTAGCCACGGAATTGCCACACAAAATTAGCCACGCAATTACAACGCATTACGTTTTTTTTTTAAAATACCAGAATATTTTTTTTAATTCCAATTTTTTTTGTCATTAACCACATTTGACAAAACACACACACACACACACACACACACACACACATATATATATATATATATATATATATATATATATATATATATATATATATATATATATATATATATATATATATATATATATATAAACAATATATATAAACAACGAAACTAATTAAAACACAACTAATCAAATATTACGATAAAGTTTGTTTAACATTCTAAAAAAGTCAAATAAGAAATACCACGAACCACGTCTAATTGTTTCAAAAACATTCTAAAACGTCAACTTGTTTAAAAAACATACAATTAAGAAGGACCCGGACCACGTTGACTCATTTGTCGCATCATTTCTTCCAATTTTTTTTGAAACTCATCTTGCGACTGTTTTAGTCTTTGTTCCATTTGTTGTTGTTGTTGTTGGAAATTATCGACCATTTGAGCTTGACTTTGTTGCAAATTTTCCACTTCTGCACGTAAGCTCATGATCTAAAAAATAATAACATATTATTAGTTTGATCTATAATAACAACATACAATCAATTTTAAACTACAAAAACACACTTTATATTGGCAATCCATAAGAGCAACATAGTTTTGGTCAAACATTTTGTTTTCATCCATAATAGCATTCTACTTTTTGTTTTCATCCATAATAGCATTCTACTTTTTGTTTTCATCCATAATAGCATTCTACTTTTTGTTTTCATCCATAATAACAACAAACCTTTAAATTACATAATAACAACAAACTTTTTCTTTTCATCCATAATAGCATTCTACTTTTTGTTTTCATCCATAATATCAACAAACTTTAAATTACATAATAAAAACAAACTTTTTGTTTTCATCCATAATAGCATTCTACTTTTTGTTTTCAACCATAATAGCATTCTACTTTTTGTTTTCATCCATAATAGCATTCTACTTTTTGTTTTCATCCATAATAGCATTCTACTTTTTGTTTTCATCCATAATAGCATTCTACTTTTTGTTTTCATCCAAAATAGCATTCTACTTTTTGTTTTCATCCATAATAACAACAAACTTTTTGTTTTCATCCATAATAGCATTCTACTTCACTTTATTATCTACAATAACAAGAAACTTTATTTTTCATCTTATATTAAACATAATGCATATAATGAATAAGTTTACCTCTTGTTGCGACTGCGCATCAGAGGTCGATCCAGACGCGGAAGAAAATGAACCGGTCACCGTGTAGTAGGGATCGGATTGTCCTATCCCAAATGTTTGGTCACCTCTCCGGCGACCGGTCTTCTTATATATGCATTGTTTCCACACCTCGGGATCATCATGCATCTCGCTTGGGTTATCCTTATACTTCTCAGCGAGACACTCGACATAAAAATCCTACAATTACGGAATTACCAAAACAACATTACCGATGTGCAAAAAATCAAGGCATACAATCAATAAAAGTGATGGATATAACTTACATATGCTTCCTGAAACGACTTCGAGGTGAACTCTAAATTGTCACGCTCCCCTTTATTTATATACCTGTCCTTTGTTTCGGCAGTTGCATGGGTCTGTACATATACATCTAACCAAGAGGGCTTACGACCCAGCTTCACTTCCTACATAAACAACAAAGTATAATTGTAGTTAGTGTTCAAAGAAAATATATTACTAAACAATAAAGCATGATCACTTACCAATCTGTCACGGTGTTCGGCGGTTCCGATGCTGCCACCGGTATGTGATGATATAACCCCCGACTCATCAGTAGAACTGCGGTTTTTCTTTCCGGTGGCAGACTTCTTCTTCCATTTTTCTGTGTCCCAATGCTGCAAAAAGAAAGAAAAGATGTATAATAAAATAAAATGGAATAATATTAAATAATAATAATATATAAATTCGCTTACGGCACACATTTGGTGCCACACAGGTTCTGCTATATCCCGAGGACGAAACTCCCGTAAGATACCAAACGAATCGTTTATCTCTCCAACAGCTCGACCGCTGTCACGTGCCATTTGTAATGATTTTTTTCTACATTTGCGTAGCCTACATCTATAGCGATTCTTGATGACATTTTTAAAACCAACAAATATCGCTTCTTCCTCACGAGGATCCCACTGGTATAAAGTCTGTAAAGATGACAACTAAAGTTAGAATTGCAAAGTAAAAATGAATGAGCATACTACAAATTAAAATTTAATATATTACCCGAAGAAGCTCAAATACTTTACGGAGAACGACCTCGGGGACTTCCTTAACTGTCATCCAACAGTCTTCTACGCACTGTAAAAATAAATCGGTCATCTTCGTGTGGACGTCATGGAGGATCTCCGCTCGAAGAGATGTCATGCTGCGGTGCGAAATTCCGTGGCTCTCGATTATGTATCGTCTCAACCGTCGGATCAAAATACAATGAACAATATGTAGCGAGTTCATTCACTAGATGTTCATTGACGATTGAACCCTCAACCCTTGCCTTGTTCCTAATTCTTCTTTTTATTAAGCCAAGCTTCCTATATTTACAAAGTATTGAGATTATGTTACGAATATTGAAAGGAAATTTGAAAATGTTATAATATTATAACTTTGTGATTACCTCTCGTACTGATACATCCATCTATATTGTACCGGACCACCAACGATAGCTTCATCAGCTAAATGTATCACCAGGTGCTCCATGGAATCAAAGAAACCGGGAGGGAATATTCGTTCCAACTTGCAGATGGTTTGAACGATGGTGCTTCTCATCTTGTACAAGTCTTGCAGATGCAAAGTTTTCGAGCACAACACTCGAAAAAACATGCAAAGCTCTGTTACGGCCTCATATATCTCTTTTGGAATAAAGCCTCTAATAGCAAGTGGAAGCAGCCGCTGTAAAAATACGTGGCAGTCATGGCTTTTGAAACTATAAAAAGTACTATCCACGGTGTTCACACAGTTCCCTATATTTGATGCGTACCCGTCGGGAAACTTGACTTTTTTCAACCATTTACACACTTTTTTAACATCATCCTTTTTCAATGTGTAATCTCCCCTATTTTTTGTAGGGTTCAGATTGTTGTGGCGCACGGGGTTTAGAATTGGCCGGTGACACAGAATCTCGATATCCTTCCTTGCCTTCATATTGTCTTTTGTTTTTGAGGTGCCCATAAGAGTGTTAAACAAGTTTTCAAACACATTCTTCTCAACATGCATCACATCAAGGTTGTGTCTGACCAACAGGTGACGCCAATATGGAAGCTCCCAAAAAATGCTCTTTTTAAACCAGTTATGTGTATCGCCAAAACCTTCTGGTTTTTTATACTTTAGACCAAAAGGAGTACCATGGTAGACAGTGCTAAAATGTTGGACAGTCTCCCATATTTCATCTCCGGTTGGGTACGGAACATCTACAACACGCTTCTCCGTCTTGTTTTTCAAAAAATTAACGGTATCACGTCGGAAAACGTGTCGTTTGGGTAGATATTTCCGATGACAGTCAAACCAACATGGTTTCTGTCCCACGTGAAGACGGAATGATCCTGATGTCTCCATACAGTATGGGCAAGCTAAAGGACCATGTGTGCTCCATCCGGATAGCATTGCATAAGCAGGGAAGTCACTGACTGTCCACAAAAGAACAGCTCTCATCTGAAAATTGTCCCTTCGATGGGCATCATAAGTTTCAATGCCATAGGCAAACAACATCTTCAATTCCTCCACTAACGGTTGTAGAAAAACATCTATATTCTGGCCGGGATTCTTCCGCCCAGGAATGATCACAGGAAGTTGAATGTACTGGTGTTTGAAAGCCAACCAAGGAGGTAGGTTGTAAACCGTGATAAACACCGGCCAACAAGAATACGGGCTCCCTTTTGAATTGTTTGGACTGAACCCATCGGTACACAACCCGAGACGGATATTGCGTGTCTCTTCTGCAAAATCAGGATAGATATCGTCAAAATGATTCCAAGCCTGACCTTCACTAGGATGTATCATCTTTTCTGGATCAGCTACATGATCTGAGTGCCAAGTCAGATGTTTGGCCGTCTTTCTTGAGTAGAACAGCCTTTGAAGTCTCGGTCCAATCGGCATGTAAGTCATCACCAAATTGGGGACCTTCGTCCCAGTCGCCTTGTATCTACTTACTTCACATACCAAACAACGATCCCTTTCAGCAAACTGTCCCTAAAATAGCATGCAATGGTTTTTACATACATGAATCCGTTGTGAAGGCAACTGTAGTGGCTTCAACATTTTCTTGGTCTCGTAGAAGTTGTTGGGAAGCTTCTCGCCAGTTGGTAGACTGTCTTTAATTATTGGAACCAGTCTATCAAATGCCGAGTCTGAAATGTTGTTTTCTGCTTTCCAATTCAACAATCTACTAGTGGTGGAGAGCGTTGAAGCTTTTTTACACCCGTCCCACAATGGCTCACTTGCTTGTTTCACCATATTATAAAATGTTTGGGCCCGTTCATTTGGGTCTTGCGGTGTTGGTTCATAATAAGGAACCTCAGGTTGGTGCATGCTTTCGATAACCATCTGTTCGTATCTAGGACGGTCTCCTACATCTTCATCAATGTCTTGAGCTGTTTCAGGGTTTGATGGGTTTGAGGATTGACCTGCTTCTCGTATCGAATGTAATTCGCCGTGTGCATACCATATAGAATAGTTATTCATGAATCCATTTCTAAACAAATGCTCTGTAATCGTTATCGAATTTTTGAAATGACGATTTTTGCACTTCCCACACGGACATCTAACTTCCAAAACCTCTATCCCATCTTTAATGCTATGTTGGACGTTTGGTGCGTTCTTCAAAGCAAAATCCAAGAAATATTTGATATAATATTGAAAGTCAGGATTGATTCGACCATTCCTAGTGAGTCTCTCGGTGTACATCCACGCTCTATTAGACGTCATTTCCAACTCTATATATATATATATATATATATACAATGTAAATAATATAACATCTCAGTTTTTAATAATTGTAAAAAAACTAAATATTTTAACATATTAAGTTAACAATATATAGGTTTTTGTAACATAACACCATATTTTTAACAATTTATATACATTTGTAACAATTTATAACAATTTCAACCATTTTTAACAATTTATAGCATTTTCAATAAATTTTAAAAATTCATACCAATATCAAACAATTTGTACCTAATTACAACAACTTATACCAATTTCAACAATTTATAAGAATTTATATCGATTTCTTTCCGTATTTTATACCAATTTCAATAAACTCAAACAAGTTAAACATAATTGTAACTAACTTCTAACACTCCGTACCAAATCAACATCTTATACCTAAATAACAATCAATTCAACAAATTCAACAAATTATAACAAATTATACCTAATTACATCAATTTATATCAAATACTATAAATTTCAAACAATCAATTTTTTAAAAAATTCAACATAAAATTGAACAATATAATGAATACATCAAGCAAATCAACATCTTATACCTAAATAACAATCAATTTGAACAAATTCAACAAAATTTTGAAAGTTAGGGTTTTACCTTTTGGATGAAAATGGAAGAATGTGGAGCTCTCTTGAGGAAAAGGAGATGGGGGAAGTGAACAAGAAGCAACCGGCGGTGGTTACCTCCGAATTACACCGCCGATCGGCGGTGGGAGTCCGGCGGAGAAGAAGTTGGCTCGAGCAAAACAGTGTGGCTGGAGTCGGGCGGAGAAGAAATTCGATCGAGCAAAACAGGAGCAAAGGAACAAGAAGCAACCGGCGGTGCTTACCTTCGGCCGGCGATGAAGCTTCGGTGGAGGAGAAACGTCCGTCGGAGGGCAGCGACGACAGGAGAGACCGAGAGAGCCAGCGTCCGTTTTTTTTTTTTGTTTGGAATGATTTGGTCGATCGCGGGAGCCGGGATGGAGTAAAGACTTGGCCAGCTGGTCATGGTATCCGGTGGCTAAAGTGTGGCTGTTTAGCCACGCAATTTCCACGGACCGGGGTATTTTCTTTAATGCGAAATGTACAATAACTTACTGCGTATGCGGAATAGTCATTAAAGCGTAAACGGTGGCTAATGCGTTGTTGTTTAGCCACGCAATAACAACGGCCAGCGATATTTTATTTATTGCAAACTTTACAACACCTTAATGCGTGAGCGGGAAAATCATTTAATTGCATTTGGTGGTTAAAGCGTGGCTAACGGCTAATATATATATATATATATATATATATATATATATATATATATATATATATATATATATATATATATATATATATGTATATATATATATATATATATATATATATATATATATATATATATATATATATATATATATATATATATATATATATATAAATAAAAGAAATGGAAAACAATTATTAAAATATCTCATTATTATTATTATTATTATTATTATTATTATTTTAACACCTTGAAAAGAAATGGAAAACAATTATTATACACCTTGAAAAGATAACGTTTGAAATGAACAACGGGTTTGGAAGGTGTATACGCTTGTGTAAGTCGAATTTACGTATAAACGGAGAAATATAAAGATAATAAAGTATAATAAGGATGTACAAAAAATGAACCAAAAAAAATAATTTTTGGCCTTCAAAAAACAATAAATACAAATACAGTCGTGGTAATTGCGTGGCTAATTAACAACGCAGTAGCCACGCACTGTCTGGTTGTGTGGTAAATGTGTGGCTAATTAGCCACGCAATATCCACGACTGCATTTGTATTTTTCGTTTTTTGAAGGGTAAACATTATTTTTTTGTGTTCATTTTTTACACATCGTTATTATACTTTATTATCTTTATATTTCTCGGTTTATACGTGAATTCGAGTTACACACAAGCGTGTACACCTTCCAAACTCGTTACTCATTTCAAGTTTTTTCCTTTCAATGTGTATAAACGTATGTAGTTTTAATACACCAATACATTGATGGACACACACACTCATACTTATATACACTCATTCTCATATACACTCATACTTACACTCATACTCATGATTGTATGTGTATCAATGTGTTGGTGTGTTAAAATCACAGGTGAAAAGATAACGTTTGAAATGAACAATGAGTTTGGAAGGTGTACATGCTTGTGTGTAACTCGAATTCACGTATAAACCGAGAAATATAAAGATAATAAAGTATAATAAGGATGTGTAAAAAATGAACCCAAAAAAATAATGTTTACCCTTCAAAAAACGAAAAATACAAATGCAGTCGTGGATATTGCGTGGCTAATTAACCACACATTTACCACACAACCAGAGAGTGCGTGGCTACTGCGTGGTTAATTAGCCACGCAATAGCCACGACTGTATTTGTATTTTTTGTTTTTTGAAGGCCAAAAATTATTTTTTTGGGTTCATTTTTTGTACATCATTATTATACTTTATTATCTTTAAATTTCTCCGTTTATACGTAAATTCGACTTACACACAAGCGTGTACACCTTCCAAACCCGTTGTTCATTTCAAACGTTATGTTTTCAAGGTGTATAAGCACTTGTGATTTGAATACACCAACACATTGATGTGCATACATACATACTCATAGACACACACACACACGTAATATTCATAAAATTAACAATAATAATAAAAATATGAGACTAATAATAATAATAATAATAATAATAATAACAATAATAACAATAATACCAATAATTAATTATACGAAAGAGATGTATTGAACGAAAACGAAAAAATAATACGAAAATGAAAACGAAATAAATAATAATATTAATAATATTAACAATAATAATAATAATAATAATAATAATAATGAGACTAATAATAAAAATAATAATAATAATAATAATAACATCAATAATTAATTTTTCGAAAGGGTTATATTGAAAGAAAGGGAAATACTGAACGGATGAGGCTTATAGCCGAAGTGGTAGTTGATGTTCCCCCCCACAGAGGAGACCAGGGTTCGAATCCCGGCTCCCATTTTTTTCGATTTTAAACGTTGCGTGGTAGATGCGTGGCTGTTTAGCCACGCAATTACCACGGCCTGGTGTGTATTTTCTTTAATGCACAATGTACAATACCTTAATGCGTATGCGGAAAAGTCATTAAAGCGAAAACGGTGGCTAATGCGTTGTTGTTTAGCATCGCAATAACAACGGCCAGGGATATTTTATTTACTGCAAACTTTACAACACCTTAATGCGTGAGCGGGAAAATCATTTAATTGCATTTGGTGGCTAAAGCGTGGATATATATATATATATATATATATATATATATATATATATATATATATATATATATATATATATATATATATATATATATATATATATATATATATATGTATATATATATATATATATATATATACATATATATGTATATATATATATATATATATATATATATATATATACATATAATACCAATAATTAATTATACGAAAGAGATGTATTGAACGAAAACGAAAAAATAATACGAAATAAATAATAATAATAATAATAATAATAATAATAATAATAATAACAATAATGAGACTAATAATAATAATAATAATAATAGCAACAATATTTAACCACGCCATAGCCACCAACGTATTTAGCCACGCCATAGCCACCAACGTATTTAGACACGCAAAATTTGCGTGGCTATTTAGCCACGCAATAAACACAGTTTTTCATTTATCTATTTTAGCCACTCTTTTACCACGCATTCAGTGACTGCGTGGCTATCGCGTGGCTAAGTTTGCCACGCTATAGACACAGTTTTACATATATCTATTTTAGCCACTCTTTTACCACGCATTCAATGGCTGTGTGGCTATCGCGTGGCTAAGTTTGCCACGCAAATACAACGAATTTATGATGCGTTGAGATTCCGTGACAAGTGCGTGTCTAAAGTTGGGGTGTAGTTGATGCGTGGTAATTGCGTGGCTATTTAGCCACACAAAATTTGCGTGGCTATTTTTCGTGGCTAAATAGCCTGTTTTCTAGTAGTGCAACCAAATAGCAACATAGTTGTCACAGGTTAATTGGAACTTAAATTTATTAATATCCTTAAAGAGTGATGATTCACATCTATCACATAGTTGAGTTAATCGGAAATATGAGTCAAGTTTGTCAAAGAATTAAAAGTTTGTTTTGCATTGAAGCTGTGAATTAAAAAAATGCATGTATTGATAATAGTTTATTTTTATATTATTCAGAAGATATTAAAATCTTACTATATATTATTCACAAAGCTTTATGTGAAAAGATTAGCGACGGAAACGAGGCTGTCATGATATGTATGATGCTAATTTTTTGACACCTCTGAATCAACAAGGGAAATATGTGTTGATAATGCCATGTTTTATTTCCCACAACCACGAAACCGACGAATGTTTAACCATCCAAACAACAATGAATTTGTCACGGACCGTGGACAGAACAGCAAGGGACTATGCTAGCTACCAAAGATTTGCTACTGACATTGCTAGCGCCGGAATGGCAACGGACGATGTTTGTGACGCGCGTTTGTTGTTTATGGGTTTACGATCGATATATTAGCATAGATAGTTTTGCGATAGATGGCCGTCGCTAATTTAACCGGTTTTTCTTTAAAAACCTCATAAAATTAGAGTAAATCCATATTATTCGCTAATGCTACTAAAAAATTAAACGTATGTAACGAACCCAATTTGACTATTGGCAACAAACATAAATCTAGTAAAACCCAACCCAATTTTAGAAGATGTATATCGAATGTTATACATGCGAGATCAGTTTAATAGAAAAACTGATAAACCGTGACGGATTTGCTTAACTAAGACGCATGGATTCTTACGTGATTACAGAAAGCGTTTGTTCTTTCGTTTCTGACGACCGCCAAATAATGTTGAAATAAAGAAACCACATTATCCTACTAGGATTATATAATCATGTCAGCTAATGAATACGGTAGTATAGGTTAGGATATGGAAACGAGAGTTCAAATTCAGTAAGCTTGGCAATATTCATTCATATTTGCATAACTACTAATCAATTTACAAAAAAGAATGGATATAGTGGATTTAAACCCACGAATCAAGACCTCTGATTTGATACTATAAGATAAAGGAAATCTAGATTCGATTGGGTCGTTTAGTTGCATTGTCCGTACTAACCTATATCGAATTTGTGAATGCGAGTTTTGACTAGCCCTTTGCTAGGCCTCAGAAATTACAAATTTTAAAGTTTATTTTCATTCAAGAACTCAATATATGAATATATGTCCATTTCGGTTTTATTTTTTATTATTAAATCAATTATTATGTCACTTAATTCTTATGTAATAGTTTTTTTGAATCCTTTTTTTATAAATTAACCAAATGTACTCGTAAGCATAATAAAGATCTACGATTTCAAATGTCACATTTCAATGTCAACCGATAATAGTGGAGAACATAAAATATCAATGTATTTTTAAAATAAAATTTAACGTATAAACCATCTGGAAATTGTTAAAGTATTCGTTGCGTAGAAGGCGAGATAAATTTAACTCTCCAATCTAATATTTCAACAGTTTTGCATTTGTCTTGTGAGAATGTAGCATATAAGTATAATAAGCTAGAGTATTATACAGGTGTCGACGAGATATTTCTGATGGTATGTTTATAGAAAAATGCGTATTTCATTTTTCTATTATATGCATGATAACAAAACGGAATTTTTTATATGGAACTGTTCGCCCTCGATTTGTATCTTAATCCTTTAGCGACAGATGAAGTGACGGAATCACGGCGGAAAAGAGGCAGCCATGTATCGGAAGGTGGCTACCTTTTAGCGAAAGACACTTCCAAATCAGCGATGGACATATGTGTCTCCAATCGGATACATATTATTCTCACCAACTTCGAAACGGGCATTTAACCAACCAAATGGCAACATAGTTGTCACAGGTTAATTGGAACTTAAATTTATTAATATCCTTAAAGAGTGATGATTCACATCTATCACATAGTTGAGTTAATCGGAAATATGAGTCAAGTTTGTCAATGAATTAAAAGTTTGTTTTGCATTGAAGCGGTCAACTAAAAAAACGCATGTATTGATAATAGTTTATTTTTATATTATTCAGAAGATGGTAACATCTTACTATATATTATTCACAAAGCCCTGTGTGAAAATATTAGCGACGGAAACGACGTTGTCATGTTTTGTATCATGCTAATTTTTTGACACCTCTCCATCAACAAGGGAAATATGTGTTGATAATGCCATGTTTTATTTCTTACAACCACGAAACCGACGAACGTTTAACCATCCAAACAACAATGAATTTGTCACGGACCGTGGACACAACAGCAAGGAACTATGCTAGCTACCAAAGATTTGCTACTGACATTGATAGCGGCGGAATGGCAACGGATGATGTTTGTGACGGGCGTTTGTTGTTTACGGGTTTCACGATCGATAGATTAGCATAGATAGTTTTGCGATAGATGGCCGTCGCTAATTTAACCGGTTTTTATTTAAAAACATCATAAAATTACAGGAAATCCATATTATTCGCTAATGCTACTAAAAAATTTAATGTATGTAACGAACCCAATTTGACTATTGGCAACAAACATAAATCTAGTAAAACCCAACCCAATTTTAGAAGATGTATATCGAATGTTATACATATGCGAGATCGGTTTAATCGAAAAACTGATAAACCGTGACGGATTTGCTCAACTAAGACGCATGAATTCTTACGTGATTAAAGAAAGCGTTTGTTCTTTCATTTGTGACGAACGCCAAATAATGTTGAAATAAAGAAACCACATTATCATACTAGGATTTGCTCAACTAAGACGCATGAATTCTTACGCAATATTCATTCATATTTGCATAACTACTAATAATTTTACAAAAAAAAATGGATATGGTGGATTTAAACCCACGAATCAAGACCTCTGATTTGGACCGCATGATGGTGAAATTTACAATGCTGGAAGCTGTTTTTTTCAGGGAAATTATATTCTTCCTCACTGTTAGTTTCCAGGAACGAAGTTGGTGGCATAAGCCCATGCGTTGTTTGTGACGGGATCGGCGATGTGGTCCGCAAGGTTTTCTAGTGGACCTTTTCCGGTGACTATGGCTTGAACAAAGAACCCAAACATTGAAAACATAGCTAATCTTCCGTTCTTAATCTCCTTCACCTTCAACTCTGCAAAAGCCTCAGGATCCTCAGCTAAGCCCAAAGGGTCAAAGCTTCCTCCTGGGTACAATGGATCAACAACCTCCCCAAGGGGCCCACCGGCAACTCTATAACCTTCAACAGCACCCATCAAGATCACTTGTGTAGCCCAAATTGCCAATATGCTCTGTGCGTGGACCAAGTTGGGGTTACCCAGATAGTCAAGCCCACCCTCACTAAAGATTTGGGATCCTGCCTTGAACCACACAGCTTCACCGAACTTGACGCCATTGCGGGCTAGTAGCTCGGGGAAAACACATCCCAAAGCTCCTAGCATGGCCCACCTACAATGGATGACCTCAAGCTCACGGTTCTTGGCAAAGGTCTCAGGATCAGCTGAGAGCCCGGCTGTGTCCCACCCGTAGTCTCCAGCGAATTCTCCGGTTAGATATGATGGAGCCTCACCCGAGAATGGCCCCAAGTACTTCACTCTGTCAGGGCCATACCATGGGCTTCCTGATGAAGCAGTCTTGGGCTTTGCTGCTGTTTTCCTCATTGTGACCCTTCCATCACCAGAAAACTCTGAGGTGGATGGAGCAACCTTGATGGCCTGCCCGGCAAACGAAGGAGACGAGAGGGCCATTGTTGAAGCAGCCATGTGTTTACGAACAAATTAAAGATTGAGTTATCTTTGTGTAGTTGAGCAAATGAGGAGAAGAGTTGGTGTAGGAACTGGGAAGTTAGTCTGGTATTATATAGGTTATGTATGGATATGGAGACACGTTGATGATATCCATATCATCTCTGTTATTGGCCTGGCTTAGTTTCTAGATTTCGGTTTTGGCGGTTTCTATTTCTATCAATCAGGTCTCATGCGCCCCTCCCACGATGAGCCAATAAGAAATGTGGTTCAGATTTCAACCAATTTGGTCCACAATTTTCCTGCAGACTTTCATTCTCTTTTAACTTTTTCCCGACAATAATATTTTAATTAACAGTTTTTACTTAGAATATTTTATTTGAGAAATATTTCGTTTAGAATTGCCTCAGGTTTATTTTTATCTTGATCTACACAGAGGAATTTTGGATGTTTATTGTTATTAGGAAAGTACTAATATCTTCTAATTAAATAATCAAATGATTAAAAAAGAACTTATTAACCTTTAGCTATGCATGTTATATGTTTTAACTTATTTTAAATTAAACGAGTGGGTCCCCGTGCTCCGCACGGGTTCCTTTTTTTCTCTTATAAATTTGAGCGAGTGTTTAAGGTGAAAACGTTTGGGGCCGATCGGTTTAAGTCCTTCGGTTGTCCTTTTCCTCTCGATCGTATTCTTTTGGGGTTTTCGTTCTTGGGTTTTTTATTTCTTCCACGTTTCGTTCTTGGGGTTCTCAAAGAACCCCAGAAGTGACGTCTCAGCCACCATAAGGAGATTATATATAAAAAGTAGACCTCAGATAGCATCATTTCATAGAAATATGTTGCTATTATGGATAAAAAATAAAGTACATTGTCTATTTTAATAGAAAGAGTAAAGTACATTGCTATTCCTTACACATAACTTACTTTTTGAGATATGGTGAATGAAGTCTTCCGAAGTCATCAAGAACAACACTGTAGTTGTTCATTGTATTTGGTCGCATTGTTGATAATTTTGTTTCGACAATCCATTTTTCAAGAGTTTCAACCTAATGAATCACAAATAAGAAAAATCCATTTCTATTTTTTTCCTTAATAGCATTGTACTTTTTTTTAAATGGCATTGTACTTTGGTAAATCCGTCAAACACTAGATTTACCAATGTACTTTGGTATTTCAAAACAGAAACCCAAAGTACATTGCTATTATGGAAACAATTTGGAAAAACAAATTTTTTTGACATATCTATTTTTTTATCGTTAATGACATTGCACTCTAGGTTTTTGTTCTAAAATACCATTATACTTTGGTAAATCTTTTAAAAACAGATTAGCCAATGTACTTTGGTATTTTTTACAAAAACCCAAATTGCATTTCTATCCATTTTAGGCACCACCATGATGTTATTAATAAGAAAATTAAAGATTATTGATTAGAATAAATAGATTACTCATTTGCAACCAATGCCGGAGTGGAATGCAATTGGATGCCAATCCCATAATGGAATGGAATTGGATTCCAATTCCGCCATGCAATGGAACTGGAAAAAAGAAATTACCATCTAAAACAGCATTGCCAACATCGGTTGCTTCAGCACGAGTTGCTCTTAAGTTGTCAGTCATGGTGTCAACCAGACGTGTAACCGCAGCTTGGTTACCAGCGATGTTACACTTATAAAGAGCTGCTTTCTGGAATAAAAACACCTGCAAAAAAAAAAGATTAATTTTTTCCTTACATCTCATTTTTTATGGAAAACAATAAATACAAAAGACAAAGTGAATATATATATATATATATATATATATATATATATATATATATATATATATATATATATATATATATATATATATATATATATATATATATATAAAAAATGAGTAATATCATTGAAGATTGCAGAAATAATAGATGCTTAAGTTATAGTTTTTCATTTCACTCAAGTGTTAAATGTAACAAATAGCAACGTACTTTCATTGAATTGTTAATTTTAGCATCGTACTTTCATTACATCATTTTACTTTGAAAAATCTACCAAGTTATATCAATGTCATTCAAATACAAAGCAAATTTCATTGTCATCATAGTATAATGTCTTATTTAGGAAAAATACAAAAGTAAAATACTATAGTTTGTTAGAATTTTCAAACTCCAATTCCTTAATAACATATAAAAATGAGAGTACAATGATGTAATAGAAAGAAATGGAAGTAGGATGGTATAATATACATGTAAACTAAACTACGATGTTACCCTTGAAATTTCAATAAGAAATTAAAAGAATGGTCGTTGTACTTTGTGGTTTTTACAGTGCTTAGTCTATGTTAAAAACTTTTTCAGTTTTAGTCCTTATTTCAAGTTTTCATGTCGACTTTAGTCCGTGAAACTTTCTGATTTTCGTCCCTATTTCAAGGTTTCGTATCAATTTTAGTTCTTATTTCAAGGTTCCAAGAACCAAAATCGATACAAAAACCTTGAAATAAGGACCAAATTTTGAAGAAAAGTTTCATTTATGGACTAAACACGGCAAAAATCATTAAGCACAGGAACCATTTTTTTAATTTACTCGAATTTTAAATGATAAGATGCTATTTTACATGGATGTAATAGAAAGAAATGGAAGTAGGATGGTATAATATACATGTAAACTAAACTACGATGTTACCCTTGAAATTTCAATAAGAAATTACAAAAATGGTCCTTGTACTTTCTGGTTTTTACAGTGCTTAGTCTATGTTAAAAACTTTTTCAGTTTTAGTCCTTATTTCAAGTTTTCATGTCGACTTTAATCCGTGAAACTTTCTGATTTTCGTCCCTATTTCAAGGTTTCATATAAATTTTAGTTCTTATTTCAAGGTTCCAAGAACCAAAATCGATACAAAAACCTTGAAATAATGACCAAATTTTGAAGAAAAGTTTCATTTATGGACTAAACACGGCAAAAATCATAAAGCACAGGAACCATTTTTTTAATTTACTCGAATTTTAAATGATAAGATGCTATTTTACATACCCATGACATGTCTCCAGTAGTTTGAAGCTCTTCAAGGTTTATCAAACTGTTCATAATCTGCAATAATAACACATCATAATCTTAAGCTATAATCCAAATACACATTGTAATTCAAGTACCTAAAATAACACAAAAATATAAACCTTTTTTGCATCTTTTTCATAAACTGCATAAAAAATATCCATCAATATTTCTCTTGTAAAGGATTTAATCTCCCCCATCGTGCCAAAATCATAATAGATTAATGATTCATCCGAATCAATAGCAAGATTTCCAGGATGAGGATCAACATGAAAGAAATTGGTTTTCAGTATCTGAAAAAACATATTAGGCATTAGAATTCATATAATAAGAAAATTCAAAAGCATGCTTTTTAACCAAAACTTGGAAACAACAAAAATGCTAAAATAGACGAATATGTACAAAGGTTAGAAAGAAGAGTCTTTAATTTGTACCTTCATAGTAGAAATCTTGAAGTTTCTTTCTTCTATGTCTCCGCCAATTATATGGAAGTTGATTCTTTGGCATTATATGCATCTTTAATTTTTTTTGTCAAAATTGAATCTCTAACAATAGAAAATGGCATGTGAAATCATGTGTAAACATAATAACCGAATCCCCAACATGACACAATGCAAGAACAATATTCACAAACGCCTGCAAGAAACAACGCGTTATAATTTTAAATTAAATGAAACAATTAGAATATACTTTATATTATACAAAGCAGAGTCGGCCAAAACTACCTGATTTCTGGTTCGACCTTTCATATATGTGTGCCAATGGAAGATACGAAATATAACTGAAATATAACCATTCATTAGAACAAATTAATTGTGAAACAATTAACATTTTAAGTAATACTCACACATCTGACGGATAAAACTTAATCTCAAGACTTCCACCAGCAACATTTCCTATCATGTTCCCATGGGGAAGTACAGCCCCCTTTATCATGTAAAAAAACAAAAAAATAATAAAAAATTCCACTTTATTGTAGCAACATCATCCGGCTTTGGTGGATAAAAAGGGCAATGGTTTCTACGAATCAACCACATGCAACACAATCGCTTTAACACGGAAAAATCAACCACTCTAACAATAAACAGTGACGATTTGGATCAGATCCGAAAGTAAATCGAAGCCAAACGACATAACTTACATGTTACAGAGCTCCGACTCAACAGAACCAACGGCGGCAAAACTTCCTTGGAAACAGTTTTATTGCAGAGATAAATTTAGTACATAATGATATATTCACTATCAGCAAGAAAGAACCAATGTATATTCATATACAAAGCAATAAGAAGAATCCATGATCATTTCTTTCCTCCAAGAAATTAATTGGATCTCAACCTTTCAAACCAACACTTGTTGGCTGCAAAAATATTAAATTAAAATATTCATTTTAAACTAAAATCTACGTTCAAATACCTTTTGATAAAGAAATCGCCGGCTAGATCACATTTATAAAGTCTGAGCCTATTTCCATCATTAACGCCCAAAACCAGAGCCATTACAAAGAAAAAAACCTATAAAATAAACATAGTAGTTAAATTAGGAAACATATGGAAAGTAAATAGGAAAACCGTGAAGGTGGAAATTCAATAGTAGGTTAGCTTGCCATGATTTAGGTTGTAATTTTTGGAAAAAACTTCTGTTAGTCGTTTGAAAAGAATGAAGCCATGTGGAAAACATACCTTCATCAACTGTGACGATTTTGTAAACACAAGTATGCTTCATAATTTTATATAGGAACTCCTCTTATTTAAGAGAAACCCTGATTGAAAAAAAAAAACATTTTTGAAGATAATTAGTATGAGATATACACTTAAACAGGTTCATCGACTTTTTGATAGTTGGCCATGGGATGGTTGGTCCGACCCTGGACTTCTTCTTACTCTATCAACAACTTTTTTTACATCTATGACATAAATTGAATTGAAGTAAAACATAGAAAAAGTAATTTCGCAATTATGAAATCTATTTTTCATCTTACATTGGGTATTTAATCTTAAAAAGTTTATTCGACAATCATCAGCAATGCAAAAGCGATCATGAGAGTAGTGGTGCCAGCGCCACCGAAATCTGAAAATACCCTAAATGAAAACCCAAAGTTCAAGAAAAAATAGAACCGACTTGTGATTTTCAATTCCATTTGATAGTCTAATACAAATATTTCAGTTCCATTCGATCGAAAATAAATTAGTTCTATTAGATGAAAATTGGATGTTCACTTACCGTTATATCAGCAAGAAAAACAGCCAGATCAGAATCGTTCAAAGAACATATACTGGGCTTTCATTGGTATCCATCGTCTGTAAAAAGATAAACATCGGACCTGGAAATCGCGCCTGGAAGTTGAAATTCAAGAACCGAACACAAAATCGATGCTAGAACACTAAAAATCGGACCTGGAAATCGCGTGTAGAAGTCGAAATTCAAGAACCTAACACAAAATCGATGGTGAAGAACTGAAATCGGACCTGGGAATCGTAACCGGAACACTGAAAATCATACCTGGAAGTCGCGTCTGCGTTTCTCCCTCCTGGTCGCAGTCCCACAAGCACGACTGTGTGTGTCGATCTCGTCTCTCCCGACTCCCCTTCTTCTTTCCCCCCTTTTGAGGTCTAAAGGTCAACCGCCAAGGCCCAGTAAGCAAACGAAAGACGCAGAAGCCAGAAAGTGCAGACGAAAAAGGGAGAATCGACAGGAAGAAAACGCAGTACACAAAATCCACACACTGTCGATCTCAGCCTGTGTCTCTGATTCGCGCATACACACCAAGGAGTCGGAGGGAGATGATGGGTCTTGAAGGAACGACGAAGGCGGTGCAGAGGAGGAATTAAGCGGTGGTAAGACGCAAATCCAGGAGATGGGTATAAAATTGGAAAACCGGATCCGGATCCGGGAGATCTGGACAAAAAAACGTGACACAACCCGAAAGAAAAATTGTAACAAATGGGAAAAAAACGTACATCGCATGACAAAAATTCACGCAATTTAATTAAAGATAAATATGCTGCGAATACATAAGGAGACTCTGTATAAATTTGCGACAGACAAATACAAACTTGATAACACATTATAATCAATTGATCGAAAAAAAACGGAAGTACTTTGCTGGCACTGAAAGGATATGCAAAACAAACTCTCTCAGCATGATATTCCCAAATAAAGAAATCACCGAACTGATAGAAAGAAATTTACATCTTTACGTATAAACCGGGGATGAGCATACCTGTTAGATTTACCATTTCATACTCATGTCATTGTACCCGTTTAGTTCCAAGACCCTCACTAATAACGCTTAAACTCAAAATCCTGTGTTCATAATATTTATACGAGTCAACACTTCAAGTAATCGGTAAAACACCTACCAGCTTAGAGGGCGTTACAATTATCCCCAACTAAATGGCATTCTCTCCTCGGAATCTCCATATTACGCTTATCTGGGGTATCTCGTTCTCGTATCTTCTTTGACTTCCAACAAAAATCATTTTTAGTTTGATTTGAGTTTGTGTTTTGACGAAAATACGTTTGGGTATTTTCTTTGTATGTATAACTTATAAGACAGAATGATGAATACAAATGACCACACAACATGAAAATTTTTTATTGGGGTGCATGTTCTACATCATAAGAAATATTTAGCACCCCAAATATAAATAGTGTTACAAGTATTTAGTATGGTATTATCACTACTAGAGAAAGGGGTATTTAGCCACGAAAAATAGCCACGCAAATTTTGTGTGGCTAAATAGCCACGCAATTACAACGCATCTGTTACACAACCTGAGACCCTAAATTTAGACACGCATTTACGACGGAAAATCAATGCATCAGAAATTCGTGGCTATGGCGTGGCTAAATAGCCACGCAACTTCCACGAAAAATAGCCACGCAAATTTTGTGTGGCTAAATAGCCACGCAATTACAACGCATCTGTTACACAACCTGAGACCCTATATTTAGACACGCATTTACGACGGAAAATCAACGCATCAGAAATTCGTGGCTATGGCGTGGCTAAATAGCCACGCAACTTCCATGAACAATGGTTTAAAGTATCAGGAAAAGGGCCGGTGGTTATTGCGTGTCTAAATAGCCACGCATCTACCACGCACTATCTGGTTGTGTGGTAAATGCGTGACTAATTAGCCACGCAATAACCACAAAGATTTTTATATTTTTCGTTTTTGGAAGACTAAACATTATTTTTTTGGGTTCATTTTCTACACATCGTTATTATACTTTATTATCTTTATATTTCTCGGTTTATACGTAAATTCGAGTTACACACAAGTGTGTACACTTTCCAAACCCGTTACTCATTTCAAGTTTTATCCTTTTAAGGTGTATAAACGTATGTAGTTTTAATACACCAACATATTGATGGATACACACGCACACTCATATACACTCATTCTCATATACACTCATACTCATGCACACTTATGCACACACACACACACACATAAACTCTTTCTATCCCTCTAATCAATACTCATGCTCATAAAATGTGTGAGTTTATGTGTATAAGTATGTATGTGTGTGTAAAGTATATGTATACATGTGTGTGTATGTGTGTAAATAATAGTATGAATGTATGTGCATCAATGTGTTAGTGTGTTAAAATTACAAGTGTTTATACACCTTGAAAGGATAACGCTTGAAATGAATAACGGGTTTGGAAGGTGTACACGTTTGTGTGTAAGTCAAATTTACGTATAAATTGGAAAATATAAAGATAATAAAGTATAATAAGGATGTACAAAAATTAAACCCAAAAAAATAATGTTTGGCTATCAAAAAACGAAAAATACAAATAAACTCGTGGCTATTGTGTGGCTAATTAACCACGCATTTACCACGCACTACCTATGTGTGTGTTAAATGCGTGGTTAATTAAACACGCAATAGCCACGCACTACCTATATATATATATATATATATATATATATATATATATATATATATATATATATATATATATATATATATATATATATATATATATATATATATATATATATATATATATATATATATATATATATATATAGTTTGTGTTTATTGCGTGGCTATTTAGCCACGCTTTAGCCACCAACAATGTTTCCTGATGCTTCAGTCAATTGTACATAATGGATTAAATAAAATACCCTTGGGCGTGGTAGATGCGTGGTAAAAAAAGAAAAAAAGAAAAAGGGCTCCAAATTGAAAATTTGGAATCGAACCCTAAAATTTCAATTCCCGGTAACCAGGTTTCGTGTCTTCCCTATTATCTTTCTCTCGATCACATAACTCTCTTCTTCCCCATCATCGACACAGGCCGTAGTCGACACCTCCGGTGGAATCGAGCCCTAACAAAAGAAACCCACCTATTTCTTTCAATTCATCAGTTCACTCGTTCTCCACTCCCTCTCCTTCTCATCGCCTAACGAGTTATCGTATTCGGTTCCCATTCGCATAAGCACGCGTCATTAATTAGGTTTACGATAACGAAGCGTTTGGTTGAGCGAACGAGGAGATGCAGATTGAAGATCTCAATTCTCAAGAATCAAGATCGCGACCTCAGCACTCCTATTTCGTAAACGCCAAACGTAAATCTTTATTCCTAAATTCCTAATTGCTGAATGTCGATAACTCCCTCTTCTGATTTCTAAATTGTCCTTCTCCTCCTCCTATTCTGATAAGTAATTCTCGGCCCTACTCCTAGTCCCAAATTCGTATTCTGATAAGTCGCTATCTTCAATTGAAGTCAAGTCAGATTTCACAACGCGACAATCAGTAGCACCGACGAGGATTCTGTTATTGGGTTGAATGTCGAAGGTCGAAGGTTTGATTTGGGGTTGCACTACTATTTCTGAAGTGAAGTCAAGTCAGAAAACTCGACAATCAGTGGCACCACCGATTTCTAAGGACTAAGGTTTGTTGTTTTTTTAATTTATGTGATAATCAATGTTTGTTTCTGAGTTGTTTTTCTGAATTTTGATTTAACCAAGTTGCTGATTTCTGAATTTTGAATTCAACTACTGAAGGTCGGAATTTTGAATTGGATATCTGATTTTTGAAGTGAAGCCGATTTGTTTATGAGGTATGTTTTTGAATTTTTTTATAATAAAAGTTAATTTTAGAGCTGGGTTATTTTCTGATTTTCGTTTCCTTAAGAATTTCTGAATATGTGTTATATTTGTTTTTAGAACACATTGTACCTGGTGGATAATGGTCTTGGTCTCGTGAAAGGAAGCTTAATGATCTGCCATGTGGCTAGAAGAAAATTTGCTGAACTGGCGCAAAACAAAGTGAAGGGCCATTTATGTTTCTTGCTTGACCGCCACGTGATTATCTTGGTATGCGATTTCCTTAATTTACTTGGGATCATTTGTTTTAAGATGCCTTTTTCAGAAGATGCACTTTCAAAAAACTATATAATTATCAACTCTGCTTGACTACTGTGCACTATGTTAATGAAGAATGAAACACATTTTCAATTGTATTACTTGTCAATTTTTGCACTTGGTATCATTTTAGTTGTATGCATGGGGACTAGATAAAAAGATCTCTTAGGAAAAAAATTCTGATTTTGGAATAAAACCAATGTATTCTGCTGAACCAAATAATAAAGTGTCAATTTGCACACCCTTTTTTTACCAAATCTATTGTCTTGGTATATTATTCCTTAACATGACCTTTCAGTTGGAACATCAAAATCTTGAAATTTAAGTTGCCAATCAGGCAGCTAACTAATTCTTTTTCCATCATGTTGACATGTGATGCTAGTGAACAAATTCATGAGGTGGTTAGTTAGGGTTCGGTTGATTTGTAAATCTATTTACCTTGTCTTATTATCTGATTACTATCCGGACATCACACATCATGCTTTTTATTGAAACCCTACCATATGTATCCGTCATCATGTCCATCATATTATCTATCTTTATATTTCCTCGAGGCTTGCTGGTTTTTATAACTCTCATTTTCTTATTAGCATGCCTGAAATTCATGAACATGATAATATTTTTGGTATGACTAATAATGGTACATGTCTATCTACATTTTACCAGCAGAATTTCTAAAGCTGTAGGGGGTCACTGAAAGATAGATAAAAAGGGAAGTGTATAAGAATTATGATTGCCCGTACCAGTACATATCTTTATGAAGTGACAAAAGCTTTTCATCACTTTATATGATTCTTTAACAGCAACTGTCATCCAGAATATTTATGTACATGCTTTTATATGTGAGATTCTGCTAGACACTGACTGCAGAAATAAAGCTTTGAATATTAATGGGAGCTATTTTCATTGCTAGCATGCTCATATTAAGCAATAAACTCTAAATTTTCCAGAATTTACGCTAAGAAGAACCAGTGAACATAATAATTATATTTTTTTTCCTACCATAAGTTATGGCTGGAAGATTAGTATGCCAAGGGATTCTTTCAACTGATGGTAGAATAATCTAATGAGTGGTATACAATTATTTAATTAGATGATTTATATCAGCTTACTTTTATGGTTTCTACTAATTTTACAAGGGAGATGGCACAAAATAGAAAGGAATACGATCAACTCTTAGCTTCTACAAATCAAAAGTCTGGTTACAATCTCAAACCCTACGATTCGTTTGGTATCTTACGGGAGTTTCGTCCTCGGGATATAGAGGAATCTGTGTGGCACCAAATGTGTGCCGTAAGCGAATTTATATATTATTATTATTATTTAATATTATTCCATGTTATTTTATTATACATCTTTTCTTTCTTTTTGCAGCATTGGGACACAGAAAAATGGAAGAAGAAGTCTGCCACCGGAAAGAAAAACCGCAGTTCTACTGATGAGTCGGGGGTTATATCATCACATACCGGTGGCAGCATCGGAATCGCCGAACACCGTGACAGATTTGTAAGTAATCATGCTTTATTGTTTAGTAATATATTTTCTTTAAACACTAACTACAATTATACTTTGTTGTTTATGTAGGAAGTGAAGCTGGGTCGTAAGCCCTCTTGGTTAGATGTATATGTACAGACCCATGCAACCGCCGAAACAAAGGACAGGTATATAAATAAAGGGGAGCGTGACAATTTAGAGTTCACCTCGAAGTCGTTTCAGGAAGCATATGTAAGTTATATCCATCACTTTTATTAATTGTATGTCTTGATTTTTTGCACATCGGTAATGTTGTTTTGGTAATTGTAGGATTTTTATGTCGAGTGTCTCACTGAGAAGTATAAGGATAACCCAAGCGAGATGCATGATGATCCCAAGGTGTGGAAACAATCCATATATAAGAAGACCGGTCGCCGGAGAGGTGACCAAACATTTGGGATAGGACAATCCGATCCCTACTACACGGTGACCGGTTCATTTTCTTCCGCGTCTGGATCGACCTCTGATGCGCAGTCGCAACAAGAGGTAAACTTATTCATTATATGCATTATGTTTAATATAAGATGAAAAATAAAGTTTCCTGTTATTGTAGATAATAAAGTGAAGTAGAATGCTATTATGGATGAAAACAAAAAGTTTGTTGTTATTATATAATTTAAAGGTTTGTTGTTATTATGGATGAAAACAAAAAGTAGAATGCTATTATGGATGAAAACAAAAAGTAAAAAGTAGAATGCTATTATGGATGAAAAGAAAAAGTACAATGCTATTATGGATGAAAACAAAAAGTTTGTTGTTATTATGTAATTTAAAGGTTTGTTGTTTTTATGGATGAAAACAAAAAGTAGAATGCTATTATGGATGAAAACAAAAAGTAGAATGCTATTATGGATGAAAACAAAATGTTTGACCAAAACTATGTTGCTCTTATGGATTGCCAATATAAAGTGTGTTTTTGTAATTTAAAATTGATTGTATGTTGTTATTATAGATCAAACTAATAATATGTTGTTATTTTTTAGATCTTGAGCTTACGTGCACAAGTGGAAAATTTGCAACAAAGTCAAGCTCAAATGGTCGATAATTTCCAACAACAACAAGAACAAATGGAACAAAGACAAACAATCGCAAGATGAGTTTCAAAAAAAAATGGAAGAAATGATGCGACAAATGAGTCAACGTGGTCCGGGTCCTTCTTAATTGTATGTTTTTTAAACAAGTTGACGTTTTAGAATGTTTTTGAAACAATTAGACGTGGTTCGTGGTATTTCTTATTTGACTTTTTTAGAATGTTAAACAAACTTTATCGTAATATTTGATTAGTTGTGTTTTAATTAGTTTCGTTGTTTATATATATATATATATATATATATATATATATATATATATATATATATATATATATATATATATATATATATATATATATATATGTGTGTGTCTGTGTGTGTGTGTGTGTGTTTTGTCAAATGTGGTTAATGACAAAAAAAATTGGAATTAAAAATAATATTCTGGTATTTAAAAAAAACGTAATGCGTTGTAATTGCGTGGCTAATTTTGTGTGGCAATTCCGTGGCTAATTTTGTGTGGAAATTGCGTGGCTAAACTTTGTGTGTTAATTGCGTGGCTAATTTTTTGTGGAAATTGCGTGGCTAATTATGTGTGGAAATTGCGTGGCTAAACGTTTGTTGTAATTGGGTGTCTAAATTTGTGTGTCAATTGCGTGGCTAATTTTTTGTGGAAATTGCGTGGCTAACTGTGTGTGGAAATTGCGTGGCTAAATGTGTGTGGAAATTGCGATACAAAATTTTCCGGATTATTGCGTGGCTAATTGTACGTGGTTATGGCGTGGATAATGCGCGTGGCTATTGAGTGTTAAAATGGCGTGGCTAATGCGTGGTAAACGGTGCGTGGTAGTTGCGTGGCAAATTTGCGTGGCTAAAGCGTCACTACAATTTAGACACAAAGGGTTCTTCCACAGGTCAGTTTTCGTGGCTATTGCGTGTCTATTCGGCTTTTGCCACACAACAGCCACGCAAATGTGCGTGGCTAACTGGCCAGTTTTCTAGTAGTGTATGGAATTGTATGTCGGAAATGTTGGCTTTTCTATTTGTGTAATTGCCATTACATTAACTACAAGGCTACAAGTGTAAGCAGGGGAGGGGAGTAATAAAGATGCATTAGAGTGTCTACATACACGACAAGATTTCAAGCATGGGAAACTACTCCACACAAATCCATAGGTGTTGGCAGATATTTGCAGCTTTGGTCGTCTGTAGTGAAAGCGAGTGAAGTATTCGTGGAGAGGAATTATACATTCAACACTTTAAAACTATCAACTCCCTAATTGTAAATAAATGCAGTCGCCCACGAGGATCGGTCAACCTCTATCTTCGGGGAGTTGATCTCCATCTGTCTCCTTGTTCTTGCTGTCACAAGTGTTGTTCGACAAGGGAACATCTTCTTGATTTTGTGTCATGTGGCCATGTTGATATGGTTAAAGGTGTGCAATATTCCTTCTATCTTGTACATTCCTTCTTAAGGTCTCCTTCGTTAAAATAAGAAGATAAAGGATTTCCAAAATTTGAGATTTGATGTCTGTGTGATACTTAGCACCTTTTGGTCGATTTGAAGAAATAAAGGGGGGGGGGGGGGGTGTATGACGTTTAAGGAGTCTGAGCCAAAATCTGATGCACCGTTTGATTGAACTATGATTTGTTGTTTTAGTTGTATCTCTAAAAGATAAAGAAAATCTAGATTCGATTGGGTCGTTTAGTTGCATTGTCCGTACTAACCTATATCGAATTTGTGAATACGAGTTTTGACTAGCCCTTTGCTAGGCCTCAGAAATTACAAATTTTAAAGTTTATTTTCATTCAAGAACTCAATATATGAATATATGTCCATTTCGGTTTTCTTTTTTATTATTAAATCAATTATTATGTCACTTAATTCTTATGTAATAGTTTATTTGAATCCTTTTTTTATAAATTAACCAAGTGTACTCGTAAGCATAATAAAGATCTACGATTTCAAATGTCACATTTCAATGTAAACCGATAATAGTGGAGAACATAAAATATCAATGTATTTTTAAAATAAAATTTAACGTATAAACCATCTGGAAATTGTTAAAGTATTCGTTGCGTAGAAGGCGAGATAAATTTAACTCTCCAATCTAATATTTCAACAGTTTTGCATTTGTCTTGTGAGAATGTAGCATATAAGTATAATAAGCTAGAGTATTATACAGCTGTCGACGAGATATTTCTGATGGTATGTTTATAGAAAAATGCGTATTTCATTTTTCTATTATATGCATGATAACAAAACGGAATTTTATATATGGAACTGTTCGCCCTCGATTTGTATCTTAATCCTTTAGCGACAGATGAAGTGACGGAATCACGGCGGAAAAGAGGCAGCCATGTATCGGAAGGTGGCTACCTTTTAGCGAAAGACACTTCCAAATCAGCGATGGACATATGTGTCTCCAATCGGATACATATTATTCTCACCAACTACGAAACGGGCATTTAACCAACCAAATAGCAACATAGTTGTCACAGGTTAATTGGAACTTAAATTTATTAATATCCTTATTAATATCCTTAAAGAGTGATGATTCACATCTATCACATAGTTGAGTTAATCGGAAATATGAGTCAAGTTTGTCAATGAATTAAAAGTTTGTTTTGCATTGAAGCGGTCAACTAAAATGTGGTTCAGATTTCAACCAATTTGGTCCACAATTTTCCTTCAGACTTTCATTCTCTTTTAACTTTTTCCCAACAATAATCTTTTAATTAACAATTTTTACTTAGAATATTTTATTTGACCAATATTTCATTTAGAATTGCCTCTTTGAGTAAGGTTTATTTTTAATCTTGATCTACACAGAGGAATTATCGAAGTTTATTGTTATTAGGAAAGTACTAATATCTTCTAATTAAATAATCAAATGATTATAAAAGAACTTATTAACCTTTAGCTATGCATGTTATATGTTTTAAATTGTTTTAAATTATATATGCTACGAATACATAAGGAGACTCTGTATAAATTTGAGACAGACAAATACAAACTTGAAAACACATTATAATCAATTGATCGAAAAAAACGGAAGTACTTTGCTGGCACTGAAAGGATATGCAAAACAAACTCTCTCAGCATGATATTCCCAAATAAAGAAATCACCAAACACATAGAAAGAAATTTACATCTTTACGTATAAACTGTGTTAGATTTACTATTACCATTATTTCATACTCATGTCATTGTACTCGTTTAGTTCCAAGACCCTCACTAATAACGCTTAAACTCAAAATCATGTGTTCATAATATTTATACGAGTCAACACTTCAAGTAATCGGTAAAACACCTACCAGCTTAGAGGGCGTTGCAATTATCCCCAACTAAATGACATTCTCTCGTCGGAATCTCCATATTACGCTTACCTGGGGTGTCTCGTTCGCGTATCTTCTTTGACTTCCAAAAAAAATCATTTCCAGTTTGATTTGAGTTTGTGTTTTGACGAATATACGCTTGGGTATTTTCTTTGTATGTATAACTTATAAGACAGAATGATGAATACAAAATGACCACACGACATGAATTTTTTTATTGGGGTGCATCTTCTACATCATAAGAAATATGTCGCACCCCAAATATAAATAGTGTTACAACTATTTAGTATAGTATTATGGAATTGTATGTCGGAAATGTTGGCTTTTCT
The DNA here is from genome assembly GCA_023525715.1 of Cichorium intybus. NCBI lineage: Eukaryota > Viridiplantae > Streptophyta > Magnoliopsida > Asterales > Asteraceae > Cichorium > Cichorium intybus. The sequence continues at coordinate 113,601,285 of CM042010.1, forward strand.
ATTTCTCTACTTACATGACAAGATTTCATGCATGGGAAACTACTCCACACAAATCCATAGGTGTTGGCAGATATTTGCAGCTCTGGTCGTCTGCAGTGAAAGCGAGTGAAGTATTGGTTGTGAGGAATTATACATTCAACACTTTAAAACCATCAAGTCCCTATTTGTAAATAAATGCAGTAGCTCACGAGGATCGGTGAACCTCTATCTTCGGGGAGTTGATCTCCATCTCTCTCCTTGTTCTTGCTGTCACAAGTGTTGTTTCGACAAGGGAACATCTCTGATTTTTGTCATGTGGCCATGTCGATATGGTTAAAGGTGTGCAATATTAATTCTATCTTGTACATTCCTTCTTAAGGTCTCCTTGGTTAAAATAAGAAGATAAAGGATTTCCAAAATATGAGATTTGATGTCCATGTGATTCTTAGCACCTTTTGGTCGATTTGAAGATATAAAGGGGGGGGGGGGGGGTTATGACGTTTAAGGAGCCTGTGCAAAATCTGATGCACCGTTTGATTGAACTATGATTTGTTGTTTTAGTTGAATTTCTAAACGATAAAGAAAATCTAGATTCGATTGGGTCGTTTGGTTGCATTGTCCGTACTAACCTATATCGAATTTGTGAATGCGAGTTTTGACTAGCCCTTGGTAGGCCTCAGAAATTACAAATTTTCAGTTTATTTTTATTCAAAAACTCAATATATGAATATATGTCCATTTCGGTTTTCTTTATTATTATTAAATCAATTATTATGTCACTTAATTCTTATGTAATAGTTTTTTTGAATCGTTTTTTATAAATTAACTAAGTGTACTCGTAAGCATAATAAAGATCTATGATTTCAAATGTCACATTTCAATGTAAACCTATAATAGTGGAGAACATAAAATATCAATGTATCTTTAAAATAAAATTTAACGTATAAACCGTCTGGAAATCGTTAAAGTATTCATTGCGTAGAAGGCGAGATAAATGTATCTCTCCAATCTAATATTTCAACAGTTTTGCATTTGTCTTGTGAGTAGCATATAAGTATAATAAGCTAGAGTGTTATACAGGTGTTGACGAGATATTTCTGATGGTGTGTTTATAAAGGAATGCATATTTCATTTTTCTATTATATGCATGATAACATAACGGAATTTTATATATGGAACTATTCGTCCTCGAGTTGTATCTTAATCCCTTAGCGACAGATGAAGTGACGGAATCACGGTGGAAAAGAGGCACCCATGTACCGGAAGGTGGCTACCTTTTAGCGAAAGACACTTCCAAATCAGCGATGGACATATGTGACGCCAATCGGATACATTTTATTCTCACCAACTTCGAAACGGGCATTTAACCCACCAAATAGCAACATAGTTGTCACAGGTTAATTTGAACTTAAATTTATTAATATCCTTAAAGAGTGATGATTCACATCTATCACATAGTTGAGTTAATCGGAAATATGAGTCAAGTTTGTCAAAGAATTAAAAGTTTGTTTTGAGTTAATCGGAAATATGAGTCAGGTTTGTCAAAGAATTAAAAGTTTGTTTTGCATTGAAGCTGTCAATTAAAAAAATGCATGTATTGATAATAGTTTATTTTTATATTATTTAGAAGATATTAAAATAGATATTAAAATCTTACTATATATTATTCACAAAGCTTTATGTGAAAAGATTAGCGACGGAAACGACGCTGTCATGATATGTATGATGCTAATTTTTTGACACCTCTCAATCGACAAGGGAAATATGTGTTGATAATGCCATGTTTTATTTCCCACAACCACGAAACCGACGAATGTTTAACCATCCAAGCAACAATGAATTTGTCACGGACCTGGACAGAACAGCAAGGGACTATGCTAGCTACCAAAGATTTGCTACTGACATTGCTAGCGCCGGAATGGCAACGGACGATGTTTGTGATGCGCGTTTGTTGTTTATGTGTTTCACGATCGATAGATTAGCACAGATAGTTATGCGATAGATGGCCGTCGCTAATTTAACCGGTTTTTCTTTAAAAACCTCATAAAATTACAGAAAATCCATATTATTCGCTAATGCTACCAAAAAATTAAACCTATGTAACGAACCCAATTTGACTATTGGCAACAAACATAAATCTAGAAAAACCCAACCCAATTTTAGAAGATGTATATCGAATGTTATACATGCGAGATCGGTTTAATTGAAAAACTGATAAACCGTGACGGCCGGATTTGCTTAACTAAGATGCATGGATTCTTACGTGATTACAGAAAGCGTTTGTTCTTTTGTTTGTGACGACCGCCAAATAATGTTGAAATAAAGAAACCACATTATCATACTAGGATTATATAATCATGTCAGCTAATGATGAATTAGGTGGTATAGGTTAGGATATGGAAACGAGAGTTCAAATTCAGTAAGCTTGGCAATATTCATTCATATTTGCATAACTACTAATCAATTTACGAAAAAGAATGGATATAGTGGATTTAAACCCACGAATCAAGACCTCTGATTTTGACCGCATGATGGTGAAATTTACAATCCTGAAAGTTGTTATGGTCACGGACATTATATTCTTCCTCGGTATAAGTTTCCAGGAACGAAGTTGGTGGCATAAGCCCAAGCGTTGTTGGTAACGGGATCGGCGATGTGGTCAGCAAGGTTTTCCAGTGGACCTTTTCCGGTGACTATGGCTTGAACAAAGAACCCAAACATTGAAAACATAGCTAATCTTCCGTTCTTAATCTCCTTCACCTTCAACTCTGCGAAAGCCTCAGGATCATCAGCTAAGCCCAAAGGGTCAAAGCTTCCTCCTGGGTACAATGGATCAACAACCTCCCCAAGGGGCCCACCGGCAACTCTATAACCTTCAACAGCACCCATCAAGATCACTTGTGTAGCCCAAATTGCCAATATGCTCTGTGCGTGGACCAAGTTGGGGTTACCCAGATAGTCAAGCCCACCCTCACTAAAGATTTGGGATCCTGCCTTGAACCACACAGCTTCTCCGAACTTGACGCCATTGCGGGCTAGTAGCTCGGGGAAAACACATCCCAAAGCTCCTAGCATGGCCCACCTACAATGGATGACCTCAAGCTCACGGTTCTTGGCAAAGGTCTCGGGATCAGCTGAGAGCCCGGCTGTGTCCCACCCGTAGTCTCCAGCGAATTCTCCGGTTAGATATGATGGAGCCTCACCCGAGAATGGTCCCAAGTACTTCACTCTGTCAGGGCCGTACCATGGGCTTCCTGATGAAGCAGTCTTTGGCTTTGCTGCTGTTTTCCTCATTGTGAACCTTCCATCACCAGAAAACTCTGAGGTGGATGGAGCAACCTTGATGGCCTGCCCGGCAAACGAAGGAGACGAGAGAGCCATTGTTGAAGCAGCCATGTGTTTACGAACAAATTAAAGATTGAGTTATCTTTGTGTAGTTGAGCAAATGAGGAGAAGAGTTGGTGTAGGAACTGGGAAGTTAGTCTGGTATTATATAGGTTATGTATGGATATGGAGACACGTTGATGATATCCATATCATCTCTGTTATTGGCCTGGCTTAGTTTCTAGATTTCAGTTTTGGCGGTTTCTATTTTTATCAATCAGGTCTCATGCGCCCCTCCCACGATGAGCCAATAAGAAATGTGGTTCAGATTTCAACCAATTTGGTCCACAATTTTCCTGCAGACTTTTATTCTCTTTTAACTTTTTCCCAACAATAATCTTTTAATTAACAATTTTAACTTAGAATATTTTATTTGAGCAATATTTCGTTTAGAATTGCCTCTTTGAGTAAGGTTTATTTTTATCTTGATCTACACAGAGGAATTTTCGATGTTTATTGTTATTAGGAAAATACTAATATCTTCTAATTAAATAATCAAATGATTAAAAAAGAACTTGTTAACCTTTAGCTATGCATGTTATATGTTTTAACTTGTTTTAAATTAAATATGCTACGAATACATAAGGAGACTTAATATAAATTTGCGACAGACAAATACAGACTTGAAAACATATTATAATCAATTGATCGAAAAAAACGGAAGTACTTTGCTGGCACTGAAAGGATATGCAAAACAAACTCTCTCAGCATGATATTCCCAAATAAAGAAATCACCGAACACATAGAAAGAAATTTACATCTTTACGTATAAACTGGGGATGAGCATACCTGCTAGATTTACCATTACCATTTCATACTCATGTCATTGTACCCGTTTAGTTCCAAGACCCTCACTAATAACGCTTAAACTCAAAATCATGTGTTCATAATATCTATACGAGTCAACACTTCAAGTAATCGGTAAAACACCTACCAGCTTAGAGGGCGTTACAATTATCCCCAACTAAATGGCATTCTCTCCTCGGAATCTCCATATTAAGCTTATCTGGGGTATCTCGTTCTCGTATCTTCTTTGACTTCCAACAAAAATCATTTCTAGTTTGATTTGAGTTTGTGTTTTGATGAAAATACGCTTGGGTATTTTCTTTGTATGTATAACTTATAAGACAGAATGATGAATACAAAATGACCACACTGCATGAATTTTTTTTTATTGGGGTGCATCTTCTACATCATAAGAAATATGTAGCACCCCAAATATAAATAGTGTTACAAGTATTTAGTATGGTATTATGGAATTGTATGTCGGAAATGTTGGCTTTTCTATTTGTGTAATTTCCATTACATTAACTACAAGGCTACAAGTGTAAGCACGGGAGGGGAGTAATAAAGATGCATTAGAGTGTCTACATACACGACAAGATTTCATGCATGGGAAACTACTCCACACAAATCCATATGTGTTGGCAGATATTTGCAGCTCTGGTCGTCTGCAGTGAAAGCGAGTGCAGTATTCGTGGAGAGGAATTATACATTCAACACTTTAAAACCATCAAGTCCCTATTTGTAAATAAATGCAGTAGCTCACGAGGATCGGTGAACCTCTATCTTCGGGGAGTTGATCTCCATCTGTCTCCTTGTTCTTGCTGTCACAAGTGTTGTTTCGACAAGGGAACATCTCTGATTTTTATCATGTGGCCATGTCGATATGGTTAAAGGTGTGCAATATTCCTTCTATCTGGTACATTCCTTCTTAAGGTCTCCTTGGTTAAAATAAAAAGATAAAGGATTTCCAAAATATGAGATTTGACGTCCATGTGATTCTTAGCACCTTTTGGTCGATTTGAAGATATAAAAGGGGGGGGGGGGGGTATGACGTTTAAGGAGTCTGAGCAAAATCTGATGCACCGTTTGATTGAACTATGATTTGTTTTTTTAGTTGAATTTCTAAAAGATAAAGAAAATCTAGATTTGATTGGGTCGTTTAGTTGCATTGTCCGTACTAACCTATATCGAATTTGTGAATGCGAGTTTTGACTAGCCCTTTGCTAGGCCTCAGAAATTACAAATTTTAAAGTTTATTTTTATTCAAAAACTCAATATATGAATATATGTCCATTTAGGTTTTTTTTTATTATTAAATCAATTATTATGTCACTTAATTCTTATGTAATAGTTTTTTTGAATCGTTTTTTCTAAATTAACTAAGTGTACTCGTAAGCATAATAAAGATCTATGATTTCAAATGTCTCATTTCAATGTAAACCGATAATAGTGGAGAACATAAAATATCAATGTATCTTTAAAATAAAATTTAACATATAAACCATCTGGAAATCGTTAAAGTATTCGTTGCGTAGAAGGCGAGATAAATGTATCTCTCCAATCTAATATTTCAACAGTTTTGCATTTGTCTTGTGAGAAAGTAGCATATAAGTATAATAAGCTAAAGTGTTATACAGGTGTCGACGAAATATTTCTGATGGTATGTTTATAAAAGAATGCATATTTCATTTTTCTATTATATGCATGATAACATAACGGAATTTTATATATGGAACTATTCGTCCTCGAGTTGTATCTTAATCCTTTAGCGACAGATGAAGTGACGGAATCACGGTGGAAAAGGGGCACCCATGTACCGAAAGGTGGCTACCTTTTAGCGAAAGACACTTCCAAATCAGCGATGGACATATGTGTCGCCAATCGGATACATTTTATTCTCACCAACTTCGAAACGGGCATTTAACCAACCAAATAGCAACATAGTTGTCACAAGTTAATTGGAACTTAAATTTATTAATATCCTTAAAGAGTGATGATTCACATCTATCACATAGTTGAGTTAATCGGAAATATGAGTCAAGTTTGTCAATGAATTAAAAGTTTGTTTTGCATTGAAGCGGTCAACTAAAAAAACGCATGTATTGATAATAGTTTATTTTTATATTATTCAGAAGATAGTAACATCTTACTATATATTATTCACAAAGCCCTGTGTGAAAATATTAGCGACGGAAACGACGTTGTCATGTTTTGTATCATGCTAATTTTTTGACACCTCTCAATCAACAAGGGAAATATGTGTTGATAATGCCATGTTTTATTTCCCACAGCCACGAAACCGACGAACGTTTAACCATCCAAACAACAATGAATTTGTCACGGACCGTGGACACAACAGCAAGGGACTATGCTAGCTACCAAAGATTTGCTACTGACATTGCTAGCGGCGGAATGGCAACGGATGATGTTTGTGACGTGCGTTTGTTGTTTACGGGTTTCACGATTGATTGATTAGCAAAGATAGTTTTGCGATAGATGGCCGTCGCTAATTTAACCGGTTTTTATTTAAAAACCTCATAAAATTACAGGAAATCCATATTATTCGCTAATGCTACTAAAAAAGAGGCACCCATGTACCGGAAGGTGGCTACCTTTTAGCGAAAGACACTTCCAAATCAGCGATGGACATATGTGTCGCCAATCGGATACATTTTATTCTCACCAACTTCAAAACGAGCATTTAACCAACCAAATAGCAACTTAGTTGTCACAGGTTAATTGGAACTTAAATTTATTAATATCCTTAAAGAGTGATGATTCACATCTATCACATAGTTGAGTTAATCGGAAATATGAGTCAAGTTTGTCAAAGAATTAAAAGCTTGTTTTGCATTGAAGCTGTCAATTAAAAAAATGCATGTATTGATAATAGTTTATTTTTATATTATTCAGAAGATATTAAAATAGATATTAAAATCTTACCATATATTATTCACAAAGCTTTATGTGAAAAGATTAGCGACGGAAACGAGGCTGTCATGATATGTATGATGCTAATTTTTTGACACCTCTGAATCAACAAGGGAAATATGTGTTGATAATGCCATGTTTTATTTCCCACAACCATGAAACCGACGAATGTTTAACCATCCAAAAAACAATGAATTTGTCACGGACCGTGGACAGAACAGCAAGGGACTATGCTAGCTACCAAAGATTTGCTACTGACATTGCTAGCGCCGGAATGGCAACGGACGATGTTTGTGACGCGCGTTTGTTGTTTATGGGTTTAATGTTCGATAGATTAGCATAGATAGTTTTGCGATAGATGGCCATCGCTAATTTAACCGGTTTTTCTTTAAAAACCTCATAAAATTACAGGAAATCCATATTATTCGCTAATGCTACTAAAAAATTAAACGTATGAAACGAACCCAATTTGACTATTGGCAACAAACATAAATCTAGTAAAACCCAACCCAATTTTAGAAGATGTATATCGAATGTTATACATGCGAGATCGGTTTAATTGAAAAACTGATAAACCATGACGGATTTGCTTAACTAAGACGCATGGATTCTTACGTGATTACAGAAAGCGTTTGTTCTTTCGTTTGTGACGACCGCCAAATAATGTTGAAATAAAGAAACCACATTATCGTACTAGGATTATATAATCATGTCAGCTAATGAATACGGTAGTATAGGTTAGCATATGGAAACGAGAGTTCAAATTCACTAAGCTTGGCAATATTCATTCATATTTGCATAACTACTAATCAATTTACAAAAACGAATGGATATAGTGGATTTAAACCCACGAATCAAGACCTCTGATTTGGACCGCATGATGGTGAAATTTACAATCCTGAAAGTTGTTATGGTCACGGACATTATATTCTTCCTCGGTATTAGTTTCCAGGAACCAAGTTGGTGGCATAAGCCCAAGCGTTGTTGGTAACGGGCTCGGCGATGTGGTCAGCAAGGTTTTCCAGTGGACCTTTTCCGGTGACTATGGCTTGAACAAAGAACCCAAACATTGAAAACATAGCTAATCTTCCATTCTTAATCTCCTTCACCTTCAACTCTGCGAAAGCCTCAGGATCATCAGCTAAGCCCAAAGGGTCAAAGCTTCCTCCTGGGTACAATGGATCAACAACCTCCCCAAGGGGCCCACCGGCAACTCTATAACCTTCAACAGCACCCATCAAGATCACTTGTGTAGCCCAAATTGCCAATATGCTCTGTGCGTGGACCAAGTTGGGGTTACCCAGATAGTCAAGCCCACCCTCACTAAAGATTTGGGATCCTGCCTTGAACCACACAGCTTCTCCGAACTTGACGCCATTGCGGGCTAGTAGCTCGGGGAAAACACATCCCAAAGCTCCTAGCATGGCCCACCTACAATGGATGACCTCAAGCTCACGGTTCTTGGCAAAGGTCTCGGGATCAGCTGAGAGCCCGGCTGTGTCCCACCCGTAGTCTCCAGCGAATTCTCCGGTTAGATATGATGGAGCCTCACCCGAGAATGGTCCCAAGTACTTCACTCTGTCAGGGCCGTACCATGGGCTTCCTGATGAAGCAGTCTTTGGCTTTGCTGCTGTTTTCCTCATTGTGAACCTTCCATCACCAGAAAACTCTGAGGTGGATGGAGCAACCTTGATGGCCTGCCCGGCAAACGAAGGAGACGAGAGAGCCATTGTTGAAGCAGCCATGTGTTTACGAACAAATTAAAGATTGAGTTATCTTTGTGTAGTTAAGCAAATGAGAAGAGTTGGTGTAGGAACTGGGAAGTTAGTCTGGTGTTATATAGGTTATGTATGGATATCGAGACACGTTGATGATATCCATATCATCTTTGTTATTGGCCTGGCTTAGTTTCTAGATTTCAGTTTTGGCGGTTTCTATTTATATCAATAAGGTCTCATGCGTCCCTCCCACGATGAGCCAATAAGAAATGTGGTTCAGATTTCAACCAATTTGGTCCACAATTTTCCTGCAGACTTTTATTCTCTTGTAACTTTTTCCCAACAATAATCTTTTAATTAACAATTTTAACTTAGAATATTTTATTTGAGCTATATTTCGTTTAGAATTACCTCTTTGTGTAAGGTTTATTTTTATCTTGATCTATACAGAGAAATTTTCGATGTTTATTGTTATTAGGAAAATACTAATATCTTCTAATTAAATAATCAAATGATTAAAAAAGAACTTGTTAACCTTTAGTTATGCATGTTATATGTTTTAACTTGTTTTAAATTAAATATGCTACGAATACATAAGGAGACTTCATATAAATTTGCGACAGACAAATACAGACTTGAAAACACATTATAATCAATTGATCGAAAAAACGGAAGTACTTTGCTGGCACAGAAAGGATATGCAAAACAAACTCTCTCAGCATGATATTTCCAAATAAAGAAATCACCGAACACATAGAAAGAAATTTACATCTTTACGTATAAACTGGGGATGAGCATACCTGTTAGATTTACCATTACCATTTCATACTCATGTCATTGTACCCGTTTAGTTCCAAGACCCTCACTAATAACGCTTAAACTCAAAATCATGTGTTCATAATATCTATACAAGTCAACACTTCAAGTAATCGGTAAAACGCCTACCAGCTTAGAGGGCGTTACAATTATCCCCAACTAAATGGCATTCTCTCCTCGGAATCTCCATATTACGCTTATCTGGGGTATCTTGTTCTCGTATCTTCTTTGACTTCCAACAAAAATCATTTCTAGTTTGATTTGAGTTTGTGTTTTGACGAAAATACGCTTGGGTATTTTCTTTGTATGTATAACTTATAAGACAGAATGATGAATACAAAATGACCACACTACATGAATTTTTTTATTGGGGTGCATCTTCTACATCATAAGAAATATGTAGCACCCCAAATATAAAAATAGTGTTACAAGTATTTAGTATTGTATTATGGAATTGTATGTCGGAAATGTTGGCTTTTCTATTTGTGTAATTTCCATTACATTAACTACAAGGCTACAAGTGTAAGCAGGGGAGGGGAGTAATAAAGATGCATTAGAGTGTCTACATACACGACAAGATTTCATGCATGGGAAACTACTCCACACAAATCCATAGGTGTTGGCAGATATTTGCAGCTCTGGTCGTCTGCAGTGAAAGCGAGTGAAGTATTCGTGGAGAGGAATTATACATTCAACACTTTAAAACCATCAAGTCCCTATTTGTAAATAAATGCAGTAGCTCACGAGGATCGGTGAACCTCTATCTTCGGGGAGTTGATCTCCATCTGTCTCCTTGTTCTTGCTGTCACAAGTGTTGTTTCGACAAGGGAACATATCTGATATTTGTCATGTGGCCATGTCGATATGGTTAAAGGTGTGCAATATTCCTTCTATCTGGTACATTCCTTCTTAAGGTCTCCTTGGTTAAAATAAGAAGATAAAGGATTTCCAAAATATGAGATTTGATGTCCATGTGATTCTTAGCACCTTTTGGTCGATTTGAAGATATAAAGGGGGGGGGGGGGTATGACGTTTAAAGAGTCTTAGCAAAATCTGATGCACCGTTTGATTGAACTATGATTTGTTGTTTTAGTTGAATTTCTAAAAGATAAAGAAAATCTAGATTCGATTGGGTCGTTTAGTTGCATTGTCCGTACTAACCTATATCGAATTTGTGAATGCGAGTTTTGACTAGCCCTTTGCTAGGCCTCAGAAATTACAAATTTTAAAGTTTATTTTCATTCAAAAACTCAATATATGAATATATGTCCATTTCGGTTTTCTTTTTTATTATTAAATCAATTATTATGTCACTTAATTCTTATGTAATAGTTTTTTTGAATCGTTTTTTTATAAATTAACTAAGTGTACTCGTAAGCATAATAAAGATCAATGATTTCAAATGTCACATTTCAATGTAAACCGATAATAGTGGAGAACATAAAATATCAATGTATCTTTAAAATAAAATTTAACGTATAAACCATCTGGAAATCGTTAAAGTATTCGTTGCATAGAAGGCGAGATAAATGTATCTCTCCAATCTAATATTTCAACAGTTTTGCATTTGTCTTGTGAGAAAGTAGCATATAAGTATAATAAGCTAGAGTGTTATACAGGTGTCGACTAGATATTTCTGATGGTATGTTTATAAAAGAATGCATATTTCATTTTTCTATTATATGCATGATAACCTAACGGAATTTTATATATCGAACTATTCGTCCTCGAGTTGTATCTTAATCCTTTAGCGACAGATGAAGTGACGGAATCACGGTGGAAAAGAGGCACCCATGTACCGGAAGGTGGCTACCTTTTAGCGAAAGACACTTCCAAATCAGCGATGGACATATGTGTCGCCAATCGGATACATTTTATTCTCACCAACTTCGAAACGGGCATTTAACCAACCAAATAGCAACATAGTTGTCAAAGGTTAATTGGAACTTAAATTTTTTAATATCCTTAAAGAGTGATGATTCACATCTATCACATAGTTGAGTTAATCGGAAATATGAGTCAAGTTTGTCAAAGAATTAAAAGCTTGTTTTGCATTGAAGTTGTCAATTAAAAAAATGCATGTATTGATAATAGTTTATTTTTATATTATTCAGAAGATATTAAAATAGATATTAAAATCTTACCATATATTATTCACAAAGCTTTATGTGAAAAGATTAGCGACGGAAACGAGGCTGTCATGATATGTATGATGCTAATTTTTTGACACCTCTGAATCAACAAGGGAAATATGTGTTGATAATGCCATGTTTTATTTCCCACAACCATGAAACCGACGAATGTTTAACCATCCAAAAAACAATGAATTTGTCACGGACCGTGGACAGAACAGCAAGGGACTATGCTAGCTACCAAAGATTTGCTACTGACATTGCTAGCGCCGGAATGGCAACGGACGATGTTTGTGACGCGCGTTTGTTGTTTATGGGTTTCACGTTCGATAGATTAGCATAGATAGTTTTGCGATAGATGGCCGTCGCTAATTTAACCCTCATAAAATTACAGGAAATCCATATTATTCGCTAATGCTACTAAAAAATTAAACGTATGAAACGAACCCAATTTGACTATTGGCAACAAACATAAATCTAGTAAAACCCAACCCAATTTTAAAAGATGTATATCGAATGTTATACATGCGAGATCGGTTTAATTGAAAAACTGATAAACCGTGACGGATTTGCTTAACTAAGACGCATGGATTCTTACGTGATTACAGAAAGCGATTGTTCTTTCGTTTGTGACGACCGCCAAATAATGTTGAAATAAAGAAACCACATTATCGTACTAGGATTATATAATCATGTCAGCTAATGAATACGGTAGTATAGGTTAGCATATGGACACGAGAGTTCAAATTCACTAAGCTTGGCAATATTCATTCATATTTGCATAACTACTAATCAATTTACAAAAACGAATGGATATAGTGGATTTAAACCCACGAATCAAGACCTCTGAGTTGGACCGCATGATGGTGAAATTTACAATCCTGAAAGTTGTTATGGTCACGGACATTATATTCTTCCTCGGTATTAGTTTCCAGGAACGAAGTTGGTGGCATAAGCCCAAGCGTTGTTGGTAACGGGCTCGGCGATGTGGTCAGCAAGGTTTTCCAGTGCACCTTTTCCGGTGACTATGGCTTTAACAAATAACCCAAACATTGAAAACATAGCTAATCTTCCATTCTTAATCTCCTTCACCTTCAACTCTGCGAAAGCCTCAGGATCATCAGCTAAGCCCAAAGGGTCAAAGCTTCCTCCTGGGTACAATGGATCAACAACCTCCCGAAGGGGCCCACCGGCAACTCTATAACCACTACTAGAAAACAGGGGGGGTTAGCCACGCACATTTCCGTGGCTGTTGTGTGGTAAAAGTCGAATAGACACGCAATAGCCACGAAAACTGACCTGTGGAAAAACCCTTTGTGTCTAAATTGTAGCCACGCAAATTTACCACGCAACGGCCACACATAGTTTACCACGCATTATCCACGCCTTTTTGCCACTAAATAACCACGCGTTTTAACCACAACATACCCACGCATTTTTAGCCACGCAATAACAACTAGGATTTAGACACGCAATATATTACGGAGATTTAACCACGCAATAAATGCCCAATACATTAAACACGCAATAACCACGCAAATTATTAAACACGCAATAGCCACGCAAATTATTAACCACGCAATAGCCACGCACATTATTTACCACGCAATACCCACACACATTTTGTTGACTGTGTTTGACTTTTAGCCACGCAATACCCACGCAATACTTTTTTTTATTAAAAAAATACAAAAAAAATATTTTTAATTCCATATTTTTTTTTCTCACAAAAACACACACACACACACACACACACACACACATATATATATATATATATATATATATATATATATATATATATATATATATATATAAGGTTAAAAGTGTAGATATTAGAAAGTATTTTTAAAGTTTAGATATTAGAAAGTGTTTTATAGGAGACTCGGCAGATTTCCCAATTTAAAAGCACCAAGGTATTATGCAATTTGTCCAAACTAAAGGGTACGTACGTTGTTTAAAATTTATTTACATTTTGTCAAAGCATAGTTCTCAATGTGAGATTTGAGTGCAAAATATGCCAAATGTGTAAAAGATCTATTTGCTGTAGGGACATTTAAACTCGACAACTTACCTAATGTGGCTTCTTCACCAATTCCTTTTTGCTTACAGTTGAAATGTCAAGGTTGTTCATCTGTTCACTTGTATCCTTCTACCCTCCATTCAAATCAAACTAACAGCAGCATTGGAAAAACAGAGTTAGCCGGTATTACACAGAAAAGCGAGTAAAAAGCAAATCATCAGCTGTAATCCCTTCAAACCTGTTTAAACCATCCTCTACATTTCTCCTTATTGCCATTGGATCTTCCAGGTACAATTGAGGATGATTGAGTTTTCCTTGAGTTATATTCCGCAAGAACATTCTGATTATATACAAGAACTTAGAATTAGAAGGAATAATAGCAAAATACGGATATTTTTTTATAAAATATCTGGTTTTTGTCAAACTAACCGAGGCGATCAAGTGCAGAAGGAGGCATTATGACTGAAAAGAAAACAAAGAAATATCATTGACTGGATTAAAAGGAAAAAAAACATATAAAATATAAAAACTACTCACTTTTGTCCCCATTTTCTATGTGAGCCTAAAAAACAAAAAACAAAAATAAGATCAAAGGGTTAGAATTCATGTAGATAAATCATGTTTAAAAGATATTTGAGAAAATGATGGCACACTAATAAAAGATATAAAAGTTAGTACTTAATGGGAAATTCTTTGAGTTTCTGTATTAAGTCGTTCTTTCTGTATTAAGGCAAAAAGGGGACTAATGTATATAGTTTATTAGATTGAGTCATGTCCAAATTAAGTCAAAAAGAAAAGAAATAGAAATTAATAAATGTTTCTAACCTTGTCACTAAAAGATGCAGGGTAGCATCGATATGTTTGTTCAAAGGACGTCCTGCTGTATCCATAATCAAAATAATGCAATTTAAAAGCAATATCATTGAATTAAATGTAATAACATGATATTAGTGATTAGTGTTTAGTAATACCATCTGCTTGCTAGTAAATTGGAAATAAAGAACTTAATGAAGTAGTAAACACAAAAAGAATTACAGAAAAAATTTTGAAGGGTGTCTATAAGTAGAGTAATAAACACATAAAAGAAATGAGAGAAATAATTCAAAGTTATATTGTTGATGTGTTGTTTGATTTTGTATTATTTTTCAATTTAGGGTTGCATGCAAGAAATAGCAATGCACTTTCATTGACGTGTTTATCATATCATCCTACTTTTATTTCTTCTTATTACAATGTCTAACGATAAATCAATAATATAAGCTTTTTCATGTAACATCTGAAGTTAAGATTTCTTTGCTATTGGTCAAAATAGACAAACATAAATATTCAGACATTTATCAGTTTACATGTCAAACAGTCTAAATACTTCTGTATTCAGACTTCAAATGTTGTCTGTTAACATTCAAAATTAGTTTCAGATTTCTGACATTAAACACTCAATAATGCATCTTCTTCCCTGAACCCAAAAAGAACACCAGAATTTTAACTTAAACAGCAAAGAACCAAGATCATAAGAACATACCATATTTAATTTTCAGGCGAGACGAATCCTGCAACCTAAGTGAAATCGAAATCAATAATCAGAGTAAGACACAGAAGAAACATACAGGTGCGTGCTATAATCGAGTAACCGCTAGGGCAGGGGCATGTCGATTAGTGCAAGGGTGGCTCCAATAAGAGAAGATCGACCATTTGAAGGCACCTATCGGCTATCGAACGCACCAGTCGGAGACAGCAGCAACCGATTCAATATTGGAGGCGGTGGTGATTAGGATCGGTTCTGGTAGCTACGATGGTAGCAGGAGGTCTCTTGGCCGGAAGCTTCATCATCGATCGGCAGATCGGCAGATCGGCAGATCGGCAGATCTGGAGATGCGCGGTCTCTTAGTCGGAAGCTTCAGCACCGATCGGCGGTGGTAGCGGGTGCAATGGTCCTGTCGATGGAGAGCAGGAAAGAGTAACTAATTGCATCTGTTTTGTATTTTTTTAGACATGGGGAAGAACGGAGATGAGGGGAAAACTTACCTCCGTCCGGCGGTCGGAATAGGCTGGTCAATCGAGCCAACCGGCGGTGGAATGCAGTCGCAGGAGCAGCGGGGGGAGTTCACAGGAGCGTGTTCGGTTTTTGTGGGGAAGAAAGATACGCGAGATGGAGAAGGAATGCAACCCGTTCCTTTTTCATTTAAATGGGTTCGTTGTTGTTGCGTGGGTAATTAGCCACGAGATAGCCACACAGAGTATTTTACTTAATGCATAACGTACAACATCTTAAAGCCATACCCACACACAACCCGTTTCTTTTTCACTTAAATGGGGTTCGTTGTAGTTGCGTGGCTAATTTTCCACGCGATAGCCACACCAAATTGTATTTTACTTAATGCATAACGTACAACATCTTAAAGCATGAGCATGAAAAGGGTTTAGTAACCGTTTTTTTTAAGAAATGGAAAACATTTATTAAAATATTCTGTGTCTATTGGGTGGCTAATTAGCAACGCATTTAACACACAACTAGACAGTGCGTTGCTAATGCGTGGTAAATTAGCCATGCAATTACCACGACTGTATTTGTATTTTCGTTTTTTGAAGACCAAAAATTATTTTTTTGGGTTTATTTTTTGTACATCCTTATTATACTTTATTATCTTTATATTTCTCCGTTTATACGTAAATTCGACTTACACACAAACGTGTACACCTTCCAGACCCGTTATTCATTTCAAACGTTATTATTTCAAGGTGTATAAGCACTTGTAATTTTAACACACTAACACATTGATGCGCATACATTCATACTAATACTTTACACACATACACACACACACGTATACATATACATATACTTTACACAGACATACATACTTATACACATAAACTCACACATTGTATGAGCATGAGTATTGATTAGAGGGATATAAAGAGTTTATGTGTGTGTGTGTGTGCATAAGTGTGCATGAGTATGAGTATATATGAGAATGAGTGTATATGAGTGTGTGTGTCCATCAATGTGTTGGTGTATTAAAACTATATACGTTTATACATCTTGAAAGGATAAAACTTGAAATGAGGAACGGATTTGGAAAGTGTACACGCTTGTGTGTAACTCGAATTTACGTATAAACCGAGAAATATAAAGATAATAAAGTATAATAAGGTTGTCCAAAAAATGAACCCAAAAAATAATGTTTACTCTTCCAAAAACGAAAAATACAAAAATCTTTGTGGCTATTGCGTGGCTAATTAGCCACGCATTTACCACACAACCAGACAGTGCGTGGTTAATGCGTGTTTAATTAGCCACGCAATAAACACGACTGTATTTGTATTTTTCTTTTTTTAAAGACCAAAAATTATTTTTTTGGGTTCATTTTTTGTACATCCTTATTATACTTTATTATCTTTATATTTCTCCGTTTATACGTAAATTCGACTTACACACAAGGGTGTACACCTTCCAAACCCGTTGTTCATTTCAAACGTTATCTTTTTCAAGGTGTATAAGCACTTGTGATTTTAACACACCAACACATTGATGTGCATACATTCATATTCATAGACACACACACACACACATACACACACGTAATATTAATAATATTAACAGTAATAATAAAAATATGAGACTAATAATAATAATAATAATAACATTAATAATAATAGTAACAATAATAATAATAATTATACGAAAAAGATATATTGAACGAAAACGAAAAAATAATAATATTAATAATATTAACAATAAAACAAAAACGAATGAGGCTTGTAGCCCAAAATGATATAATTAATAAAACGAAAACGTAAACGAAAATAATAATAATAATAATTGTTCGTGGCAGTTGCGTGGCTATTCAGTGACTGCTTGGCTATCGCGTGGCTAAATTTTCCACGCTATAGACACAGTTTTTCATATATCTATATTAGCCACTCTTTTACCACACATTCAATAACTGCGTGGCTATCGCGTGGCTAAGTTTGGCACGCTATAGACACAGTTTTCCATATATCTATATTAGCCACTCTTTAACCACGCATTCAATAACTGCGTGGCTATCGCGTGGCTAAGTTTACCACGCAACTACAACGAATATATGATGCGTTGAGGTTCCGTTACAAGTGCATGTCTAAAATTGGGGTGTAGTTGATGCGTGGTAATTGCGTGTCTATTTAGCCACACAAAACTTGCGTGGCTATTTTTCGTGGCTAAATACTCCTTTCTCTAGCAGTGAACCTTCAATAGCACCCATCAAGATCACTTGTGTAGCCCAAATTGCCAATATGCTCTGTGCGTGGACCAAGTTGGGGTTACCCAGATAGTCAAGCCCACCCTCACTAAAGATTTGGGATCCTGCCTTGAACCACACAGCTTCTCCGAACTTGACGCCATTGCGGGCTAGTAGCTCGGGGAAAACACATCCCAAAGCTCCTAGCATGGCCCACCTACAATGGATGACCTCAAGCTCACGGTTCTTGGCAAAGGTCTCGGGATCAGCTGAGAGCCCGGCTGTGTCCCACCCGTAGTCTCCAGCGAATTCTCCGGTTAGATATGATGGAGCCTCACCCGAGAATGGTCCCAAGTACTTCACTCTGTCAGGGCCGTACCATGGGCTTCCTGATGAAGCAGTCTTTGGCTTTGCTGCTGTTTTCCTCATTGTGAACCTTCCATCACCAGAAAACTCTGAGGTGGATGGAGCAACCTTGATGGCCTGCCCGGCAAACGAAGGAGACGAGAGAGCCATTGTTGAAGCAGCCATGTGTTTACGAACAAATTAAAGATTGAGTTATCTTTGTGTAGTTGAGCAAATGAGGAGAAGAGTTGGTGTAGGAACTGGGAAGTTAGTCTGGTATTATATAGGTTATGTATGGATATGGAGACACGTTGATGATATCCATATCATCTCTGTTATTGGCCTGGCTTAGTTTCTAGATTTCAGTTTTGGCGGTTTCTATTTATATCAATAAGGTCTCATGCGTCCCTCCCACGATGAGCCAATAAGAAATGTGGTTCAGATTTCAACCAATTTGGTCCACAATTTTCCTGCAGACTTTTATTCTCTTTTAACTTTTTCCCAACAATAATCTTTTAATTAACAATTTTAACTTAGAATATTTTATTTGAGCAATATTTCGTTTAGAATTGCCTCTTTGTCTAAGGTTTATTTTTATCTTGATCTACACAGATAAATTTTCGATGTTTATTGTTATTAGGAAAATACTAATATCTTCTAATTAAATAATCAAATGATTAAATAATCAAATGGATTTGTGTGGAGTAGTTTCCCATGCAAATATCTGCCAACACCTATGGATTTGTGTGGAGTAGTTTCCCATGCATGAAATCTTGTAGTGTATGTAGACACTCTGATGATCAGAGTGTCTACATACACTACAAGATTTCATGCATGGGAAACTACTCCACACAAATCCATAGGATCAGAGTGTCTACATACACTACAAGATTTCATGCATGGGAAACTACTCCACACAAATCCATAGGTGTTGGCAGATATTTGCAGCTCTGGTCGTCTGCAGTGAAAGCGAGTGAAGTATTCGTGGAGAGGAATTATACATTCAACACTTTAAAACCATCAAGTCCCTATTTGTAAATAAATGCAGTAGCTCACGAGGATCGGTGAACCTCTATCTTCGGGGAGTTGATCTCCATCTGTCTCCTTGTAACTTTTTCCCAACAATAATCTTTTAATTAACAATTTTAACTTAGAATATTTTATTTGAGCTATATTTCGTTTAGAATTACCTCTTTGTGTAAGGTTTATTTTTATCTTGATCTATACAGAGAAATTTTCGATGTTTATTGTTATTAGGAAAATACTAATATCTTCTAATTAAATAATCAAATGATTAAAAAAGAACTTGTTAACCTTTATTATGCATGTTATATGTTTTAACTTGTTTTAAATTAAATATGCTACGAATACATAAGGAGACTTCATATAAATTTGCGACAGACAAATACAGACTTGAAAACACATTATAATCAATTGATCGAAAAAACGGAAGTACTTTGCTGGCACTGAAAGGATATGCAAAACAAACTCTCTCAGCATAATATTCCCAAATAAAGAAATCACCAAACACATAGAAAGAAATTTACATCTTTACGTATAAACTGGGGATGAGCATACCTGTTAGATTTACCATTACCATTTCATACTCATGTCTGTTGGATTAGGTGTCTAAGCCATGACTAATAATTAGTATTTATCTAATTAATAGTAGCATAGTCCATTTGGGTTGCCCTCATAGTTGGAGGATTGGCAGAAAGTCCGGTAGAGAGAAAGATTGATTTATTATGTGATTAATAAATAAATAGAAATTAAATAAATAGTTTATTAATATATTTAAGTGATAATATATTAATTAGAAACTATAATAATTAATTAGAAATTTTTCTGGAATTAATTGGAATTAATTTGGCAGTTAAATTGATTAATTAAGGTGCAGGGACTAAAACTGTAATTATTCAATAGTTGAGTAAGTGACAGTTGAGTGAGTGAGAGTGGTGAACGAAATTATATATGGAAACATATATATTTTCGATTTTGATAATGAGGATAAAAGGGTTTGAATTATTAAGATAAAGGCTTATCTTAATTTGAATTCAAAAAGGTTTATCTTTAAGGTTTATCTGATCACCATTTGGATCCTATAAATAGGGAGGCTCACCCTAACCCTAAAGCCACGATTTTTGAAGCTCTCTTTGAAGGATTTTCGGCCAAAGTTCCAGCTTGGGTGTGACTGCATTTGAGGCAAGAGATTTCTGTTGCTTTGCTTCCAAGATTCACCTTAAGGTTGGTTTTTCTTGATCTTTCTTTTAGTTTAATTCTTTCTGGCCTTTTAGGAATTGTTATATGTTTAATTAGAAGAAAAACTAGATCTATATAGGTTGCATGTGAACTTAGGATTTTTAGTTCATAGTTGCAGAAAACCTTTCAATGTCATTGTACCCGTTTAGTTCCAAGACCCTCACTAATAACGCTTAAACTCAAAATCATGTGTTCATAATATCTATACGAGTCAACACTTCAAGTAATCGGTTTTCTTTCAAAAACTCAGAAATTACAAATTTTAAAGTTTATTTTCATTCAAAAACTCAATATATGAATATATGTCAATTTCGGTTTTCTTTTTTATTATTAAATCAATTATTATGTCACTTAATTCTTATGTAATAGTTTTTTTGAATCGTTTTTTTATAAATTAACTAAGTGTACTCGTAAGCATAATAAAGATCTATGATTTCAAATGTCACATTTCAATGTAAACCGATAATAGTGGAGAACATAAAATATCAATGTATCTTTAAAATAAAATTTAACGTATAAACCATCTGGAAATCGTTAAAGTATTCGTTGTGTAGAAGGCGAGATAAATGTATCTCTCCAATCTAATATTTCAACAGTTTTGCATTTGTCTTGTGAGAAAGTAGCATATAAGTATAATAAGCTAGAGTGTTATACAGGTGTCGACGAGATATTTCTGATGGTATGTTTATAAAAGAATGCATATTTCATTTTTCTATTATATGCATGATAACATAACGGAATTTTATATATCGAACTATTCGTCCTCGAGTTGTATCTTAATCCTTTAGCGACAGATGAAATGACGGAATCACGGTGGAAAAGAGGCACCCATGTACCGGAAGGTGGCTACCTTTTAGCGAAAGACACTTCCAAATCAGCGATGGACATATGTGTCGCCAATCGGATACATTTTATTCTCACCAACTTCGAAACGGGCATTTAACCAACCAAATAGCAACATAGTTGTCACAGGTTAATTGGAACTTAAATTTATTAATATCCTTAAAGAGTGATGATTCACATCTATCACACATAGTTGAGTTAATCGGAAATATGAGTCAAGTTTGTCAAAGAATTAAAAGCTTGTTTTGCATTGAAGCTGTCAATTAAAAAAATGCATGTATTGATAATAGTTTATTTTTATATTATTCAGAAGATATTAAAATCTTACCATATATTATTCACAAAGCTTTATGTGAAAAGATTAGCGACGGAAACGAGGCTGTCATGATATGTATGATGCTAATTTTTTGACACCTCTGAATCAACAAGGGAAATATGTGTTGATAATTCCATGTTTTATTTCCCACAACCACGAAACCGACGAATGTTTAACCATCCAAACAACAATGAATTTGTCACGGACCGTGGACAGAACAGCAAGGGACTATGCTAGCTACCAAAGATTTGCTACTGACATTGCTAGCGCCAGAATGGCAACGGACGATGTTTGTGACGCGCGTTTGTTGTTTATGGGTTTCATGTTCGATAGATTAGCATAGATAGTTTTCCGATAGATGGCCGTCGCTAATTTAACCGGTTTTTCTTTAAAAACCTCATAAAATTACAGGTAATCCATATTATACGCTAATGCTACTAAAAATTAAACGTATGAAACGAACCCAATTTGACTATTGGCAACAAACATAAATCTAGTAAAATCCAACCCAATTTTAGAAGATGTATATCGAATGTTATACATGCGAGATCGGTTTAATTGAAAAACTGATAAACCGTGACGGATTTGCTTAACTAAGACGCATGGATTCTTACGTGATTACAGAAAGCGTTTGTTCTTTCGTTTGTGACGACCGCCAAATAATGTTGAAATAAAGAAACCACATTATCGTACTAGGATTATATAATCATGTCAGCTAATGAATACGGTAGTATAGGTTAGGATATATATGGAAACGAGAGTTCAAATTCAGTAAGCTTGGCAATATTCATTCATATTTGCATAACTACTAATCAATTTACAAAAAAGAATGGATATAGTGTATTTAAACCCACGAATCAAGACCTGATTTAGTTTCCAGGAACGAAGTTGGTGGCATAAGCCCAAGCGTTGTTGGTAACGGGATCGGCGATGTGGTCAGCAAGGTTTTCCAGTGGACCTTTTCCGGTGACTATGGCTTGAACAAAGAACCCAAACATTGAAAACATAGCTAATCTTCCATTCTTAATCTCCTTCACCTTCAACTCTGCGAAAGCCTCGGGATCATCAGCTAAGCCCAAAGGGTCAAAGCTTCCTCCTGGGCACAATGGATCAACAAAAGATTTGGGATCCTTCAACAGCACCCATCAAGATCACTTGTGTAGCCCAAATTGCCAATATGCTCTGTGCGTGGACCAAGTTGGGTTACCCAGATAGTCAAGCCCACCCTCACTAAAGATTTGGGATCCTGCCTTGAACCACACAGCTTCTCCGAACTTGACGCCATTGCGGGCTAGTAGCTCGGGGAAAACACATCCCAAAGCTCCTAGCATGGCCCACCTACAATGGATGACCTCAAGCTCACGGTTCTTGGCAAAGGTCTCGGGATCAGCTGAGAGCCCGGCTGTGTCCCACCCATAGTCTCCAGCGAATTCTCCGGTTAGATATGATGGAGCCTCACCCGAGAATGGCCCCAAGTACTTCACTCTGTCAGGGCCGTACCATGGGCTTCCTGATGAAGCAGTCTTTGGCTTTGCTGCTGTTTTCCTCATTGTGAACCTTCCATCACCAGAAAACTCTGAGGTGGATGGAGCAACCTTGATGGCCTGCCCGGCAAACGAAGGAGACGAGAGAGCCATTGTTGAAGCAGCCATGTGTTTACGAACAAATTAAAGATTGAGTTATCTTTGTGTAGTTGAGCAAATGAGGAGAAGAGTTGGTGTAGGAACTGGGAAGTTAGTCTGGTATTATATAGGTTATGTATGGATATCGAGACACGTTGATGATATCCATATCATCTCTATTATTGGCCTGGCTTAGTTTCTAGATTTCAGTTTTGGCGGTTTATATTTTTATCATTCAGGTCTCATGCGCCCCTCCCACGATGAGCCAATAAGAAATGTGGTTCAGATTTCAACCAATTTGTTCCACAATTTTCCTGCCGACTTTTATTCTCTTTTAACTTTTTCCCAACAATAATCTTTTAATTAACAATTTTAACTTAGAATATTTTATTTGAGCAATATTTCGTTTAGAATTGCCTCTTTGAATAAGGTTTATTTTTATCTTGATCTACACAGAGGAATTTTCGATGTTTATTGTTATTAGGAAAATACTAATATCTTCTAATTAAATAATCAAATGATTAAATAATCAAATGGATTTGTGTGGAGTAGTTTCCCATGCAAATATCTGCCAACACCTATGGATTTGTGTGGAGTAGTTTCCCATGCATGAAATCTTGTAGTGTATGTAGACACTCTGATGATCAGAGTGTCTACATACACTACAAGATTTCATGCATGGGAAACTACTCCACACAAATCCATAGGATCAGAGTGTCTACATACACTACAAGATTTCATGCATGGGAAACTACTCCACACAAATCCATAGGTGTTGGCAGATATTTGCAGCTCTGGTCGTCTGCAGTGAAAGCGAGTGAAGTATTCGTGGAGAGGAATTATACATTCAACACTTTAAAACCATCAAGTCCCTATTTGTAAATAAATGCAGTAGCTCACGAGGATCGGTGAACCTCTATCTTCGGGGAGTTGATCTCCATCTGTCTCCTTGTAACTTTTTCCCAACAATAATCTTTTAATTAACAATTTTAACTTAGAATATTTTATTTGAGCTATATTTCGTTTAGAATTACCTCTTTGTGTAAGGTTTATTTTTATCTTGATCTATACAGAGAAATTTTCGATGTTTATTGTTATTAGGAAAATACTAATATCTTCTAATTAAATAATCAAATGATTAAAAAAGAACTTGTTAACCTTTATTATGCATGTTATATGTTTTAACTTGTTTTAAATTAAATATGCTACGAATACATAAGGAGACTTCATATAAATTTGCGACAGACAAATACAGACTTGAAAACACATTATAATCAATTGATCGAAAAAACGGAAGTACTTTGCTGGCACTGAAAGGATATGCAAAACAAACTCTCTCAGCATAATATTCCCAAATAAAGAAATCACCAAACACATAGAAAGAAATTTACATCTTTACGTATAAACTGGGGATGAGCATACCTGTTAGATTTACCATTACCATTTCATACTCATGTCTGTTGGATTAGGTGTCTAAGCCATGACTAATAATTAGTATTTATCTAATTAATAGTAGCATAGTCCATTTGGGTTGCCCTCATAGTTGGAGGATTGGCAGAAAGTCCGGTAGAGAGAAAGATTGATTTATTATGTGATTAATAAATAAATAGAAATTAAATAAATAGTTTATTAATATATTTAAGTGATAATATATTAATTAGAAACTATAATAATTAATTAGAAATTTTTCTGGAATTAATTGGAATTAATTTGGCAGTTAAATTGATTAATTAAGGTGCAGGGACTAAAACTGTAATTATTCAATAGTTGAGTAAGTGACAGTTGAGTGAGTGAGAGTGGTGAACGAAATTATATATGGAAACATATATATTTTCGATTTTGATAATGAGGATAAAAGGGTTTGAATTATTAAGATAAAGGCTTATCTTAATTTGAATTCAAAAAGGTTTATCTTTAAGGTTTATCTGATCACCATTTGGATCCTATAAATAGGGAGGCTCACCCTAACCCTAAAGCCACGATTTTTGAAGCTCTCTTTGAAGGATTTTCGGCCAAAGTTCCAGCTTGGGTGTGACTGCATTTGAGGCAAGAGATTTCTGTTGCTTTGCTTCCAAGATTCACCTTAAGGTTGGTTTTTCTTGATCTTTCTTTTAGTTTAATTCTTTCTGGCCTTTTAGGAATTGTTATATGTTTAATTAGAAGAAAAACTAGATCTATATAGGTTGCATGTGAACTTAGGATTTTTAGTTCATAGTTGCAGAAAACCTTTCAATGTCATTGTACCCGTTTAGTTCCAAGACCCTCACTAATAACGCTTAAACTCAAAATCATGTGTTCATAATATCTATACGAGTCAACACTTCAAGTAATCGGTTTTCTTTCAAAAACTCAGAAATTACAAATTTTAAAGTTTATTTTCATTCAAAAACTCAATATATGAATATATGTCAATTTCGGTTTTCTTTTTTATTATTAAATCAATTATTATGTCACTTAATTCTTATGTAATAGTTTTTTTGAATCGTTTTTTTATAAATTAACTAAGTGTACTCGTAAGCATAATAAAGATCTATGATTTCAAATGTCACATTTCAATGTAAACCGATAATAGTGGAGAACATAAAATATCAATGTATCTTTAAAATAAAATTTAACGTATAAACCATCTGGAAATCGTTAAAGTATTCGTTGTGTAGAAGGCGAGATAAATGTATCTCTCCAATCTAATATTTCAACAGTTTTGCATTTGTCTTGTGAGAAAGTAGCATATAAGTATAATAAGCTAGAGTGTTATACAGGTGTCGACGAGATATTTCTGATGGTATGTTTATAAAAGAATGCATATTTCATTTTTCTATTATATGCATGATAACATAACGGAATTTTATATATCGAACTATTCGTCCTCGAGTTGTATCTTAATCCTTTAGCGACAGATGAAATGACGGAATCACGGTGGAAAAGAGGCACCCATGTACCGGAAGGTGGCTACCTTTTAGCGAAAGACACTTCCAAATCAGCGATGGACATATGTGTCGCCAATCGGATACATTTTATTCTCACCAACTTCGAAACGGGCATTTAACCAACCAAATAGCAACATAGTTGTCACAGGTTAATTGGAACTTAAATTTATTAATATCCTTAAAGAGTGATGATTCACATCTATCACACATAGTTGAGTTAATCGGAAATATGAGTCAAGTTTGTCAAAGAATTAAAAGCTTGTTTTGCATTGAAGCTGTCAATTAAAAAAATGCATGTATTGATAATAGTTTATTTTTATATTATTCAGAAGATATTAAAATCTTACCATATATTATTCACAAAGCTTTATGTGAAAAGATTAGCGACGGAAACGAGGCTGTCATGATATGTATGATGCTAATTTTTTGACACCTCTGAATCAACAAGGGAAATATGTGTTGATAATTCCATGTTTTATTTCCCACAACCACGAAACCGACGAATGTTTAACCATCCAAACAACAATGAATTTGTCACGGACCGTGGACAGAACAGCAAGGGACTATGCTAGCTACCAAAGATTTGCTACTGACATTGCTAGCGCCAGAATGGCAACGGACGATGTTTGTGACGCGCGTTTGTTGTTTATGGGTTTCATGTTCGATAGATTAGCATAGATAGTTTTCCGATAGATGGCCGTCGCTAATTTAACCGGTTTTTCTTTAA
This sequence comes from Cichorium intybus, assembly GCA_023525715.1. Lineage (NCBI taxonomy): Eukaryota > Viridiplantae > Streptophyta > Magnoliopsida > Asterales > Asteraceae > Cichorium > Cichorium intybus. Next base: position 113,628,313 of record CM042010.1, read on the forward strand.
AAACCTCATAAAATTACAGGTAATCCATATTATACGCTAATGCTACTAAAAATTAAACGTATGAAACGAACCCAATTTGACTATTGGCAACAAACATAAATCTAGTAAAATCCAACCCAATTTTAGAAGATGTATATCGAATGTTATACATGCGAGATCGGTTTAATTGAAAAACTGATAAACCGTGACGGATTTGCTTAACTAAGACGCATGGATTCTTACGTGATTACAGAAAGCGTTTGTTCTTTCGTTTGTGACGACCGCCAAATAATGTTGAAATAAAGAAACCACATTATCGTACTAGGATTATATAATCATGTCAGCTAATGAATACGGTAGTATAGGTTAGGATATATATGGAAACGAGAGTTCAAATTCAGTAAGCTTGGCAATATTCATTCATATTTGCATAACTACTAATCAATTTACAAAAAAGAATGGATATAGTGTATTTAAACCCACGAATCAAGACCTGATTTAGTTTCCAGGAACGAAGTTGGTGGCATAAGCCCAAGCGTTGTTGGTAACGGGATCGGCGATGTGGTCAGCAAGGTTTTCCAGTGGACCTTTTCCGGTGACTATGGCTTGAACAAAGAACCCAAACATTGAAAACATAGCTAATCTTCCATTCTTAATCTCCTTCACCTTCAACTCTGCGAAAGCCTCGGGATCATCAGCTAAGCCCAAAGGGTCAAAGCTTCCTCCTGGGCACAATGGATCAACAAAAGATTTGGGATCCTTCAACAGCACCCATCAAGATCACTTGTGTAGCCCAAATTGCCAATATGCTCTGTGCGTGGACCAAGTTGGGTTACCCAGATAGTCAAGCCCACCCTCACTAAAGATTTGGGATCCTGCCTTGAACCACACAGCTTCTCCGAACTTGACGCCATTGCGGGCTAGTAGCTCGGGGAAAACACATCCCAAAGCTCCTAGCATGGCCCACCTACAATGGATGACCTCAAGCTCACGGTTCTTGGCAAAGGTCTCGGGATCAGCTGAGAGCCCGGCTGTGTCCCACCCATAGTCTCCAGCGAATTCTCCGGTTAGATATGATGGAGCCTCACCCGAGAATGGCCCCAAGTACTTCACTCTGTCAGGGCCGTACCATGGGCTTCCTGATGAAGCAGTCTTTGGCTTTGCTGCTGTTTTCCTCATTGTGAACCTTCCATCACCAGAAAACTCTGAGGTGGATGGAGCAACCTTGATGGCCTGCCCGGCAAACGAAGGAGACGAGAGAGCCATTGTTGAAGCAGCCATGTGTTTACGAACAAATTAAAGATTGAGTTATCTTTGTGTAGTTGAGCAAATGAGGAGAAGAGTTGGTGTAGGAACTGGGAAGTTAGTCTGGTATTATATAGGTTATGTATGGATATCGAGACACGTTGATGATATCCATATCATCTCTATTATTGGCCTGGCTTAGTTTCTAGATTTCAGTTTTGGCGGTTTATATTTTTATCATTCAGGTCTCATGCGCCCCTCCCACGATGAGCCAATAAGAAATGTGGTTCAGATTTCAACCAATTTGTTCCACAATTTTCCTGCCGACTTTTATTCTCTTTTAACTTTTTCCCAACAATAATCTTTTAATTAACAATTTTAACTTAGAATATTTTATTTGAGCAATATTTCGTTTAGAATTGCCTCTTTGAATAAGGTTTATTTTTATCTTGATCTACACAGAGGAATTTTCGATGTTTATTGTTATTAGGAAAATACTAATATCTTCTAATTAAATAATCAAATGATTAAATAATCAAATGGATTTGTGTGGAGTAGTTTCCCATGCAAATATCTGCCAACACCTATGGATTTGTGTGGAGTAGTTTCCCATGCATGAAATCTTGTAGTGTATGTAGACACTCTGATGATCAGAGTGTCTACATACACTACAAGATTTCATGCATGGGAAACTACTCCACACAAATCCATAGGATCAGAGTGTCTACATACACTACAAGATTTCATGCATGGGAAACTACTCCACACAAATCCATAGGTGTTGGCAGATATTTGCAGCTCTGGTCGTCTGCAGTGAAAGCGAGTGAAGTATTCGTGGAGAGGAATTATACATTCAACACTTTAAAACCATCAAGTCCCTATTTGTAAATAAATGCAGTAGCTCACGAGGATCGGTGAACCTCTATCTTCGGGGAGTTGATCTCCATCTGTCTCCTTGTTCTTGTTGTCACAAGTGTTGTTTCGACAAGGGAACATCTCTGATTTTTGTCATGTGGCCATGTCGATATGGTTAAAGGTGTGCAATATTCCTTCTGTCTTGCACATTCCTTCTTAAGGTCTCCTTGGTTAAAATAAGAAGATAAAGGATTTCCAAAATACGAGATTTGATGTCCGTGTGATTCTTAGCACCTTTTGGTCGATTTGAAGATATAGGGGGGGGGGGTATGACGTTTAAGGAGTCTGAGCAAAATCTGATGCACTGTTTGATTGAACAATGATTTGTTGTTTTAGTTGAATTTCTAAAAGATAAAGAAAATCTAGATTTGATTGTGTCGTTTAGTTGCATTGTCTGTACTAACCTATATCGAATTTGTGAATGCGAGTTTTGACTAGCCCTTTGCTAGGCCTCGGAAATTACAAATTTTAAAGTTTATTTTCATTCAAAAACTAAATATATGAATATATATATATGTCCATTTCAGTTTTCATATTCATTATTAAATCAATTATTATGTCCTTTTATTTTAGTACTTTTCCTATACTAAATCAATTATTATGTCCATTTCGGTTTTCTACTTTAACCCCTGCATTTTAGTACTTTTCCTATACAAAGCAACGTCCAACAAAAGTTAATGCATCTAGTCCTTTTATAAAGATAAAATAAATCAAATATGCAAAATAACACATAAATATATTAATATAAAAGAGTGTTATCAATTATAAAATGAGTTTGGGGAATAGAATTGCCTCTACCCAGGCTCGAACTAATGTTGTCCGATTAGAGGGTTGGTATATTTACTAATGCACCAGCCTTCAACGCAACTGTTTAAATGTATTTCTATTGCTTTTATCCTGATTTTACGTATAACAGTCCATTAGGGAAAATCGAAAACCTATTAAGAAAAATCGTATCCTAGTATCAGCAATCAACAATTCTTTTGGGTATATTTGGAAATATTATTTTGCTAAATCTTGTAAAGTCGTTAAGAAATTAGGTTAGATTTATTATTTTTCACAATATTAAATATATCTTAAATGACTATGATGCTCTTGTTTTTCTAATTTTATTTAATTATTTATTGTGAATAGAAGTTGACCCCACAATCCCTACCTTCCTCTATAACATATCGTATATCTTCTCTTACCATCCTTTTCAAATGTCACCATCCTTTTTATTGTAACTACGATGTAACATAAAGTATTTTCATATTTATTCATAAATCCAACGACCCTAAACCATAAAATGGTGGTGGTGGTAGTAGTCGCGACAGCGACAGCGACAGCGACAGCGACAGCGACAGCGATAGCGACAGCGACCGCGGTGGTAGTAGTCGTCGTGGTGGTACTCGTAATAGTCGTGGTGGTGGTAGTCGTGGTGGTAGTAGTCGTAGTAGTCGTGGTCGAGGTGGTTGTAGTCGTGGTGGTGGTAGTTATGGTAGTAGTCGTAGTCATAGTTGTCGTATCGTTGTCTTCGTAGTTGTCGTATCGTTGTCGTAGTCTTCGTAGTCGTAGTCGTAGTCGTTGTTGTAACGCCCTCAATTCTTGGAAGATAGAAATTCTAAAAAATTTGAACTTTTAATTTCATTTTCAGAGTAAGCTAAGTTGGGAGCGAAATACATATGGCTAAACTAGCCTACAAACATGAGCATTACTTTATTACAACAAAAAACTATCTTCCAAAAATTATCCTCCTTCTAGTAATTCTACATTCATAGGGTATCTTATCCTTACCTTTGTTAGTCCCCACAACACTACCTGAACATGGATACACGTCCATTTATAAAAAGGGTCAGGCTAAAGCCTGTTAGTTATGAAATAATAAAATAGTCAAAAATCCTTGATCAAATGTAAATGATAGCAATACAAAAATATTCAACAAGTTCCATGTTCCACTTGTATTGCCAGTAGACCACAAGCATATTTCTTTTGAATCCATAATCCTTGGCGGCTCCCGTTCGAACATTCATAACCCTCAGCGGGTTTTCCGATATGAATGAAATAACATAAAGCAATTCCATTGACCGTTGGGTTGATTTCATCATCCCCCCCCCCCCCCCCCGGATCAGTGGGAGTGCGGTCATGGAGTAGGTGGTACCTGGGGACTCTATGCCTATCACCCTTAGTCATAGCTCGTAACTACAACGTCAATGTCATTCGTTGCATCAAATAGGAGCTACTCATATAGATATTTCGAATTGACCGAGTCTTTCAATTGAATAACCATGCATTGCCGATCATAATCCAACATATATTCTTGTAACTACGAGGGAAAAGAACGTTTGTTCTTAATAAAACGTTTTATAAAAAGAATTGTTTTAAAATTTCCTTAATAAAACGTTTTATAAAAAGAATTGTTCACCACTTTTTCAAAAAGACATAATTTTTAGCTTTTGAACCTATTTTTGAAACTTTTCAACTACACTTCACCCACCCATCCTAACCCTACCCCCACGACACCCACCCTTACCCATCAAAACCATACCCACCCCAACCCCACCTATCATTCCCACCTCACCCAACAACCTACCTTAACCACCCTCACCCCTCACCCCACCTCGTCCCTACCCCTAATACCCAACCCCCCCCCCCCTACCCCATAACACGCCCTACCCCTACCCACCCTACCTTCACCTTACCTACCATATCCACCTACGCCGCCCAACTCATCCAACCCCGTAACCCCACCCCACCACGCCCACTCTATCCCACCCTTTTCTCACCCCACCCACCCACCCCACTCCCATCCCACCCACTGACAACGCGTAGTGATATTAAGTAATTTAGGCGTTGTTGAGACCTGTTCTTGATAAAATTATATCAAATATGTCTGGGTATTCTCACTTTTCGTGCCAGGACTTGTTTGGAGAAAAAGAGTGGAAACAGGGACTAAACGTGTATAAAAGGAAGAAGTTTGGAAAGAATGAAAAATCAAGGAAACTCGTACGCGCGCCGCGGATTTCACTTCTGCGCAACGCGGGCTTAAGGCGGTGGAACACATTCAAATGACGAAAAAACGGGGATCGGATAAGTACGCGTGCCTCGGATTTCACTTCTGCGCGGCGCGGTCACGGGAAATTTGCAACTATAAATTGAGGCATTTCCAGCCGAAAACCCTAGCAAAGAACCGGGTGTAAAATCGACCTTGAACCTCTTTGACTCCTGGATTTCATTCCAGAAGGCTCTCAATTGGTATTGGTTAGTTTTAGATTTTATTTGTAATTAAATAGTTGGATTTAAGCTTGGTTTGTATCTTTGGGTGTGACAACCATTGATATTAAGCTTTGGCTTTTGTTTTTGGATCATTTGGTTACTGTTTTTTATGTTGGATTCGGATTTGGTGAATGAGAAGCATTTGGTTACATTTAATCTTAGCTTTCGGTGTTTTTATGTTTGTGTTTGATTGTGATTGTTTGGTTTGTGTTTGGATCTTGTTTGTAACTTGGTTGGGACTGTTTTCCCTTGCTGAAATCAGTAGCTAACTTGGTTAGGGTTTAGCATTAAGCTTTGGCTATTAACTGTTCAAGTAGAACTTTAGTTATTAGCTAGTTTATGCTTTGCTTGGCTTGCTTAGTTTGGATGCCTTCAATTGCTTCTGATTCAGAGATGTACTTCTGATTTCAGAAAGTAACTAGGTCATTTGAGCTTAGCTTCGCTTGGCTTGAGGTTGTTTTGAGCATTGCTTTTGTTTGCTAGTGATTAGGAAGGTAGAAACTAGATCCTCCGACTGTAGCTGTGACACTACTAGTTGGTAATCTCTCATCTAGTCTAACCGCGAAGCTCCCGTGGATCGACCCTGACTACCGCTATACTAGCGTGTGTTAGGTTTTCTCTTATTTTTGACCGCACGACGACCTCTGCGCGTGTCAAATTTTGGCGCCGTTGCCGGGGAGCTGTGAGCTTAGATTAGGTGATTTGTAGGATTTAGTTTCTGATTTTGATGTTTGATTTTAGTTTGCAGATTTTTGGTATGCGTACATCCTTATGATGGGTGATTACATGTACCCAGATCAGTATGATTATTATGAAAATCCGGTCGACACCTATTACGAGGATGATTACTACAATGGATCATCCGATGACAATGGATGGCGGACCGGGGAGTCATCTCAGCCTGAGAATTCTGCAACTTGGGCCCAACTTTGGGTACTCATGTATAACAACTACCACGAGCAGAAGGACCAGGCTGAAGCTCTTGAAAAAGTGCAAGCTTCTTTAGATAGGTTAGAGGAAAATTGGAAATGTTCACCACTTACGCCAGAACCGGAGGTGAGTGATTTTTATACCAATGATAATGTGTGTGAACTTGCATCACCTGAATATGTGATGGAAGGGCATACACCATGGGAAAGTCAAGAGACCACTGAGAGGGTCGAACATGTTGTTGAGGAAAAGGTCGTAGGTGACAATGTTACCTCTGACTCAACAGCTTTTGATGTTTTTGATGTTTTTGAAAGTATTAGTAATGTTGATCTGGTGATGAGTGAATCCGTACCATCACCAGACAATTTGGTTGATATGGATGTTGTGGAGGGGGCTGTAAGTGACAGTGCAGACCCCAGCCCAACAACTCCCGAAATTGTTGAAATTTTTAATACTATTGGGGAAAGGGGTGTAGATGACAATACTACCCCTGACCCTATAATTTTTGAAAATTTTGAGAAATTTGAAAGCAAGGATCTAATAATCGGTGACTTTGTACCACCATCAGATCAAACCAGTCGCTCACTCTTGGTTCTGATCCACCTGTTGGACGATGATCAAGAAGTTGATGCTGATGAATTGATTTTTGAAAATAATAAACATGATGTTATCACCACTCATAATCCATTCATGAATGAAAAATTAGATGTGATAAATACTATCGATGAGGACATATGGAAGCATCCTGATATGTTGCCTTTCAATCGTAGTCGATTGGAAAATTTTTATTGGTACTACAAACGAAAATTGCAACCTGAAGATAGCATGCAAGACACTAGCAAACGGGGTATGAAACAACTACTGGAAGCAGCACTGGACACGCTTCACATCAAGCCTGTGATCTTGAAGAGATACCGAAGGAAGGACCGAGCATGGAGGTTCAAAGCTACTTCCAAGCACTCGCGGGAAATCATCAGAAGACGACAGCTGGGTAGCAACAGGAGAACCAACAAGCCATTCGAACCAGGGAAGTGGAAGGAACATGTGGACAATAAAGGGATGGTGGTGACTGAAATTCAACGAAGGAAGAAGGCGTACGATCCACCGTAGCTGTAAAAGCACTGTACGTCTGGCTGAAGACGTTAAACTTAGCGCTTGTTGGGAGGCAACCCATCGTGTCATAAGTTAGGATTTATATTATTTGAATAAAATACAAAAATACATCAATATTTTTGCAGGCACTAGTAGTTTGAAATAAGTGTGGGGTCATTTGAGAAGTTTTGAAATTTTTAAACTCCGCGCCGCGGGTATTTGAATTACGCGACGCGGGATCGTAAACCAACCCGATGCGCAGGGGTTGATCTAGTGACACGCGCGACACGCAAAGCGTAAACCCGCGACGCGGTAAACGATGAGTCAGTTTTCCCCTTTATAAGGTAAGCCGCGGATCACACAACCCACACGCGACTCGGAGCTCTGATCAACGAATTTCTCTTGCAATTTTTCTTGCTCATTTTGTTTCTACTACTAAGGTACACTCTTTTAACTATCTATTAGTTGTTAAAACTAGCGATTAGGTAGTTAATTTTAGTGTTTTTATTCAAAAAGTTCAAAACTTAGAATCGCTAATGCTAGCTCATAGGGTGTTTGTTTTGCCACATGGAGACCCTAGACGAGCTAGTCGGCATCTAGGCTACCTTGTGGTATGATTAGATTGAGTTTTAGCAGGCTGAATCGTGAGTTTGAATCCGGGTTTTGAAACAGCCGCACGCCGCGCCGCGCCCTTGCTGTTGGGCCGCGCCGCGGTGCGGTGGGGAAGAAAAGGGACTAATTTTGAAAAAAAAAATTTGTTTTGTGCTATGTGTTTTCTTTTGCAGATGATGTTCAGATTGGACCACCCCTTCCTCCAGTTCCCCACAGAGCTCGCCAGTTCAGTGGAGTATACCTCGCGGAGGGATGCATTGACCAGTCGCCGGGTCCTCGAGGCGACAGTTATAGACCCAGATATCTTGAGAGACGCAGGGCTTTGGGGTGCGATCGAGCCGTTCTTACATCGCACCTGGACCCACGAGGAGGCATCCTTCACATGCCGAGGCTGGGATAGGATTATGGCCACGGACGAGGACGTGGTTTACACAGAGCTGCTACTGGAGTTCATATCCACCGTCCAGTTCGCACCTCGGGCGGGGGACCCACGTTCCAGGCTGGTACGCTTTCGCTTGGGAGGTGAGCACAGGGAGTGCAACCTCCGGGAGTTCGGGAGGAGAGTGGGCCTATACACTCCAGCAGACCTCCAGCACCGTTACTTCACCCGATTCTTCGGGTCGTGCATTCAGGGAGAGCCGGAGCGGGCTCCTAACATGGAGATTTGGACACCATTGTCCAATGTTATGTATGAGGCAGGGACCTCGAGGGAGAGCCACCTACGCGATCCACTTCACCGCCTCATGCACCGGATCGTCTCCACTTCCATCATGCATTGGGAGGGGGGCGAGAAGGTGTCGGGCGATGATATGACATACTTGTGGGTCCTCCTCGACCCGTCCCGATTCCTCCATCTCCCCTTCGCCCTTGCGGTTGCTCTCTCCACCCACTCGGCCGGCGCCTCCACCAGCAACCCACTAGCCAGGGGGTATTTCATTACCCGCCTGGCCCGCTCATATGGTATTCTCACTGCCCCCGTGGCAGCTTCCTTGACCGCTTTGTCTACATCGCGTACTACAGCACGCACTTTGGAGAGGATGCGGCTCATTGAGCTGCAGCGCCCGGGGCAGTACATCCGGGCACCGACCGAGCTTCCCCAGCCACCTCAGCCCGCGTACGCCCAGCCCGACAGGAGACGCCGGAGACAGGAGCCAGCAGCACCAGAGCCGGCACAGCCGCAGCCACAGCAGGATGACTCACCAGCCCTCCGCCGGCTGGAGGCCAGAGTCACGAGGATCCAGGACCAGCTCGAGTGGATCGGGGAGGTACTTATACAGATCGCATCAGCCCAGGGCAGACACCCCCGACCATTCCCAGCCAGGTCCCACGATCATGAGGCCGGACCCTCCAGGCCACCTGGCAGTGATTGATGTTCTTTTTCTTTTTCTTTTTATATTTTTGGGATATATGTATAGACTTATGACACTTCTATCTGTATTGTTTGTTTATATTTTATTTGTCATGTTTGTTTTAATTTGTTTGTTAAGTTGTGCATGATATACCAAATTGAGAGGGAGTTGTCTCAGACAAGTGTGGGGTCACCGTGCCCCCTCCACTTGTCTTGACCACCGGCGTGTTTTAATGTAGCACTACAACTCCAGCATATGAAATCAAGGATCCTTCTGTATGCAATTATACCTGTGATATTGAACACCAAGCAGTCTATCGTCCAAAAAGGGGTAACTCTTTCTCCCTTATTTTGAAATAATTTTGTACAACGGGGACGTTGTACGGTTTTAAATGTGGGGTGTGGACGGTCGAAAGAGATTTTTTTGAAAATTTTTGCAGAAATGATCAACTTTTCAAATTTTTAGCAACTTTTTTCAAAATTTTTAATAAATTGCAATTTTGAAATGAATGGTTTGTGATTGTGATAGCACTAGTATTTTTCAAGAAATACTGTTTATTTGTGATCATGCTACTAAGTTAGTCAAATAAGTTGAGTTTTACGAGTTTAGAAGATTGAGATGTTTTAGGATTGGAATTTAGGAAGGAAAAGTCAATCTGTGGCCTCTGTTGTTCGAGCCGGTAGGTCTAAAATGGGTGGGCCTTATGCACCTTACCACCTAAGATCGTCTGGTCTGGGATGGTATTTCTGAAAGCTCGCTACACGGACAACATCGAAAGTGATGGACAATTCCTTAATGGCCTTTAGAATCTGAATGAGTACGTACACTTCATTGTGGACAGAAAATTTGTAATCAAGGGTTCTCTAGAAAGCCATGAATTCCAACGAACAATTCAATCATGTTTTCGTGAACTATTCCATTCTAACTCATAGAGCAATAAACTTTGAAACTAAACACAGTCAAAAATTGTTTGATACTTTATTATAATTTATTAAAAACTCTCTTGCTTGGGGACAAGCAAGGCACAAGTGTGAGGTGTTTGACAACGCCTAGTGATATTAAGTATTTTAGGCTTTGTTGAGCCCTGTTCTTGATAAAATTATATCAGATATGTCTGAGTATTCTCACTTTTCGTGCCAGGACTTGTTTGAAGAAAAAGAGTGGAAACAGGGACTAAACGCGTATAAAAGGAAGAAGTTTGGAAAGAATGAAAAATCAAGGAAACTCGTACGCGCGCCGCGGATTTCACTTCTGCGCGACGCAGGCTTAAGGCGGTGGAACACATTCAAATGACAAAAAACGGGGATCGGATAAGTACGCGCGCCACGGATTTCACTTTTGCGCGGCGCGGTCACGGGAAATTTGCAACTATAAATAGAGGCATTTCCAGCCGAAAACCCTAGCAAAGAACCGGGTGTAAAATCGACCTTGAAGCTCTTTGACTCCAGGATTTCATTCCAGAAGGCTCTCAATTGGTATTGGTTAGTTTTAGATTTTATTTGTAATTAAATAGTTGGATTTAAGCTTGGTTTGTATCTTTGAGTGTGACAACCATTGATATTAAGCTTTGGCTTTTGTTTTTGGATCATTTGGTTACTGTTTTTTATGTTGGATTCGGATTTGGTGAATGAGAAGCATTTGGTTACATTTAATCTTAGCTTTTCGGTGTTTTTATGTTTATGTTTGATTGTGATTGTTTGGTTTGTGTTTGGATCTTGTTTGTAACTTGGTTGGGACTGTTTTCCCTTGCTGAAATCAGTAGCTAACTTGGTTAGGGTTTAGCATTAAGCTTTGGCTATTAACTGTTCAAGTAGAACTTTAGTTATTAGCTAGTTTATGCTTTGCTTGGCTTGCTTAGTTTGGATGCCTTCAATTGCTTCTGATTCAGAGATGTACTTCTGATTTCAGAAAGTAACTAGGTCATTTGAGCTTAGCTTAGCTTGGCTTGAGGTTGTTTTGAGCATTGCTTTTGTTTGCAAGTGATTAGGAAGGTAGAAACTAGATCCTCCGACTGTAGCTGTGACACTACTAGTTGGTAATCTCTCATCTAGTCTAACCACGAAGCTCCCGTGGATCGACCCTGACTAACGCTATACTAGTGTGTGTTAGGTTTTCTCTTATTTTTGACCGCACGACGACCTCTGCGCGTGTCACCCACCTGCCTTAGTACCCCACCCCACCCTTACCCAATCAACCTCCACCCACCAGCCTACCTTACCCACCCTGCTTACCCTATCCCACCCACCCTCTTACCCTATCAACCACCCCACCTCCACCCGTTACCTACTCATACCCACCCTTACTATTTATTTTAACTAAAACTGATGTTAGAATGAATGATTTTTAACTAAAACTGATGTTTAAACGAATGATTTCAAAAAGACGTTAAAAACATTCTTTTTTATAAAGAGCGAATCATGGAAAAGGACTTTTGGTCTACATCTTCTTCCGCAGATATGGAAAAAGATAAAAGACATTTTATATCTTCAAAAACAAACACCACCTTAGTCACTTACAAATTCTAGCACGTATCCTCTATATTAATGGTAGGCATACAAACACTCTTGGCCAGCACATAATTATATTGGGTAATTCTATTTGTACCCCCAGATTATTTTTGTACCCCTTTTGTGTGTAAGTGTGTATATGTTTTACTAAACTAGATGCGTATCCGTGTTATGCGGCGGTAACAAATAGTTTCATTTTAAAAACTATGATTTAGGTAATGAATTTTAGATTGGAGGGCGATGGTAAAAAAATATATGCTCGTCGATGTTTTTTATCAAAATTAAAGTGCATTTATTGTTTGGTTCAAAAATATTGTGTTCGGTTAAATTAAATGTGTGGTCTTGTTTTGGGTTAAAAAAATTGTTCATAAATAAAAACATATAGTTGTTTTGGGTTAAAAAAGTACGTTGCTAGTTAACATCCACTTTTTCAACAAGTTAGACCATCAACACTTGACATCCCACTCAACTCATGCAAATTAACATCATAAATAGACCTTTTCCACCATCATGTAGTTACCATCATAAATTGCAAGTTTGGTCCAAAATTTGACCTTGTCATACAGTCACCCCCATGGTTCCATTTTCTTGGATTTGATCCTTATGTCATTAAACTTACTTGACTATTCGATTTTTCACATGACCATTTTCCCTTGTCTCTTTCATCTTTCTCATCCACCAAATACCCTAAATATTAGAAATGGCAATATACTACTTTCAATTTATATGCTTATTATGTCATTCTACTTTCAATTTTTCTATTAACACATCACACTCACATACATAAACAGTCACATACACAAACTCATATACACACACAATCTCATACACGAACTCAAATACATACAAGCATTCAAAGACACACATACACTCCCTAATTTTACGTTCCAGACAACAAATCATAAAAATCAAGGATTATAGATGAATCCCCTTTCATATCAAAAAAGTGGAAGAGAAACAAGCAACAAGTGTTTGAAGCAGAACCAAAGGAAGATCACAGATCAAAAAATTGGAAGAGAAACAAGAAAAAAGAAAAGATGAGATTAACAGCTTCATCTTATATAAATACCAATTCCAACAAAAGTTTCAAAACTCACATATCTAAACAACACCCATATTACAAATGTGATACAATATTAAACTCCAAATAGTAGTACAAATAAATCAAGAAACATTATTAAAAAGCAAAATAATCAATGTTGTCTTCATCTCTTCATCCTGGCAACTCTTACCATGACCGCAACGTATATATTGTCCATGGTTTCCTCAGCAAACATGAAAAGCTTCTGTCTCCACTGCTTCTTCCACAACAAAACTCCAATAACACCCCAAAACCCTGTTGCAAACCCACTCATTATGTCCAAGTAAAACAACCATACCTTCGCCACCTCATCATCTGCTTTGTGTTTCTTGTTGGTTGTTGTTGTTGGGACTTTGTGACTTGAGCAATTGTTTGGCAATGGAGGTCCATACAGACTGTAACGCCAAGAAACTCTTTTTATGTAAATATAATAAAAAGGGGTAAATTGGTCATTTTACCTTAAAATGGTAATTTGGTCATTTGACCATGTGAAGGATCAATTATGTAAAAATGTTGTTGCTTGTGGCAAAAATATAAGAAATGAAAGTTTTATGTCATAAAACTTGATTATTGTGGCCAAAGTTCAAAAATGGAACTTAGGGACCAAATTTGTAAATTTTGGAAGTATAAATAGAGAGGTTGACTCTCTTCTTTGACTGGCCATTTGTGCAGCAACGGGAGGAGCATTGAAGGTGCGATTTCTGCAGGAAATCATGGAATTGAAGCAAGAACTTGGAACAATTGTTGGAAGGGGTGATTTCCAAGCAATTAAGGTAAGTAGATTGCCTTTTTAGTCAAGTTCTTGAAGAAGTTCTTAATGGGTTTTATAGAAACTGAAATTTGTAAATTTCAGTTATGGTTATGTGGTTTAAATGGTTTAATGCTTCCATTAAGTCATGCTAAAAGGACTTAACCCAAGATTTTGGAAGTAGATTGCTATTGGTGATGAATTTGAAGTTTTGGGGTTTTTGGAACTAAGAACCCTAATTCTTCATATGATTGATTGAGTGGGTTTTGAGGGTTGAAAACCTTGTATTAATAGAAGGTTTTAGCCTAGGAACAAACCCCAAACGATTAAGAACAGAAATAAGGACTTAATGGGCCAAAACTGCATGCTACGGTGCACAAATCGCGACTGATCAGGAGCCTGCCCAGGCGCAGGGCGCAGTGCGCCCAGGATCAGGGCGGGGTGCGCCCAGGCGCAGCACGCCCATTACCTGGCGCAGTGCGCCCACTAGACAGGGAGTCCAAAATGCTAACTTTTGTTTGGCTTGTCTGATTTACCTCAAACTTGAACCATAAGTCCCTAATGGTTTAAAAAGTTGGGGCAAATTACTAAATTGAGTTTTCGACTCCTCGGGGGCACTGTAGATCTATACGAATGCCTCGGTGAATAGTAAAATTTGTAAAAAGATGATAAATGGAAAGTTTATCATCTAGGGATGGTTTATAGTTGCATAATATTGGACTCTTATGTATTAGAGTAAATTGAAATGGTTATTAACCTATTATCATTTGGTATATAAATGAATATATAGGTATGGGACAAAATGGTTATGGTGCACGCAAAGGCAAGAAACAACCGGGATTTAAATGCAGCTAGCATCCAGGTGAGTAATCTCACTTATATCATATATGATATGTGTTGTTTGAACTGTTACAGGTTGAAACAGTTTTGGGGACGAATTGGACAGCCTTAATGATGAATTAAAATGACAAGACCAGATAAGCCGTGAGTCTGATAAAGACAAGAACGGAGCTGTGAGTCAACAATAATGACATGACAAGACCAGATAAGCCGTGAGTCTGTTATAGACAAGAACGGAGCTGTGAGTCAGTCAATATTAATGGTACGACAAGACCAGATAAGCCGTGAGTCTTTAATAGACAAGAACGGAGCTGTGAGTCGAACCTATATAAGACAAGACCGGATAAGCCGTGAGTCATTGCGATGACAAGAACGGAGCCGTGAGTCTAGGCAACAGCGGGTAAACCCGTGAGCCATAATTGATTTTGAAATAAGCTGTTAATAGATGGTGCGGCCGCTTGTGGTTATGATATTGGATGCTATATCCAACTGGTGCGGCCTATATGGCTATGATATGATTATACGGAAATGGTGCAGTCTTATGGCTATGATACCGGGTCGTTGAACCCAAACTGGTGCGGCCCTGGGGCTATGATTTATATGCTGAAAATGCTTTGGTGCGGCTTGTATAGCCGTGACAAACGATGCGACTTATAAAGTCCAGAAACATGATACAGTCTGATATTATTAAGAAACAGGGGACAGAAACGATAATTGAGAATTTGTATAATTATTCTCTATTATATACATATGGCCTTGACGGCAAACAGAATTGATATGATCGGTATGCAAATAACAGATTAGATATGATAAAGTGATTTGATAATCACATGATATATGATTAGCCGGTAAGGCTAGTACTTTGGATTCGATATCCAAACAGATACATACTGTTAGTCGGAAGAGACTATGAAATGGAATTTGATATGAAAAGATGATTAAAAAGATAATTGTCGTATATAGTGATCTATATATGAATGTATATCTAATATGTGTTATTTGCAGATTTGATTACTCACTGAGCTTTATAGCTCACGATATTTGTTAAATGTCCCTGCAGGTTAGCATGATCCTGATAAGGGAATTCATAGAGTCCGTGACCATGAAGTGGGACTCATAGATGCTGTTGTAGCAGCCCGGCTTCAAAGGATATTATGGTATTATATACTCTCCTTGATACACTTGTACCCGTTTTTAATAAAATATACCCCTTATGTTATGGTTTTATGTAATGAAACCTTCGTTTTAAATGAAAAATTTTCAGGGGTGTTTTTGTTTTAAAAGTCGGGTGTTACACAGACCTTTGTTCCCAGAATATATCGATGGATCCGTAAGAGTCTGCAACTGACGACCTGTTGGAATTCGTCCCGCCAAGTTGTTGTGTGACAAATTCAAATGTCTCAAAAACGTCAAATCTGCCATGCTTTGAGGGATCGTCCCGTTCAACTGGTTTCCAATGCTTCCGGGAATAACCCCATTCAGATGATTATTGGACAAATTAAGACCCACCAATATAGAAAGTGTGGTTAGCTCCAACGGTATCTCTCCCACAAGTTTATTACTTGAAATGTCCATATTAAAAACGAAACGCAAAGTTTCCGAATATCCAAGATCAACACCTTTCAGGACCTGGATCACAACCTCATTAGATGCCAAATATATGTGCGAATCTTCTCGGCTACTATTAACCATGGCATTCAACTATCATATACAATGAGGGATTCTTCCTGTCAAGTTGTTGTGTGCAACATCCAAAATTCGAAGTTGTGACATTTTGCACAATGATCAAGGAATCGTTCCCGTCAAGTTGTTCTTGTGTAACCTAAACACCAACAAATATACAAGTCCTTCTCCAATCGGTTCTGGTATATATCCGGACAACTTATTCTCTCCCAAATCTAGGAATCTTAAATCTTCTGAAGTCCCAAGTTCCCGAGGAATGACACCAGCCAGTTGA
Source organism: Cichorium intybus (assembly GCA_023525715.1). Taxonomy (NCBI): domain Eukaryota; kingdom Viridiplantae; phylum Streptophyta; class Magnoliopsida; order Asterales; family Asteraceae; genus Cichorium; species Cichorium intybus. Next base: position 113,644,823 of record CM042010.1, read on the forward strand.
TTTAAGCTAAACATCATGGCAAACAAACTTTTCATATTCCCAAGACACTTGGGAATTTTCCCAGTTAACCTATTTCTGGAAAGATCAAGAAACTCCAAATCTGTCCTTGTGCACAATGACCTTGGAATCGACCCATTGAAAAGGTTATTTTCCAATAATAGATATCGAGATCCAACCAATTTTTCCCCTTGAGGAAGGTTTGTCAAAGATCCGCTTAGTTTGTTGTGAGAGAGATCTAAGAAAAGAATGTTGGGCATCTTCCGCAACCAAGTGGGCTGAGGTCCTGAAACTGTAGCATTCGACAAGTCTAACGTAACAATTTCCCTTTGATTTCGCAGCCACTGCGGAAATCCATTTTCGATATAGCAAGAACGAGTATAAGAGTTTCCAATTGGAATGGAGGTATCCACTCACGTGAGATATTGAATATCAACTTTATGTTAGAAGCATCCAATTCCGTCAACATCGAAAGGTTAGACAAATGGGCTTCCGAAACTACTCCTTCTAAAGAATTGTAAGAGATATAAAGAGAATGGAGGTTGGAAAGTTTCCAAACTGAAACTGGAATAGTCCCATTTAACTGATTATCTTCTAGATGCAAATACTTTAAAGCAGTTGATTTTCCAAAGGATTCTGGAATTGAACCATCCAATTGATTAGTAGATAGATCTAATTCTTCTAAATATTGTAATCTTCCTAGAGCCTCTGGGATTGTACTTGTCAAACTGCTTATTGATAGATCTAAGCTTCTTCAATTGGCCAGTCTTCCAAGTGATTCTGGAATTGTAGCATTTAAGCAGTGACTTAAATCCAACCTCTCCAAAGCATATTGGGAGCACTCGGATGCGTTTTTTTTTAGTCGGTGACTTCTATATTAATAGGATTGGATGAAGCAATCAATTGTTTAAGGTGACACAGTCTCCAGATACCAAGATGTTGAATCTTCTTAAAGAGGTTATCAGAAAGATCAAGCTCTACCAGGTTAGGCATAACAGGAATGGAGGAATTTAAACCGTTATCTGAAAGGTAAAGGACTCTGAGAGAACTCATGTTTGTTAAAACATGTGGAAATATGCCTTCAATTGAATTGGAGCTAAGATCCAGGTGTTGGATGTTCGAAATTGTACTGAAATTCAAATGAGGGGAAGATAGAAGCGTGTTATCAAGACCACATCCCAACAAATGCAGCGCTGATAAAGAAGAAGGGATCATGTCTAGAAAGTTTGCAAAGTTCCATGACAAACTGAAATTAAAGTATGAAAGATCCAAGAATTCAAGGGATGTCATGTTTTGGAAAAATCTGGGGAGTGGATTTTTGAAAGAATTGGAGCCAAGATCCAGGTGTTGGATGTTGGAAAGTATTCTACTCGAATTAAGAGAAGAACCAAAATTAAGATTAGAAAGTCCACGTGTAACACCCGTGTTCCGGATAATGTTTCAGATCAAAAATAAAAAACATTAGTTACAATCTCATATAAAAATCAGCATTGTATGCCGATCTTAGAAAAATCATAATTAATTCTACAAAAATCGGATTGACCTCAAACCAGTGCACAAAGTTTGCAAATTGAGTCTAGTTTAAGTGATAAAAATTTAGTAGATCGTGACGCGATGGGGTATGGGATCGCGATGCGATCTCTGTCGGAAGAGTCGGTTGAGTGTGTGATGAGGAAAGCGCTTACGTATGAGATTGGGACGCGATCTGGGATTGGATCGCGTCGCGACGGAGGTCCAGAGGCCTATAAATACGAGGCATAAGCCTCATTTTTGAGGCAGAACACACACCTAACACATATACGATATAGAGGAGTGTTCTGGTAAGGAAAATACGATGAGGGAGGATGATGGAATGTGAGAAACAGCTAGCAGTGAGGTGCTCAGGAACTGTCAGCGGATCGGAAACGGGAAATACGACAAGACTCCGAGAAAATGCCAACCACAAGTGAGTAATCGCTACCGTATCTCCCTAATAGTTTATATGTGTTAAACTATTATATACGCAGGTTGTAATAAACTTATTTCCAATAATTCATAATTCCAAGAGTAATGCTGATTGATTTACTTACGAGGACGGTGACTAGGCCGATTACTTGGGATCTGGTTGTTGGATTTTCCAAAAGGCTAAAATGCTGAAAGGATCCTGCCACCCCAACTAATCTTCTACCTGGCCGTTCTTTACTTGATAAATCATGGAGTGCCTTATTGGAATTATTGAAGAAAATATAAAGTTGTACAGTATTATAATAATACTTGTGTGAGAAGTGGGTGTGTTATCATGAGGGTAAGTCCAAGTTATAAATCCGAAGGTATCATAAGATGATACTGAGCAGAGTGATTAAGTAATGGTATATAATGTATGTCAGGGGACTGCAAGATTTACCATATAGTAATAAACACGAGGTAATCATAGATGTACTATGACCATACCTGTATGAGAAATCCGTTAAGTGAGTGGGTATACCGTGAGACGGTATAAAAATTTGTGAAAACCAATACCAAATAATAAACAAAAAGAAGAGACAGGAGCTGAAGACATGAAGACATGAGTCGTAACGATGTAAGATAAGACTGTGTGGGACAGTCTAATAGTGAGTATCAGTGGGTGATACTGTATAACGAGTGACGTCGGGTAATACGGTAGTTTCGCAGTATGCAGTACGAGTCGGATAGAACTGTGAAGCTGGCAGGAATGGTGATCCTGTAATGTGTGTGACCATATAGGTCATACTGTGACTAGATTACTCACTAAGCTTTATAGCTTACCCCTTTATTTTATGTGGTTTTGCAGGATAGGTAACGCTTGGCTTGGATCATGGGACGATCCCTGGTGATATTATCTTGTAAATTCCAGGCTGAAAAACCGGGCGTTACAAGTTGGTATCAGAGCCAAGATTTGAGTGAACTAGGATAAGATTCCTAGACTCAAATTAGTAGAATTGAGTGCTAAAATATAAAAAAATCACAAACATATTGTGATAAAAGTCGAACGTAGGTAAAAGCAGTTTATTCTAACATGATAATAAAAATGTTAGTAAATTTTTTTTTAGAGATAAAAAGAACTAGGAAAAGTGAGTGAGTTTGTGTAGCATTTCCCCAAATACGGGAAAGATGTTAAAAGTAAATCCAGATGCAAATTTTGAGAATTTTGAAAGTTGATTTGAAATCAAATGTTTGGGAAATTTGAATATCATAAAAGTATGGTATAGCTGAAAATACGAAAGATTTTCTGAGCTGATATTGAGTCCAAAATAATTTGGAGGATGTTTTGAAAGAGTATGAGTTAAAATAAAATTTTTGAAAGTACGAGTTGGTGGGTGGATTTATGAAAATATATGTTTTTGGCAATAGCCATAACAAAGAAAAAGTGATAAATGTATGTGATGATTGGATGTGAGATGGTAGGAACTATAAAAAGATGAGTTCGTGAGAGTCATACAATAAGACAAGTGTTGGGATGTGGTGTGTGGTAGTACTAAACATATCTAGGTCTAGCATGTGGATAATATGAGGTTGAGGAATTGAGAGATAAAAGGGTGGCTCGACATACTGAGCAACATAGAGATGTTCGTAAGATGCACTGAGCAGATACGCATGACTCGATGTACAGAGTATGCGCGGCTCCGAGTGCTGAGCAGTAGAGTTTGAGTGGTTGAGCAGATACGCATGACTCGACGTTCTGAGTATGCGCGGCTCTAAATGCTGAGTGGATGAGCAGATACGCATGACTCGACGTACAGAGTATGCGCGGCTCTGAGTGTTGAGTAGGGGAGTTTAGTGAGCAGATATGTATGACTCGTCGTACTGAGTATACGCGGCTCAGAATACTAAGCAGAAGAGTATAACTTGCTATACCGGGTAGAGTAGATTATGTGGTTGTATTTTTCTTACAAAGGAAATTCATCGGAGAAATGAGAGTAGTAAAACTTGTAAACATAAGAGAAGTAGAGCTGGTAGATGTCTTGAGTAAACATAAGACTAGGATGGATTGATTTATTCTTTCCATTTCTAGAAAAAGTAATAGTACTATTTTAAGTACCATGGACCATCCAATCATCACTAAACATATAAAGGTGAGGTTATCTTTATAACCAAATAATGTAATGGGGTATTTTTCCTAAACATAGTTGATTTTTCTACTGATGTAAAGGTCATTTTTATGACCCGAGTTTTACAAGTAGAGAGATATTTCAAAGAAAGAGTTATTTTGCTGAAAACGTTATTTTGACAAAAGCTGAAAGAGTCATTGTTGTGATTAATGAAAATTAAAAGAGAAAATTTTTAAAAGCATCTGGTTAAAAGGGAAGTGTGAGCGGTTACCCATTAATACGAGAAGTAGTTGAGTATATACGAAATTACTAATTTTTGAAAAGAAGAATATAAATTTAGTGTGAGATATTGTTCACCAAGTGGACCAATAGTGTCAAAAGAAAAAGGGAGCTGGTAAAGCAAGAAACCCAAATAGTAATCATGGGTGGTGATTGAGCTGATAGTAGTGCAGTTAGGTGTTAGCTGTTAAGCCTTTATGACTTATTGTTGGTTGTTGGAGCCCTTATGGCTTGACTTTGCTTGTAGGGCCACATTACATGTTCATGTGATTGGAACCATCTTTCCGTGGGATCACATACTCGGTGATTGTGGCTACCTTTTCCATAGAGTTAGTAACTGTTGTAAGTGGTTAGGGTCACATATATATATTGTGACGGTTGTATGAGCAGTAATTGTGGTGGGACCACATAAAAGTGTTGAGATGACCTAATCGGCCGACAGTTCTAGGGTGTACGTTGAGTCTTTGGGACTCGATACCGTAGGGGGTTCAGAAGGGAACGAAAAACTGAGTTAGTAATGTTATGAATATCATAACAAATACATTACACCTATTCGGTCTGTAATGATAGTTGTAAAATTATGTGAGTGTATGAGATTACATAACGAGTACTTTGTAGTCTCAATAGGTTGACCTAGTTGATTAGAGGTGGTTAATGTGCCAGTATTGTGGTAATACCCTTTGGGCTTACTAATACAACCGTATTATGTTGGAATAGGGATGGTTGAGTGGAAGAGAGAATAAGGGTATGTCGATGCTAGGAGATTTCGGGGACGAAATCTTTTTAAGGGGGAGAGATTTGTAACACCCGTGTTCCGGATAATGTTTCAGATCAAAAATAAAAAACATTAGTTACAATCTCAGATAAAAATCAGCATTGTATGCCGATCTTAGAAAAATCATAATTAATTCTACAAAAATCGGATTGACCTCAAACCAGTGCACAAAGTTTGCAAATTGAGTCTAGTTTAAGTGATAAAAATTTAGTAGATCGCGACGCGACGGGGTATGGGATCGTGACGCGATCTCTGTCGGCAGTGTCGGTTGAGTGCGTGATGAGGTAAGCGCTTACGTATGAGATCGGGACGCGATCTGGGATTGGATCGCGTCGCGACGGAGGTCCAGAGGCCTATAAATACGAGGCATAAGCCTCATTTTTGAGGCAGAACACACACCTAACACATATACGATATAGAGGAGTGTTCTGGTAAGGAAAATACGATGAGGGAGGATGATGGAATGTGAGAAACAGCTAGCAGTGAGGTGCTCGGGAACTGTCAGCGAATCGGAAACGGGAAATACGACAGGACTCCGAGAAAACGCCAACCACAAGTGAGTAATCGCTACCGTATCTCCCTAATAGTTTATATGTGTTAAACTATTATATACGCAGTTTGTAATGTAACGACCATTTTTCAAAAAAAACGTTGTGAATAGTAACTCCGGTGTGAATAGTAACTCCGGCGTGAATAGTAACTCCATCGTGAATAGTACTCCGGCGTGAATAGTACCCGAGAAATGAAGTAAGCGCTTACCTCGTGATGACGTCAATGATGATGTCGTGATGACATCGACGATGATGTCGTGATGACGACGTGATGACATCCACAATGATGTCGTGATGACGTCGTGATGACATCGTGAATAGTGTTTTCAAGCCCTATAAATAGAGGCCCAACTTCTTCATTTCAACCCACAACAAACACCAAACAACCTTACGATATCGAGGAGTGTTCTGGTGAGGAAAATAGGTCGGGAGGAGTTAGGAGCGAGCGGTAGCTGGTAACGAGGTGCTCGGGAAGTGCTGGAAGAGCGGAACGGGAAACGTGCCAAGGCTTTGCGAAAACGCCAATCTTCAGTGAGTAATCACTATTGTATTTCTCTAGTAGTTTATAAGTGTTAAACTATAATATATAGAGGTTATACTATTCGTAATTCCAAAAATAATACCGAGTGATTTACTTACGAGGATGGTGTCTAGGCCGATTACTTGGGATCTGGTTGTTGGATTTTCCGAAAGGCTAAAATGCTGAAAGGATCCTGCCACCCCAACTAATCTTCTACCTGGCTATCATTTACTTGATAAATCACGAGGTATCATGTTGGAATTATGGAAGGGTCTAGTGAAGCAACTATGGTATAGTTAAGGAGTAAAGAGTGATAAATGTCTTACGGTGTTAACAGTTAAAGAGGGAATACGAAGCAGAGATAAACGCTGTAGTCGACTATAATCAGGTGAGTTTCTCACTACATTGTGTGGACGTTATATGTCCTTTACTGTATTTTGTGTGCTTATAAGATGTTTATAAGATGTTGGTGAATTGTACCAAGTTGTGTGTATATACCTTCCTGTTATAATTATATGGGTTGGGTTATGGTGTGTGTGGGCTCGACGTATTGAGTAATATAGAGATACGTGCAAAATACACTGAGCAGACACGCATGACTCGACGTACAGGGTATGCATGACTTTAAGTGCTGAGCAGGGGAATTAGATTTACTGAACAGATACGTATAGGAGGTTATAATCCAATATACTGGGTAGAGCAGATTATGTGACGTGTGGTTGTATTTTTCCTGTTAGGGGTAAAGTATGTGTAACTGATATGCTGTGTAGTTGTTGGAGCTCACTAAGCCGTGTGCTTATCCTTCCCTATTAAATTACCATTTCAGGTTGTACAGGTGGAAATGACGGCCAGGCATGACGAGTACACACTGATGCTGCTTAATTGGGGATTCATGCGGTGAATTGATGTTTAAAATGATTTCTAAATATCTTCAAAATGTTAATTATTGAATAAATTGATATTTATTTAAATGAAGATGTTTTATTAAAAACCGGGTGTTACAAGTTGGTATCAGAGCCAAGGCTTGAGTGAATCAGACTCACTTGATGGGTTTTGATCTCAAGCTTGAGACTTAAAATTTTTCTTTGAATATATTTTTAAAAGATATTATAAGTTGTTTTTCGAGTAAGGGGTTAAATGAATGTTGTTGCAAAGATGCAGTGTGTACCGTCAGCCGACGTCAGTGGGGAAAAAGGTTAAGTGCTTAGTCTTTGTTGCTATTTCTATAATATATGTGTGCTTAAATGTCATTAAAGTGTAGGCAGTAGGAACTAAATAGTCCTAGAATTTTTGAGTTGGCCAAGTTGCGTGTTCCTTGATAAGTGATATCCATAAGGTAAATCCTTTTATGTGAAAAATTTTCTACGACTATGTTTGTAAAACAACCTGGGGTATAGGTGGTAAAATTATCGTGAGAAGTGAATTGGGGACTTCTGGATAAGTTCTGAAACGAACGAGGGTAGGTGTGGAAGATAGTAGTAGAGCTCCTACTATTGAAAGCACAGGATCCGCGTTCGAATCGGGAGTTGGTCGTAAGGAATCCAATACACTGAGGGTATAACTAATTGGTGTATATGTTGATAAACTGTATTTGTCCATTCTATTGGTTGGCAATCATAGAGTTTATTGGGATCAATTAGGACGCTGGAGATTGAGAATCTAGTGACGTTTCATTTCTTAATAATTAAGTAATGAACAGTTGATGTGACTATAGTAGATAAGCTGTGCAAAAGTGACACGTTAAGTGTCTTCGTTACTAAGAAAAGCACAGATAAGGGATGATAAAAAGAAGATGTTGATTGCTAGAATAGTCGATTTTGATTGACTATAAATAAACGTAATGTTGTTTAGAGAAGAGCATAAGTCGCAAATTTCATTTCCAGATATGGAGATATATGTGAGGCTTCCAGGTCATCTACAGTTGCTGGTTAACAAGTTTTATATACGAAGTGTGTCAGATGACTGTAGTACGATAATGATGAAGGCTGAGGATGTATGTGAGCGTATCAGCAGAAATTGGGATCCAGTAACTGGATGGCATAATTTGGAAGAAGACATACGTGAACTAAAGCAGTATATAGATGTGAAAAATATACGTACAGATATACGTGTACATGCTAGAAACATAAGGTTTTATACGTGGTGTCGTATGTTTGCAGAATTAGAATTTTATCCATTCCCGTACAAGAGAAGTACATGTATACGGGATGGACATATAATAACAACTCGTGAGAGCGCAGATGACATAGTGGTGTGGCGTAAGGGTATTCATGTAGGTAGTGAATACTATGAACGAATGTATCATAATAGGCTAGATGTGGCCTATCAGTGTATCATGTACTTAAAATCTGTTAGTATATGATAATAATGAGTTGAGAAAATATTGCTAACTGACCAAGATAACTATCTTGTTAGCATATGTGTGTTGGGTAATAGACTAAGTGAATACCTCTTAAGTAGGTAACTCGTAGGCAAGTAACTGTGGATAAACTGTGTCGGTAGCTGGTTGAATATCTAGTTGATATTAGCTGGGCGGATGAATACGTGAGTATTAAGTGGTGATAACCATGGATACGGTATCATATTGTGGGTGGAGATTTTGTAGTTGTATGTGGAGGCTGAGCTGATATGAGGATTATTGGTGTCATGTGGTTGGTTACAGAGCTGTGCAGTCGTATGTGTGTTAGCTGTTAAGCCTTTAGAGCAAAAAGCTGTTTATTCTGTGGGGCCACTTATATTTGTAGTTGGGACCACTTATTAGGTGGGGCTACTAGTATTGTGGTTGAGACCACTTATGCTATGGGGCTACTTGTACTTGTGGTTGGGACCACTTATTCCGTGGGGCCACTGGTAAGTTGTAGTTGTGACCATTTATTCTGGGGTTAATAGTACTTGTGGTTGTGACCACTTATTTAGTGGGGCCACATTTGGTAGGACCACATATGTGTTGTGGATCTTATGAGCAGTAATTGTGGTGGGACCACATACAAATGTTGTGATGGCTTTATTGGCTGGCAGTTCTAACACACATACCGTTAGGTGTCTGGTGAATAGCTGAGCTGTTGAAGTTGTGAAGAGTAGGGGTTGTGATATGATGTGGTGAACATGTGATTATACGATGCATAACAAGTACCTTGCATCCATGATGTCTGTATTATAAGTGTATGAGATTACATAACGAGTACTTTGTAGTCTCAATAGGTTGGCCTAATTGATTAGAGGTGGTTAATGTGCCAGTATTGTGGTAATACCATTTGGGTTTTCTAATACAACCGTATTGTGTTGAAATAGAGAATGATTGAGTAGAAGAATAAGTGTATGTCACTGTTGGAGATTCCGGGGACGGAATCTTATAAAGGGGGGGAGAACTTGTAACGACCATTTTTCAAAAAAAAAACGTTGTGAATAGTAACTCCGGCGTGAATAGTAACTCCGTCGTGAATAGTACTCCTGCGTGAATAGTACCCGAGAAATACCTTGTGATGACGTCAACGATGATGTCGTGATGATATCGACGATGATGTCGTGATGACGTCGTGATGACATCAACGATGATGTCGTGATGACGTCGTGATGACGTCGTGAATAGTGTTTTCAAGCCCTATAAATAGAGGCCCAACTTTTTCATTTCAACCCACAACAAACACCAAACAACCTTACGATATCGAGGAGTGTTCTGGTGAGGAAAATAGGTCGGGAGGAGTTAGGACCGAGCGGTAGCTGGTAACGAGGTGCTCGGGAAGTGCTGGAAGTGCGGAACGGAAAACGTGCCAAGGCTTTGCGAAAACGCCAATCTTAAGTGAGTAATCACTATTTTATTTCTCTAGTAGTTTATAAGTGTTAAACTATAATATGTAGAGGTTATACTATTCGTAATTCCAAAAATAATACCGAATGATTTACTTACGAGGATGGTGTCTAGGCCGATTACTTGGGATCTGGTTGTTGGATTTTCCGAAAGGCTAAAATGCTGAAAGGATCCTGCCACCCCAACTAATCTTCTACCTGGCTATCCTTTACTTGATAAATCACGAGGTATCATGTTGGAATTATGGAAGGGTCTAGTGAAGCAACTATGGTATAGTTAAGGAGTAAAGAGTGATAAATGTCTTACGGTGTTAACAGTTAAAGAGGGAATACGAAGCAGAGATAAACGCTGTAGTCGACTATAATCAGGTGAGTTTCTCACTACATTGTGTGGACGTTATATGTCCTTTACTGTATTTTGTGTGCTTATAAGATGTTTATAAGATGTTGGTGAATTGTACCAAGTTGTGTGTATATACCTTCCTGTTATAATTATATGGGTTGGGTTATGGTGTGTGTGGGCTCGACGTATTGAGTAATATAGAGATACGTGCAAAATACACTGAGCAGACACGCATGACTCGACGTACAGGGTATGCATGACTTTAAGTGCTGAGCAGGGGAATTAGATTTACTGAACAGATACGTATAGGAGGTTATAATCCAATATACTGGGTAGAGCAGATTATGTGACGTGTGGTTGTATTTTTCCTGTTAGGGGTAAAGTATGTGTAACTGATATGCTGTGTAGTTGTTGGAGCTCACTAAGCCGTGTGCTTATCCTTCTCTATTAAATTACCATTTCAGGTTGTACAGGTGGAAATGACGGCCAGGCATGACGAGTACACACTGATGCTGCTTAACTGGGGATTCATGCGGTGAATTGATGTTTAAAATGATTTCTAAATATCTTCAAAATGTTAATTATTGAATAAATTGATATTTATTTAAATGAAGATGTTTTATTAAAAACCGGGTGTTACATGTAATAAACTTATTTCCAATAATTCATAATTCCAAAAGTAATGCTGATTGATTTACTTACGAGGACGGTGACTAGGCCGATTACTTGGGATCTGGTTGTTGGATTTTCCGAAAGGCTAAAATGCTGAAAGGATCCTACCACCCCAACTAATCTTCTACCTGGCCGTTCTTTACTTGATAAATCATGGAGTGTCTTATTGGAATTATTGAAGAAAATGTAAAGCTGTAAAGTATTATAATAATACTTGTGTGAGAAGTGGGTGTGTTATCGTGAGGGTAAGTCCAAGTTATAAATCCGAAGGTATCATAAGATGATACTGAGCAGAGTGATTAAGTAATGGTATATAATGTATGTCAGGGGACTGCAAGATTTACCATATACTAATAAAACACGAGGTAATCATAGATGCACTATGACCATACCTGTATGAGAAAGCCGTTAAGTGAGTGGGTATACCGTGAGACGGTATAAAAATTTGTGAAAACCAATACCAAATAATAAACAAAAAGAAGAGACAGGAGCTGAAGACATGAGTCGTGACGATGTAAGATAAGACTGTGTGGGACAGTCTAATAGTGAGTATCAGTGGGTAATACTGTATAACGAGTGACGTCGGGTAATACGGTAGTTTCGCAGTATGCAGTACGAGTCGGATAGAACTGTGAAGCTGGCAGGAATGGTGATCCTGTAACGTGTGTGACCATATAGGTCATACTGTGATTAGATTACTCACTAAGCTTTATAGCTTACCCCTTTATTTTATGTGGTTTTGCAGGATAGGTAACGCTTGGCTTGGATCATGGGACGATCCCTGGTGATATTATCTTGTAAATTCCAGGCTGAAAAACCGGGCGTTACACCACGCCAATTCAAACTTAACTCTTTTAACGAAGGAAACATGTAAAGCTCCATGTCCCAACCACCAAGTTGCAACCCACTCAAGTCAAGATGCTCAAGTGAAGGAAGGCTCAAAGTCCTTATCATATCATCTGCTATCAGGTATTCATTTGAATGGAGATCAAGAACCTTTAAATTATAAAGGTTGCCAATGTGAGGAGGAATAATACCATGAAAAAAAGCATATGAGAGGTCGAGGTAGCTCAGCTGTTTGAAGGATACAATGAACTCAGGGATCCGGCTTCCCCAAAAAACATTGTTACTCAAATCCAAGTAATTGAGATGCCTCAACTCAGCCAAAGAAGAGTTAACCGACTGACCAACTAAGTAGCTCTCTCCTTCACCATAATAGTAATCATAATCTCTTGTGAGATGAAGGCTTTCCACGGTTCCAGTGACAGTATCACACTGGATTCTTTCCCACTGGCAGCAATCATTGCCAACCCATGATGACAAGATTCCACCAACATCTTCAACACTGGCTTTGAACCTCAGAAGAGCAAGTCGCTCTTTCTGAGAACAAATGACACTGAAAGTTCCATCACCCAAACAAGTATATGTGGTTGCAAGAAAGAAAATGCTTATGAAAAGAGATGCAGCTCCAAACCCCTCGGATTCCCCATTATCAACCCTAACTTGGTTTAATTTTGAAGAAAGTTGAAGTGAAAAGACGTGTTTTTATGATAAACTGATGGATTGTTATGATAAAGAAACTAGTTTATTTATAATGCAATGAATGAAGAACAACGCGTTGTCATGGAAGACTTTTAAGTCACTGGACATTTGTATCCACAAAATGCATTACTGTGGTCCTAGGCTATTCTATTCACCGTGGCAGATGCAATTGTATTTCACCACAGTTCGTTAGAAAATATGATTTGGATAAAACACCAAATTTCACAAACAAGAATTTAATTACATTTCAAAAATCAAAGGAAATCTATAAACATAATTTTCTGTAAATGATAGTCATGAATTATAATATGATTTGGATCAAAAACTTCCCCAGGTGTAATCCAATGGTTTAAAAGATCTGTTTGAAAATTACTAGTCAATTTGTTCATAGGTAATGATACATAAATTGTCTTTTTCTGTCAAAAATGATGATAGATATGAAATTTACAATTACTAAATTTTTTTCCTTGATTAATATACGTGGTTTTTGGCTATTCCCCATGACTTACATAAATGTATTTGGCTACAATCTACTAATTGAATGGAAGACTTGGAAGTCAATGACTTACAAAAAAATTAGTGGCCTTTGGCCAAGTCTATTCCCCATGGCAGAGATAACTGTATGTAACCACAAATATTTAATAAAATATGAATTGAATTAAACACAATATTCCATGACTGACATTTACGTTCAATGTTATTAGCCAATTACAAGTCACTACACAAGACTTGGAAGTCAAGGAGCAGTTTGCACCCACAAACTGGTATGCTGTGGGCCTAGCCTATTTTTCTTTATCTCAATCAAAATTAAGTGGTTTACAAATTACAGAATTATATCTAGAAACCAATAGTTTTTGCCCATAAATTTGATACCAATAATGTTACAAATTTGTGGCTTTTACAGAATTGGTGTTATTAAATTGGAAAACTTTTGGGTATGGTTTATGCCCCATGGCACACGTAAATGTATTTGGCACAAGTCTTTTAGTCTTTACACAGTGGAATTTGAAGTCAATAAAGTAAACCCTAATAACACTCGGACACAAAAATAATGTATAACTGATGCACCAGGAATCTTTCTTGTGGAAATTTCCATGCAACTTCTCCCTAAAGAATATATTCCACTTTTGTTATTATTCCATCAAAGACAAAACTGATAACAGGATCAGTCTAATTATCAGTTATTATACAAAACGTTTTTGGAAATGATTGTTAAAATTTACGTCCTTAATTCTAATGTTCAATTATTATACAAAACTAACAACAACAAAATAAACTTCTTTTTTATTAAAGTGTAAAAATGGTCCCAGTGGTATGCATTTTTCTTTGGTTTTGGTCCAGATAAGAACTATTTATTTTCAATTTTGGTCCTTATTTTGATGTTCCGTTCTTGGTTTTAGTCCCTTTCTTTAACATAGATGGTTTAAATTGGAGATGGTCAATTTAAGCAATTCGGCTCTTTGGATAATTTGGGGTCAACATTTTAGTCTCAGGAACAAAATTAGATCCAAAACTTGAAATAAGGACCAAAAAAAAACCTTTTTGGACCAAAACCAAAGAAAAATGCATACCACAGGTATCATTCTTGCAGTTTACTCTTTTACTTATTTCACTTAACATGGTTAATTTGTCACATGTAATAAAAGATAGTTTCTGTAACTTTAAATTCAAAATTTCATCTAATCTTTCAACATTCATAACAAATGTATTCTTTCAAATGCATTACGGTTCTATTAGACCATTTACTTGGAACTGGTTGGATTTTATTTCAAATGGTCTAACGGGTACCAAGGTTGTAGAAGTCGCCAGGCGGTAGGTGGGCGGTCGACTGGGGCCTAGGACTAGTCGGTCTAGGCGAGGACTAGTCGGCGCCTAGGCGGGGAGTATTAAATGTAATAAATTTTATTTTTTTTAAATAATATATATATATTACTAGTAAGATTTAGGGTACCAATGAAAGTACACTGCTATAATAAAAATCTCAATGAAAGTACAACGCTATTTCTTGCACTTATTTGGATCATATTTGCCACATATTCTAAGAAAAATGTACCAAAAGCCAGAAAATACATTAGAGATACATGTATACACGGACACCTAGATACATAAATACAGATACGTAGAGATACATACCTAGATCCAGGTAAGATACTTCACTAATCACTGGTATTATAGAAGTTGATGCTAATTAGATCGCTTGTTTGAGTACCTGTATACTACCAAGAATCCCAGAGAAATCAAACATGCATACATTAAACCTGCATACATTAAATCAGTCGGGGCTTATAGTTTGTACAATGGAAGTTGAAATTGAAATCACAGAGAAATTAAACCTGCATACATAAAACGAAATCAAAATAGAATCACGAACCTGCATTAAACGAAATTAAACCTGCATTAAACGAAATTAAACCCTAGAATCACGAACATGATGAAGCCGGACCTGATGAAATCACGAACCTGATGAAGCTGGACCTGATGAAATCACGAACCTCACGAACCTGATGAAATCGATAACTTACTTTAAGTTTGTTTCCCGAAACCGATGGAAACCGATTAGAGTCACGATTTTCGGAAGAAGCTAGTACCGGAGGAAGGAAGCAGAGCATCCCTACTGAATTAGTTACCGGTGTCTATGTGGGAGGGAGGAAGCAGAGCCGGAGGAAGCACAGCCGGAGGAAGCAAAGCCGGCGTCTAAGTGGAAGGGGATGACGGACGAGCTACCAGCGGCGGAGGAGAATAGAGGGGAATTTTGCTGAAATCGGGAGAGGAGGCTTCGTTGCAGACTCGCAATCTAAAAGAAATCGGGAGGAGACAAGAGAGTGGGAATTTTGCTGAATTAGGTCAAAAGGGTGAGAGGGAAACTAAAATAATTGAGGGGCAAATTTAAACATTTTCAAAAAAATTGTGGGGCAAATTTGAAACTTTTCAAAGACCCATTTGACCGGCTTTGACCGACTTTGACCGCCTAGCCCGTTTTTTGACCGATGTTGACCACGCCCGACTAGTTAAGCCGCATAGCACTAAACGTGTGCAGTAATGGTCCGCCTAGCGCCTAGGCGCCGCCTAGGCGGCCGCCTAGGCCGACTTTTACAACACTGACGGGTACATAAAAGTTAAAATATAAAATGCATCAAAACTTGCCCTAAGTGTAATCCAATGGTCACAAAAAATTTGATCAAGATTACGAATAAATTTGCTCACATGTATTAATGATAAGAGGGCTATGAAGTCAACAAAGTATCCCACAAGGTTCACATATTTCTTTCATTATTATTTTTTGAGACTATAGTCTGAGACCTTTGGTTCCCTAATATTGCATGCAACATTCAGTATGTTTACTTGCTTTATTTTACTGATTTATTAAATTTTGGTATATACAAGAGACTACGTTTCTAAAATTACATGGTTCATGTAAAGTATCTTATCCACTTGAATTAGACAAGAAAACTGACCTGTAACATGGTTCATGCGATCACAAAGAGACTTTGTTGGCATAAATGCATTAATTTTTTCCTAAAGAAACAAAATAAATAAAGGAAAAAAAAGTTAGTCAATTAGAAGTCCCTACACAAGACTTGGAAGTCAAGGGGGAGTTTGCACCCACAAACTAGCCTATTTTCCTTTATATATATATATATATATATATATATATATATATATATATATATATATATATATATATATATATATATATATATATATATATATATATATATATATATATATATATATATATAACTCGCTTTAAAATTACAGAAATTATATAAAAAAGTAATAGTTTTTTCTCTTAAATTTGATACCAATATTGATGCAAATTTGTGGCTTTTACAGAATTGGTGTTATTAAATTGGAAAACTTTAAAGTCAACAAAGTAAACCTAATAACACGCAGACACAAAAGTAAAGCATAATTGATGCACCAATAATCTTTCTTGAGGAAACTTCCATGCAACTTCTCCCTAACGAATATATTCCTTCTTTATTATTCCATGAAAGAAAAAAC
The DNA here is from genome assembly GCA_023525715.1 of Cichorium intybus. Classification (NCBI taxonomy): domain Eukaryota; kingdom Viridiplantae; phylum Streptophyta; class Magnoliopsida; order Asterales; family Asteraceae; genus Cichorium; species Cichorium intybus. Next base: position 113,661,363 of record CM042010.1, read on the forward strand.
TACTAACAGGTCTAATCATTAGTGTGGCATACGAACTTATTATACAAGTTTATTTGGTATACTATCTCTATCGGTACTAATGTTGATTTTTATGAAATGGCAATTTTGATATTTATCAGCTTAATTTCATTCAAAAATCTATATATATACAAACTAAATAGCATGCTCAAACAGTTCATTTTTATAACCACACAACCATGATAGTGAAATGATAATAATCAATCTTATCTAGTGATTTCATCCAAGAACATAAAGTGCATATTATTTTGAAGGAAGTGGGGATAAGAAAACAATACATATATTAAACAATAAAGGGAAACTAACCTTAGAAGACTTGGAAGTCAATGGAAAGTTTGTGGCCACAAACATGGAAGTACCAAAGTGTCTATTGACTATTAAGAAGCATGGGTAATAATTGAGCTTTAAGCTTTTGCTACTTTAACCAGGTAATAACGTATTGTATCAACCATTAGGAGCTGCAATTCTGTTGCAAAACAGAGCCTATCAACATCAGCTTATATGAATCATTTTAAGCATCTCTAAGTTCAATCTTGTTTATGTTACTGGTCTAAATTTGTGAGAAAATCAAGTCAAAGAGAACTTACCAAATGACCACCGATAACTCAGGAAACGAAAAGGGAAGAGATGAATTGGCAACGTAGGCTTCGCGTTTTCCCCCTCTGTCGACAATTTCCCGGTGGCGAGGGATGCAAGGGATGGAAAGCGATCGTTTTGAGAGGACCGATAAATTGGGAGAAATTTCTTAAGAGTTAATTACAAATTTGGTCCCTCGTATACTCAAAGAGACTGTTTTGTCAAGTTTGCTCTTCGTTTCAAGTTTGTCCTCATACTTTCATCAGTTACGAATGTGTCCATTTAATAAAATATATGTTAAACTCATGGTTTTATTTTGTTTAGGGAGAAACCATTGACGATTTAGAAGGGTCTCAAGTCTACATTGACTTGGGTTGATAATTGCAGGTTGAATTTTTTTCAAACATAATAAAAATAAACAATTGTCATATTTTACAACTCAAAACAAAGAGATGTTATATTTTACAATGGATTGACTACTAACATAATTCTAAAATTTGAAATTATTTATGTGGAATAAATAGATTTGAATTGTATTATTATTTAACAAACAATCCTTAAAACTACTCTAACATATTACCCAAATAGGGGTTAAACTCCACGCGTTGTAGCGAGAATTCAGAAAACTTTGTAATGAATTCGCTATAAGCAATAACATTCTTTTAACAAATGCATAACATGTAAAAAGTGATTTAAAAATATAAAGTTATAAAACATTCGTAAAAATGTTTGTAAAATAATTGCAAAAAAAATTACAAAATCCTAAGTTTTCTAAAAAAACTTAATAGAAGTTAATAGAAATTTGTAAAAAAGTAAAAGATTAGAAAAACTTATAATAAAAATTAAAATCAGGTTAAAATTTAAAAGAAAAAAAAGTTAATCGACAATGCTTGAAATGAGGATCTTTGGTCCAGCAAAAGAAAAAAAAGATGCAAGTTGTGATGATAGAACTCGAGACATTGAATTTGCAAAACACACCCTAGACCGCTACGTCAACCTTTAACTTAGGTTTACTTTCCATAAAATAAATATATCGTAGAAGTATAACACTGTTTGCCGATGTAATCTTAGCTACAGTAACAGATTTTGTCAATGTTATATATATATATATATATATATATATATATATATATATATATATATATATATATATATATATATATATAGGGTAAAGTTCAATTGAGAACCTAAAAAAGCCTAGGAACCTAAGAACCTATTTTATGAACTTTTTTTCTACATAATATTTTTCAAAAAAAAATATACCAAAATTTTTGTTATGATGCGTCTAGAAGATTTCAAAAAAAAAATTCAAAAAAAAATCATTTTTTTAATTTTTTTTTCATATGAGTTTAGGGTTTAGAGTTTAGGGTTTAGGTTTAGGGTTTAGGGTTTAAAAATTTCTTAGACGCTTTAAATAAAAAAATTGGATGCAAAAAAAAAATCATTTATTATTATTTTTTTTTCGTATGGGTTTAGGGTTTAGGGTTTAGGTTTAGGGTTTAGGGTTTAGGGTTTAGGGTTTAAGTTTAGGGTTTAGGGTTTAGGGTTTAAGGTTTAGAAATCTCTTAGACGCTTTAAATAAAAAAATTGGATGCAATTTTTTTTGAAAAATATTGTGTATAAAAAAGTTCCTAGGTTCCTAGGGTTTTTTAGGTTCTCTCATGATCTCGACCCTATATATATATATATATATATATATATATATATATATATATATATATATATATATATATATATATATATATATATATATATATATATATATATATATATATATATATATATATATATATATATATAATGCGTCCATTTAATAAAATATTAAAATATAAGGCTAAATTACATATATCGTCCTCAGAGGTGCGAGAAAAAACCGAAAACGAATAACCCGTCCAAGCTGAATAAGAAATGGGTAAAACGGTTTGGGTTATTCGGACATCGGGTGGCTTAATCGGTTATACCCAAACCATATAATACTATGCGGTTCGGTTATTAGGTAAGGATATTCATTTTCGGGTTACCAGATTAAGGATTTAATTAAAAATAGGAAAACTCAGGGGTACTTTTGTCCGATTTCAAGGGAATGAGATTTGGACGGGAATACCGAATACGGGATACGATTTCAATGAACTAGCCAAACTCCACCTAAATCCCTAATCATTGATTCACTTCAAAGGCTCGATCGACGCCTCCGCCCTCCGGCTTTAGGCTCTACCGCTCCAGCCAACCCTCCACTCCACCCTCCGGCGACAGCGACAACCCAAACTCCCTAGTCCAGGGATACGATTACATATGGTGACGACTCGATTTCAGCAATCGAACCCAAACCAAAGCAAACACAAAGCCAAGGTAACTCCAAAACTAAATCTTAGCAATCGATTTTAGCTGTTAATTTCAACAATCGATTTCAGCAATCGATTTGAAGAGCTGATATTAGGAATCGGTGATTTGAAGCATCGATTTTGTTGTTGCTGTAATCGATTTCAGCAATCAATTTTGTTGTTGCCTTTTCTTTATTCTTTATGTTTCTAAGTAGTCGATTTAACTCATTTCAGCAATCTGAAGTCGATTTGTTGTTGTTGTAATCGAATTCATTAATTGAAAAGTTTTTGCAAACTGTAATGTATGTAAATTGAATACTAATTGAAAAGTTAATGTTTTTCTGTTTTTTCTGAATTGGTTTGGGTGTTGAAAAGTTTCTGCAAACTGTAAAATTCTGTAAATTTAATACTAATTGAAAAGTTTATGTTTTTCTATTTGAAGACTAATTGAAAAGCTTATGTTTTTCTGTTTTTTCTGAATTGGTTTGGGTGTTGAAAAGTTTCTGTAAACTGTAAAATTCTGTAAATTTAATACTAATTGAAACGTTTATGTTTTTCTATTTTTCTGAGTTGGTTTTGGTGTTGAAAAGTTTGTGTAAACTATAATTGTCTATAAATTTAATACTAATTGTGCTTTTTTTTAATTGATATATGTCTCAATCGATGAATTTGAGTGATAACGAAACAATGGATAATGAAAGCATTGTGAAAGCCAATGACGACTCACAACCACAATTGAAACGTAGGCAAACTAAGAAAATATCAGATGTTTGGAGTCACTTTTTTAATTGATATATGTCACAAATTTTAAAGTTTATTTTCATTCAAGAACTCAATATATGAATATATGTCCATTTCGGTTTTCTTTTTTATTATTAAATCAATTATTATGTCACTTAATTCTTATGTAATAGTTTTTTTGAATCCTTTTTTTATAAATTAACAAAGTGTACTCGTAAACATAATAAAGATCAACGATTTCAAATGTCACATTTCAATGTAAACCGATAATAGTGGAGAACATAAAATATCAATGTATTTTTAAAATAAAATTTAACGTATAAACCATCTGGAAATTGTTAAAGTATTCGTTGCGTAGAAGGTGAGATAAATTTAACTCTCCAATCTAATATTTCAACAGTTTTGCATTTGTCTTGTGAGAAAGTAGCATATAAGTATAATAAGCTAGAGTATTATACAGGTGTCGACGAGATATTTCTGATGGTATGTTTATAAAAAAATGCGTATTTCATTTTTCTATTATATGCATGATAACAAAACGGAATTTTATATATGGAACTATTCGCCCTGGATTTGTATCTTAATCCTTTAGCGACAGATGAAGTGACGGAATCACGGCGGAAAAGAGGCAGCCATGTATCGGAAGGTGGCTACCTTTTAGCGAAAGACACTTCCAAATCAGCGATGGACATATGTATCGCCAATCGGATACATATTATTCTCACCAACTTCAAAACGGGCATTTAACCAACCAAATAGCAACATAGTTGTCACAGGTTAATTGGAACTTAAATTTATTAATATCCTTAAAGAGTGATGATTCACATCTATCACATAGTTGAGTTAATCGGAAATATGAGTCAAGTTTGTCAATGAATTAAAAGTTTGTTTTGCATTGAAGCGGTCAATTAAAAAAAACGCATGTATTGATAATAGTTTATTTTTATATTATTCAGAAGATATTAACATCTTACTATATATTATTCACAAAGCCCTATGTGAAAAGATTAGCGACGGAAACGACGTTGTCATGTTTTGTATCATGCTAATTTTTTGACACCTCTCAATCAACAAGGGAAATATGTGTTGATAATGCCATGTTTTATTTCCCACAACCACGAAACCGACGAATGTTTAACCATCCAAACAACAATGAATTTGTCACGGACCGTGGACAGAACAGCAAGGGACTATGCTAGCTACCAAAGATTTGCTACTGACATTGCTAGTGGCGGAATGGCAACGGACGATGTTTGTGACGGGCGTTTGTTATTTATGGGTTTCACGATCGATAGATTAGCATAGATAGTTTTGCGATAGATGGCCGTCGCTAATTTAAACGGTTTTTCTTTAAAAACCTCATAAAATTACAGGAAATCCATATTATTCGCTAATGCTACTAAAAAAATTAAATGTATGTAACGAACCCAATTTGACTATTGGCAACAAACATAAGTCTAGTAAAACCCAACCCAATTTTAGAAGATGTATATCGAATGTTATACATATGCGAGATCGGTTTGTGAGTTCCCATGAATACATACATACATATATATCAATTTCACGTGTGAAAATTGCTTTCATAACATATGAAGAAGAACCAACTAAATATAGCAACATTACAAATAAATGTTTTCCCAATTTCCTTCCATAGTAAACAAATGCTAGGGCAAATAGATAGGCATTTCATAAGTAGTGATATATCAAAATAAAATATTAGTTGATGGAATACAATACAACCACTTTAATTACCAAAGAGTCTATACCAGGGAAATAATTGAGTATTAAGCATTTCCTCTGTGGACAAGTAATAGAAGTTTATGTGTTAAACAAAATATCTACCATTAGGCCATCCGGTGTGGTGTGCAAGGGGGTGTGAGGTGTTGCGAGCCCGCAGAGAACACCCCCACCCCACATGCGGTGACCTCGCAAGAACGACCCCACTAGGGGACTCGGCCTCGTGCGATGACATGGTGTCCAACAGTCCAAACGCTCTCCAATGTCTATATAGCCGTTAGTTTTTTAAAAAAAAAATTATTCAATTTATTATCACTATAAATATACACATACACCACAACATTTTACACCAAAAACATATATATACTACACTTTCAAATACTATCGAACACAAATGTATCATGTCCAATTTCCTTTATTGTATTCGTCATCATCGTTGTCGGAAAAAGATCAGTTGATGGAATCAGCAATACAAGTCGCCGCACTAGCCCACGAAATTGCCAATATAATAACCGACACTGCACAAAGTTCCAAAAGTGCATGAAGGTTCACAAGAAGGGTTACAATAAACAGAGATTGTGAAGCTGCACACGATCTCCTTGTACGCGACTACTTCGCGAAACACGCATGTATAGGGGTGACCAGCGGAACATGGAACCCGCTCTTAAAACCTGAACCGTCTTGTACGGTTCCGGTTCCGGTTCCAGTTCCTAGAATGATGGAACTGCCCTAAGCAGTTTCGGTTCTCATTTGTTTTGAACGAGTACCCGCTATTTAAAAAAATTATATGTTTATATATATATATATATATATATATATATATATATATATATATATATATATATATATATATATATATATATATATATATATATATATAGTATATATAGGGTCCCGTTCCGGTGAGGACTCTTTTTTCGGTGAGGACTCGTAAGGACACCTTAAAAAAATTTAAAAAAAATTTAAAAAAAATACAAATCATAAAATCAAGAATAGTACTATATCATGATCCAAAAAAAATGGAAAAAAAAATTTGGATCATGGAGAAACAGTAATGATACACAAAAATTTTTATTTTGTGGATCATTGTTTCATTATAAAAAAAATAATGATCCACAAGTTTTTTTTCGAATTTTTTTTTTCTCCAACATAGTACTATGATCCATTTTATTACTTATATTTTTGTTTTATTTTTTTTCAATTTTTTTAAGGTGTCCTCACGAGTCCTCACTTTAAGAAGTGTCCTCACCGGATCGCTTATCTATATATATATATATATATATATATATATATATATATATATATATATATATATATATATATATATATATATATATATATATATATATATATATATATATATATATATATAGGGTCCCGTTCCGGTGAGGACTATTTTTTCGGTAAGGACTCGTAATGACACCTCAAAAAAATTGAAAAAAAATATAAAAAAATACAAATCATAAAATCGAGAATAATACTATATCATGATCCAAAAAAAATTGGAAAAAAAAATTTGGATCATTGAGAAACAGAAATGATCCATAAAAAATTTTATTTTGTGGATCATTGTTTCATTATAAAAAAAAAATAATGATCCAAAAGTTTTTTTCCGATTTTTTTTCTCCAATATAGTATTATGATCCATTTTATTATTTATATTTTTTATTTATTTATTTTTCAATTTTTTAAGGTGTCCTCACGAGTCCTCACTTTAAGAAGAGTCCTCACCCAATCGCTTATATATATATATATATATATATATATATATATATATATATATATATATATATATATATATATATATATATATATATATATATATATATATATATATATATATATATATATATAATTGGATTAGATGAGCATAGGATAATATTCATTATAGGATCTTAATGTTTGTTATACTTACATGTGTAACTTTTTATAACTATTTTTAACTATTATTGAACTACATTTACTTTGTAATTTGAAACTTGTATTGTAATGAACTAGTTCTAGTAGTTAGCTTTTGCTTCTATAGATAGTATTTTTGTAACGACGAAACTAATAAAACGGTGTAACCGGGTACCGTGTCTCGGAACCAGAACCGGTTCTGTTCCTAAAATTTAAGAACCACTTAGAACGGTTCCGATTCCGGTTCCAACTTTACAATAACCGCCGGTTCCGGTTCCGGTTCCGGCCTATGCTCACCCCTACGCGAGTATACGACGTACCGGTTTTGGCGAAGTTTCTGGATAAGCAACAAACTTTTTCTGCGTATACATCGTGATATGAATGAAACCAACCGATTTTTTCAATTGAAATGGGATGTAAGGGGTAAAAGGGGTTTCACGTCAGAACAAAAATGTGTCGTTGCAGTCTGTCAAAATGCAACTCAAAATGCAACTGGCACTGCATTTGATTATGGGATATGTATTTCAAGACGATGTCGGAGCGGATCGTTCAGGAAAGTGTATACGACTACCATCCATGTTTACACCAAACAATATTTACGTAAACTTGAACATTCAAGCATTATACGATGTGCACGAAAGCAAACATGGTTATTCCCAAATGCTTGGAAGTATTGATTATATGCATTGGGATTTGGCTGCTTGTCCAAATGTATGGCATGGCCAATTTACACGAGACAATGATCGATACCCTTCCATAATCCTTGAGGCAGTGGTGTCCCAGGATTTATGAATTTGGCATGCATTTTTTAGTGTTGCGGGTGCAAACAACGACCTGAACGTTCTCGACCAGTCTCCTATATTTAATGACATTTATAGAGGCGTTACCCCTCACTGTCCATGATCAGGTCAACGGAGTGCAATACAAATACATATACTATCTAGCTAATGGAATATATCGTGATTATTCAGTGTTTTTCAAGTCATTCACATCCCCAATGGATCCAAAATGACAAATGTTTAGTGTTGCATAAGAAGCGATTAGGAAGGATGTGGAGCGAGCGTTTGGTGTTCTTAGGCAATGCTTTTACAGTGTCATATACCCGGCACGGGCTTGGGACCCGAGGAGAATAAGATACGTTATGTTAGAATGCATCATATTACATTACATGATCTTTATGCAGACTGCAAATTTCAAGTTCACATCTTATCTACAGGACTGGAAAACGAGTCCAAATATTTTACCTTTTTAAAAGAAAACGACACCTTAGATTCATTTTCACATGTCAATTAGCAGTGTAAAGTAACAACCCTTTTATGCAATACTATGAAAGCATGTATATTGGGTGCAAGATGATTAAATGTGGTAAGTTTCTATATCAAAATTTGAAATGCTTTTTGTAGATAGGAGTTGTGGCTGATTAGAACACTCTACAGGTGATTGGCAAAATGACATGTCTCGTTGGATAATCAGAAATGATTTTCCTTCGTGAATGTTTTATTCATTTGGTTTGGCGTGCCCATGCTTTTGGTTGACACCATTAACAACAACGATAATACCCAAGTCCTATAGAAATGTGGTAATGGAGGTAACATGTAGATAATCGTATCTTCATCCAAAGCTAGAGAGGAAGGTTCCATTTTTTGTGATAGCATGTGTCGTATTATAATCGAGTGAGTGGACAAAATTAGTTTGAATCTTGCAAGATCAACACAGACCTCAAGAAAATAATAAAATAATCTATAATCTGACTGAGCAGATACATGTGTTCGATCCTACAAATGTCACACAAGTTGAAGTTGATACTTGTGTTTATAAATTGGTCAAATAATAATGATCTAACGGTAGTTGGAAACAACTTGTATGAAAACGTTGCAATACAAAAAACTTAGAAGTGTTTGATAAATTATCCTAAAATTATACAATATATATAAACAAGAATCTCCATAGACAATTGGATGATTTCCGGGTATCTATGAAGACCAAAGTTGTCTTAGTCTTGAGATTGTTAAATCTGGAGCACCAAAACTATCCAATATTTCTCAGTCCGTGATGTCAATCTGCTAAAACCAAAAATCACATTTTTTTTCTAGATGTGCTTTTTAAACTAATTAATTTGTATTTATTCATGATAATCGGTGTTTTAGAATTTTGGTAGGAACTATTATAATTATGATCTTCTGATATATTAACAATTAGATTTAGAAAAAACAAGAATGTATACAGGGTTACATGGAATAATAGCTTTTTACTTTCATTGATTTGTTCACTATAGCATCTTACTTTCATTTCTTCATTAAGCAAAATGAAAATACTATTGTACTTTGAGAAAACTATCCAATTACAAAGATGACATTTAATACAGTGCAATTATAATTGTGTAGATTTTTCAAAGTATAATAATCTAATAACAAAATGGAGAAGAGCAAAACCACAACTCACATTTGTTGTTGCAATTGTAGGGGTGTTTGGATGTACTTTTAAATTGATTATTGAGTATTGGGCCCATGACAGTCAAAATGTTAGAATTTGGGTAAAAATGATTATGATTATGATTTTCTGATTACTAATTGAAACATGAGATTTTAAAAACAAGAATTGTATAGGGTTAAATGGAATAAATAGCAGGGCATTTTCAGTAATTTGTATACTGAAAACTCTACCCAATTAGAGCAAAATACCATCCAACTCAAAGATTTAGGGGTGTTTTTGATGTGCTTTAACACAGTATTTTGTATGAAGCCGTGACAGGATCTGACAATTTGGGTCAAAGTGATTACGATTACGATCTTCTGATTAGTTATTATTGAAACAATGAATTTCAAAAGAACAGGAATGTATGTAGGATTAAATGGAACAAATAGCAACGTACTTCTATTAATTTGTGTATGGAAGCATCTTATTTTCCCGCCTAGAAAATGAATCTGGACATCATTTTAGCTTGCTGTTCACTTCTTCTCATTCTACGCATACTGTAATCAATTTAAAAAATATCGCCTAATTTTCCTCCTCTTCGTCTTCAAAATTCCTACAAATCAGGAGTGTGAAAACCAGATCACCCGATATTCATTCCCAAATGTTCGATATTTCTCTCTACCGATAAAAACTCAATCCCTCCTTTATCTCGATGTTTCTCTGCATCTATATCGGATCGGTACAAGGACCCAGGTAATATGGATTGTGAGTTCAATTTCACGCTAACAAATTGTCGGATCAAAATTGATAAAAGGTTATGTTGCTCGCTCTCTCCCTCGCCCAATCACACTCTCTGATTCTCTTCCTCTGGTTCAAGCCCTAACTTCCACTCAAAATATATGTAATGGATTTATCATTCCGGTTAGTTTTACTGTAATATTTTTTTATAATTGGGTGTGAGGTTGTGCAAGCGATTCAAGCATCGACCGAAGCTATAATCCATCAGTCTGGTTAGTTTTACTTTTTCTATTAATCGATCTCATTTTCCATGTAAAAATTGTTTGAAGAGAAACAGAGGTATGTGTTAGTTGTTGGGATAGCATCTTATTATGAGTTTATGTTATGTGTTTTGGTGATTTTATACAGGGTTTGACGAGAAATGATTCATAGCAAATGGTGACATAAATTGATCTTTTACATGGATATACATGGTGGGTAGTTTTTGGTGTATCTTTTGATTTCGGGTTTACGCTCCCAACATGTTTGATATAATGCCTGAGTGACAGTTTCAACTTCTCTAAAAAATATAATTGGGTGCAAACGTCAGCTATGTCAGGGTGTTCTTTCTGGTTACTCTATTGGATTATAATATTTAATGCATAGGTATGCCTTATACCTCTCTTTTTGTTATCATGATCTTGCTTTGAAACATACACGTGTCACCAGTTAAGCACCAAACCATGATTGTTTTGGCTAATAATAGAGTTGTTTTTTTAAGGACAACATAACATGGGTTTTAAAATATATTAAGGACAAGATCATGTGGGTTTTAAAATATATTGTTTTGGCTAATAATAGAGTTTCAGTTTCGGGAATTGTTGGCATAGTAAGAACCCAAATACATAATTAGACTTGATTTAAAAACTTCAACAGGTTTTATCAAATTTATACTTCAATGATTTGTAATTAAAATCTGATGTGGATGCAGTAAAAGATGGGACGGATCTGGAAGGAATGATGTGCTGGAAGGAAACAAACGGGGACTGAAGCAGGACCATATGGAAAGGTTTTAGGTGGAATTTTTGTAGAGGTTCCATTTTTTTTTCTTTTCTTTCGTATACACTGAAAATAACTCTAATTTTCTAGAAAATAATAGAAATAACAACCTACTTTCTAACATGTTCTAGAAATAGCAACATACTTTTTGGAAGCTTTATAGAAATAACAACGTACTTTCAAAATTTATATAGATTTGTCAACATGCTTTTTTAAATTTTCTAAAAATGTCGATGTAATTTCTAGAAATTTTATAAGAATAGCTATGTACTTTCTGAAAATTTCTTGAAATAGCAACGTACTTTCTAGAAGTTTAATAGAGTTAACTTCGAAGGGTTCCGGTATACCCATATTACTTTATTAAAGCGACCTATTTAAATTTTGTTTTTGGATACATTAGGTCTAATTTCAGTAATTCAATTAGTAGATGCATTAGATCCAATGCAGCAAGTTTTGAAAGTATTCTAGATTTTCCCACTGTTGTTAAACTTTTCAAGATTTAATTATTTTCCATTTTGCCTTTAGACCAAACCTACAAAAATAGTATACCACGAGTGAAATGGCATCTTGTACTAACAAAGGAATGCCTCCTATATGTTGGTAGAAGATTTATTTTATTTAATTTCCTACAAGGAAATGCTACAATTTTTCTATATAATAATATAATATAGTTGTCATCATGCAATACATCCCTTCCATTGATTGGCTGCACTCAGAGGGTTTGTATTCCATGTGTTCGCTTGTGATATGAAGTAGTGAAGGGTGTATGTGAACTTGAGGAAGTGACTTTAAGAAGAATGGAACCATTAGAAGTGGTGAAATCTGATTTTTGACTGTAGTACTTTGTGAGTACCCGAACAAACAAATGTAATCTTTTGAATAAAGATTCACTTATACCTTGATTGTGTCTTCTAGAATCTTGAATGTACAAATTGTTGGAGAGTTTGAGTTTCTATTTGGTAATTTGTGTTATTTAAATTCTACTGAGTGGATATCTTATATTACATGGGTGTTTTATAAAAGTTACCCAAATATAGCAATGACATCCAAATACAAAACAATTCTCACCGCTACAATTGGGTGGATTTTTCAAAGAAAAATGGCTCGATAAGAAAAAAATTTAAAAGTGAATGTTATAACTGGGTAAAAATTTCAAAATACAATATCATAATAAGAAAAAAAATTCATTACAACGCTATAATAGAAAGAATTGAAAGTAGGATGCTATAATAGACAAATAAAAGAGAGTTCATGCCATGGAAAGTTTGATGAACTTTGAAGTCATTCTTGGAGAAGCAAATGTCCATGCTCTGATGCTTTTTATTTTTTTGTTTATAAATTCCATATGCTGTCTCTTTGCCCTAGTAAGAACTATTCATTCACAAACACCCACAATGATGTTAAAAATCTACATCAATTACCAACCAATATACATAAAAGAAACTCAGGTAATAATATAGATAAAAGTCCATGCTCTGATGCTTTTTATTTTTTTGTTTATAAATTCCATATGCTGTCTCTTTGCCCTAGTAAGAACTATTCATTCACAAACACCCACAATGATGTTAAAAATCTACATCAATTACCAACCAATATACATAAAAGAAACTCAGGTAATAATATAGATAAAAGTCCATGCTCTGATGCTTTTTATTTTTTTGTTTATAAATTCCATATGCTGTCTCTTTGCCATAGTAAGAACTATTCATTCACAAACACCCACAATGATGTTAAAAATCTACATCAATTACCAACCAATATACATAAAAGAAACTCAGGTAATAATATAGATAAAAGTCCATGCTCTGATGCTTTTTATTTTTTTGTTTATAAATTCCATATGCTGTCTCTTTGCCCTAGTAAGAACTATTCATTCACAAACACCCACAATGATGTTAAAAATCTACATCAATTACCAACCAATATACATAAAAGAAACTCAGGTAATAATATAGATAAAAGTCCATGCTCTGATGCTTTTTATTTTTTTGTTTATAAATTCCATATGCTGTCTCTTTGCCCTAGTAAGAACTATTCATTCACAAACACCCACAATGATGTTAAAAATCTACATCAATTACCAACCAATATACATAAAAGAAACTCAGGTAATAATATCTGTATCAATACACTATAGAAGGAGCAGATACCCAACACAAAAATGAGTACATTGATGTTAAAAATCAAGGATTATAGATGAATCCCCTTTCACATCAAAAAACTAGAAGAGAAACAAGCAACAAGTGTTTGAAGCAGAACCAAAGGCAGATTACAGATCAAAAAATTGGAAGATAAACAAGAAAAAACAAAAGATGAGATTAACAGCTTCATCTTATATAAATACCAATTCCATCAAAAGTTTCAAAACTCACATATCTAAACAACACCCATATTACAAATGTCATACAATATTAAACTCCAAATAGTAGTACAAATAAACCAAGAAACATTATTAAAAAGCAAAATAATCAATCTTCTCTTCCTCTCTTCATCCTGGCAACTCTTACCATGACCGCAACGTAAATCTTGTCCATGGTTTCCTCAGCAAACATGAAAAGCTTTTGTCTCCACTGCTTCTTCCACAACAAAACTCCAATAACACCCCAAAACCCTGTTGCAAACCCACTCATTATGTCCACATAAAACAACCATACCTTTGCCACCTCATCATCTGCTTTGTGTTTCTTGTTGGTTGTTGTTGTTGGGACTTTGTGACTTGAGCAATTGTTTGGCAATGGAGGTCCACACAGACCTTTGTTCCTAGAATATATTGATGGATCCGTAAGAGTCTGCAACTGACGACCTGTTGGAATTCGTCCCGCCAAGTTGTTGTGTGACATTCAAATGGCTCAAAAACGTCAAATCTGCCATGCTTTGAGGGATCGTCCCGTTCAACTGGTTTCCAGATAAATCGAGGGATTCTAACATTTTCATGTTTCCAATGCTGCCTGGAATAACCCTACTCAGATGATTATTGGACAAATTGAGACCCACCAACATAGAAAGTGTGGTTAGCTCCAACGGTATCTCTCCCACAAGTTTATTACTTGAAAGGTCCATATTAAAAACCAAATCCAAAGTTTCTGAATATCCAAGATCAGCACCTTTCAGGACCTGGATCACAATCTCATTAGAAAACAAAAATCCATATGAGGGATTGTTCCTGTCAAGTTGTTGTGTGCAACATCCAAAATTCGAAGTTGTGACATTTTGCACAATGATTGAGGAATCGTTCCCGTCAAGTTGTTCTTGTGTAACCTAAACACCAACAAAGATACAAGTCCTTCTCCAATCGGTTCTGGTATATATCCGGACAACTTATTCTCTCCCAAATCTAAGACTCTTAAATCTTCTGAAGTCCCAAGTTCCCGAGGAATGACACCAGACAGTTGATTTGAGCTAAACATCATGACACGCAACCCTTTCATATTCCCAAGACACTTGGGAATTTTCCCAGTTAACCTATTTCTGGAAAGATCAAGAAGATACAAATCTGTCCTTCTGCACAATGACCTTGGAATCGACCCATTGAAAAGGTTATTTTCCAATAATAGATATCGAGATCCATACAAATTTTCCCCTTGAGGAAGGTTTGTCAAAGATCCGCTTAGTTTGTTGTCAGAGAGATCTAAGAAAGGAATGATGGGCATCTTCCGCAACCAAGTGGGCAGAGGTCCTGAAAGTGTAGCATTCGACAAGTCTAACGTAACAAGTTCCCTTTGATTTTGCAGCCACTGCGGAAATCCATTTTCGATATTGCAAGAACGGAGTACAAGAGTTTCCAATTGGAATGGAGGTATCCACTCACGTGAGATATTGAATATCAACTTTGTGTTAGAAGCATCCAATTCCGTCAACATCGAAAGGTTAGACAAATGGGCTTCCGAAACTACTCCTTCTAAAGAATTGTAAGAGATATAAAGAGAATGGAGGTTGGTAAGTTGCGAAACTGAAACCGGAATAGTCCCACTTAACTGATTATCTTCTAGATCTAAGCTTCTTAAATTGGCCAGTCTTCCAAGTGATTCTGGAATTGAACCATCCAATTGATTACTAGATAGATCTAATTCTTCTAAATATTGTAATCTTCCTAGAGCCTCTGGGATTGTACCTGTCAAACTGCTGTCTGATAGATCTAAGCTTCTTAAATTGGCCAGTCTTCCAAGTGATTCTGGAACTGTACCATTTAAGCAGTCACTTAAATCCAACCTCTCCAAAGCATATTGGGAGCACTCCGATACGTTTTTTGGTGAGTCAGTCACTTCTATATTAATAGGATTGGATGAAGCAATCAATTGTTTAAGGTGACACAGTCTCCAGATACCGAGATGTTGAATCTTCTTAAAGCGGTTATGAGAAAGATCAAGCTCTTGCAGGTTTGGCATAACAGGAATGGATGAATTTAGACCGTTATATGAAAGGTGAAGGACTCTGAGGGAACTCATGTTTGTTAAAACACGTGGAAATATGCCTTCAATTGAATTGTAGCTAAGATCCAGGTGTTGGATGTGAGAAATTGTACTGAAATTCAAATGAGGGGTAGATAGAAACGTGTTATCAAGCCCACATTCCAACAAATGCAGCTCTGATAAAGAAAAGGGGATCATGTCTAGAAAGTTTGCAAAGTTCCATGACAAACTGAAATTAATGTCTGAAAGATCCAAGAATTCAAGGGAGGTCATGTTTTGGAAAAATCTGGGGAGTGGATTTTTGAAAGAATTGAAGCCAAGATCAAGGTGTTTGATGTTGGGAAGTATTCTACTCGAATTAAGAGAAGAACCAAGATTAAGATTAGAAAGTCCACACCTATGCAAACTTAACTCTTTTAATGAAGGAAACATGTAAAGCTCCATGTCCCAACCACTAAGATTCAACTGACTCAAGTCAAGATGCTCGAGTGAAGGAAGGCTCAAAGTCCTTATCATATCATCTGCTATCAGGTCTTCATTTGAATTGAGATCAAGAACCTTTAAATTAGAAAGGTTGCCAATGTGAGGAGGAATAATACCTTGAAAAGAAGCATGAGAGAGATTGAGGTAGCTCAGCTGTTTGAAGGATCCAATGAACTCAGGGATCCGGCTTCCGTAGAAATCATTTCTACTCAAATCCAAGTAATTGAGATGCCTCAACTCAGCCAAAGAAGAGTTAACCTCCTTACCAACTAAGAAGCGGTCACCATAGTAACCTCCTCTGAGATGAAGGCTTTCCACGGTTCCAGTGACAGCATCACACTGGATTCTTTCCCACCGACAGCAATCATTGCCAACCCATGATGACAACATTCCACCATCATCTTCAACACTGGCTTTGAACCTCAGAAGAGCAAGTCGCTCTTTCTGAGAACAAACGACACTGAAATTTCCATCACCCAAACAAGTATATGTGGTTGCAAGAAAAAAAATAATTATGAAAAAGAGATGCAGCCCCAAACCCCTCGGATTCCCCATTAACAACCCTAACTTGGTTTAATTTTGAAGAAAGTTGAAGTGGAAAGATGTGTTTTTATGATAAACTGATGGATTGTTATGATGAAGAAACTAGTTTATTTATAATGCAATGAATGAAGAAGAACGCGTTGTCATGGAAGACTTTTAAGTCAATAGACATTTGTATCCACAAAATGTATTACTGTGGTCCTAGGCTATTCTATTCCCCATGGCAGATGCTATTGTATTTCACCACAGTTCGTTAGAAAATATGATTTGGATAAAACACCAAATTTGACAAACAAGAATTTAATTACATTTCAAAAATCAAAGGAAATCTATAAACATAATTTTCTGTAAATGATAGTCATGAGTTATAATATGATTTGGATCAAAAACTTCCCAGGTGTAATCCAATGGTTTAAAAGATCTGTTTGAAAATTACTAGTCAATTTGTTCATAGGTAATGATACATAAATCGTCTTTTTCTGTCAAAAATGATGATAGATATGAAATTTACAGTTACTAAATTTTTTTCCTTGATTAATATACGTGGGTTTTGGCTATTCCCCATGACTTACATAAATGTATTTGGCTACAATCTATTAATTGAATGGAAGACTTGGAAGTCAATGACTTACAAAAAAATAAGTGGCCTTTGGCCAAGTCTATTCCCCATGGCAGAGATAACTGTATGTAACCACAAATATTTAATAAAATATGAATTGAATTAAACACAATATTCCATGACCGACATTTACATTCAATGTTATTAGCCAATTACAAGTCACTACACAAGACTTGGAAGTCAAGGAGCGGTTTGCACCCACAAACTGGTATGCTGTGGGCCTAGCCTGTTTTTCTTTCTCTCGATCAAAATTAAGTGGTTTACAAATTACAGAAATTATATCAAGAAAGCAATAGTTTTTTCCCATAAATTTGATACCAATAATGTTACAAATTTGTGGCTTTTACAGAATTGGTGTTATTAAATTGGAAAACTTTTGGGTATGGTTTATGCCCCATGGCACACGTAAATGTATTTGGTCACAAGTCTTTTAGTCTTTACACAGGGAATTTGAAGTCAATAAAGTAAACCCTAATAACACTCAGACACAAAAATAATGTATAATTGATGCACCAAGAATCTTTCTTGTGGAAATTTCCATGCAACTTCTCCCTAAAGAATATATTCCTCTTTTGTTATTATTCCATCAAAGACAAAACTACTAACAGGAGGGGATCAGTCTAATTATCAGTTATTATACAAAACGTTTTTGGAAATGATTGTTATTAATTCTAATGTTCAATTATTATACAAAACTAACAACAAAATAAACTTCTTTTTTATTAAAGTGCAAAAATGGTCATAGTGGTATGCATTTTTCATTGGTTTTGGTCTAGATAAGAACTATTTATTTTCAATTTTGGTTCTTATTCCGAGGTTTCGTTCTTGGTTTTAGTCCCTCTCTTTATCATAGATGGTTTAAATTGGAGATGGACAATTTAAGCAATTCGGCTCTTTGGATCATTTTTAGACCAAAAAAGAAAAAAAAATTAAAAAAAGAATCCTTTTTGGACCAAGACCAAAGAAAATGCATACCACAGGACCATTCTTGCAGTTTACTTTTTTTCTTATTTCACTTAACATGGTTAATTTGTCACGCCTAATAAAAGATAGTTTTGTAACTTTAAATTCAAAGTTTCATCTAATCTTTCAACTTTCACAACAGATGTGTTCTTTCAAATGCATTACGGTTCTATTAAACCATTTACTTGGAACTGGTTGGATTTTATTTCAAATGGTCTAACAGGTATATAAAAGTTAACTATCAGATGCATCAAAACTTTCCCCAAGTGTAATCCAATGGTCACAAAAGAATTGATCAAGATTACGAATAAATTTGTTCACATGTATTAATGATAAGAGGGCTATGAATTCAACAAAGTAGCCCCCAAGGTTCATATATTTCTTTTATTATTATTTTTGACACTATAGTCTGAGACCCTTGGTTCCTTAATATTGCATGCAGGATTCAGTTTGTTTATTTGCTTTATTTTATTAATTTATTAAATTGTGGTATATACAAGAGATTGTGTTTCTAAAAATACATGGTTCATGCAAAGCATCTTATCCACTTGAATTAGACAAGAAAACTGACCCGTAACATGATCTGGAGGATAAGAGTGCATTAAATTTTTCCTAAAGAAACAAAATAAATAAAGGAAAAGAAGTTAGTCAATTAGAAGTCCCTACACAAGACTTGGAAGTCAAGGGGGGGTTTGCACCCACAAACTGGCCTATTTTCCTTTTTCTCAATCAAAATTAAGTGTTTTACAGAGCACCAATAATTGTCTAGTGATTTCTTCCAAGAACGTAACGTGCAGGTTAGTTTGAAGGAAGTGGGGATAAGAAAGCAATACAAATATAAAGTAACCTTAGAAGACTTGGAAGTCAATGGAGAGTTTGTGGCCACAAAAATGGAAGTACCAAAGGGTCTATTGACTATTAAGAAGCATGGGTAATAATTGAGTTTTAAGCTTTTCCTACTTTAAACAGGTAATAACAGATTACATGTTTTGCATTGTATCTACCATTAGGAGCTGCAATTCTGTTGCAAAACAGAGCCAATCAACATCAGCTTATATGAATCATTTTAAGCATCACTAAGTTCAATCTTCTTTATGTTACTGGTCTCAATTTGTGAAAAAATCAGGTAGACAGAAACATAAACACATAGATGGATAATTTTCCCAATACCATAGATCTACATTAATTTAATTGGATTATTTTACACATAAAAACATATATTCATTGTTTTCAACAACGCTAATTACCATCCCTTTTGTCTACAGGTCCCAATTTGTGTGTTATGTAGTATGTTCAGAATTTTGTAAAAAGAAAACAGAGCAAGTTCATGAATTCTAGAAGATTATGTCAAATAGAAAAAAGAATGACAAAACTTACCAATGACCACCGATAACTCAGGAAACAAAAATGGAAGAGATGAATCGGCAATTTAGGCTTCGCCTTTTCCCGGTGACGAGCGATGCAGGTGATGGAAAGCGATCGTTTTGAGAGGACTGGTAAATTGGGGGAAATCGTAATTTTAGGTCAAAACGCATACACGATTTTGGTTGTTATGAATCAGGTTTTCATCAATTGGGTTAGAATCAGGAAAAAATAACTTCACGCGGTATGAGGAGAAACAAACAATCGGTAACCTTAAATTGAAAACACAAAAACACAAATTTTTACATACAAAATCAACAAAATGTTTGAATTTAGATTGTCACCTGTAAAAGGTTTGCCGGCAAAGAAGAGACGGTAGTTGCCAGAAGTTAGAAACCAGAGGATTTTAGGTAGAGAATGCGGTAAAGAAGAAGAAAGGATGAAAACAAAGTAAAACCTTGAGTCATAGGGATAAAAAGGGCAAAATGGTAACAGTAGCGTTCCCTGCGTAAAAGAAAGAAAAAATAAGAAATAATTTAGAAAACTAAGGTAAAGTAATCTTTCATTTATTATTATCGAAAACGTGGCAGTTGTAGGATGAAAGAAGAAATCTTAAATAAAAGATACTATATAAAAAGATATATTGAAATTATATTTAATTTACTGTTTATCAAAGCAATTTTGTTATTAACTAGGTTGCATCATGTAAACAAAATTTGTAAAAGAGAAAATTATTAAAAACGTAAAAGTGTTAAAAATAATACAAAAATTATATGAAAGAGACTTTGTTAATAAACTATAAAAGCAAATTCATAATAAATTAGAGGTTTTGTCCAAAATATAAAAAACGAAAACTAAAATAGGGACCAAAATTTTTAATAAAGATTAAAAATTGAGTCAATGTAATATAAATTAAAAGTTTGTTTTTAATAGTTTGTTCAATTTTAAAAAAAAAAGTTAAAATAGAGAAAATTTGTAAAAGAAAAAAAAATAGATTGAATGCCAAAATAATAGCAAAAACATTTTGGGTTAAACTGTAAAATAGAAAAAATTAATGGAGGTTTAGCAACAAAAACGTTTGGGGTAAAAAGTGTAAAATAGGCAAAGTTGGTGGAGGTTTGGATTCGGATGAAAGACCCAGGGAAGGAAAAAACGTAACTTTGTTGGCGTAGAGAGTCGAACTCAAGACCTCTGGATGAATGTGAAATGTGCGTCCAAGCTCCTAACCGCTAGGCTAATGCTTCGTTCGTGTTTATAATGCCAAACAATTACTATAAAAATATTCAAAATGATTAAAATAATAATATCACTGTTCATCAGATGGTAATTGTAATACTTACTTTTACGTTTTTAAAAACATAAAATAAGTTTGTTTTGCATATAATCACATATCGTATCAATCAAAATCATGTTTATAATGGAAAAATGTCAAGAAAGAGTTTTAAACTCGTTTTATAATACGTATTTTATAGATATATACATGTTTATATGCAGAAATGTATTTATATTTTTAAAATACATTTATATATACTTATGACAATGTATCTATGTTTCTAAAAATATAAAAATACGTATTTATACTTATAAAAAAATATATTTATACGTTCTAAAAACGTAAAAAGACGAATTTATCATTTTAAAAAATATAGAAAAATTTCCAAAAAAGAAACTAACTTTCAAAAAAAAAATGATTTTGACACTGTGTTATTTTTTTTCAATTAAAACACTAAGTTTTCAATTTTTTCCAATTAAGTCACTATGTTTTCAATTTTGTTTCAATTTTGACACTCGGGTGCCACATCAGCATGCCACGTCATCGTCGCATCATCAAAAACTGACACGTCATCATGCCACGTCAGCTAACTACCGGGTTGACCGGTCAAATGGTTAAAATGGAAACCAAATTGAAAACATAGTGACTTAATTGAAAAAAATTAAAAATTTAGTGACTTAATTGAAAAAAAAAATAACATAGTGTCAAAATCGAATTTTTTTAAAAAATTAGTATCTTTTATGAAATTTGCCCTTCTATAATTGCTTTGATTAAAATCATAAATTTATCTATTCAATAGTAGGTTAAAAGATTGTAAAATCAATTCAATTTTATTAAGGACTAGATTTCTAACCTCTGGTCCTTAATAAAACCGCTCATCTGCTTCATTTCTATCGCACCACTGATCTCCACCTTCGTCTCTCTCCAATGTGCCGTCGTTGCTACTTCAATCGACCACCAGCTCTGCCGCCTCCGTCCTCTCAACCACAATCTGTCGTTACGTAGACGCCCTCTGTTGGTGCCTCCGTCTGCCACTAACCACAATCGCTCGGCTTAATTTTAGGCAAGCAAAATCAAAGGCCACCTCGACCACCATCGACACCACTACCACGACAACGCATCACCTATGCTCCACGACACCACCACAACACGACTGCTAGACAGACCCACCAACAGTGCATCACTATTCAACGCTAAACCACCATCTCCGCCAAAAACGATTTCGACGATTTCTTCTGTTTATATGCTCTTTCTTTGATAATTTGCATCACTATTTTCGTGTTCTACTTATTCATACACAAACCTAGCGTAAATTTATATGTAACCCTCTTGCTCTTTTTATTTGTCAAGATGGAGAAACCCAAATGCGATCTTCAAACCCTAAACCCATTAATTTTGGTAATGAAGCTCACGGATCACCAATGCTCCAATCTTGAATGCTGCCCAGGTTCTCTCTCCAAATTTGATTACTGAAATTATCATGCTATTTGGCCGGAAGATCTTAATTTTGGCTAAATTTATCATGTTCTTTTGTTGGGTCTTTTTAATATTGACTGAAATACCCCTTTCTTTGTCACCAAACTCGGAATCGTGACACACCATTTTTCTGTCTCTAAAACCTAAATGGGAGATCACCAGTCTCCATAGAGAGAAAGATGTATGTTTTTTGTTTGGTTTTTTGTAACAGGTATGTTTCTTTCCTGCATTTGTTATAAGTTAATGAGTCATTCTGGTGTAATGATCTTGTAGATGTTGCTGGAAAATTACCTTAACAGGTAAATTTCGTTACAACAGGGGTTGTGTTTGATTCGTTTGTGTATGTGTGTATGACATGGGATGGGTGAACATGATCATATAACTTAGTATGGCTGCACAAAATGAAGTTCATAACATTGGGAACTTGAATTAATGTCTTTCTAATTGTAAAGAGTTAAAAGTATACCGTGTACATTTTCAATGGTTTAAGCTTATGTATCCTATCAATAATTGAAACCTTGTGATTTAATTTGTTTTATTAATTTATTTCATTTTTTATGGTTGTACACGGAGTTCTAATGTTAATGCTATTGTTAGGCATTTTGGCTTTTTTGGAAACCAGAGTTTGTAAAAAATTGTTTATTGATGAATTTCTTTTCGAGTTATCATCAAAGGTACCCTTGTTTTCTTAACAAACATCACCTTCATATTGGCGATGTTAGCCCCATTTTTTATATCATGGCTAATATGTTGGAAAACATATCTGACCTTAGTAGTAGCACAAACTGGGCTAAATGCCAGAAATAGCATAGAAGCTTCAACCTTGAGGATTAAAACAGTCCAATTATGGTGTGATGGTTGTCTTTGAGCTAAAATTGGTGTGTATTTTTTATACTCTAATTCGGAGCCAAGTTTTATTATTTGGTTTGAGTTTTTGGTTTTGATTACTGTTAATTGGTTATCAACTTTGAAGTCTAATAGAAACTGTGTTGGACAATTGATAACTGGATTTATCTGTCAAAAGGACCAAAACTGTCGAAAGTTTTCAAATCTGTCCAAAGGACCAAAACTGTCAAAAAATTTCAAATCTGTCAAAAGGACCAAAACTGTCAAAATTATAAAATCTGTCAAAAGGACCAAATCTGTCAAACTTTTTCAAATCTGTCAAAAGGACCAAAGCTGTCAAAAAATTTCAAATCTGTCAAAAGGACCAAATCTGTCAAACTTTTTCAAATCTGTCAAAAGGACCAAAACAGTCAAAATTATAAAATCTGTCAAAAGGACCAAATCTGTCAAAAGGGCCAAAACTGTCAAAAAATTTCAAATCTGTCAAAAGGACCAAAACTGTCAAAATTATAAAATCTGTCAAAAGGACCAATCTGTCAAACTTTTTCAAATCTGTCAAAAGGACCAAAACTGTCAAAAAATTCCAAATCTGTCAAAAGGACCAAAACTGTCAAAAAATTTCAATTCTGTGAAAAAGACCAAAACCGTCAAAATTATAAAATTTGTCAAAAGGACCAAATCTGTCAAACTTTTTCAAATCTGTCAAAAGGACCAAAACTGTCAAAAAATTTCAAATCTGTCAAAAGGACCAAAACTGTCAAAAAATTTCAATTCTGTGAATAAGACCAACACAGTCAAAATTATAAAATCTGTCAAAAGGACCAAATCTGTCAAACTTTTTCAAATCTGTCAAAAGGACCAAAGCTGTCAAAAAATTTCAAATCTGTCAAAAGGACCAAAACAGTCAAAATTATAAAATCTGTCAAAAGGACCAAATCTGTCAAACTTTTTCAAATCTGTCAAACAGGCCAAAACTGTCAAAAAATTTCAAATCTGTCAAAAGGACCAAAACTGTCAAAATTATAAAATCTGTCAAACTTTTTCAAATCTGTCAAAAGGACCAAAACTGTCAAAAAAATTCAAATCTGTCAAAAGGACCAAAACTGTCGAAAAAATTCAAATCTGTGAAAAAGACCAAAACCGTCAAAATTATAAAATCTGTCAAAAGGACCAAATCTGTAAACTTTTTCAAATCTGTCAAAAGGACCAAAACTGTCAAAAAATTTCAATTCTGTGAATAAGACCAACACAGTCAAAATTATAAAATATGTCAAAAGGACCAAATCTGTCAAAAAGACCAAAACTGTCAAAAAATTTCAAATCTGTCAAAAAGACCAAAACAGTCAAAATTATAAAATCTGTCAAAAGGACCAAATCTGTCAAACATTTTCAAATCTGTCAAAAGGACCAGAGCTGTCAATAAGTTTCAAATCTGTCAAAAGGACCAAAACTGTCAAACTTTTTCAAATCTGTCAAAAGGACCAAAGCTGTCAAAAAATTTCAAATCTGTCAAAAGGACCAAATCTGTCAAAAAATTTCAAATCTGTCAAAAGGACAAAAACTGTCAAAAAATTTCAAATATGTCAAAAGAACCAAAACTGTCAAAAATTTGTCAAACTTTTTCAAATCTGTCAAAAAGACAAAAACTGTCAAAAAAATTCAAATATGTCAAAAGGACCAAAACTGTCAAAATTATAAAATCTGTCAGATGGACCAAATCTATTAAACTTTTTCAAATCTGTCAAAAGGACCAAAACTGTCAAAAAATTTCAAATCTGTCAAAAGGACCAAAACTGTCAAAATTATAAAATTTGTGAAAAGGACCAAAACTGTCAAAAGGACCAAAACTGTCAAAAAATTTCAAATCTTCAAAAGGACCAAAACTGTCAAAAAGTTTCAGATCTGTCAAAAGAGACGCACACGTGGGTAAGTCGAGTAGAATCGGGAGTATTTGATTATTTATTAAAGCAAAAAAGTTGAATTATTAAATAATAAACCATAAAAAGTTGAGATGATTGAATGAGAAACTTTTATGCAGACTGCAAAATTCAGGTTCACATCTTATCTACAGGACTGGAAAACTGGTCCCAAATATTTTACCTTTTTAAAGCAAACTACACCTTAGATTCATTTTCACATGTCAATTAGCAGTGTAAAGTAACAAACCTTTTATGCAATACTATGAAAGTATGTGTATTGGGTGCAAGATGATTAAATTTGATAAGTTTCTATATCAAAATTTGAAATGCTTTTTGTAGATAGGAGTTGTGGCTGATTAGAAGACTCTACGGGTGATTGGCAAAATGGCATGTCTTGTTGGATAATCGGAAATGGTTTTCCTTCATGAATGTTTTATTCATTAGGTTTGGCGTGCCCATGCTTTTGGTTGACACCATAAACAACAACGATAATACCCAAGTCCTATAGAAATGTGGTAATGGAGGTAACATGTAGATAATCGTATCTTCATCCAAAGCTAGAGAGGAAGGTTCCATTTTTTGTGATAGCATGTGTCGTATTATAATCGAGTGTGTGGACAAAATTAGTTTGAATCTTGCAAGATCAACACAATACTCACGAAAATAATAAAAGAATTTATACTCTAACCGGGCAGATACATGTGTTCGATCTTACAAATGTCACACAAGTTGAAGTTGATGCTTATAGTTGTAGAGATCTATTGATAGTATTAAGTTGAGTGCCTGTTAAATTGCCAAATAGCCTCTAAATGGTCATTTGAGCACTAAGATGCTGAAATGAAATCATGTTCTAGTCATAGAACGACTCTTAATACAAGGACAAGTATTTCTTAAATTCAAACAAAAATATACGCTTGTTCGGCAAGACCAAACACAATTTGAGCTTTGCATCAAAGAATGCATTTGGAATATGTCATAGCAATTGGAATCTATTACGCATTGATTGGAAGAAACACCATAGAATGCAATTCCATTTCTTTATATGTTTATGTTCAGTTTGTATGTAGAAGGATTTGGAATTTAAATAGTATCAGATGACAAGCATATTCCAATACAATCTTCGCTTTTGCGAAATCCGCTGAAGACGGTAAGACCTACTCTATTGCAGCCTCGAATTCCACAAGCGACACCTTGTCCTTTCAAAAAATAAATGAGCTAATGTTTTAGCTCATATCGTCCCATTTATAAATTGGTCAAATAATACTGATCTAAAAGGTAGTTGGAAACAACTTGTATGAAAACGTTGCAATACAAAAAACTTCGAAGTGTTTGATAAATTATCTTAAAATTATACAACATATATAAACAAGAATCTTCATAGACAACTAGATGATTTCCGGGTATCTATGAAGACCAAAGTTGTCTTAGTCTTGAGATTGTTAAATCCGGAGCACCAAAACTATCCAATATTGCATCTGCTGAAGGAAACTCAGCCCGTGATGTCAATCTGCTAAAACCACAAAAATCACATTTCTTTTTCTAGATGTGCTTTTAAACTAATTAATGTGTATTTAGTCATGATAATCGGTATTTTAGAATTTTGGTAGGAACTATTATAATTATGATATGCTAATATATTAACAATTAGATTTAGAAAAAACAAGAATGTATACAGGGTTACACGGAATAATAGCTTTTTTTTTTTTACTTTCATTGATTTGTTCACCATAGCATCTTACTTCCATTTCTTCATTAAACAAAATGAAAATACTATTGTACTTTGAGAAAAGTATCCAATTAGAGCTATGTCATTTAATAGAGTGCAATTATAAATGTGTAGATTTTTCAAAGTATAATAATCTAATAACAAAATGGAGAAGAGCAAAACCACAACTCACGTTTCGTTGTTGCAATTGTAGGGGTGTTTGGATGTACTTTTTAATTGATCATTGAGTATTGGGCCATGACAGTCAAAATGTTAGAATTTGGGTAAAAGTGATTATGATTATGATTTTCTAATTACTAATTGAAACATGAGATTTTAAAAAACAAGAATTGTATAGGGTTAAATGAAATAAATAGCAGGGCATTTTCAGTAATTTGTACACTGAAAAATCTATCCAATTAGAGCAAAATACCATCCAACTCACAGATTTAGCGGTGTTTTTGATGTGCTTTAACACAATATTTTGTATGAAGTTGTGACAGGATTTGACAATTTGGGTCAAAGTGATTATGATTACGATTTTCTGATTAGTTATTATTGAAACAATTAATTTCAAAGGAACTGGAATGTATGTAGGATTAAATGGAAGAAATAGCAATGTACTTCCATTAATTTGTATCTTATTTTCCCGCCTAGAAAATGAATCTGGACATCATTATAGTTTCTGTTCACTTCTTCTCATTCTACGCATACTGTAATCAATTTCAAAAATATCGCCTAATTGTCTTCAAAATTCCTACAAATCAGGAGTGTGAAAACCAGATCACCAATATTCATTCCCAAATGTTCGATATTTCTCTCTACCGATAAAAACTCAATCCCTCCTTCTATCTCGATGTTTCTCTGCATCTATATCGGATCGGTACAAGGACCCAGGTAATATGGATTGTGAGTTCAATTTCATGCTACCACTATGTTTGATCAAAATTGATGAAATGTTATGTTGCTTGCTCTCTCCCTCGCCCAATCACACTCTCTGATTCTCTTCCTCTGGTTCAAGCCCTAACTTCCACTCAAAATACACGTAATCGATTTATCATTCTGATTAGTTTTACTGAAATATTTTTTTATAATATGGTGAGGTTGTACAAGCGATTCAAGCATCGACAGAAGCTATAATCGATCAGTCTGGTTAGTTTTACTTTTTCTATTAATCGATCTCATTTTCCATGTAAAAATTGTTTGAAGAGAAACAGAGGTATGTGTTAGTTGTTGGGATAGCATCTTATTATGAGTTTATGTTATGTGTTTTGGTGATTTTATACAGGGATTGACAAGAAATGATTCATAGCAAATGGTGACAAAAATTGATCTTGTACGTGGAGATATATGGTGGGTAGTTTTTGGTGTATCTTTTGAGTTCCGGTTTACGCTCCCTACCTGTTTGATATAATGCCTGAGTGACGGTTTTAACTTCTCTAAAAAATATAATTGGGTGCAAACGTCAGCTATGATCTTGCTTTGAAAACATACACATGTCACCAGTTAAGCACCAAACCATGATTTCTTTCTCTTCTAATAAAAGTGTAAATAATATGCCACTTGGCCTTCCCTTATGGCTTCTTCTTTTTGTTTGAGTGCCACGAGGCCTACCCATATGGCTTCTCTTTGTTCTAAACGGCTGTTCCTTAATTTTGGTCATTAAATCGGACGATATCTTATAAATTTGGTCATCAAATCAGTTTCCCTTAATCAATGGGATTGAATTGAAATCAGTTTACTTAATTTAGGTAACCTTCTATCGATAGTCATGTCTCTATTCAAGGTAAATTGATACGGTTGTCTTACATAACGTATCCTCATCGCCGCTAATATCTCTCTCTCATGATCACCGATATCTCCCATAGTAACACCTTAACTCTACCTTCTCTTTGACTAATGACATTACCAGAAGGTTGAAGGTGTATACCGCTCTCTTCAGACGTTATATCGAACTGAAAATTGAATTGAAGGAGTTTGATGATTCCTTCGTTCTGTACTTAAGATTTCCTTTTTATGGGAATCTCTATTGAGAATCGATTAGAGGGAGTCTAGGCTTCAAATTTAACTTTAAATCCCTGTTCATCGCACTCTCCTAAATTTTGATTTCGATTTTAATGATTAAGGTTAGTCTTCGTTTAACACTAGTAGAAAAAAGACTTTTAATGACATACGAACTACGATATACAAAATGTCTGTTATAAAAATTTGTCATCTTTTGCAATTTATGACAGATATAATTGTCTGTCATAAATCTCTGTCATCTATTTAAAAAATTCATGATATACAAAATGTATATTGTAAAATAAAGTCAAAAACCAGAGGGAAAGGTGAGCCAATATTTTTTTCACAAAAATTCAAACAAATTTTTTGTTCCCCCTTATTTTCTTTTTTCACGCATTCTTCGCTCCCTTCCTGCTATCCCGACTCCAACCCCATCTCTCATACTCGAAAACCAAATCAAGTCGGCAATTAAGGGTTACGCCATCACTCCGCCAATGTCGTGCCTCCACAAATTCAACTTCACCGGTCACGTCCTCGTCACTGACTCAGGCCCTCACGAAATCGATGTCGATTTAGGGTTTGTAAGGTACGTCTTCACAAAATCGATGCATAGGATAATCGAGATCTATTGCTTATCGATTTCATGGCTTCTTCAGTCGTGGATAGCACCATTGATGTTCAAATCAATGGCCTATCCACTTCTTCTTCTCTAAATCTCCAGAAAAACGTTACAATTTTGTCTCCGGACCAGGTGTGTATACAATTTTGCTTGTTCGTGTGTTTTTGCTCAATCATTCTATGGATTTGGATTTGTTTTTGCATTATAAAGCTGAGCTTGCAAAGATGTTGCAGGGAATGGATTTGGATTTGTTTTTGCATTATAGATGTTTACTTCAAGTTATGATACGGTATGTTTCTGAATACCATTCACTAATTCGTAAGAGTTATCAATCAACTAAGTCAATTGTTGCCGGAGCAATTTTAACCCAAAATGCCAAAAAGTAAATACAATGTTTTTATAATAACATTGACATAAGTATTCAACAAACGACGGACCACTAAATCAATAACAACCATCAAGACCTTTTTGATCCAATTTTCTACCTTCGACAAACATTACATAAGTAGTAAATTGTTATTCTTAATAAAGAACTCTAAATGTATTGTTATTTCCTTTGACATGTTTATGTTTCTTTTTCACAAGGAATTACGGTTATTTTCTCTTGTGTTCCCATTTTGTTTTTACTTTTGGCAATTACTTTTAAGAATCCAATTAGTATATTAAATTGTTGAATAAGTTTTTAATTGGTATTATTTATTCTGATGGTAGTCTAAATCCATGTTTGTTCAATCATGACTTCATCTACAAAATAAATTTGGAATCAACATCGTTGCAACTATAAGTAAAGTAATGCAAGTACATCGTTGTTATAGGTAATGTTTTTGCCTATAATAGTAATGTAGTTATAACTTTTTACCTATTATAGCAACTTACTTGCATTTTTTTTACCTATAACAGCTATCATTGGTAAAAAAAAATTAAATGCAATGCTATGCAGAGCTGTCTGTGTTTGTCTGTGGTGGTGTGAGTAGCTATTTATATGTATTTCATATTTTTAATGGTATCACCCGATAATGTCAGATACTTTGCAAAATTATCCATGGATACCTACATGGGACGTGGTAAAGATGACATAGAGAATCTCGTAAGTTCTTTAATCTTCCTTGAAAACGAGATATTGTGAGTAAAATCTCACTTTTCATTTCCTTTTTTCTTTCTATTTTCTAATTATGATAAATGTGATATAGGTATGGTGACTCATTTTCAATGAGAATGCCACGTTTCATTCTCTTTATACTCCATCAATGCTCATAATCAGTGTTTGCTAATGTAACTGATAAATTGGCATCTTCAATGGTATTGTTCCTAAATCATGATTTTGATTTGAATCTCTTCATAAATCACACAAAAAAATTAAAGTTGTCAACCCGTGTTTAGCACGGGCTTATAACCTAGTACTTTAATACGATATTAATTATCCCAAGTCCTTTTATTTACAGGTGTGGGGAAGAGTTGTCTTCTTTTGCGTTTTTCTGATGGTTCTTTCACCACTAGTTTCATCACTACAATTGGGTGAGTTCATTTCTTAAAAACTTTATAAACTGTCAATTCTTTGCTAATTTTATAAAACTTAAAAGAGTAATTTCTTGATACAGTATTGATTTTAAGATAAGAACCGTTGAACTTGATGGCAAACGGATCAAACTTTTGGGACACAGCTGGTCAAGAACGATTCCGCACCATTACAACCGGTACATCTTAATTACACCGTGTTTTCCAATTATAATGCTATTATAATTTACACTTTTACCCCTCCAAACTCCAGCTTACTACAGGGGCGCTATGGGAATTTTATTGGTGTATGATGTTACCGATGAATCATCTTTCAACAGTAAGTTTCTTTTTTCATTCTTTTCTCTTAAACCTATAATGACACTTATTAATAAAAATTCATTATTTTCAGACATAAGAAACTGGATTCGTAACATCGAACAACATGCTTCTGACAATGTTAACAAGATTCTTGTTGGGAACAAAGCTGATATGGATGAAAGCAAAAGGGTATGTTACGTTTTGTACTTTTTTACGATTTTACCCTTCGAAAAAGATGTCTCATGAAATCACTTTTTGTTGTAGGTTGTTCCAACTGCAAAAGGTCAAGCACTTGCTGATGAATATGGCATTAAGTTTTTTGAAACCGTAAGTATACTTCCACTTTTTTAATACCTTTGAATAATTTATTTGAGACGATTTAAAGGGAATTACATAGTTGGTCCTTGAATATAGCTGGTATTATGTAATTTTGGTCCCTATTTGAGGTTTTTGTAACGTTTTTTTTCCTGTTCCGAGTAAAATTACTATATTTTGGGGACTAAATTGTAAAAAGTAGCTATGCTGAGGACCAAAATCGACAGTTTACTTAGAAAAGGGAACAAAAATTAGAAAAACCTCAAATAAGAACCAAAATTTCAATAGAAAACATTTTAGGACCAAAATTGCAAAAAATAGCTGTATTGATGACCAAAATTTGTCATATTACTTGGAAAATGGAAAAAAACATTAGAAAAACCTCAAATAAGGACCAAAAGTGCAATAGAAAACATTTTAGGACCAAAGTTGCAAAAATCAGCTAAGTCAGGGACCAAAGATGTAATTTACTCAAAATGTTGAAAAATTTATGTTTTTGGCAGAGTGCAAAAACAAACCTAAATGTGGTGCAAGTTTTCTTTTCGATTGCAAAGGATATCACGCAAAGGCTTTCAGACACCGACTCCAAGTCCCCTATAAAAGATATTATTCTTCTTTTACCATTTCCAGCATCTGTATCTACAATAACAGTTTTCTGGTGGTGTGTATAGATTGTTCCAACTTCCTATAAAACAAAAAAGGTAAAAAAAGAACCGAAGAAGAGTGAAAGAAAGGTGATGGTCGAATATTCGAACTGCAATGTCTTAATAAGAAAAAAAGTTGAAAGCAGAATGACGATTTTACTTGCTACCTTCTATGTGGTAAGTATACTTTTTTCCTTTCCATCTCGATGACAGCAAAATGGCAATTTTACCCTTTGTCCTTGTAGGTCCATAGTGTGTGGGCCGTAGCCGAGGCGTATTCCGCTCCTTCAATTGTCTTAACTTCTCATTCACCCGAAGGCCTTCATGTTTTTGATGATTTCAGAGAGGCTTATGCATGGTTAAGCCACAACACTCACGTAGACGATAAAGTAAGTAACCCATTAACCTCTTAACTTAACCATGGTTAGTTTAGGAGGTATGACTTAACTCACTCATCAATATACCTTCAGGTTGCATCTTGGTGGGACTACGGTTATCAAACAACCGCAATGGCTAACCGGACAGTCATAGTCGATATACTTTTGGATAAACTTGGAAATATACTTTGTGTTTGACGTATTATAATTTGAGCAGTGAAGTAGCTTTTTGTATATTAATATCTTATTTTGTATTATTGATATATTAAATGTGATTTAGTTTGATTATTAAAATTGGTACAATATATATATATATATATATATATATATATATATATATATATATATATATATATATATATATATATATATATTAAAAAAAAGTAAAATCATGACAGACAAATGTATGTCGTAACTGTGTGTCATAAAGACCTGTCACAAATTTACGACAGACAAATGTCTGTCATATGAGATTTATAAATGTTTGTCATATTTTCAAAATTACGATAGGCATTGTCCGTCATAAATATATGTCATAAATGTCTGTCGTAAATTTATGTCGTAAATTTATGACAGACAAATGCATGTCATCTTTGATTTATGACATGGCTTTCAATGACAGACATTTGTCTGTCATCTATGGCCATTTATGACAGACATTGTCTGTCATGAAAAGCTATTTTTCTACTAGTGTAATTTGCAGTTGCCCTTCCTCAAACCACGAGTAGTTCCAGTTTAGTTTTTCTTCACCGATCATCTACTTTCGCTCTCTCATTTGTCCTTTTCCCTCCTGAACTCCATAGCCAGCTTAAAAATATTAGGTATCATCTTTTCTCTCTCAATTCTCATGTACATGGTTTTGAAATCGTAAATTATCCTCTTCTTCTTAGTATTTTAGAATAAATTAATCCAAATTTGACTTTGTATAAATGATAAGAAATCAATTAAATATGAATTTCTGTCTCTAAGGGAATAATCAAATGCTGGAAAATGGACTTATTTGAGATTTATCAAGAAAAGGCAGATGATTGAAGTGTGTTTAAGTAAAACACAGTGTAAGATTTTTTTTCTTATTTGGGATAAAACGGTTTGAATACTAATCCGTTGAATAAATGCCTCTTTGAGGGTGTAGCTTTGCTGGTTTTAAGAATCTAATTTTAGATGGATGGTTTGGATATTTAGATAAGTAAAAGTGTCAACTTTAATCCATACTTGGTTTAGTGTCCAATTAACATTCTCAGAGTGTCTGAATTAGAGTTTTTACGGTTCAGAGTGTTTTGGGCCATGAGTTTGTTGCTTACTATTACAAATAGTCAATCTACTCATCTTATTGAAGGTAAGCTAATTACTCTATTCCTAATTGATCATGATATTATTGATTATGATGAAACACCACTGCCCTAATTTAGTCTCTTCAGGTTAATCTTCTCTAGCCCAAGAGATTGACGATAACACAAAGAACACTGCATGCTATATCATTTTTTTTAAAGTTAATGTTTTCAAGATTTTTTTAGATATGCATTCAAGTGTCAGAGGAATTGCAAAATATAGTTCTCTATAGGGACCAAAACCATTACAGGAATTGCAAGAGAAAACTAATTGGGCTCAAAACTAGCATTTTTGAACAAACTCAAGGACCAAAAATGTAATTTAATTTTTAGGACAAAAATTACAAAAAATTAGCGATACCTGCAGAACAAATATGTTACAAGAATCTCAAATGAGGACCAAAATCGCAACAGAAAGCTTTTTGGGACTAAAATAAAAAATTTGCTAAACTCTGGGCCCAAAACTAGCACTTTTGAAGAAACTCGTGGACTAAAAATGTAATTTTTATTTTAGGACCAAAATTGCAAAAGTTAGCAATACCCATGGACCAAAAATGTTACAAGAATCTCAAATGAGGACCAAAATTGCAACAGAAAGCTTTTTGGGACCAAAACTAAAAAAATGTCTAAACTTGGGGACAAACTGTAATTTTTCTTTTTTATTTTTATATAAAAAATAAAAATTATTAGCAAAGTATATGACAGATCTACTTTGATACAAAGGAATACAAAATCGATTAGAATAATCAGTAAAATATACGTGGGTTTGTTTAAAGTAAAAAAGAAATTATTGGTAAAGTGAAATTGATTATGATGGTTGTTAAACTAACGTAGATGATAATTTGGCAATTAAAGAGGCAATTAATGAAAAGCCAACATTTACAATCAAGGAAGACACTTACCCAATGATAATGATGCAATTAAAGATAGGCAATTAATGATGAAAAATCTTTCACTTTACCAATGTCTATCATCGATTGGATTAATTTACAAAAGGAGAGACTATCTCTAGCTATGAGGATTTAAAGCAAAAGTCATGTGAGTGTAGAATAATTCAAAGTAAACCTTGCCAAACATACGTTGTTGGTTTTCAGTGTCACAAAGAAATAAAAAGGAAAATGAATAAAGAAAATTAGACAAGATAGGTTCTATGTAAAAACAAAAGTCACGCCCAAATGATAATCAAATCAAATTTTTCAAAAAAAATTACAATGCACCTAATTAAATAAGAGTTTGGTTGATTAGAATATTGAGGTCCATATAATACTTTAAATCATAAAAGATCCGTATTAACATTAGTTGGATTCGGTCAAATAGCAACAAAATGTTACCATTTTTGCAAAAATAAGTTGTGTGTTTTATTTTTACTACTAATAGCAAAACATTCATATTTTACCATCTTAAATTTTTATATTCAGTTATACCCATCAATATAAATATAATATTACAACTAACCATTTTTCTCAATTTTGCTTTTCATTATCAGTCAATTATATAAGTAAAAATCACTTGAGATCACTGCCACTTACACCATCAATGACAACCATAGTCCATATCAGCTAGAAAGTTTCTAAAGTACAACCATTACTAATTGCGATCATATTATAAATATGATGTGCATTCGAAGGAAAATTATAGACTCGTCTCCTTTGTTTATCGTATCTATATTTAAATAATTAGTGAACACCCTTTAGCATACAAGGTAAGAAGTTGTATTGACTTTTCATTGTTGGATTATAATAAAGTTTATACTCAATAAATTACATGGAGTGACATCGGGTTCTGAAAATGAGTATTGCATTTTGTCATATGAGTCGACATTAAATCAAAGACTAAGTATATTCTTAAATAATCGGCCCCTAAGCCTTTCTCGCATGACCATTCCACATTGACTTCAAAACCATCCTAAACCTCTATGGTCGTGAAAAAACTCCACCTCAATTATAATCACTAAATGACAAAGACGACCAGCTTGTGTGAATCAACCATTACGATGCTTAAATCTTGAAAACCACCATTTTGTTCACCAAGATCATGAAACCTCGAGCAATCTACTGTTTCACTGCTTTGCCTATCTACATTTTTGCTCATGATTAAAAAAATCGTTTTTATTCATTTCATTATACTTATATATTGATGGGCATTTTGGTCTCTCAACAAAAGGAAAAAAGAACGGAATTGAAATTCTTCCACGTACCCCTAAGAATCGTGAAATCCATCAAAGATTCCGGAACCAGACGGAACCGAAATTCC
Source organism: Cichorium intybus (assembly GCA_023525715.1). Classification (NCBI taxonomy): domain Eukaryota; kingdom Viridiplantae; phylum Streptophyta; class Magnoliopsida; order Asterales; family Asteraceae; genus Cichorium; species Cichorium intybus. The sequence continues at coordinate 113,697,799 of CM042010.1, forward strand.
ATTCTTTTTTCAACTAAAAACACTATGGAACGGAATCTCAAATTCCGATTCCATCACAAAAACCAAAAACACCGTTTATTCATTTTTATTTAAAATTTTCGTTTTTCTAGCAAGTGTGGTGGACTGCAAATCAAGTTGACCCTGATTACACAGAGTCGGAAAAAAGACTTGGAAAATGACTATTACAAAATTCTTCTAAAGTAATTGTAGCTACTGGTTTCATAGCAAGTACCCCTCAAAATATTCCAACAACTTTAAAAAGATATGGAAGTGATTTTTCTGCTGCTATACACATTGAACACTCTAAATAAAAGAGAGTTCATGCCATGGAAAATTTTAACTGGGTAAAAATTTCAAAAATACAATGTCATAATAACAAAAAAAAAATTCATTACAACACTATAATAGAAAGAACTGAAAGTAGGATGCTATAATAGACAAATAAAAGAGAGTTCTTGGAGAAGCAAATGTCCATGCTCTACTGCTTTTTGTTTTTTTTTGTTTATGGATTCCATATGCTGATTCATCGTTCCATCTTCTATTTACCCTCAAAGAACTATTCATTCACAAACACCCATAATGACGCTAAAAATCTGCATCAATTACTGACCAATATACATAAAAGAAACTCAGGTAACTAATATCTATATCAATACACTATATAAGGAGCAGAAGCCCAACACAAACATGAGTACATTGATGTTAAAAATCAAGGATTATAGATGAATCCCCTTTCACATCAAAAAACTGGAAGAGAAACAAGCAACAAATGTTTGAAGCAGAACCAAAGGCAGATCACAGATCAAAAAATTGGAAGAGAAACAAGAAAAAAGAAAAGATGAGATTAACAGCTTCATCTTATATAAATACCAATTCCAGCAAAAGTTTCAAAACTCACATATCTAAACAACACCCATATTACAAATGTCATACGATATTAAACTCCAAATAGTAGTACAAATAAACCAAGAAACATTATTAAAAAGCAAAATAATCAATGTTCTCTTCCTCTCTTCATCCTGGCAACTCTTACCATGACCGCAACGTATATCTTGTCCATGGTTTCCTCAGCAAACATGAAAAGCTTCTGTCTCCACTGCTTCTTCCACAACAAAACTCCAATAACACCCCAAAACCCTGTTGCAAACCCACTCATTATGTCCAGGTAAAACAACCATACCTTTGCCACCTCATCATCTGCTTTGTGTTTCTTGTTGGTTGTTGTTGTTGGGACTTTCTGACTTGAGCAATTCTTTGGCAATGAAGGTCCACACAAACCTTTGTTCCCAGAATATATTGATGGATCCGTAAGAGTCTGCAACTGACGACCTGTTGGAATTCGTCCCGCCAAGTTGTTGTGTGACAAATTCAAATGGCTCAAAAACGTCAAATCTGCCATGCTTTCAGGGATCGTCCCGTTCAACTGGTTTCCAGATAAATCGAGGGATTCTAACATTTTCAGGTTTCCAATGCATCCGGGAATAACCCCAGTCAGATGATTATTGGACAAATTGAGACCCACCAACATAGAAAGTGTGGTTAGCTCCAACGGTATCTCTCCCACAAGTTTATTACTTGAAAGGTCCATATTAAAAACGAAACGCAAAGTTTCCGAATATCCAAGATCAGCACCTTTCAGGACCTGGATCACAATCTCATTGGAATACAAATATCCACCCGAACCTTCTAGGCTACTATTAACCATGGCATTCAACTCTCGTAAACAATGAGGGATTGTTCCCGTCAAGTTGTTGTGTGCAACATCCAAAATTTGAAGTTGTGACATTTTGCACAATGATTGAGGAATCTTTCCCGTCAAGTTGTTCTTGTGTAACCTAAACACCAACAAAGATACAAGTCCTTCTCCAATCGGTTCTGGTATATATCTGGAATGACACCAGAACAGTTGATTTGAGCTAAATATCATGACCTCCAAACTTTTCATATTCCCAAGACACTTGGGAATTTTCCCAGTTAACCTATTTCTGGAAAGATCAAGAAACTCCAAATCTGTCCTTCTGCACAATGATCTTGGAATCGACCCATTGAAAAGGTTATTTTCCAGTAATAGATAAGCACGTACATCCGCATCCAATTTTTCCCCTTGAGGAAGGTTTGTCAAAGATCCGCTTAGTTTGTTGTGAGAGAGATCTAAGAGAGGAATGATGGGCATCTTCCGCAACCAAGTGGGCAGAGGTCCTGAAACTGTAGCATTCGACAAGTCTAACCCAACAAGTTCCCTTTGATTTCGCAGCCACTGCGGAAATCCATTTTCGATATTGCAAGAACGGAGTGCAAGACTTTCCAATTGGAATGGAGGTATCCACTCACGTGAGATATTGAATATCAACTTTGTGTTAAAAGAAGCATCCAATTCCTTCAACATTGAAAGGTTAGACAAATGGGCTTCGGAAACTACTCCATCTAAAGAATTGTTATAGATATACAGAGAATGGAGGTTGGTAAGTTGCCAAACTGAAACCGGAATAGTCCCACTTAACTGATTATCTTCTAGATACAAATACTTTAAAGCAGTTGATTTTCCAAAGGATTCTGGAATTGAACCATTCAATTGATTATCACCTAGCTCTAAGACTTCTAAATATCGTAATCTTCCTAGAGACTTGGGGATTGTACCTGTCAATCTATTGACCCCTAATTTTATGTCTCTTAAATTCACCGGTCTTCCAAGTGATTCTGGAATTGAACCATTCAATTGATTAATAGATAGATCTAATGCTTCTAAATATTGTAATCTTCCTAGAGCCTCTGGGATTGTACCTGTCAAACTGCTGTGCCGTAGATCTAAGCTTCTTAAATTGGCCAGTCTTCCAAGTGATTCTGGAACTGTACCATTTAAGCAGTGACTTAAATCCAACCTCTCCAAAGCATATTGGGAGCACTCGGATACGTTTTTTGGTGAGTCAGTCACTTCTATATTAATAGGATTGAAAGAAGCAACCAATTGTTTAAGGTGACACAGTCTCCAGATACCAAGATGTTGAATCTTCTTAAAGCGGTTAAAAGAAAGATCAAGCTCTACCAGGTTAGGCATAACAGGAATGGAGGAATTTAAACCGTTATCTGAAAGGTAAAGGACTCTGAGAGAACTCATGTTTGTTAAAACATGTGGAAATATGCCTTCAATTGAATTGGAGCTAAGATCCAGGTGTTGGATGTTCGAAATTGTACTGAAATTCAAATGAGGGGAAGATAGAAACGTGTTATCAAGCCCACATCCCAACAAATGCAGCTCTGATAAAGAAAAGGGGATCATGTCTAGAAAGTTTGCAAAGTTCCATGACAAACTGAAATTAAAGTATGAAAGATCCAAGAATTCAAGGGATGTCATGTTTTGGAAAAATCTGGGGAGTGGATTTCTGAAAGAATTGGAGCCAAGATCTAGGTGTTTGATGTTGGGAAGTATTCTACTCGAATTAAGAGAAGAACCAAGATTAAGATTAGAAAGACTACAATCTGACAAACTTAACTCTTTTAATGAAGGAAACATGTAAAGCTCCATGTCCCAACCACCAAGATTCAACCCACTCAAGTCAAGATGCTCAAGTGAAGGAAGGCTCAAAGTCCTTATCATATCATCTGCTATCAGGTATTCATTTGAATGGAGATCAAGAACCTTTAAATTAGAAAGGTTGCCAATGTGAGGAGGAATAATACCTTGAAAATCAGCATATGAGAGATTGAGGTAGCTCAGCTGTTTGAAGGATCCAATGAACTCAGGGATCCGGCTTCCAATGAAATCATTGCTACTCAAATCCAAGTAATTGAGATGCCTCAACTCAGCCAAAGAAGAGTTAACCTCCTTACCAACTAAGTAGTCATAGTAATCTCCTCTGAGATGAAGGCTTTCCACGGTTCCAGTGACAGCATCACACTGGATTCTTTCCCACTGGCAGCAATCATTGCCAACCCATGATGACAACCTTCCACCAACATCTTCAACACTGGCTTTGAACCTGAGAAGAGCAAGTCGCTCTTTCTGAGAACAAACGACACTGAAATTTCCATCACCCAAACAAGTATATGTGGTTGCAAGCAAGAAAATGCTTATGAAAAAGAGATGCATCCCCAAACCCCTCGGATTCCCCATTATCAACCCTAACATGGTTTAATTTTGAAGAAAGTTGAAGTGAAAAGAAGTGTTTTTATGATAAGCTGATGGATTGTTATGATGAAGAAACTAGTTTATTTATAATGCAATGAATGAAGAAGAACGCGTTGTCATGGAAGACTTTTAAGTCAATAGACATTTGTATCCACAAAATGTATTACTGTTGTCCTAGGCTATTCTATTCCCCATGGCAGATGCTATTGTATTTCACCACAGTTCGTTAGAAAATATGATTTGGATAAAACACCAAATTTGACAAACAAGAATTTAATTACATTTCAAAAATCAAAGGAAATCTATAAACATAATTTTCTGTAAATGATAGTCATGAATTATAATACGATTTGGATCAAAAACTTCCCCAGGTGTAATCCAATGGTTTAAAAGATCTGTTTGAAAATTACTAGTCAATTTGTTCATAGGTAATGATACATAAATCGTCTTTTTCTGTCAAAAATGATGATAGATATGAAATTTACAGTTACTAAATTTTTTTCCTTGATTAATATACGTGGTTTTTGGCTATTCCCCGTGACTTACATAAATGTATTTGGCTACAATCTACTAATTGAATGGAAGACTTGGAAGTCAATGACTTACAAAAAAATAAGTGGCATTTGGCCAAGTCTATTCCCCATGCCAGAGATAACTGTATGTAACCACAAATATTTAATAAAATATGAATTGAATTAAACACAATATTCCATTACTGACATTTACATTCAATGTTATTAGCCAATTAGAAGTCACTACACAAGACTTGGAAGTCAAGGAGCAGTTTACACCCACAAACTGGTATGCTGTGGGCCTAGCCTATTTTTCTTTTTCTCAATCAAAATTAAGTGGTTTACAAATTACAGAAATTATATCAAGAAAGCAATAGCTTTTTCCCATAAATTTGATACCAATAATGTTACAAATTTGTGGCTTTTACAGAATTGGTGTTATTAAATTGGAAAACTTTTGGGTATGGTTTATGCCCCATGGCACACATAAATGTATTTGGTCACAAGTCTTTTAGTCTTTACACAGGGAATTTGAAGTCAATAAAGTAAACCCTAATAACACTCAGACACAAAAATAATGTAAAATTGATGCACCAACAATCTTTCTTGTGGAAATTTCCATGCAACTTCTCCCTAAAGAATATATTCCTCTTTTGTTATTATTCCATCAAAGACAAAACTAATAACAGGATCAGTCTAATTATCAGTTATTATACAAAACTTTTTTGGAAATGATTGTTAAAATTTACGTCCTTAATTCTAATGTTCAATTATTATACAAAACTAACAACAACAAAATAAACTTCTTTTTTATTAAAGTGTAAAAATGGTCCACGTGGTATGCATTTTTCTTTGGTTTTGGTCCAGATAAGAACTATTTATTTTCAATTTTGGTCCTTATTCCGAGGTTCCGTTCTTGGTTGTAGTCCCTCTCTTTAACATAGATGGTTTAAATTGGAGATGGACAATTTAAGCAATTCGGCTCTTTGGATAATTTGGGGTCAACATTTTAGTCTCAGGAACAAAATTAGATCCAAAACTTGAAATAAGGACCAAAAAACAAAAAAATTAAAAAAAAAAAAGTTACTTTTTGGACCAAAACCAAAGAAAATGCATACCACAGGTACCATTCTTGCAGTTTACTCTTTTTCTTATTTCACTTAACATGATTAATTTGTCACGTGTAATAAAAGATAGTTTCTGTAACTTTAAATTCAAAATTTCATCTAATCTTTCAACTTTCACAACAGATGTAGTCTTTCAAATGCATTACATTTCTATTAGACGTGACGACTTAATACCATTTACTTGGAACTGGTTAGATTTAATTTCAAATGGTTTTAAAAAGGGTAAAATTTATAACCTGGTTTAAAGGTTAAACTATCAAATGCATCAAAACTTGCCCCAAGTGTAATCCAATGGTCACAAAATAATTGTTCAAGATTACGAATCAATTTGTTCACATGTATTAATGTTAAGAGGGCTATGAAGTCAACAAAGTATCCCCCAAGGTTCACAAAGAGACTTTGTTGACATAAATATCTGGTGGATGAATTAAAATTTTCCTAAAGAAACAAAATAAATAAAGTAAAAAGAAAGGTTAGTCAATTAGAAGTCACTACAAGACTTGGAAGTCAAGAACGGTTTGTAGCCACAAATTGGCTTATTTTCCTTTTTCTCAATCAAAATTAAGTGTTTTACAGAGCACCAATAATTGTCTACTGATTTCTTCCAAGAACGTGCAGGTTAGTTTGATGGAAGTGGGGATAAGAAAGCAATAAAGCAATAATTGTCTACTGATTTCTTCCAAGAACGTGCAGGTTAGTTTGATGGAAGTGGGGATAAGAAAGCAATAAAGCAATAATTGTCTACTGATTTCTTCCAAGAACGTGCAGGTTAGTTTGATGGAAGTGGGGATAAGAAAGCAATAAAGGGAAAGTAACCTTAGAAGACTTGGAAGTCAATGAAGAGTTTGTGGCCACAAACATGGAAGTACCAAAGGGTCTATTGAGTTTTAGACTTTTCCTACTTTTAACAGGTAACGACAGATTACATGTTTCACGTTGTATCTACAGTTAGGAGCTGTAATTGTACGTGTTGCAAAACAGAGCCAATCAACATCAGCTAATATGAATCATTTTAAGCATCGCTAAGTTCAATCCTCTTTATGTTACAGGTCTCAATTTGTAAGAAAATCGGGTCAGACAGAAACATAAACACAGAGATGGATAATTTTTCCAATACCACAGATTTATATTAATTTAATTGGATTATTTTACACATAAAAACATATATTCATTGTTTTCAACAACGCTAAATTACTATTTTCTTTGTCTTACAGGTCCCGATGTGTGTGTTATGTAGCATGTTCAGAATTTTGTAAAAAGAAAATAGAGCAAGTTCATGAAATCTAGAATATTAGGTCAAATAGAAAAAAGAATGGGAAAACTTACCAAATGACCACCGATAACTCAGGTAACGAAAAGGGAATAGATGAATCGGCAATGTAGGCTACGCCTTTTCCGCGTTTGTCGACAACTTTCTGGTGGTGAGGAATGCAGGTGATGGAAAGCGATCGTATGAGAACTGATAAATTGGGAGAAATTTTTAAGAGTTAATTACAAATTTGGTCCTTGGTAAAGGGAGTTTTTGATGAAATATAGTTATTTTAAAAAGTATTTATTAAATAAGTGTCGTTTTAAAAGTATTTATAATAGGGTGTTTTTGAATAAGTGTTTTTTAGTATTTTTTATTAACTTTGTATTATTTTTTTTACCAAATAAGTGTTTTTTCTTTACTTTTTTTAAACTTTTTTGTTGTTTTTTTACTTTTTTAATATCTTTTTATTTTCGTTTTTTTAAACTTTTTTCTACTAATATTTATCAAATCTTATACAAACATCATTCTTACATTTTTAATTTCATTATAACAAATATTTTTGGAGTCATCGGTTGGAAAAGGAGTACCCGGCCGGAAAGAAGTTGTCGTCCGGAGGATTTGAGCGGCCGTCAGTAATCATTGGTATAAATCGATGTGTTTGTCGTTCTTTGGATAAAAATGGGAGTTAGGGTAAATGGTAATAATTTTGAAGGATTAAATTCAAAAACACCCTTTTTGGTAAGTATTTTAAAAAATGCAGCATTTAATAAATAATTTTATAACACCACCATTTTAGTTAGAAAACCCGTTGCACATAGTCGTGTTGATAAGCAACAATATGATTAGGGTCATGCTTGAGGTGAAGCACTATGAGGGTGAATAATAGTATGGAAATAATACATTTTCGTCATATCAATAAATATAAAAAATGCAACGTCTTCTCTTTAATCGATAAATAATAACAAACTCAATATCTAATTATGTAATTATCACTATAGCAAAAACAAAAAATTCAAATAATTCGTGTAATCAATTCTAATATGGATTTGTAATTTTATTTATTCCAAAATACGTAAGCCAAAGAAATTTTCAATTTCAAACATCTCTATAATCGAATTTGTATATATTTTAATATTATTATAATAAAAAAATTTATCTTGATGATGTTCTTTTAGAAAGAAAGGGAAAATTAAATGACTTTAGAGATAGCTTCAAATTTCAAGGTGTGCAGAAATTTGAAGTAGGTCGTTTATTTACCTAAGATATTAGCAAAAAGGGACACAAAAACTAAAAAACAACAATAATTAAATAATTAAAAAAATAAAATTTCATAAACACCCTATTTGGTAAATACTTTTAAAACTACACTTATTTGGTAAATACTTTTTAAAATAACACCACTTCAGTAAAAAACATACATTCTTTATTATTTTGAAGAGTAAAAAGAATATAATGTCATAATAATTATACTTTAAAATTTAAAATTATAAAAACATATACAAAATGTTTATAGAAAGCATTGCTAATGAGATTTTTTTTAAATATATGAAAATGTAATTTAAAAAATATATATATATATATATATATATATATATATATATATATATATATATATATATATATATATATATATATATATATATATATATATAAGGGTTTATAGAAAATATTGCTATTTTTTTAAATATATGCAAATGTAAAAAAAATTTATATTTTAGATATAACATATATTAAAAAAATTAATATAATTAATGCACACAAAAAAAATCAACAAAACGTTGTTAATAAGGAATTTTTAGAAATATATGCAAATTTTAATAATTTAGATTTAAAAAAAACATATATTAAAAAAGTTATAATATTTTAATAACAATTAATAGAAAAAAAATAAAGATAATACATAAAAAATAGAAAGGAAAAAATCAAAGTATATGTATAAAAGATGTGGACGCCTTAAAAAAACATATGATGTAAAAGGTGTGCAACGTTTGGTTTGTTTGTGTATGCCGCTTCCTACCACTGCAGCAAACCATTTTTTATGTTAAAAATGGGAGACTTATATTATAACCAAAGTAGGATGCGTGAAAAGCACTCTACTTTGATAATTGTATGTGTATATAATATGTTCATTTATTGAATTTCGTGTATACTCTCGTTAAATATGAAAATGTCGTATTCGCCCGACCTTAAATTTAAATATCGAAGATGCCCTTCCTAACTGTTAGAATATTGTATTTACCCCAAATTTTAATTTTAAACATTTTTTAAAATTTTATAATCAATTGTTATATTTATTAATCATTTTAATTTAAAATAAAAGTTAAATTAACCATTTTGCCGCTAAACCCTTTTAACATAACCTGATTTGACCTCTTTACCCCCTTTCTTTGCAAACCAATCGAGAAGTCCGATTACACAAACCAGACATCTTGTATCGTCTTCAACATTGGAACGGGTTGGTGAGTGCAACTTATATAAATCAAAGCATCTCAAACGGGGATACTTTGAATTTGATCCTCTACATAATGTCTTAAAATCTGTCATTAACGAGTATGCTTGAGGTCTGTATTTTATTCCCCAAATCGGATCTATATTAGCAGAATAGCAATTCCGTAAAGAAAGTAATCGATGTGAAAATGGTGATCATTGTAAACCCTAAAACCAAAATCTGCACCTGTATCGGTGGATCCTTGTTTAGTTATAAGTCTACCCTAAGATTTATCATACAGAAACCCATTGCTACTCAAGGTTCCATTTAACCATGGCTTGATTATGTCTTTTAAATACTTTCGGATTTTGGGGATTACATCAAGATAACAAACTTATTTGGCTAATAATACTAACATGGCTGCCCTTGGCACCAATTTCCCAAAAAAGTATGATGATGTGGTGGCTATAGCAGTTGAATCCAAACCCTCAACATCTTGCACAAGTGCGTCATGATTTGAGGGTATGATTTATGTTTAACACCTTTGATTGAATGCCATGTTATAGAAACGGGGTCGGTTTCCAACACCCATGAATCCCCGACAACACCCACTAGTTCACCATCCATACTCTTGTGTTTGAAATCATCAAGAACTTTGACTAAACAATTATCAAGAAGACGGAGATGGAGAGGGTTTTCTAACATTAATAAATCCCCCAACCTTTCTTCTCGAATTTGTATTCGACACAAAATGGTTTAGTAAATACAGCATGACCAGAAATCGGATAACAAGAACTGAATCTATCAATAACATATTGGAATTCAAAATCCGAGGTTGGCAATATAGCGATGCGTATTATACCACAGAATTCATCGGAAGAAATGTTGGATATCGAATTGGTCAAATTGGGCGTAGACGAATATATTGTACTTGGTTTTAGAAGAATTGGGAATAATACCAAGAATGGTGTGGATGGTCGAAATGGATAACGAGACACTTTGCCAAACAGGTCATTCCAAGCTGATTCGAGGCCCGGGGCAAAGTAAAAAATAAGGCCCTTTAAAATATTATTTTTAGTAAAAGAGGACGGCCCTTCAGAATATTATTCGTTTACACATAAATGTTTTCTAGGTAACATTGTAAAATGTAGTATAAAGAGTTAAAGGAACGAAAAACCTGTTACAATAGTCAAGTCTTGAATTTTGATATTGACATTTCTTTAGCGTCCTTTTAAGGCTAAAATCTGAAAAAACAAAGCGAAAATTGAAAATATGTAATTGAATTAAAATGAAACAAATTCACAAGATGTAATTAAACTAAAAGGGACCACACACGTTAACTGTTGATTTAAGCTTAATTTGTAACGTCGTAATACTTTCGGTAAGTAAACTTGAGTTAATCTTAGTGTAAGTAAGATTTATAAGGTTTTTATATGAGTTAGAATGATTAGAAGTCCATTTGGGAAGAGTTTGAACCTTAAAAGTGTCAAAAATAGAGTACACGGGTCGTGTCCAAGTCACACGGGTCGTGTAAAGGAGTATTAGAACTATTTTGGAAAATCAGTAAGTTACACGAGCGGTGTTTTATTTACGCGGTCCGTGTTTTTCTGCAGACCAATTTTGAAAAGAATCCGTAAGTTACATGGGTCGTGTTTTATTTACACGGGCCGTATTATGCGTGTAGACCCACTTTTTAAAGTTAGATTTCCTTCATTTGGGGAAAAGTCCAATTCGTGAAATCACTCCCAAAAACCCTAGAAACTAAATTCCAAACCTCTAAACTCGATTTTAAAGCCAATAGCTCAAGAATTGAAGTTAGGATTCAATACCTTACGGTTAAAAGGTAATCACTTATGTACTAGCTTCGAATTTCTTGTTGATTATTGTTGGATTTGAGCTAGTTGTGGTTGATATGGGTGAAAACCTGCAACTAGTGTGATTTGAGTAGATTTACATTAAATTGAGCCAAGAGTCTTGTGGTAAAGCATAAAGGAGTCGAGTCTAACACCGTGAACACGTTCTTAGTCTATAAACTCACGAGGTGAGGTGATTTGGGTTTTAGGGTTTTAAACCCTAGTTTGTTAAATTGTGAAATTTCTGTAAATTGTTATATAAGATGTTATTAGGTTGTTGGTATAAGTTTCTTTAGCTATGGATGTGATATTGATTGTATTTGTGACACTAAATGAGAAAAACCTAGAAATTTGAGGGCTGCGGTTTGATAACAATTGTCATCCACTATTTGTGACCTTTGTTATCTATTGATTCTTTGGTTCATTGAGCTAGATGTTATTGAGATATCTGATGATGTTTGAGATATGATATGTGGTGTAATTTTTGTAGTTGATACACATAGGAGGGAAGGAGATTCACGAGGCACGGGTGGATCACGAGCGGAACAAACATCAGGTGAGTGGTTCTAATTCATTACTTATGATTAGACTTTGATAAAATTGTATTAATTGTAAATTCTAATTGGTTGAGATAACCAATTTGTATGAGTTATACAAGGTTGAGAATTCCTTGATATACATGGGTACTTGGTGTGATTGAGCACACTAAATGACTGAGTTAGTCAAATAAATTGAGATCAATGATTCTATATAATAGAAATTGTTTAGAAATGACGAATCTATTATTAAGTTTTAAATATTTCTCACTGAGCTTAATTAGCTCATAAAAGTGGTTATGTTGTTTGTGTTATAGGTGACAGGGGCAAGAAAGTTGCAGAGGGATAGATCGACTTGAATTTGGGACTAAACATATTTGGGTTTTTGTGAAATCTATAATACGCTCTTTTGAAACTTGTGTATAGTTATTGTAAAATGGTCTTTTGTAACCCGGTTTTTAGGACATGTTTGTATAAATACTTGTTCTTTTGATAACTACTTGTCCTTCTGTTGCTTAACTTTGATTACACCATAAACCCTTGTGGTTATTTTGAGTAATTATTGGTGTATTTCGGAGATAAGAAACTGGGTGTTACAAGTTGGTATCAGAGTAGGGTTTGAGTGAACTAGACTTTAAGAGTAAGTTCTAGACTCAAACTAATAAAGAGAAAGGTCCCAAAATTTGTCCCTATGCAACTATTCCTCTGAGAAAATATAATGAGTATGTGTGCTATATTGAGACATATGAGATTGAAATGAGTTGAGTTTCTTTTTCAGCCTCATTATGAGTTCTGGAAAAGAAAAAGAGGGTGGTGCTCGCCGAGAAGAGCAATCGGGATCACAGGGTTCGGGACTGGGGCGCCAACCCGAAGGCGAGAGACCATCCGAGTTACCGCAATCATTACAAGAGCTTATCGCTGCTGAGGTAGCAAAAGCAGTCAAAAGTTTGTTGCCTAATTTACAGAGACCTCAAACAGAGGCGACAAATAGAGATGAGCGAGATCAGTCCCCTATCATTCGTGTGACTCGGGAGGGTCAAAGAGAGCCTGTTGTTATACGCACCAAAGTTGGAAGGTCGAGGGAAATACATACAAACTCATATACACACACAATCTCATACACGAACTCAAATACATAGAAGCATTCAAAGACACACATACACTCCCTAATTTTACATTCCAGACAACAAAATCATAAAAATGAAGGATTATAGATGAATCCCCTTTCATATCAAAAAACTGGAAGCGAATCAAGCAACAAGTGTTTGAAGCAGAACTAAAGGCAGATCACAGATCAAAAAATTGGAAGATAAACAAGAAAAAACAAAAGATGAGATAAACAACTTGATCTTGTATAAATACCAATTCCAGCAAAAATTTCAAAACTCACATATCTAAACAACACCCATATTACAAATGTCATACAATATTAATTTCCAAATAGTAGTACAAATAAACCAACAAACATTATTAAAAAGCAAAATAATCAATGTTCTCTTCCTCTTTTCATCCTGGCAACTCTTACCATGACCGCAACGTATATCTTGTCCATGGTTTCCTCAGCAAACATGAAAAGCTTCTGTCTCCACTGCTTCTTCCACAACAAAACTCCAATAACACCCCAAAACCGTGTTGCAAACCCACTCATTATGTCCACTTAAAACAACCATACCTTCGCCACCTCATCACCTGCTTTGTTTTTCTTGTTGCTTGTTGTTATTGGGACTTTCTGACTTGAGCAATTGTTTGGCAATGGAACTCCACACAGACCTTTGTTCCTAGAATATATTGATGGATCCGTAAGAGTCTGCAACTGACGACCTGTTGGAATTCGTCCCGCCAAGTTGTTGTGTGACAAATTCAAATGGCTCAAAAACGTCAAATCTGCCATGCTTTGAGGGGTCGTCCCGTTCAACTGGTTTCCAGATAAATCGAGGGATTCTAACATTTTCAGGTTTCCAATGCTTCCGGGAATAACCCCAGTCAGATGATTATTGGACAAATTGAGACCCACCAACATAGAAAGTGTGGTTAGCTCCAACGGTATCTCTCCCACAAGTTTATTACTTGAAAGGTCCATATTAAAAACCAAACCCAAAGTTTCTGAATATCCAAGATCAGCACCTTTCAGGACCTCGATCACAATCTCATTGGAATACAAATATCCACCCGAACCTTCTAGGCTACTATTAACCATGGCATTCAACTCTCGTAAACAATGAGGGATTGTTCCTGTCAAGTTATTGTGTGCAACATCCAAAATTCGAAGTTGTGACATTTTGCACAATGAACGAGGATTCGTTCCCGTGAAGTTGTTCTTGTGTAACCTAAAAACCACCAAAGATACAAGTCCTTCTCCAATCAGTTCTGGTATATATCCGGACAACTTATTCTCTCCTAAATCTAAGACTCTTAAATATAATAAAGTCCCAAGTTCCCGAGGAATGACACCAGACAGTTGATTTGAACTAAATATCATGACAACCAAATTTTGTATATTCTCAAGACACTTAGGAATTTTCCCAGTTAACCTATTTCTGGAAAGATCAAGAACCACCATATATGTACTTCTGCATAATGACCTTGGAATTGACCCATTGAAAAGGTTATTTTCCAGAAATAGATATCAATCCACACCAAAATCCAAGTATCCCCTTTGAGGAAGGTTTGTCAAAGATCCACTTAGTTTGTTGTGAGAGAGATCTAAGAAAGGAATGATGGGCATCTTCCACAACCAAGTGGGCAGAGGTCCTGAAACTGTAGCATTCGACAAGTCTAACACAACAAGTTCCCTTTGATTTCGAAGCCACTGCGGAAATCCATTTCCGATATAGCAAGAACAGAGTACAAGAGTTTCTAATTGGAATGGAGGTATCCACTCACGTGAGATATTAAATATCAAATTTGTGTTAGATGAAGCATTCAATTCCTTCAACATCGAAAGGTTAGACAACCGGGCTTTAGAAACTACTCCTTCTAAAGAATTGTAACCGATAATCAGAGAATGGAGGTTGGTAAGTTGCCAAACTGAAACCGGAATAGTCCCACTTAATTGATTATCTTCTAGATACAAATACTTTAAAGCAGTTGATTTTCCAAAGAATTCTGGAATTGAACCATTCAATTGATTATAAGCTAGATGTAAGTCTTCTAAATATCGTAATCTTCCTATAGACTCAGGGATTCTACCTGTCAATCTATTGACCCCTAATTTTATGTCTCTTAAATTCACCAGTCTTCCAACTGATTCTGGAATTGAACCATTAAATTGATTAATAGATAGATCTAATGCTTCTAAATATCGTAATCTTCCTAGAGCCTCTAGGATTGTACCTGTCAAACTGTTGTGTCGTAGATCTAAGCTTCTTAAATTGGTCAGTCTTCTAAGTGATTCTGGAACTTTACATTTAAGCTGTAACTTAAATCCAACCTCTCCAAAGCATATTGGGAGCACTCTGATACGTTTTTTGGTGAGTCAGTCACTTCAATATTAATAATATTGGATGAAGCAATCAATTGTTTTAAGGTGACATAGTCTCCAGATACCGAGATGCTGAATCTTCTTAAAGTGGTTATAAGAAAGATGAAGCTCTTGCAGGTTAGGCATAACATGAATGGATGAATTTAGATCGTTATGTGAAAGGTAAAGGACTCTGAGAGAACTCATGTTTGTTAAAACACGTGGAAATATGCCTTCAATTGAATTAAAGCTAAGATCCAGGTGTTGGATGTTGGGAAGTATTCTACTCGAATTAAGAGAAGAACCAAGATTAAGATTAGAAAGTCTACAGTGTGACAAACTTAACTCTTTTAATGAAATAAACATGTAAAGCTCCATGTCCCAACCACCAAGATTCAACCCACTCAAGTCAGGATGCTCGAGTGACGGAAGGCTCAACGTCCTTATATCAGCTATCAGGTCTTCATTTGAATTGAGATCAAGAACCTTTAAATTAGAAAGGTTGCCAATGTGAGGATGAATAATACCTTCAAAACCAGAATATGAGAGGTTGAGGTAGCTCAGCTGTTTGAAGGATCCAATGACCTCTGGGATCCGACTTCCCATGAAATAATTGCGACTCAAATCCAAGTAATTGAGATGTCTCAATTCAGCCAAAGAAGAGTTAACCTCCTTACCAACTAAGAAGCCATAGGAATCTCCTTTGAGATGAAGGCTTTCCACGGTTCCAGTGAGAGCATTACACTGGATTCTTTCCCACTGGCAGCAATCATTGCCAACCCATGATGACAACCTTCCACCAAGATCTTCAACACTGGCTTTGAACCTCAGAAGAGCAAGTCGCTCTTTCTGAGAACAAACGACACTGAAATTTCCATCACCTAAACAAGTATATGTGGTTGCAAGAAAGAAAATACTTATGAAAAAAAGATGCAGCCCCAAACCCCTCGGATTCCCCATTATCAACCCTAGCTTTGTTTAATTTAGAAGAAAGTTGAAGTGGAAAGATGGGTTGTTATGATAAACTGATGGATTGTATGATGAAGAAACTACTTCATTTATAATGTCATGAATGAAGAGCAACGTATTGACATGGAAGGCTGGGAAGTCAATAAAGGGGATTGGTCAAGTAAAACAAAAACTAAAAGACAAGGAAAGTAGACCCAAGTCCTCAGTCTTCTCACAAGAAATTTGAGGTCAACAAAGTAAACCCCTAATAACACACAGACACGAAAATTTTGCACAATTGATGCACCAAGAATCTTTCTTGTGGAAATTTCCATGCAACTTCTTCCTAACAAATATATTCCTCTTTGATATTATTCAATGAAAGACAAAGTAACGTGCAGGTTGGTTTGAAGAAAGTGGGTATATATATAAAACAATAAATGGAAAGTAACATTAGAAGACTTGGAAGTCAATGAAAGTATGTGACCAAAGGGTAATAATTGAGTTTTAAGCTGTTATCCTCCCTTAAACAGGTAATAACAAATTATGTGTTTGGCATTGTATCTACCATTAGGAGCTATAAGTGTGTTACAAAACAGAGCCTATCACCATCAGCGTATATGAATGTGACATTTATTTTATTAGAGATTATAGATACGTAATGGTCACATAAGATAATTGTACATGTGACTGTGTAATTGTGCAATATTGGACACATCAAATCTAATGTGTCCAAAACATAACAAATATGGCCACATCAAATCTAATGTGTCCAAAAATATAACAAATTTGGCCACATCAAATTTAATGTGTCAAAAAAGATAACAAATATGGCCACATAAAATAGTCGTGTGTCCATAGGATGGTGTTTATTGGTTACATATTAAAAGTAAGAAAAGAAGTCGGTTTAAGTGGTTTATTGTCATATGCATTTTTATTACATGTGTCAAAATATTATCAATTGTATTGGAAAATTTAAATATGTGTGACTGTATATATGATTTGGTGAGGGTAGAATTAAAAAGCGTGTCCATAGGTAAATATAGTTGAATAAGAAAACCATTGTTTGGGTAGTCTACGTATTTTATGTTCATTGAAAGTGTGACTATTGATATGTAATTGCCATGTGTTTTGTGTTATGTTATGTCCAAAGGTAAAAAATGGTCATCATAAAAATTTAAAATGTTTATGTAGGTATGTAATGGTGACTAATGGGTATTATACATATTTTATGTTCATTGAAAGTGTGACAATATATATGTAATTGCCATGTGTTTTATGTTATGTTATGTCCAAAGGTAAAAAATGGTCATCATAAAAATTTAAAATGTTTATGTAGGTATGTAATGGTGACTAATGGGTATTATACATATTTTATGTTCATTGAAAGTGTGACTGTTGATATGTAATTGCCATGTGTTATGTTTTATGTTATGTCCAAAGGTCTCCATTGGTATTATGATCACACAAAATACCAGCAATAACATTAAACTTTAAAGGTCTCCATTGGTATTATGAGCACACAAACCAAAAAGCAATGGCTAAGTAGATAAATTTTATTACATAGAAAATCCTAGAAAATTGTTGTATGTAGTACAATTAACAAAAATGTTTAAAGAAAAGGGGTAATTCTGTCAAGTTGGTGCGTAGTTACCATATGGATTAGCTAATAGCATGCACAATCAAGGGAACTTGTAAGAAATTGTGTAATGTCTTTTCTGCAAGTAAACGGATTACATGTCCCCTGCATCAACTTGTTTGCCCTTTGCCTTCTCCTTCTACAAACAAAAGTAATTGTTTAAAGCATGAATTTTATACAAATGTAGAGTTGATATCTTATATATGTAAACATTAGGCTATGATGAAGGTACACATACCTTACGTATAACAATACCCTGACAATCAGTACGAAAATAATAATTTTCCTTATGCAAGTCAACTGGTTGTAGACGTGGCAATATATTGTCATTTTTAGGACAAATTGTAGTACTAAATTCTTCATCTACATCATCGTACGCATTTCTGTAATTCTTGGGAGGTGTTTTGAAGACAATAGATTTTTTGTGATCGATTGGGTCTGCCATGTAAAAGACTTGTTGTGTTTGTGAGGCTAATATGAAGGGATCATCCTTATGGCCCAACCTTTTTAGTTCCACAAGTGTGTACCCTAGTTTATCCTTCTTCACCCCATTTCTACTATCTACCCAATCACACTTAAAAATAGGAATTCCTCTGAAATTATAATCTAATACCCATATCTCTTGTAAAACACCATAATAAGTGTTTTTAACATGGGCAACAACATCTTTGGAAATGTGTGTGTTTGTTGCAACAACACTAACACCACTGTCTTGGTAACCTTTACATTCTCGACTGTTTGTACGGAATGTGTATCCATTGATAGCATATACATCATATTTCAGTACATTGATGTTTGGTTTATTTGAAAGCCAATCAACAGTCGTTGGTACACTATCTTTGCAAACTTGTGACTCTCTATAAACCTGAAAATTAGAAGAAAGTGGGTAGTAAATAGCTACACTTAATTTGTACAGATAAACACTGTCAAAAAATTCCTACCAAAATTGCCCAAAATTGGCAAATACCTACAACATGCATAGTACATTGCTATAACACGTAAAGAAAAGGTTCGGGTGCTGCATCCAACATGCATAGTACATTGCTTTAAAATGTAACGCATACATAAAAAAACAATGTACCTCGTGTCGTAACCAACTAGCAAACGTTTTAGTGTGCTCTTGCTGGAGATGATTTTGTTGTTTACTAGGGTATTTGTTTTGCAAAAATTGCATGTATCTCCTGGAAAAAAGTTTAAAGGTTTAGTACAAAACTACAAAAAGTATGTAAGCATAGACAAAACAAAAACTTACATGATGTACTGTTCCACTTCAGATATATTTTGCAACACAAAGAAATGTGCTTTCTCGAAGAGATCTGGACAAACTTCTGTTGATCTAGGAGCCGATATAGGAATGCCGTCTATCGGAGAAATAGTATCATCATGAAGTCCACATTTGTTATGTGTGTCATGTGGTATACCGACTGTATCCATGCTTTTAAAGAATTCACTAAAAAACTCAATCATCTCTTCTGCAACATTCCCTTCCACAATGCATCCTTCCGGTCTATTTTTGTTTCGTACGTGTCCCTTTATAACCTTCATAAACCTTTCGAATGGGTACATCCAACGAAACAAAATTGGACCACATATTTTAACTTCCCTAGTAAGGTGTACGGTTAGATGAATCATCACATCAAAAAATGCTGGTGGAAAGTGTTTCTCAGGAAGGCATAAGGTCACACATAATTCTTCTTGCAACCTTTGGAGTTCATCCACTTTTATTTCTTTCCTACATATTGTTTTGAAAAAGAAACAAAACCTGGTAATAGCAATTCTTGTTGGTGCATGCTTCATAGGTCTAATTGCGACAGGCAAAAATTGTTGCATGAGCATGTGATAGTCATGTGACTTAAGTCCGATCAGCTTCCTGTCCTTCAAACTTACCAAACTAGAAAAATTAGAACAATACCCCTGTGGAACTTTCAAGTTGTATAAAGTTTCACAAAACTTGTCTTTTTCATTTTTCGTCAGTGTGCATGCTGCTGGGGAAGTGTGGTATTATTCCCTTCTTTCTTAGGATGTAACTCTGGTTTTAAATTAAAATGGACCAAATCCAAACGTGCTTTGTGACCATCTTTCGTCTTATTTGGAACGTCCAACAATGTTCCAATTATACTTTCCGCCACATTCTTTTCAATATGTATAAAATCTATGCAATGTTGGATCGAATTGTAGCGCCAATACCTAAGACATCTATACCATATATTAAATTTCTTCCAGTAAGGGTCTTGTTGTTGGGAAAGCTCCGAACTATCTACGTGCTTTGCTTTTCTCTTTCTTTTTTTATCTTCCCACCCCTACCACTCGAAGTATGTGGGACTTCCCGATCCTTACCATTAGTTACCCTTCCCCATTTATTAATTACAAATTTTACCTTGTTATATATTTCCTCCCCAGTCAAAGGTTCTGGAGCAAGTAAGTGCTCTTGCTCCCCATTAAATGCCTTTTTCTGTTTTCTAAACGGGTGATCATACGGAAGATATCGCCTGTGCCCGGCGTAACATTGCTTATTTGATTCTGGAAGTCTAATACAGTGAGTTTGTTCTCCACACACAACACAACCCCTGAATCCACTGTGAGGACAACCACTTAACGTATCGAGAGCAAGGTAGTCGTTAATCGTCCATAACACAGCCGCATGTAGAGTAAACTTCTCTTGTGCATATGCATCATAAGTCTCGACTCCCCGATCGAATAATATTTGCAGATCATCGATCAAAGGGGCTAGGAAAACATCAATATCGTTTCCTGGTGATCCTGATATCAATAAAGAAAGCATTGTAAACTTTCTTTTCATACACAACCATGGTGGTAGGTTGTAGATGACTGATAGAACAGGCCATACACTATGATGTCTAGTTCCGCTATTCACATCGACCCCGTCAGCGGAAATGCCTAGCCTTAGATTTCTTGGTTCGATCCCAAAGTCGGGAAATTTGTCATCTAAGGCAGCCCATGCGGTTGAATCTGCCGGGTGATGCATAACACCGGGTTCCACCTTTCTTTCGGCTGCGTGCCATGTTAATTCTTTCGCTGTATTTTTAGATTGAAACAGTCGTTTCATTCGTGGAATAATTGGAAAGTACCACATTACATTTGCCGGTACGTTTTTGTAAATTTTATTTTTTTGTTCATCCAGCTTCCACCTAGATTTACCACAATTTGGACATTCTGTCAATTGTTCATACGCGTGCCTGTAAAGCATACACCTGTTTACACATGCATATATTTTCTCATACCCTGACCCCATTTGTTTCAATGCTTTCTTGGCCTCGTATGTACAACTATACATTTCGTTTCCTTCTGGTAACATACGTTTGAGCAAAGCTAATAATTCGTTAAAGTATTTATCTGAAACTCCATACTTACTCTTTAGGTTGAGCAGTTGTATGATAGCAGATAACTTTGTGAAGTTCGGACACCCTTCATATAGTGGCTTTTCGGCATCTTGTAGCATTTCTCTAAACTTGGTAGGGTCGTCCATAAAATTTTCTTCTGCAGCTTGAACCAACTCTTTAGTTTCTACAGCATCTGTTGGGTTTTGGTTTGTTGTATCCATGGAATCCACAAGGTATGTAGTGTCCATGCCAAAGTCTTCATCAACAATATAAGGTAAAGGTGGTTCTTCCTTTTCTCCATGATATGTCCAGTTTGTGTATGTTTCATCAATTCCATGAGTGAATAAGTGGTCATCTACCACTCGCACAGAATGAGGGATGTGGTTGACACATTGTATACATGGACATGGAATTTTTATGGTTTTTTGGCATGTAAAGGATCGATGTTTTTACTAATATAGTAATTGTTTACTGCATATTCCAAGAATGCTTTAACTCCACTTATATAACGTGATGTGTTTCTTTTGGCTCCCATCCAAGACTTGTTCATCATGATGCCTCAAACTACTATCATCGATTCACAGAAAGTGACAAGAAAACATAGATTGAGTTAGATATACAATACATCAGGTGCTTTAAATAAACCCATTAACTGCTATCATAGTTATTGAATGTGTCATTTGTTGTTCTTTATGCATTGTTAAAAGAGGCGTTTTGTCGAGCAGTTGGTGTGCATACACAAACCAATTGTAAAAAATTAAATGAATGATATGTAACTGTAATCCACGTTTAATTTGAATAAAGCATGTACATAAGTTTCTGAATAATCACCAATTACATACATTTGTGTGTTAAAGGTTAATTGTAAATGTATTTCCAATCGTGTAGTTAGTCTAGTTAAACGAAATTGCATATGGGAGAGGTTTACCTGTTGCAATAAAATTTCCACATGCAATTGTATTCGAATCGTCCTACGACGATGATTAAAGGAGAATCCTTGGAGTACAATGAAATGCGTGTGGACAAGGGATTACGAATATAGTATTCAGTTAGGTTTAGATCGTTGCAATGTTCATTTGATAAGGGGGAGGCTGACGTATGCGTGTGTATTCTTACCATAGGTCACGGGTTCGAGCATGCCTTCACTTATTTTTTTTGAAGTCTACTACATGGCGCCTTCCGTTTTTTAATTATTTTTATGAACTTTGTTTAATTTTTTACAACTTTAGCTATTACCATATTATATTTTCAAATTAGGTCCACAATTGTTTTCCATCATGTGAGGGTAAAAAGGTAATATTCAGTAGGGCTTCCCTATAAGCATGTTACTTTCACACAATTCAATTGGCAACTGTTTGATCGATTCACACTGGAGGACGCCGGTACCCTCAAGTCGCAAACGGTTCAATCAACGTGAAATGGTAGTATGTCGATGTGGAAGTCCAGCAATCAAGGTGACTTAGTGGACTGATCTAAACCCAGGTAGGCAATTTTGGAGTTGTTCAAGGTTAGGAACGAAATGTGGGTTCATAGGGTGGGCAGACCCTCCAATGTGCCGCAGGGCTGTTATCGTGATCCCAGGTTTGCTTAAAGCAATGAACCGGTTGGAAGCTAAAGTTTGGAAGATGAAAATGTTCTTAATTTGTTCTTGGGTTTTCTTTTTGGGTTACTATGTAATGTTGTAGTATTTGGAATATGTGGAAAATGTCGTATTTTACGATTACCCTTTAATTAATACGAATCTGGTTAAAATTGATTATTGGTTTTTGTATTGAAACAAACAATTAAATAAATGCAAACCGGTATTAAATTGTAATGCATCTACATTCAATAGTGTTGATGGGATAGCATAATCATTATATTGTATTCGTGTAGAAGAGTAAACGTTTTTTGGTTTTCGCAATTGTACCCTTTCGCAATAGACATAACCAATAATTAATGTAATTAATTACAAATGTGAAATCTTATCTACCCACTGATTTCTACATCTTATAAAGGCATGAGAAGGTTCAAGTGGATATCCATATTCAGGAAATTACGGTTAAGAAAAACAAGAGAAAAACTATGAAGGGAATGGAACTACAATTCATGCTCAACAATCTGATCCGTAGAGCCGAAGTTACCAAAAAAATGATCAACGATGTTGAAATGAAACTAGAAAGAGACATGGGAGCCAAAACAGGTATGTTGGATCAGTTGGTTGAGAGGCCTCGATATATGAACTTTGTGAATGGGAAAAGGGCGATTGATGAAGGGAAGTCGCAGACTGCAACTATGTTGGAGATGCTTTACAAACTCCAGGAGTCACTGGAGGCAGAGATTGAAGGGTACGAGGAGATGAATAAATTGATTCAGTTTGCGTAGGGAAACCTGGTTGTCTTTTGGAAAGGATCGATGTTGATATGTTGTTTTTGTCTATGATTTACTTTCTGTTTTGATATGGTATGTTGTAAGTATTTGTTTAGGTTGGTATGTTTTATGTTATCGTATGTTGGTCATGTATTGAATAAAATATGGTGAAGTTTGTTGGTATAAAAAAAATTCGTCATATTTATCCCAGAAAACACTCAAAAGTTATCATCAAACCCATAATAAAAAGATTCACAAATTCACAAAGTGGACATAACATTAAATATTTATACAAAATGGTCCATAATCAAAACATATATATATATATATATATATATATATATATATATATATATATATATATATATATATATATATATATATATATATGTATATATATATATATATATATATATATATATATATATATATATATATATATATATATATATATATATATATATATATATATATATATATATATATATATATGTAACATTGCATACGAACCTATTCCTTAAGTAAATCCTCCACTGCTTCCACTTGGAATGACCTAAGAAGTTATTATCCCAACGTCATCCATCAGTATTATACACGCATAAACTATCATTATATCTACATGACCTAAGAAGTTATTATCCCAAGTAAAAAATAACTGTTATATTTATTTGGAAACTGACCGAAAACCAAAAATACCTTTATAACGCAAACTGTTTGACCATTATCGATCACGTATCACAATTCAAATCTTTTTGACATACAGCATTCATAGCTTCGTCTTCATCAAAAATACAAGACAAAACATTTGAAGTTAGCAAGGAAGGAATCACGTCTTCATCCAAAATACAAGACAATATCTCTGAAATTAGAAAGGATGAAATCGAACAACAATATGAAACCATAGGAAAGCAATATGTTTGGGCAAACGAAACAAGAGATTTAATCGAACAAGAAGTTGACGATAAATATGATCTACTCCGGGAAATTCCTCGTCTCCCCCAACCCCTGAGAGAGATATGCTGAAGAAACTAATACGAAGAAACCACCAAGCCATGAACATCTTGACCGAACTCATAGATGAGTTGGTTGAAACGATGAACGAATGTGAAAGTCTCCTTCAAGTGAAAAAAGTAAGAACTAAATAGGATAACATACTTAGAATTTTGTTCAGTGTTTGATCATGTTTAATTTCGTACTTTTTATTTTTGCGTATATGTATCATCATGTATAGATTCGATGATACTATATATTGTGTTATAACTATTCCGTATCTAATATATTATGCTTATGTCGATGTTCATTGTTCATTTGATGTTTGATTGTATATAAACGTTATTCTCGATGTTTGATCTTTTTCATTAACAATTTTCTTAAAGAAAAATGGGGTAAGGCAATCAGCCACAGGGCACAATGCATACATATTGAATACGATCAGTATGAATTCCTTAAGGACCAATTTTGTTACAAATATAAGCTGTGATATATGTTAAAATATGCAAACATGGACTCAAATTAACATATTCGTGCCTACAATGGACCAAATATGTTAAATGCAACTCAAATCTACTAAAATATATAAAAACAGGGACCAAATATGTTAAAATATGCAAATATGGACTGAAATTAACATATTAGGGCCTACAATGGACCAAATATGTTAAATGCAACTCAAATCTACTAAAATATATAAAAACAGGGACCAAATATGTTAAAATATGCAAACATGGATTGAAATTAACATATTCGGGTCTACAATGGACCAAATATGTTAAATGCAACTCAAATCTACTAAAATATATAAAAACAGGGACCAATTATGTTAAAATATGCAAACATGGACCGAAATTAACATATTCAGGCCTACAATGGACCAAATATGCTAAATGCAACTCAAATATACTAAAATATATAAACACAGGGACCAATTATGTTAACATATGCAAACATGGACTGAAATTAACATATTCGGGCCTACAATGGACCAAATATGTTAAATGCAACTCAAATCTACTAAAAGATATAAAAACAGGGACCAATTATGTTAAAATATGCAAACATGGTTGACCATAACCCAGCACAACCCTATCTGGTTGACCATAACCCATCACAACCCTACCTGGTTGACCATAACCCATCACAACCCTTCATGGTGGACCATAACCCATCACGACCCTTCATGGTCGACCATAGCCCATCACGACCCTTCATGGTGGACCATAACCCATCACAACCCTACCTAGTCCACCATAACCCATCGCAACCCTATCTGGTTGATGGCCTAGTGGATAAGGCCTAGGACTCCTTCTCTTCCCCCATAAGGAGGTTCCAAGTTCAAATCCCACTCCCTCCCTTTCCCCATAGGGAGTGTTAGGTTTCAATTAGGGGATGGCCACTGGCCACCTCTCTACCCCCGTAGGTGATTGACCCGGACCACCCTGCTGCCAGGTGTGCATGGACCCCGAGGTTGCTTCATCAGGGTCATCCAAAGGATGGGTCTGGTGGGGTCCTCGGTTATTAAAAAAAAAAAACCTATCACGACCCTTCATGGTTGACCATAACCCATCACAACCCTATCTGGTTGACCATAACCCATCACGACCCTACCTGGTTGACCATAACCCATCACGACCTTACCTAGTTGACCATAACCCATCACAACCCTACCTGGTTGACCATAACCCATCACGACCCTTCATGGTTGACCATAACCCATCACAACCCTATCTGGTTGACCATAACCCATCACAACCCTACCTGGTTGACCATAATCCATCACGACCCTTCATGGTTGACCATAACCCATCACAACCCTTCATGGTTGACCATAACCCATCACAACCCTACCTAGTTGACCATAACCCATCACGACCCTTCATGGTTGACCATAACCCATCACAACCCTACCTGGTTGACCATAACCCATCACGACCCTTCATGGTTGACCATAACCCATCACAACCCTACCTGGTTGACCATAACCCATCACAACCCTATCTGGTTGACCATAACCCATCACAACCCTAGCTGGTTGACCATAACCCATCACAACCCTTCATGGTTGACCATAACCCATCACAACCCTTCATGGTTGATCATAACCCATCACAACCCTACCTGGTTGACCATAACCCATCACGACCCTACCTGGTTGACCATAACCCATCACGACCCTTCATGGTTGACCATAACCCATCACGACCCTTCATGGTTGACCATAACCCATCACGACCCTTCATGGTTGACCATAACCCATCACAACCCTACCTGGTTGACCATCTACCCTATACAAATAAATGGATTTCAATTAAAATACAATATTTGGTAGACAACCGTACAACATAAATCAGGTCTAGTAGAAAGTCAATTATTTTTTTAATAATATATGATACATATGTTCTTCTTATATAATTAATATGAATTATATTAATTAACTTGTATATATACTCATATTATGACACTTTTACTTATATATTTTTACCTATTTCAGATTTGGGTCGGATCACCTCCTCTCACACTTTAATTTACTCGGCCCTTTCGAACTTCTACGCCTAAACCTAAATACCTAATACGTACATGGAAGGTGCAGATCATGAATGGATCGTGCAGATCAACCTCCCCTAGAAATTGTTGGATTAGGTGTCTAAGCCATGACTTATAATTTGTATTTACCTAATTAATAGAAGCAAAGTCCATTTGGGTTGCCCTCATAGCTGGAGGTTTGGTAGAAAGTTTGGTAGAGAGAAAGGTTGGTTTATTATGGGATTAATAAATCAATAGAAATAAAAGATATGGTTTGTTAATATATTAAAGTGATAATATATTAATTAGAAACTATATTGATTGATTAATAATTAATCAGGAATTAATTGGATTAATTTCTGTGGCATTAATTAGATTAATCAGGAAGTCAGGGATTAAAGTCGTACAAATTCAATAGTTGAATTGCAGCGCGCGGCGCGCCAATGTAAAGGCCGCGACGCGCGTACGTATAATCCGGAAAATGGGTGACGGCTAGGGTTTCTTGTTTCCCTATAAATAGGGAACCCTAGGCCTCATTATAAGTGCTCATTCTATAATTCTCTCTGGAATTTTCGTCCACCCTCTGGCTCCCTGGGTGTGATCTCATTTGAGGCAGGACACTTGTGCTGCTTAGCTTCAAGATTAAAACTAAAGGTTAGTTTTTCTGATTTATTCTTTTAGTTAATTTTTGTTTGGCCTTTAGGAATTAGTTACATGTTCAAAGTAAGAAAACATAGATCTTTTCTAGGTTGCATGTGAACTTAGGTTATTTAGTTCATGGTTGCGGAAAACCTTTGAGTGGTATCAGAGCATTTGGTTGTTTTCTTATTGAATTGTTGTAATAGTTTTCCTAAAATTAGGGTTTAAAGTTTATAAATCCTTTTTGGGCCTGAATCGTTTTAGGGTTTTGTTTTTAGAAACCCTATCCCCTCCCCTGGTAATTTTCGAAAATTGGCATTAGGGTTTTAGGAGGTTTTCTTTTTTTTTTTGGTAACTTTAATTGGTTAATTAAATGGATAACCTTAAACCCAGTTTGTTTGAATTCGATAATTAGGGGTTTAAGATAGGTTTAAATTGATTTGATTAATTTGAAAAAAAAACCTATCTACATTTGAATTAATTTAATTAATTGTTTAATTAAAAGATAATTTAAGGGATTTAATTTAATTTTGATTTAATGGTTAAATTTCGAAAATTAAAGGATAAATCCTAAAATATTTTAAAAGGTTTAAAATATCTAGATTTAATTAATTTAATTAATAGTTTAATTAAAAGATAAATTAAATCTAATTAAAGGTTTAATTTAATTTGAAATTTAATAGTTAAATTTCAGGAAATTAAAAGATAAACCAGGAATATTTTAAAAGATTTAAAATACATCTTATATATATTATTAAAGGTTAATACTATATGTATAAGATAAATTGGTTAGTTAAATCATTAGTAGGCCTCGTTCACGAAGCTGGTCTATAAAGTGGGTATAAGGAGACTGCCTATAAAATGGCGGTCTAATGGGTGTTCACTCTCACCCACCGCTCGCCTGATCAGTGGAGGGTCGTTAGCCGAACAGTTTTGATAGGACCGCTTAATCATTAAAAGTATAATGATCAAAGTACTAGAACCCGTACAAGAATTCCCAATCTAGTTACTTTAGAAAAAATGTGAACTTGATGCTAACCCATGAAATTACACATTGCACTTTATGAAATGTTGGTGGAGCGTGTGTGGGTTACCGGCACACCAATGGGGGTTTATAAAGAGTGGCAATGAGTTTCTCGGGTGTTATCATTGTTGATGGAGCGTGTGTGGTTAACCGGCACATCAATTTGAGATGATAATGGACCCCGAGAGTACCAAGCTAATTTGCATGGTAATTCACACCCGGTTTGTGATCCTCGGCATCCCAGTCACAAACGGTGGGGCATATCCGAGATTAAACATGCCATTGAACAGTTCAATGAATCTCACAGATCTAGGAATTTCATAAGACTAAAATTGATAAAAGTTATCTACCTTAATGACCACTGTGTTGTGACTACGACATCCCTCTTCACAGCATAGTTGGGGTATTTTGGATCCTAGCATTGTTAAATAATATATATTGGGTAATTATTTAAAAGGATGAATTAAACGAATAAATTCAAATTTTATATATGTCTGAAGAAAGTGTCATTCTCCTCCTTCTCCTCTTTCACCCATTTCTGAGAGCTTCAGAAAGCACCTGTTTAGTATGGTAAGGCTGACTGGCTGAACTATGTGATATGGTTTTGCAATTAGAGAATAGTTCTTAGTCTTGCTGACAAACCATATCCGACTGAGTGTCCGCTCCCATACATGACATCACACAGCAGCTTGTGATGAGCATGACTCCTTGACTATTGAGTCCAAGGAAGTTCGTTGCCTTATGCTATTGATCATTGACCCCGAGTTCTGCAGGGATTTAGAATTCCTGGAGTCAGATAAGTTAGCACGACTAGTTGAGGAAAAGTTCCGAGAACTGGTTGAAAAAGGAGAACGAACTAGGATCTTCAAAGAGCTTGAAGTTGCAAGCTAGAATGAAACAGCACCAGTTTGCATGTTCCCGAGATTGAGGGATACATAGGCGAACAGTATAAAACTGGTTTCCTTTTGTGATCGGGAGTTAAGCATTAGCTCGACTCGCTGATCCGTTCATCCAGATGAACAGGAACGATAACCGGATAAGACAATCATGGAAATGCATTCAATGTCGACTCTAAATGAGTCGTTCATGGAGAAGCATAGTTCTATTGATTCAGCTGTTTCAGGATTAAGTCCAGTATTAAAGTGCATCAAGAAATGATCGAGATCGTCTGGACCGATTGTTCGATGTTTCAAACTGGGAATCCATAAGATGGGACACAGTCACAGAAAGATTGGAAAAATTCTCTAACGCCAAACCGTTTGGCAAACTCAGTAATATCATAAAACTCAGAATACCTGATCCTCATTTCCTTGATACAGGATGTGTTTCTCACATTTGCTCTGTATGCACGGACTCTGTAGGATACGGGATGTTGTCGCACAGGAGCATATTCAGATTGGATATGGAGCTCGTGCATTTTTGGAGTTAAGCTAGATATTTGTTCTTGTTATTGGTTTATAGATACATTTAACATAGATTCGCATTGTACATTGTTCTGAGGATAATTCTGGTTTAATGAAATATTTAAAAAAAAAACATGGTTGTTTTAATTGTTCTCGAAATGTTGTGTGAATGTGTTGATGACGTAAATGGTAATAACTTGAATGTTGATACATCCAATGGGATTGGATTTGTAAATTGTGTTCTATATGATTGTTAAAGTGAATTTTATGAAAATCACTTCAACCAAAGGTCCAGTTGGACAGGACTTTGGAATCATTTGACTTAGAGTCACATGATGAATTGAGTGCTTAATAAAATTAATTGTGGCAAGAAAGGAATCACCCAAAGATCCAATGGATAGGATTTTGGAATCAGTTGACTTGGTGTCAGGTGATGATTGCATGTCTTGAACAATATTAACAAAGTC
Organism: Cichorium intybus; assembly: GCA_023525715.1. NCBI lineage: Eukaryota > Viridiplantae > Streptophyta > Magnoliopsida > Asterales > Asteraceae > Cichorium > Cichorium intybus. The sequence continues at coordinate 113,728,422 of CM042010.1, forward strand.
ATAAATTTACATGGAACTGTAAAGGTATTAGGATTTTGAGCAACAGACACATAAGTTACTGTGTATTGCTCGAATCTACGAACACAACACGACTAGTTATGCTTCATGATATTTGCCAAATGGTTTGACAAATATGGCTTCGCTTATTGGAATAAGTGATTGATTGGAACCTTGAAGTGTTCAAGGATTTCAAAGGAAGCATAAGATCAACAGAACCTGAGTAACAACATAGACTGAGAAAATGTTTCACATTTTATCCTCTTCCAAGAACACTAATGGTTATAATGTGTCTTAGGGAAGATGATGGAGCATTGATCGAAATAGTTTTGATCCTCGGTGTATAAGATACACTGGATACATTTCCGACTAATATTTCAATGAATTGAATATTCAACCAGTCAGACCGCAGAAGCCATATTCCGACCACATCTTAGACTAAGTAGGTTAAGTTGACACTGTCTGAAATGTAAAGCTGGGATCATCCCACTAGTACATAGAAAGTCCAGGGTCATGTAGCATTCGTCTGAATCTCATGACAAGCCTGAAACTAATCAGCAATGTCGTTTCATTGGCCATTCCGGTTATCCTTTGAAAGAAGAGTACTTTTAGAAAGAACTCAAGTTCTAAGGAAACAGTGGGAGTAAGAATAATTCTGAATGAGTTCAGGGATTAGCCAAGTGAAAGAACCTTTAGTCACCATTGGGACTTGACCAGGAATTAGATTCCTGTTAAACCTGACATACCCTCTCTTCGCTTGACCAGTAGTTATTGTCAATGTCATAAGGAGTTATGATTTGGGTGATATACCGGGTAGTGGTAAAACACTAAAGATGGTACGGATAAGTAATCCGACAGCTGGAAGCATTGGTGAGCCCAGTTGCTGCCAAATAAGAGAACCTTACCGCGAGACACAGTCTATGTGACAGTTTGATTGATCTTTACAACTGGTCTAGGAACCAGTGGGAGTAATTGAATCATCAAAAGAAGGGAACATAGAAATGTTCTTACAGAACATCTGGTTGAATGAGTCATCACTTGGAGTCAAGCAATTGATTCTGTGAAAAGCACTCTCAACAGAAGATGTAATCTGAGAGGATTCTGCGTGGCATAGTGTGAGTCGTTAGTGGAGCGTGTGTGGTTTACCGGCACACTAATAGGGACTCACATAGAGCATGCCATTACAAAAGGTACATGGCCCCGGGATTCGTCCCATGGGCATCTCGCAAGAAAGGATATTCGGATTCTCAAAATAGGCCAAAAGGTTTGGATTTTGTGAATAGCCTGAAAGATTTCCTTTAATATGTCGGAAAGGTTTGGATTTCGGTTTCGCAAAATGTGCCATAAGTTCTGGATTTTGTGAATAGTCCGAAAGAGTCATATAACGGTGTCAAAGCCAGTGGGAGTATCGTTGTTATCTGCTATCACTGTATGTGGGTTACATACTAGTTTTAGGAAACGTCTCTTATCATTACAAAGTGTAATGACTTGGTGTTAAGAAACGATTCGCTATAAAAGACTTTAAGAGATACAACATACTCAGGTGGTTATGGATATCTATTAGATAGATCTGAATTCTGCCAATGTGATCTTGATGAGATTCAAGATGCATAACCCAAGGAAAGGAGTTTCCTGTCATTGCAAAGTGTAATGAATTGGCATGAAAGAAACAAAGAAGGTGCAGCATACTCACGTAGTTCATAGATATCTATCAGATAGATGAGACTGACAGTATTGACTTAGCCGTTGAGAATATGATCTTGATGGGATTCAAGATGCATAAGAAAGAGTCCCCGAAAGGAAATGGTTTCCAGAAATCATGACACAAGGATTATTGGTAATCTTAGGATTCCGAAAGGACTTGGAATGAGATTACATCAGGTTCCTCAAGCCTCTTGGACAAATCAGAAGTGTTATGAACATATCCTGATGACTTAATGCTTAGAGCATTGTAAGTTGGATTCAGGATATTGCCTGGCTGAGAATACTGAATGGATTTTTTGAACAGACGTGAGAAATCATTGGAAAATGATTAGGGTGATTGACTTTAAAGGTTTTCAAATCGGTAATTGTTTACACTAGAATGTGGTGCTGTAGGACTTCATGGTTAAAGAATTTCGTTGGTTTCTCATGGAGCGTGTGGTTCACCGGCACATCATGAGACCTCGAAATTGTCTTAGGGTGTAGTCATGTAGACTAAAGACCCGAGAACCATGGGCAGTCACGGTACACATCACCGGAATGGAGTCGTGAGAGAGAATGACAGAATGATAAATTGAGATATCATCGGAAGAGTATCCGATAGGATCATCTGCAATTAAGTGTATAAGTGTTAGACACTTGGATACATAGAAAGAGTGAAAAGATCATAGACATAGATATGAAAGGCTTGAATTGAAAGTTTAAAAACAGAATAAGAAACCGATAATAGTTATGATAATTCCGACTTGGTGATTACCTCGTGGAGACTTGGTAATAAGCAGGAGTAGCTGCCAGTCAGATTTTATGTTTCGCTTTTGCATGTTTTACTTCTTGAATAATTGAATTATTCAAATATCCACAGTCACTCATACTTTTAGGGAGTAAGTATGAAGGAAGACTCTCATGAATTGGTTTGTAGATTGTCTAAGGAGTTAGACATAGCAATAAGATTGCTGCAACGTTCATGAGTACTTGGAAATGGAGTTTTGAGTATTGGATAAACCCACGCTCAATGGATTGCGACATGGATTACATCACGAGCAATGTTGAGACGATAATATCTTATGGTCTTAAAGTGGAGATATATGAGTTATAATTTGCAAGGCGGTTGTTCATTGATAGTACGAAAACGCATCGGTAACTCGGTGTTATAAAACGTGCTGTTGTGAGTGATTTGTCGGGTAAAAGATATAACATATTAGTCGAAGCTTATTCGTCCCTTGACCCAGACGGGAAACAGATATCTGTTGGCCACTCGATGATTTTAAAGTTGACTGAAGTGCTGGCAGCCAGGACTGAATTGATTCGTTCAATTGGAAGTCTAAAAGTCATAAGCAAAATCGGAAATCAGGAAACAGTGTGTCAGACAGAGATTGATCTCAATCCATGTCTCATGTCTGAAAATATCTTGTTGGACGGAGGATCATCTGATCACTTATCTATGGACAGAACTGACTAGGTCAGAGTTCGGCAGCAGTTTTTAGGAAGCTACAGTTTGCTGATTAATTAGAGGTTAAATTGGTAATTATAGTCATAGACTTATCCAAGTGGGAGACTGTTGGATTAGGTGTCTAAGCCATGACTTATAATTTGTATTTACCTAATTAATAGAAGCAAAGTCCATTTGGGTTGCCCTCATAGCTGGAGGTTTGGTAGAAAGTTCGGTAGAGAGAAAGGTTGGTTTATTATGGGATTAATAAATCAATAGAAATAAAAGATATGGTTTGTTAATATATTAAAGTGATAATATATTAATTAGAAACTATATTGATTGATTAATAATTAATCAGGAATTAATTGGATTAATTTCTGTGGCATTAATTAGATTAATCAGGAAGTCAGGGATTAAAGTCGTACAAATTCAATAGTTGAATTGCGGCGCGCGGCGCGCCAATGTAAAGGCCGCGACGCGCGTACGTATAATCCGAAAAATGGCTGACGGCTAGGGTTTCTTGTTTCCCTATAAATAGGGAACCCTAGGCCTCATTATAAGTGCTCATTCTATAATTCTCTCTGGAATTTTCGTCCACCCTCTGGCTCCCTGGGTGTGATCTCATTTGAGGCAGGACACTTGTGCTGCTTAGCTTCAAGATTAAAACTAAAGGTTAGTTTTTCTGATTTATTCTTTTAGTTAATTTTTGTTTGGCCTTTAGGAATTAGTTACATGTTTAAAGTAAGAAAACATAGATCTTTTCTAGGTTGCATGTGTACTTAGGTTATTTAGTTCATGGTTGCGGAAAACCTTTCAGAAATTTGAGTAATGACCATGATTTTCGGGGCTACCATGGATTCCAGTCTCATCTTTGGAAGGGTTTTTTTGTTCCAAATCAAGGAGGGAAGTGTTTATCATTGTGACCGCCAAAACTCGAAATCTTTATGCCATCGATCCTTTTATTTCCGAGATATTGGGTAACAAACTGCAATTCATTCCACCATTGTATCGAATTTATATTCTTTCTGGCGAATTTGGCTTCATACTTATTTTATCGGGTAATTCCTGCTCTCAATCTGCTGTAAGTGTAATGTTTTCTTATATTAACTATTGCTTTTGTTTATAATGTGAATCTTTATTATTGCTATGATTGGCGATTCTCACAAATTGCATGTTTTTTTACATAAAGAATAAGTGGGCTTGTTGCACACTAACTGTTTGTTGAAATGCTACTGAAAAAAACACAACTTTTTACCATACGTTGATCATGTTGTTCTCCAACTGTTTGATGAAATGCTAATGGCTATTTTCTATGTGTATTTACAATTACCTTAATACTGGTCATTTACTAATGAATTTCATGATTTTAATTGCATGTTAAGTGAAGCGAAATGGATGTAAACAACTTAGTGGCTGAAGATACACATCATTTTGATGATGAACTTCATCATGATGATGAGGAATTCATTTATAATTCTGAACAAGAAGGTGGAGAAGAATACACTACAGACTCTAATGGTGGAGAAGACAACAACACTCTCCCTGAAGTTGGAGAAGGGATGGATGCAGACCATGATGTTGGATCGGATAGCAGTGCTAACTACAATAACAACACAGACTCTGAGAATGAAATCCAACTCCCACGTCCTCCAAGGCCAGATAGGAAGAGGGGCATGACACGATTGCCAAAGCTACGCACAGAGTACAGCAGATCTGGTGGGAAAAGAAAACATGTAAAGTTTGATGCAATTGGTAGGTTATATGGGAGGAATATGCAATTGTTTGTTAGCTACTTGTGAGATCTTGTCCGACAGAAGGTGGGAATAAGTGTCTATTCGTGGAAGGATGTAACCCCAGCAGTCAGGAACAAACTATGGGAAGAGATTACAGTTAACAAATTATCTTACTTACTTTATATTTGATATACTACTTTTTTATCCCTCCTAATGATTTATATCCACCACTAACAATATGTAACTACTCATTGTAGCGTTTTTTTGATGTTGAGGAGACTCGAAGAAACTTTGTGATGAATAGGATGGGTATGCTTCTACGAAATTTCAGAAGGAAACTGTATGCAAACTACATAAAGCCTAACTTACAAAATCCTAGGAAGCTAGCAAAAATCCCCAGATGTTATCGTACCCTAATAAAGGAACAAGATGCTTGGGAAAACTTCGTTAATCACACACAATCTGAAAACTTTAATGTTAAACTCATATACCTTTTATTATACATCTAATTATCCTTTACTTTCCAAGTATGCTAATTATATCATATGGCAAAAATTGTTACTTGCAGGATTTGTCACAAAGGACGACTGAAGCACGAAAGAATTCCAAATATACTCATCGGATGGGAAGAGGGGGATATACCACTTTAAGAGAGAAGCTAGTAAGCTTCATCTTTTATACATATATGTTATGGTAGGGCACACAAGTATTGGTAAATATTGTTTATAACATAAAATTTATTTCTTCACCAAGGTTGCAAACAATGTCATTTCAAAAGATGAAGAGCCCCCAAGATCATTAATGTGGCGTAAAGGTCGTGAAGATAAAAAAGGCGAAATTCCGGATGATAACGTGAAGGAGAAGGCGGATCAACTAGTAAGTTTTCTATTTTTTATGATACTTATAGTATTTTAATTTCTGTCATCTATATTATAATTACTTTATGTATACAAACTTTGTCTTCAGATGGAACATGAAAAGGAGATAAAAGATGGAAATGTAATCCTTGAACTGGATACGGATGCGATGACCTTAGTTTTTGGCTCAGAAAAGGGTCGCTTTTTAAAGGGTGTGGGAACGGGAGTGACTGCCACTACATATTATAATGTTCCTCGCAACAAAGGATCTGCTAAGGAGGAAATTGAGAGCCTAAAAAATGCAGTGCATGCTGGGAAAATTGCAATTGAGAAAAAGATGCTGAAGTCAAGGCTTTGTATATAAAGATTGATGAACAATCAAAACAAATGCAGTTTGTTTTAGCTCATCTTACTGCCACAGGAGTCAAGCTTCCAGATCTGCCTAAAACATATGTAAGTCAACTCCCATAACTACATCAGTTTTCAATGTATTTTTAATCTCCTTTTGTCATATTAATTATCACTTTTACATAATCTTGCCTAGGATGTTTCAATTGACAATGTGGCTGAATCTCAAGTAACTGCTGACATCAACAGATCTCAACAACCAACACATGAACCATTAACACCCGTATGTCATTAATCATCAATTTAATCCCATTATACACTTTGTCTGTAACATTATTTATTAAATAATTTGGAACTTCTGTTTTTTCAACCAATTACAAAGACAAGTAAACAACCTAGTGAGAATAACGCTATGTCTGCAATTGCTCATAGACCATCACCAACTTCAACACCAGTATGTATCATATATCATGTACTATTTTGATTATCTTTGCCATATCTAACATAATTTGGTTTTTTAGGCAATTCTTAAAAACACCAAAAGAGTTACTGCCCCAAAAACTTCAACAACAAATCCTAAATTACTAGCAATTTCAAAAAATAATCCAATTTATGAGGTAATAAATTTTACACATTTTGTCTACAATTCTGTCTTTTATTTACTAGTACTCATGTCAATAATTATTGCAGCCAATCAAGTGTTCTCTATCGTATCCTGATAAGAGGAACATTGTTGCTCGTGGTGAAATTCACTTATCAAAACAACCACAAACAATTCATGGAGTGCCTTTGCAACAAGACTGTTACAAAGTGTCGATTTTAGAAATGGTCAAAAAGGATTCATATTTACCGTATGAAACTGCTAACATGAAAACAGTTGAGGATGCATATAAATCTTTTGTCCCATGGCCAAAAGACCTTGTGAAACCGGCTGCAAAGGTAAGTTTATTCACTAAACTTGTTTGTATATTACTATACTATTTCCTTCATAAAATACTCTAATAAGTTCTGTACATAATCCGTTTTGTTACAATGTTGTTGATATAGGAACCAAATGTTTTTCTAGTTAAAGTTAATCTACCCGTTGTGCAACCATCTGAAGAGACAACTGTTTTCAAGTCTGTTGTGAAAGAAGCTGCCAAAACAGATGACACACCAGCTCAAGATATACAAGTTGCCAAAGATGTTGTCAAAAAGTCTTGCAAATCAGGTGTCAAACCAGATAAAGAGAATGTACTTCAAACCTCAAAGAAGCGCAAGAATTACATACCCAATGGGATGCTTGCCAAGAAAACAAGGATGCGTTCCCTCAACATGAAAGACTAGTTTCAATTAAGTATTTATTACAATGGTTGTTACAAACACTTATGTTTAGTTATTTTATTTGGGTATCTAATGTACAGAATGTCATTTGAATTATTTATAATATCATATTCTTTTTTATTATCCTTGCCTTTTGGTTTATGGTTACTTTTAGTGGTATTGTAGATATGTCTCTATAAACTAGTTTTGGTCACATTAAATATATTGTCTGTATGACTAGATACTTCCAAATTATCACTTTTTAAATTACATATATGTCACCATTTAGTAAACATGGTCATGTTTATCGTAATTAATTGTCACCAAACATACCCAATAGTCTTAACAATCCTCTAATTGTGTGACAAATTACTAGTATAACGTTTCATAGAATTTACTTGTATGTCACCATTCTTTTTATATAGTCACTACAATATTGACATTGTATGTCTCTATAAACTTGTATTGGTCACATTAGATATATTGTCTGTATGACTAGATGCTACCAAATTGTCACTTTTAAAATTACATACATGTCACCATTTAGTAAACATGGTCATGTTCATCGTAATTAATTGTCACTAAACATACCCAATAGTCTTAACAATCCTCTAATTGTGTGACAAATTACTAGTATAACGTTTCATAGAATTTACTTGTATGTCACCATTCTTTATATATAGTCACTACAATATTGACATTGTATGTCTCTATAAACTTGTATTGGTCACATTAGATATATTGTCTGTATGACTAGATGCTACCAAATTGTCACTTTTAAAATTACATACATGTCACCATTTAGTAAACATGGTCATGTTCATGCTAAATAATTGTCGGTAGACATACCCAATAGTCTTAACAATCTTCTATTTGTGTGACAAATTGCTAGTATAACGCTTCATTGAATGTACATGTATGTCACCATTCATTATATACAATCACTACAATATTGAAATAGTGTGTCTCAATAAACTACAATTGGTCAAATTACATATATTGACTGTATGACTAGATGCTACCAAATTGTCACTTTTAAAATTACATGCATGTCACCATTTAGTAAACATGGTCATGTTCATGCTAAATAATTGTCTGCAAACATACCCAATAGTCTTAACAATCTTCTAATTGTGTGACAAATTGCTAGTATAACGCTTCATTGAATGTACTTGTATGTCACCATTCATTATATACAGTTACTACAATATTGAAATTGTGTGTCTACATACGCTTTAACGCCACAATATTAGACAAAATTGATTGATTTTGGAACAAATTTGTCGACTCAATGGTCACACTTGTATGATACCGCCACATTTTTTCATGGCATACGGACACAATATTATAAAGTGACCATATGAAACCTATTATCGCAAAGCCTATGGCAACACTTTCAGTGGAAAAAAAATTGTCACCAAACGCATATGGTCACATTTTTTTGGTGTGACCAATGTGCAATTTTGTACTAGTGATGGTGGTGATCGAAAGCGATCATTCTGTGAGGAGTCAAAAATTAGGGGAAATTTTTTAATAGTTAATTACAAATTTGGTCCCTAGGTATACTCAAAATGACAGTTTTGTTTTCAAGTTTCTGTCTTTCTTAAAAGTTTGTCATCATAGTCTCATTTTGTTATAAATATGATCCCCTTAGTAGAATGTAGGCTAAATTACATGTGTCATAATTGTATTACATCAAAAACTAATTATCAATTCAAAAGCTATTTTCCTCATACCATTACGGTGTAATATCCTCAAAATGAGGTCACAATTAGAAGTTCATTATGCTTAAAGGGAAAAAAAAGAAATGTGAGATTACTATCGGCGATCATAGTTATGATTCTTTTATAAATATTTTAGTATATTATATGATTCTTACTTGCGATTATTTCATTAAATTTGAAAATTTGTAGTAATTAAAATAAAAAATTGATAGGTGTAAAAGTGATATAACTTATTGAAGGGTTTCTATGCAATCAATGAACAAATAATCCCTATGGTTCACATGCAACCCTAAGATGATCTATGTTTTCTTCTATGAAGATAATAAACTAAAAACCTAAAGGATACAATTTATTTCTAAAGATCAATTGAGAAAACCAACCTTTGATCTTATGATCCTTGAAGCAAGCAGCAAAAGAATCCTGCCTCAAATGCAAGTCACACCCAAGCAATGGAGAAATCAGTCCAGCAGAGTAACACAGAGAGAAGGTGGCGTGAAGAATGAGGTGCCCATGGGGTTCCTTATATAGCCTCCTAAGGGTTACAGCTGAAACCCTAGAAAGCCTCCAAATGGACAAGCCTTTTGACCAGTTGGACCAGGCTCCCCAAAACCCTAATTAGGGTTTCGCCAAACCTTGGAGGAGCCTCCAGGGTGGCGCCATTTTGGTCCCTGGTTTTACCTGGCCAGTTATTCAACTATTGAATAAATGCCAACTAGTCCCTGCACCTTTTATTAATTAATTTAATAACTAAATTAAATCCAATTAATTCTAGATTAAATCTTAATTAATTATTATAGTTTCTAATTAATATATTAACACTTAAATATATTAATAAACTATATATTTATTTTCTATTGATTTATTAAATAATTAATAAATCAACCATTCTCTCTTCTGAACTATACATCTATCCTCCATCTATGAGGGCAACCCAAATGGACTTTGCTTCTATTAACCAGATAAATACAATTATAAGTCATGGCTTAGACACCTAATCCAACAGTCTCCCACTTGGATAAGTCTATGACTTTAATTGTCTATTTACCTTTTGTTTAATATCAGTTTCCCAGAAACTGTCCCAAACTCTGACCCAGTCAGTTCTGTCCAAAGATAAGTGATCTGATGATCCTCCGTCCAACAAGATATTTTCAGACTCAAGGCGTGGATTAACATCAATCTTGGTCTGATACTCTGTTTCTCGATTTCTGATTTGCATATGACTTTTGAGACTACTAATTGAACACATTAATTTAGTCCCGGTTGGCTAACACTTTCAGTCAACTTCAAAATCATCGAGAGGCCTACAGATATATGTTTCCCATCGGGTCAAGGGACGGATAAGTTTCGACTTATATGTCCATACCTTTTGCGGGTCTAAATACTTACAACAATGTGTTTTATGACACCGAGTTACTGGTGCATTTTCGCATTATCAATAAGCACTTGTATCGCAAATAACAGATCATATCTCTCCATTTAAAGATCAACGGATATTATCGTCTTAACATTGCTCGTGATATAATCCATGAAGCAATCTGTTAAGCGCGGGTTTATCCAATACTCAAATCTATATTTTCTAAGTACTCATGAACGTTGCAGCAGTCTTACTGCAATGTCTAACTCATTAGACAGTCTGCAACCGATTCATGACAGTCTTCGTTCAAACTTACTCCCTAACAGTGTGATCGACTGTGGAACTTTAAATAATCTAATTATTCAGGAAGTTAAACATGCAAATATAGAAACACAATAATAAACAATTGACAAAGGCAATACTCATTTATAAATTTCTATTATAAAATCACCAAGTCAATTACATTTATACTGTTACAAGTTTCAAATCTATCTAATTACTAAAACTAATATCATCCTTCAGCCCAATGCTCCGAGCATGCTGATTGTGCTTGATCCTACTCAGAGCCTTAGTCAAAGGATCTGCAGGATTGTCTTTTGATGATACCCGCTTAACTAGTAAGTGACCTTCTTCCACTTGATGTCGAATATAGTGGTACTTTCTTTCGATATGCCTGGACTTTCCATGGTCTCGCGGTTCCTTTGTCAAGGCGACCGCTCCTTCGCTATCCCAGAAAAGTTCCACCAGCTCCTGAATGCTTGGGACAACTCCAAGGTCACCGATGAAGTTCTTCAGCCAAGCCGCTTCCTTAGACGTTTCACTCGCTGCAATGTACTCTGATTCGCATGTTGAATCGGCCACCGTTTCTTGCTTGGAACTTTTCCAAGTGACCGCTCCTCCGTTTAAAAGAAATACCCAGCCCGACTAGGACCGTCCACTGTCCCTATCTGTCTGGAAGCTGGCATCTATATATCCACTCACTTTCAAGTCATCACTGCCACCAAGACTAATACCATATTCTTTGTCCTTCGCAGATACTTGAGTATGTTCTTGACCGCAATCCAATGTGCTTTTCCAAGATTACCGTGGAACCGACTAACCATGCTCAGTGCAAAGGATACGTCGGGACGAGTACATGTCATAGCATACATGATCGACCCTACTCCCGAAGCATAAGGTACCCGACTCATTTATGCTATTTCCTCATCGGTACTCAGACTTTGAGTCTTACTCAATTTAGCATTACTTTGGATTGGTAACTCTCCCTTTTTGGAAATTTCCATGTTAAATCTTTTTAACACTTTTTCCAAATATGTACACTGGCTTAGACCTATCGATTTTCTTTTTCTATCTCTAAGTATTCTTATTCCGAGAATATAAACAGCTTCCCCTAGGTCTTTCATGGCGAAACACTTCCCGAGCCAAGCCTTAACATCTTGCAGGGTCAGAATGTCGTTTCCCATGAGCAGTATGTCATCAACATACAACACCAGGAAAGTGATTATACTCCCACTAGCCTTGACATATACACATGACTCATCTTCACTCCTGGAGAAACCAAACTCTTTGACTTTCTCATGGAAGCAGAGATTCCAGCTGCGAGATGCTTGCTTCAATCCGTAGATTGATCTTTCAAGCTTACATACTTTATCAGGGTGATTTGTGTCTATAAAACCTTCTGGCTGATTCATATAAACATCCTCAGTCAGTTTCCCATTAAGGAAAGCAGTTTTGAGATCCATCTGCCAAATTTCATAACCATGAAACGCAGCTATTGTTGGATTAGGTGTCTAAGCCATGACTAATAATTAGTATTTACCTAATTAATAGTAGCATAGTCCATTTGGGTTGCTCTCATAGTTGGAGGATTGGCAGAAAGTCCTGTAGAGAGAAATGTTGATTTATTATGTGATTAATAAATCAATAGAAATTAAATAAATAGTTTATTAATATATTTAAGTGATAATATATTATTTAGAAACTATAATAATTAATTAGGAATTTTTTCTGGAATTAATTGGAATTAATTTGGCAGTTAAATTGATTAATTAAGGTGCAGGGACTAAAACTGTAATTATTCAATAGTTGAGTAAGTGACAGTTTTTAAGTGAGTGAGTGATTGGCGGATTTATATATATAGATATATATAAATCGATTTTATATATATAGATAAAAGGTTTGATTAATTAAGATAATAGATTATCTTAATTCGAATTCAAAAAGGTTTATCTATAATGTTTATCTGATCACCACTTGGAGCCTATAAATACGGAGGCTCACAAACCCTAATGACCACGATTTTACAAGCTCTCTCTGAAGGATTTTCGGCCATAGTTCCAGCTTGGGTGTGACTACATTTGAGGCAAGAGATTTCTGTTGCTTTGCTTCCAAGAATTCACTAAAGGTTGGTTTTTCTTGATCTTTCTTTTAGTTTAATTCTTTCTGACCTTCCTAGGAATTGTTATATGTTTAACTAGAAGAAAAACTTAGATCTATATAGGTTGCATGTGAACTTAGGTATTTTTGTTCATAGTTGCAGAAAACCTTAGGAGAAACTAGCAACCAACAAGAGGAAGAAGTTCCTATTGGTCCGACTGATATATCCTTACCTCTTAGGCGTTCCAGTAGAGTTAGCATGCCACCCGAGTTTTATGGATTCCATATAACTACGGATGGAGATACGTTTGTCAGTGATAGGACTCTGACAAATTTGGATGAACCAGCTAACTACCGAAGTAGTGGCGGGCCCTGAGTCTGCCAAATGGAAAGAGGCAATGGACAGCGAGATCAAGTCCATGTATGACAATCAAGTTTGGAACTTGGTTGACAATGTATCAGGTTGAAAGACAGTCGGGTGCACGTGGATCTTCAAGAAGAAGACCGACATGGACGGAAAGGTACACACTTTCAAAGCAAGACTGGTTTCGAAGGGCTTTACTCAAACCCCAGGGATTGACTATGATGAGACCTTCTCACCAGTGGCTAAGATAAAGTCTATCAGGATTATGCTAGCCATAGCTGCATTTTATGACTATGAAATTTGGTAGATGGACGTCAAAACCTCTTTCCTTAATGGGAAGTTGACTGAGGATGTTTACATGAATCAGCCAGAGGGTTTTGTTGATGCAAAGTATCCTGACAAAGTGTGTAAGCTTGAAAAATCTATCTATGGATTAAAACAAGCTTCTCGCAGCTGGAATCTTTGTTTCCATGAGAAAGTCAAGGAATTTGGTTTCTCTAGGAGCGAGGATGAGTCTTGCGTATATGTCAAAGCTAGTGGGAGTATAGTCACCTTCCTGGTGCTGTATGTAGATGACATACTGCTCATGGGAAACGACATTCCGACCTTGCAAGATGTCAAGTCTTGGCTCGGGAAGTGTTTCGCCATGAAAGACCTAGGAGAGGCAACCTATATTCTCAGGATAAGAATATTGAGAGATAGGAAGAAGAGACTAATTGGACTTAGTCAGAGCACATACTTGGACAAGGTACTGAAAAGATTTAGTATGGAAAATTCCAAGAAGGGAGAGCTACCAATGCAAAGTAATACCAAATTGAGTAAGACTCAAAGCCCAAATACAGACGAGGAAATTGCCGACATGAGTCGGGTACCTTACGCTTCAGCTGTAGGGTCGATCATGTACGACATGACGTGTACTCGTCCCGACGTGGCTTTTGCCACAGGGAAACCCTGGTAGGGCACATTGGATAGCGGTCAAAAACATACTCAAGTATCTGCGAAGGACGAAGAACTTTGTTTTAGTCCTTGGAGGCAGTGATACCTTGAGAGTTGACGGGTATACTGATGCCAGCTTTCAGACAGATAGAGACAACGGTCGGTCTCAGTCGGGCTGGGTATTCCTGTTGAATGGGGGAGCAGTGACTTGGAAAAGTTCCAAGCAAGAGACGGTGGCTGATTCAACATGCGAATCAGAGTACATCGCAGCGAGTGAAGCGGAAAAAGAAGCGGCTTGGCTGAAGAACTTCATCGGTGACCTTGGAGTAGTCCCGAGTATTCAGGAGCCTATGGAACTGTTCTGCGATAATGAAGGAGCGGTTGCCTTGACAAAGGAACCGAGAGATCATGGAAAGTCCAGACACATCGACAGAAAGTACCACTACATAAGACATAGGGTAGAAGAAGGTCACCTCATAGTGAAGAGGGTATCATCAGAAGATAATCCTGCAGATCCCTTGACAAAGGCTCTGAGTAGGATTAAGCATAATCAGCATGCACGGCGCATAGGATTAACAGATGATATTAGTTTTTGTAATTAGATAGGATTTGAAACTTATTACAATATAAATGTAATTGACTTTGGTGAATTAATAATATAGTTTTGTTGATGAGTATTTGATGCTGCCTTTTGTTGATTGTTTATTATTGTGTTTCATTTTGCATGTTTACTTCCTAAATAATATTGTATTATTTAAATGTCCTCAGTCGCTCATACTTCTTAGGGAGTAAGTATGAATGAAGACTGTCATGAATTGTCTTGTAGATTGTCTAATGAGTTAGACATAGCAATAAGATTGCTACAATATTCATGAGTACTTAGAAATAGGGATTTAAGTATTGGATAAACCCACGCTCAACTGATTGCTTCATGGATTATATCACAAGCAATGTTGAGACGATAATATCTTTTGATCTTTAAGTAGAGACATATGGGTTATGTTTTATTGGGCGGTTGTTCATTGACAATGCGAAAACGCATCGGTAACACGGTGTTATAAACGTGTTGTTGTGAATGATTTGACTAGTAAATGACATAAGTATATGAGTCAAAACTTATTCGTCCCTTGACCCTGTTGGGAAACAGATATCTGTAGGCCTCTCTATGATTTTGAAGTTGACTGAAAGGGTTGGCCAACCAGGACTAAATTGATATGCTCAATTAGTAGTCTTAAAGTCATATGCAAATCAGAAATTGGGAAACAAAGAATCAGAACAGGATTGATTCTAATCCATGTCTTGAGTCTGAAAATATCTTGTTGCACGGAGGATCATCTGATCAATTATCATTGGACAGAACTGACTAGGTCAGAGTTCGGCAATGACATACGTAGCGGTCGTCGTGCGGTCAAAAATAAAGAAAACCTAACACTCACTAGTACAGTGGTAGTCAGGGTCGATCCGCAGGAGCTTCGTGGTTAGACCAGATGACAAATTACCAACTAGTAGTGTCACGCTACAGTCGGAGGACCTGGTTTCTAAGTTCTCAACTACTCAAAAACAATCACCAAACAAAGTCAAGCTAAGCCTAAGCTAACTCAACTCAAACTAACCTAGTCACTTTCTGAAATCAGAAGTGCATCTCTGAATCAGAAGCAAACAAAGGTATTCAACAAACCAAACTAAGCATAACCTAACCAATAACTAGGGTTCTGACTGAACAGCTACTAGCTAAAGTTCAATGCCTAGAACTAACCTAATTGGCTACTGATTTCAGCAAAGGAAAACAGTCCCAAACAAGGTCAAAGCAAGATTCAAACACAAACAAACATTCAAAACACCGAAATACCAATAATACTTGTAACCAAATGATTCTTATTCATCAAACTTAGATCCAAACATCAAAACAGTAACTAAATGATACTAAAACAGAAACCAAAGCTTGATATCAGTGGTTGTCACTCCCAAAGATACAAACCAAAGCTTACAACTATCTAACTAATTGAAAATAAAATCCAAAACATAAAAATACCAATTGGGAACTTGCTGAAACGAAATCTTGGAGTCAAAGAGCTTCAAGGTTGATTTTACACCCGGTCTTTGCTAGGGTTTTCAGTTGTAAATGCCTCTATTTATAGTTGCAAATTTCTCGAAGCCGCGCCGCGCTTTTATGGATCCCGCGGCGCGCGTACTTATCAGATCCCGTTTCTTCGACATTTGAATGTATTCCACCGCCTTAAGACCGTGTCGCGCGTTTCATATATCCGCGGCGCGCGTACATGTTTCCTTGATTTTTCATTCTTTCCCAAACATCTTCCTTTTGCACGCTTTTAGTCCTTGTTTCCATTCTTTTCTTCCAAACAAGTCCTGACACAAAAAGTGAGAATACCCAGACATATCTGATATAATTTCATCAAGAACAGGGCTCAACAACGCCTAAAATACTTGATATCACTAGGCGTTGTCAAAAACCCCACACTTGTGCCTTGCTTGTCCCCAAGCAATAGAGTTTTTAACAAATTATAATAAAGACTCAAACAATTTTTGACTGTGTTCAATTTCAAAGCTTATTGCCCTATGAGTTAGAGTGGAATAGTTCGCGAAATCATAATTGAATTGTTCTTTGGAATTCATGACTTTCTAGAGAACCCTTGATTACAAACTTTCTGTCCACAATGAAGTGTACTTACTCATTCAGATTCTAAAGGCCATTAAGGAATTGTCCATGACTTTCGATGTTATCCGTGTAACGAGCTTTCAGAAATACCATCCCAGACCAGACGATCTTAGGTGGCAAGATGCATAAATCCCGCCCATTTTAGACTTACCGGCTCGAACAACAAAGGCCACAGATTGACATTTCCTTCCTAAATTCCAATCCTAAAACAGCTCAATCTTCTAAACTCGTAAAACTCATCTTATTTGACTAACTAATAGCATGATCACAAATAAACAGTATTTCTTGAAAAATACCAGTGCTATCACAATCACAAACCATTCATTTCAAAATTGCAATTTATTAAAAATTTTGAAAAATATTGCTAAAAATTTGAAAATTGATCATTTCTGCAAAAATTTCAAACAAAATTTCTCTTTCGACCGTCCACACCCCACACTTAAAACGTACAACGTCCCCGTTGTACAAAAAATTATTTTTCAGCATAAGGGAGAAAGAGTTACCCCTGTTGGACGATAGATTGCTTGGTGCTCAGTATCACAGGTATAATTGCAAACAACCGGATCCTTGATTTCGTATGCTGGAGTTGTAGCGCTACAGTGAACACGCCGGTGGTCGAGACAAGTGGAGGGGGCACGGTGACCCCACACTTGTCTGAGACAACTCCTTCTCATTTGGTATATCATGCATGACTCAACAAACAAATTAAAACAAACATGACAAATAAAATATAAACAGAATACAAATAGTGGTGTTATAAGTTCTGTACATATATCCCAAAAAAAAATAAAAAGAAAGAAAAAAAAGAAAGAAGAAAGAAAAAGTACATCAATCATCATCATGGTGGGTCCCGGATGGACCTGCCCCATCATCGCCAGAGGGGTGAGGTGGGATGTCATCAAAATGCATCCGCAGCATGATCATCCTCTGCGTCTCTGCCATCCACCGATCATGTGCCTCCCGGGCAGACATCCTCTGACTGAGGTCCTGAATGGCTGCCAGCACCTCGGATAACTGTGGCTGAGGTGCTGGCTCGGCGGGTGCCTCCCGCCGCTGTCGTCTCCGGCCCGGTTGTGCATATGCCGGCTGGGGGTCCTGGCGTGGCTCCGTCGGTGCTCGGATGAACTGCCCCGGACGCTGCTGCTCGATGAGCCTCATCATCTCCAGAGTGCACGTCGTAGTGTGAGACGGAGGCAGAGCGGTCAAAGAAGCGGCCACGGGAGCAGTGAGGATCCCGTATGAGCGGGCCAGGCGGGTAATGAAATACCCCCGGGCCAGTGGACTGCTGGCAGAAGCTCCCGTCGAGTGGGTGGAGAGGGCGACTGCGAGGGCAAATGGAAAGTGGAGGAATCTGGAGGGGTCCAGGAGAACACAAAAATAGGTCATGTCATCGCCCGACACCTTCTCGCCCCCCTCCCGCTGCATAATGGAGGTGGAAACGATATGGTGCATGAGGCGGTGGAGTGGGTCTCGAAGCTGGCTCTCCTGGGAGGTCCCCGCCTCGTACATGACGTTGGACAGCGGTGCCCAAACCTCCATGTTGGCAGCCCTGTCCGGCTGCCCCTGGGTACAAGCCCCAAAGAACTGGGTGAAGTGGCGGTGCTGGAGGTCCGCCGGAGTGTATAAGCCGACTCGCCTCCCGAACTCGCGGAGGTTGCACTCCCTCTGTGCACCTCCCAATCGAAACCGTATAATCCGAGAACGTGGGTCTGACGTCCGAGGTGCGAAGTGGATAGTGGAGAGAAACTCCAGCAGCAGCTCGGTGTAGACCACGTCCTCGTCCGTGGCCATAATCCTGTCCCAGCCACGGCATGTGAAGGATGCCTCCCCGAGAGTCCAGGTGCGATGTAAATATGGCTCAATCGCACCCCAGAGCCCCGCGTCTCTCAAAATTTCCCGGTCGATGACTGTCGCCTCAAGAACCCGGCGACTAGTCAGTGCGTCTCTCCGCGAGATGTACTCCGCGGAGCTAGCAAGTCCCTCAGGGAACTGGAGGAAAGGGTGATCTAACCTGAACATCATCTGCAAAAAGACACATAGCCACAAAAGAAACAAATTTTTTTTGCAAAATTAGTCCTTTTCTTCCCCACCGCACCACGGCGCGGCTCAAGATCAAAGCGCGTCGCGGCGAGCGGCTGTTGCAAAACCCCAATCCAAACTCACGATTTAACCTGCTAAAACTCGATCCAATCATACCACAAGGTAGCCTAAGTGCTGACTAACTCATCTAGGGTCTCTATTTGACAAAACAAACACCCTATGAGTTAGCATTGGCGATTCTAAGTTTTGAACTTTACTGGACAAATCACTAAAATTAACTACCTAATCGCTAGTTTTAACAACTAATAGATAATTAGAATAGCATACCTTGGTGGTAGAAACAAAATGAGCAAGAAAAAACGCGAGAGAAATTTGTCGATCAGAGCTCCGAGTCGTGTGAGGGTTGGTTGAGTCGCGGCTTACCTTAATATAGGAGAAAACCGACTGATCATTTCCCGCGTCGCGCATTTACGCTTTGCGTGTCGCGCGTGTCACCAAATCAACCCCTGCGCATCGGCTTGGTTTACGACCCCGCGTCGCGTAATTCAAAAACCCGCGGCGCGGTTATTTAAAATTTCAAAAATTTTCACACGACCCCACACTTGCCTTAGACTACTAATACCTGCAAAGATTGATGTATTTTCCTAATTAATCCTAAGAAATATAAAACCTAACCTATGACACGATGGGTTGCCTCCCAACAAGCGCTAAGTTTAACGTCTTCAGCCAGACGTTATATTCCTATGCCTATTCTTTTTCTTCTTGAACCCTTGATGACATCTGCTTGAATCCTGGCACGAAGTTGTTGGCCATCATTGACATGAGAGATGTGAGTTGGGTCATTCGATCACTCACACCGCTAATCCACTGTTGCTGAGATTCCAGGAGCTTAAAAACTTTTGCTTCTCGTTCTCTTGATTCCTTCTCATACTGCTGGTGTCTTGCCTCCATCATTTCCATCATGTCCAGCAGCTGCTCCTTATCGATCGTGGACAACGGGTGGTCTTTAGTTTCCTTTAAAACTTCTTCTTTTCCTCCTTCTCCCGTACGTGTCCAAATTTTGTTCTTTACTCTTGATCCCAGGCTCCATTAATATCCTTCTGTCTACTTGCTTGCCATTCCCTTCTGAAGGTAATGATATAGGATTTCCAAACATGTTCAGTCTTCTTTTCCTTGTCCCAAAGAAGATGTCCATGTCCCCTGTCTTGCAATCAACCACCGCACCAGCAGTAGCCAAAAATGGGCGTCCTAAAATGAGTGCAGGCGCGTCGTCCAAGATTTCGTATTCCATAACTAAGAAATCCACGGGATAGAAGAAGTCCCCAACCTTGACTATGACATTCGTCAATTTTCCCCGAGATACCTTTGTTGATTTGTCAGCCAGTTGCAATACAACTTCTGCTGGCTCTATTTGTTCATTTTTGTACTTATCGTACAGGTACCCTGACAGTATATTGACACTTGCTCCTAAATCTAACAAGGTGTTCCGAATGACCACATCTCCTACAGTAGTAGTGATCAATGGTGATCCAGGATCCTTTTCCTTTTTGGGCAGTGTCCCCAACAACGCCTCACTTGCCTTTACAGTCAACCTCACAGTATCTGGTGTGGGCACTTTACTCTTACCATTTCTTTCACACATTTCTTGAAGAATTCTGGTATCCTCAGGAGCGTCCTTAAGCTCATCCCACAGAGGTTGGTTCATCAAGGGCCCTATTGGTTTGGGTACTTCCTGCTTCTTTTTCCCCTTCCTATCCTTCTTTTTCTGCTTGATTCCTGCTATCGTCGATTGCTCCTCCTTCTGTACCTCTTTGTCTATTTCTGGTTGGGTTTCCTTCTCAACAGGAATTCCTTCTTCCTTACCTTCCTCACTTCCTAGAACTTTCTCTCCTTTCTTCAGTTCCACCTCACTTCCTACTTCAAACAAATCTTCCAAAGTGACTTTTCGCCATCCAGATTCGACAGTGTTAACTTGCTCTTTTCCTGGTCGCTGATTATAGGTTGGATTAACCTCCGTGGCACTTCGCAATTTTCCACTGTCCCTCTTTTGCTGATCCTCAGCCATTTTTCCAATTTGTCGTTCCATGTTTGCGATGGCTTTTGCATTTGCTTGAGACTGTTGCTGCGTAGCAGTGACCATCTCGTACATCTTAGCAATCATTTCTTCTTGAGTTCCCGGGGCGTTGTTGGTAACATTATTCGTCCCCCTGTTGTTGTTATTGCTACTATTTCCGTTTGTATTTCCATTGTTGTTGTTGTTATTTGCATGCTGATATGTTCTAGGCTGATTGGTCGATTGACTTTGGTAATTGTTTTGCCTAAAATTCTGCTGTTGTCCTTGATTATATGGCCTGTAGGGTCGTCCATTATTATGCTGGCCTTGACCCTGGCCATAAACTTGATTCACCTCTTGAGTTTTAGGTCCTCCTTGACCTCCTTGTGATGGATTCTGCGGTCCATTCTGCAGCGTTGACATGAGCCTGTCAAACTTCTTATTCAGTTCAATAATTTCCTTATTTACTTCCTTTTTCTAGTCAGCATCGGCTCCCACTGCTGCTGCCGTACCTACAGTCTTCCTGGTAGAAAAATTCGCCTTGGAACCATTACTTAATTGTTCCAAGAACTACCAAGCTTCCTCTGAGTCCTGCCATATAAATATCCCACTTGATGAGGCATTTATAATGCCTGATGCGTCTCACTGACTCCTTTGAAGAATAACTTAACTAACTGCCACCTAGGAATTTCGTGATGCGGGCAGGATCGTAACAACTCCTTCAACCTATCAAAAGCTTCGTGGAAAGCTTCTCCTGGTTTTTGCTGGAAGTCCTGAATAACCCTTCTAATTTCAGTTGTCTTACTTGCTGGATAAAATTCCTGTAGGAACTTTGCCTTGAGCTGATCCCATGTGGCAATGCTGTTCGATGGTAAAGATGTAAACCAGTATTTGGCCTTATCTTTGAGGGTGAATGGGAATAGTCTAAGCCTGAAGATGTTCCTATTGGTGTTCCTAGGGTTATTAGCATTGGCAATCGCTAAAAATTCATATAGATGATTATATGGATCGTCTTGCTTATACCCTCTAAACTCTGGCAATATTCTTAACAACTGAGGTCTTATTTCTACTTGAGAATCAATGTTATCAAGAATATAAATTGGCGATGAATCATCATATTCCCGTGGTTGGAAATGTGATGCAACCGATTGCCTTCTTGGTTGTGCGAAATGTAAAGGTTGAGCAGGATTACCGTAAAGAGGATCGTTATATCCCTGCTGACCTGGTGGTTGTTGATACTGTGGTGCTCTTCTGGGAGGTCCCCGACCTCGGTTCCACTGTTGCTGTGGTGCTGGTGGCACCCATCCCTCGTCTTCCTCGTCATACCTCTCCTCTGTCTCTGGATAATGGTATTGTGGCTGAGGAGGTTGTTGATAGTGTATAGGTTGTGTAGGTTGGAATGTGGGTTGAGGTTTAAAAAGAACTGGTTGTGGTTGAGAAAATGGTTGAGAGGTTGGTGTCTGCTGTCTAGAAACTGGGGTGCCATCATGGGTCGGATCTCCCTAAGACATTGCAGAGGTAAATGGGTTGGTAGATTATGGTTGTGAAACGGGTGTAAATGGTGGTACAGTTGGCGGAGTGCATGATGGTATGGGTGCAGGGGCTGAAACTGCACCACCAGAAGCACTCGTGCTTCCGAACTGAAACTCTGACAGTAGGGGAATAGAAAACATCCCCGTTGCCTCACCTGATGGTTCCTGGGCAACACTTACTGGACTACTACTAACCTGACTAAAACTCATGATATTTGAACGCCTACGAGCATGGATTTTGCACGCAGTACGCTCAATCTCAGGATCAAAATGCAATGGGGATAATTGTTCACCCCTGGGGGTACGCATGCACTAGTGCAACACGCCTACAAAACAAAAGCTAAAAACTAAAAACTAACCAAATGAACTTTCCAAAAACAAGAAACAAGTTCCTACTAATCACCTAATCTAAGCTCACAGCTCCCCGGCATCGGCGCCATAATTTGACATACGCAGCGGTCGTCGTGCGGTCAAAAATAAAGAAAACCTAACACTCACTAGTACAGTGGTAGTCAGGGTCGATCCGCAGGAGCTTCGTGGTTAGACCAGATGACAGATTACCAACTAGTAGTGTCATGCTACAGTCGGAGGACCTGGTTTCTAAGTTCTCAACTACTCAAAAACAATCACCAAACAAAGTCAAGCTAAGCCTAAGCTAACTCAACTCAAACTAACCTAGTCACTTTCTGAAATCAGAAGTGCATCTCTGAATCAGAAGCAAACAAAGGTATTCAACAAACCAAACTAAGCATAACCTAACCAATAACTAGGATTCTGACTGAACAGCTACTAGCTAAAGTTCAATGCCTAGAACTAACCTAATTGGCTACTGATTTCAGCAAAGGAAAACAGTCCCAAACAAGGTCAAAGCAAGATTCAAACACAAACAAACATTCAAAACACCGAAATACCAATAATACTTGTAACCAAATGATTCTTATTCATCAAACTCAGATCCAAACATCAAAACAGTAACTAAATGATACTAAAACAGAAACCAAAGCTTGATATCAGTGGTTGTCACTCCCAAAGATACAAACCAAAGCTTACAACTATCTAACTAATTGAAAATAAAATCCAAAACATAAAAATACCAATTGGGAACTTGCTGGAACGAAATCTTGGAGTCAAAGAGCTTCAAGGTCGATTTTACACCAGGTCTTTGCTAGGGTTTTCGGCTGTAAATGCCTCTATTTATAATTGCAAATTTCTCGAAGCCGCGCCGCGCTTTTATGGATCCCGCGGCGCGCGTACTTATCAGATCCCGTTTCTTCGGCATTTGAATGTATTCCACCGCCTTAAGCCCGCGTCGCGCGTTTCATATATCCGCGGCGTGCGTACGTGTTTCCTTGATTTTTCATTCTTTTCCAAACTTCTTCCTTTTGCACGCTTTTAGTCCCTGTTTCCATTCTTTTCTTCCAAACAAGTCCTGGCACAAAAAGTGAGAATACCCAGACATATCTGATATAATTTCATCAAGAACAAGGCTCAACAACGCCTAAAATACTTGATATCACTAGGCGTTGTCAGGCAGCGGTTTCTAGGACGCTACAATTGCTAAATTAATTAGAGGGTAAATTGGTAATTTTAGTCATAGACTTATCCAAGTGGGAGACTATCGGATTAGGTGTCTAAGCCATGACTAATAATTAGTATTTACCTAATTAATAGTAGCATAGTCCATTTTGGTTGCTCTCATAGTTGGAGGATTGGCAGAAAGTCCGGTAGAGAGAAAGGTTGATTTATTATGTGATTAATAAATCAATAGAAATTAAATAAATAGTTTATTAATATATTTAAGTGATAATATATTAATTAGAAACTATAATAATTAATTAGGAATTTTTCTGGAATTAATTTGGCAGTTAAATTGATTAATTTAGGTGCAGGGACTAAAACTGTAATTATTCAATAGTTGAGTAAGTGACAGTTTTTAAGTGAGTGAGTGATTGGCGGATTTATATATATAGATATAGATAAATTGATTTTATATATATAGATAAAAGGTTTGATTAATTAAGATAATAGATTATCTTAATTCGAATTCAAAAAGGTTTATCTATAAGGTTTATATGATCACCACTTGGAGCCTATAAATAGGGAGGCTCACAAACCCTAATGACCACAATTTTACAAGCTCTCTCTGAAGGATTTTCAGCCGTAGTTCCAGCTTGGGTGTGACTACATTTGAGGCAAGAGATTTCTGTTGCTTTGCTTCCAAGAATTCACTAAAGATTGGTTTTTCTTGATCTTTCTTTTAGTTTAATTCTTTCTGACCTTCCTAGGAATTGTTATATGTTTAACTAGAAGAAAAACTTAGATCTATATAGGTTGCATGTGAACTTAGGTATTTTTGTTCATAGTTGCAGAAAACCTTTCAGCTATGGCAAGCATTATCCTGATTGACTTAATCTTGGCTACTGGTGAGAAGGTTTCATCATAGTCAACCCCCACGGTTTGAGTGAATCCCTTCGCAACCAGCCGAGCTTTATAAGTATGTACTTTGCCATCTATGTCGGTCTTCTTCTTGAAGATCCATTTGTATCCGACTGTCTTTCGACCCGGTACATTGTCAACCAAGTTCCACGCTTGATTGTCATACATGGACTTTATC
The DNA here is from genome assembly GCA_023525715.1 of Cichorium intybus. NCBI lineage: Eukaryota > Viridiplantae > Streptophyta > Magnoliopsida > Asterales > Asteraceae > Cichorium > Cichorium intybus. The sequence goes on from CM042010.1 coordinate 113,753,462, forward strand.
TCGCTGTCCATTGCCTCTTTCCACTTGGCAGACTCGGGGCCTGCCACTGCTTCGCGGTAGTTAGCTGGCTAATCCAAATTATTCAATGTACGATCACTGACCAATGTGTCACCGTTCAAAGTAATATGGAAACCATAGAACTCGGGCGGCATGCTAACTGTGACACCCCATTTCTGCTGTTTGCAAATACTATGGTTTTTTGTATAAATTCATGAGTACAAAAATACGGTTTATCAAAAACCGATAATTTAAATGCTTAAAACAGTGGGTGTACAAATCCATATCAAAATTTACCATAGTAAGCAAGAAATTATTTAACCTTGAGTCCAAGACGGGAGCTAACTCGGGCTCCACTCCAGCTAAACTTCATTCAACTATAGCATATCATCTTAACCTGGAATACATGGAAAAACATAAAATACGTAAGACAATAATGTCTCGTGAGTTACATGAGTTTTAGACTTAAACTTTTAACTTCTTTTTCAACCTTTTTATAAAACTTATAACATACAACATCTATCAAAGTTTTATAAATAATATCATACCATAGCTCATTACCTTTCAAAATCATTACATATCATGCCTTGCAAAAATATATTCTTTCAAAACTTTATAATAGCAACATACTATAACTCTTTATTTCTCAAAAATCATTTTATGACCTACTTTACAAAAATAACATCTTACTTACTTTCTTTGACTGGTTTTATAAGCTTGCTGGATTTTTATACTTAGGGCTTTAATCACTATAAGTGATACCCCAAGTCTCTATGGCTAGAAAGAACGGATCAATCCTCACCATAGAAGTGCTGAGGCAATCTACTTCGCGATGGGGATTCTTCCCCAGTAGACCCCTTACCTAACCCGGGTAGGTTGGAACATAGTTCCCTTACTAACACTGCTTGCTACAATTACCAGTCATACAACACACTTTCTGCTTACTTTAACATTACTTACTTGCATAGTGGCTAATTGCCAAACTTTACCATTTCTTGTCTTTATGGCTAAATGCCAAATTCATAACTTTCGTTCCACATAAACCATATGTTTAAAACATGTCTTTATAACATACTAAGCTTTATGCCAAAACATACTTCTCAACATCTTATGGCTATATGCCATTTATACTCGAAAACATATACGGTTTGTAACCAAAACATACTTCTTAAACATCTTGTGGCTATATGCCATTCATACTTGAAAACATATATAACTTGTAATCAAAATATACTTGCACATAATTGGTTCATAGACCAACATACTTTCGCTTAATTTAACGTGTAGTTCAAAACATAACTTCAAATATTGCATCATACTTTCTCATCAAATTAGAAATAATACTCTTGCAAATAATTTCACATAAAGAGATTTATAAGAAATCTTGTAAATACTTACTTGCCATGTACCCCAGAATGGGTAAAAATACTGCATGTACTCACCTCATATATTGCTAGTGGATTGACTACACGTTCCTTGTATTTATACTCTTTTGATCCAATGATCATTTGTCATGAACCTATAATTACATGTTATACATTAACATTCATTATAACTGTTTCTACAACTCATTAGAGTCCTTATGATACCAATATAGATCATGGCTAGATAGAATCCTTAAAAATAACTTTATATTCATTTTATACATCTTCGGTGTACACGTATTGCTCTACAGTGCCGTCGGAGAGTCGTATTTTAAATTTTATATTTTTCCAGGACTTTTCATACCATCATGGACTTGTAGTTAAAGTTTGAAGTCAATCGGACATGTCTAGCATCAATTTCAAACTTCAAAAGCCCCTGAATAAACACACGACTCGTGCAAAATTAAGCTTTGAGGGAGCACGACTCGTGCATGCATTAAATGACATTGTACTTTCATCTGCAGGAGGTGCACGACTCGTGCATAAAGAGCACGACTCGTGCCCTTGCTGCAGAGTCGGGTTTCAGTCCGATTTTTGCACTGTAGCGTCCTGTTTTCGCGTTTTAAGTTCTTATTTCAGTTCTTAATCACTTTAGGGTTATTCCATGACTAAAACCATCCATTAACATCTGTTTTTAACCCATTAGAATCACACTTGATCATATGAACTTGTAAATTAGGGTTCTTGAGCCAAAAACCCCAAATTACACAATTTCATCAAAATCATTTGTATCTAAGGTTGTTCTTACCATGTAAACATGTTCAGAACTTAGAAATCATATGAACATCCCGGATTATGACTGAAACTCAGTTTTCCAGTTCATCCATGAAAACCCATCCAAGAACTTGACTATAAATTCAAATTACTATCCTTATTTGATTAAAAATCTTCAATTCCAAGCTATAAATCTGATTCCTTGCTTCAATCTTCAAAAACTTGCAGCAACCTTGTTTGAGAATTCCTTCCCGTAGCTTCTCCAATGTTCAGCCAACTATGGGAGATATTTTCTCCCTTTTATACTTCCCATTCTTACACTCTAACCCCTCAAGTTCCATTTCTTGAACTTTGGCCACAAAAATCAAGTTTTATCACATAAAACCTCCTTTTCTTATATTTTTGCCACAAGCAACAATATTTTTACATATTTGGTCCTTCACATGGTCAAATGACCAAATTACCCTTTTATGGTAAAATGACCAAATTACCCTTTTTACTAGAATTAACTTTCAAAATTTTTGGTCTTTACCTTAAGCATTATCTCGAATATAAATTCAAGATTTATGGGTCGTTACACTAACTCTACCTGAACGCCTAAGGGGCAATGATATGTCGGTGGGTCCAACAGGAACCTCTTCCTCATGTTGGTTGCTAGTATTTTCTAAGGTTGGTTCATCAGTCGTCTCCTGAATTTCTTCGAGATCGATTGTACTCCCACTGTCCTCTTTGGAAATGAGCGCTTTCTCTCGAAAGAACCCCCGTCTTGCTACAAAGACCACGTCCTTGCTTGGTCTGTAGAACAAGTATCCAAAAGACTATTTCAGGTATCCGATGAAATAACACCTTTCACTTCTTTCCGCGAGCTTGTCGTGAGTCTCTCGTCTTACGTAAGCCTCACAGCCCCAGACTTTGATGTGTGCCAACGAGGGAACTTTCCCCGTCCACATCTCGTGTGGTGTTTTCACAACCTTCTTGGTTGGGACAAGATTTAGGATATGGGCGGCAGTCTCTATGGCATACCCCCAGAAATGGATTGGAAGTGAAGCTCGACTCATCATGGAACGAACCATGTCCAACAAGGTTCGGTTTCGCCTTTCAGCAATACCATTCAACCGAGGTGTTCTTGGAGGCGACAACTGTGAAACAATTCCACATTCCTTGAGGTAATCGAGAAACTCGATACTAAGATACTCACCGCCTCTGTCGGATCTAAGCATCTTTATCTTTCTGCCCAGTTGATTTTCTGCTTCATTTTTGAACTCTTTGAACTTTTCAAAGGTATCCGACTTGTTCTTGATTAAGTAAATATACCCATATCTACTAATATCGTCGGCAAAGGTCACATAGAACCGCGTGCCATCTTTCGTGGTGGTTCTAAAGGGACCACACACATCTGTGTGTATGATATCCAACAGACCTTCACCTTTTTCAAAGGAACCTTTGAATGGTGATTTTTCATCTTGCCAAGCAAGCAAGATTCACATACATCATCCGACCCGAGGTCGAATGATTCCAACACTCCATTTTTTTGGAGTTGGGCGATGCGTTTCTTGTTGATATGGCCAAGGCGACAGTGCCACACACACGCCTTTTCTACACCGCTTGAAGCATCAATAGCTAAAACATTTTTACCATAATTATCAACACACATAATAGATTCATACACTCCATCACAAGGCATAACATTAAATATAAAAACATTATTTTTGAAAACAGAAATTGAACCATTCAATTTATTAAACTCATAATGAAAACCTTGTTTAAACAATGCATGAAAAGAAATTATGTTCTTTGCCATATCAGGCACATAGCAACAATTATGTAAATCTAATCTAACTCCACTACTGAGCACTAGTCCATAAACACCAATCTTGGTAACAGGTGACGTTCGCCTATTGCCCATGATCAGGTTCAATCTACCATGCACCAGCTCCCTACTTTCCTCTAGGCCCTGCAAATCAGAACAGATATGAAAACCACATCCTGTGTCAAGGACCCAAGAACGGGAAAAATGTGAGTTATTAGATATAGAATATGTACCTGCTTGTGACGGTTTCACTTTACCGTCCTTGATATCCTGCAGATACGTTGGGCAGCTCCTCTTCCAATGATCGTTTTGCTTGCAACGATTTCACTTTACCGTCCTTGATATCCTGCAGATACGTTGGGCAGCTCCTCTTCCAATGACCGTTTTGCTTCCAGTAAAAGCAGTCGGCCTCTTTGGGGTTCTGAACATGTGGAATGCCGGGGCACCGCTAGATGACCCGACATGAGTCTTTTCCCTCCAGTTCTGCTTAGGAGGGCCCTTCCGTTTCTTTCCTTTTCCAGAGCCAATAGCCAGGACAGGCGGGTTGACAGGGAGCAAACCTTTTCCCTTCATCCCATCTTCAGCTGTACGAAGCATGCGGTGTAACTTAGCTAGGGTTGCCTGGTTGTTGTTCAAATGATACGCCAGTGTGAACTGGTCATAAGAACTGGGCAAGGAGTTCAGCACTATGTCAACTTCTAAATCCTCATGAACAGGCATTTCCAGCTTCCTAAGCCTCTCTACATAACCATGCATCCTTTGTACATGAGTGCAGATGGACTCTCCATCTTTAGGCTTGCCGTTAGTAAAGGCTTTTACAACCTCACGCCTTTCGATGTGCTCTTGCTTGCGGAACTTTTCCGAGAGCTCTTTATGCATCTCGTAAGGCCAATAGTCTTCATAGATACGCTGCAGTTCAGGGTTCATAGTAGCGATCATGATGCAAGCCACTTTGGTTGCATCATCAGAGTGTTTGGTGTACGCGGCGACTTCCTCGGGAGTAGCGGTTTCTGGGTCAACCTCAACAAGCTCGGTTTCCAGAACATACTCTTTGTGTTCAAACCTGATCGCCATTTTGATGTTACGGATCCAGTCATTGTAGTTAGTGCCGTCCAACGTCACTTTCGAGCACAATGACAGAATCGAGGTGACATTATCGGGATTCGAGTGGGGAACGGATTGGTCAGAAGACATCTGAACAAGAAGAATGTAGTTTTAATTAGATGTTAATAATAATCCTTGTATTCATCCAAGAATAAATATAAGGCTAGGATCCTACAATAACAATCTACAATATCGAAAAAGGATGCCGTAATCTTTATTGTAAATTTTATAAGGTAGGCGAATGACAATTCAGCCGATTCCACCGCGAAAAAATAATCTTATTATAATGGAATTCCTAGTTTCATTGAGATTTACCGAACTATTCGATAACATGTTTTAATCTCGGGAATGCCCCGCTGTTTGTGACTGGGATACCGAGGATCACAAACCGGGTGTGAATAACCATGCAAATTGCTTGGTACTCTTGAAGTCAATTGTCATCTCTAATTAACGTGCAGTTTATCCACACACGCTCCGTCAATAATGAAAAAATAAGAAACCCATTGCGACTCTTTGTGGACCCCAGTTGGCATGCCGGTAAACCACACATGCTCCACCAACGTTACACAAAGTGCAATGTGCAATTTCATGGATTAGCACCAATTCACATTTTGAACCTAAAGTAACTAAATTGGGATTTGTTTTAAGGTTCTAGTACTTTCAATTATAGCATTATACTTTTAAGAGGCTTAGCGATTCTATCAAACCCGTTCGGCTAACGACACTCGAGTGACCAGGAGAATAGTGGGTAAGAGTAAATACCCATTAGACTGTCATTTTATAGGCAGTCGCCTTATACCCTCTTTAAAGGACATCTTTGTGAATGAGGCCTACTAATGGTAAGACTAACCAATTTTCTTATATATAAATATTAACTTTTAATCATAAATATATAAGACATATTTTAATCTTATTAAAATATTTTAGAATTAATTATTTCTTTATTTTCGCAAATTTTAAACTAATTTTTGAAAATTTAAATTAATTCTTTAAGCTGATTTAATTGATCTTTTAATTAACAATTAATTAAACTAATTAAATCTAAGATAGATATTATGAAATTAATCAAATTAATTTTTCTATCTAGGTCCCCACATGGATCGAAAATTACAAGCCAACAAATAAGAGTTCTAGTTATTTTATTAATCCAATTAATCACCAAAATAACAATCTAATTATAAAAGGCAAGTAAATCAAGCAAATAAGGGAGGACCAAGTGGGTGGTGGCTAGGGTTAGGAAACCCTAGCCAAAAAAGTCGATCCAAGGTCATCCTTGGTAGTGTTCATCGCAAAAACACCAAGGCACAAAACAATTCATGCAGTTTATATCAAACATAAGAAAACAAGCCTGTGCTCTGATACCACTGAAGGGTTTCTATGCAATCAATGAACAAATAATCCCTATGGTTCACATGCAACCCTAAGATGATCTATGTTTTCTTCTATGAATATAATAAACTAAAAACCTAAAGGATACAATTTATTTCTAAAGATCAATTGAGAAAACCAACCTTTGATCTTATGATTCTTAAAGCAAGCAGCAAAAGAATCCTGCCTCAAATGCAAGTCACACCCAAACAATGGAGAAATCAGTCCAACAGAGTAACACAGAGAGAAGGTGGCGTGAAGAATGAGGTGCCCAGGGGGTTCCTTATATAGCCTCCTAGGGTTACAGCTGAAACCCTAGAAAGCCTCCAAATGGACAAGCCTTTTGACCACTTGGACCAGGCTCCCCAAAACCCTAATTAGGGTTTCGCCAAACCTTGGAGGAGCCTCCAGGGTGGCGCCATTTTTGTAACACCCAGTTTCTTATCTCTGGATTACATCATAATCACTCAAAAATAAACAAAGTGATCATGGTATAATCAAGATTAAGCAACAAAAGTACAAGTAGAAATCAAAAGAACAAGTGCATTAAACAACATGTCCAAAAAAAACTGGTTTACAAAAGACCGTTTACAAAACTATACAAAAGAGTGTATTCAGGTTTACAAACAGTCAAAGTCAAGTCCCATATCCAGTCAATCATCCCTCATCAATATTCTTACCCCTGTCACCTATAATACAACATATAACTATTTTTATGAGCTAAATTAGCTCAGTGAGTAAATTATCAAATTCAGAACTCATTTTAACAGTTATCAAGATTTCCACAATCAAATTACAAATCTCAATTTCAATGACTATCTCAGTCATTTAGCATACTCAATCATATTAAGTATCATATCAAACAAGGGATTCTCAACCCTGTTTAACTCATGTAAATTGGTTATCTCAACCAATTAAGACGTGCAATAATTTAATTTAGTTATAATCAAATCATTTATAATGAATTATAACTACTCACCTGATGTCTGTTCAGTCTGTGGTCCACCCGTGCCTCGTGTATCTCCTTCCCTCCTATGTGTATCTGCTCAAAACGACATCACATATCTTACTTCAACCTTCTCAAAACAATTTAACCACATCTAGCTCATTAGATCAAGAATTAATAGCTAACAAAGATCATAATCTATGAATATCACGCACTATTAACTCAAAACCTCAAGCTTTGCGGTTTTTACTAAATCAACCGTTAAAACTTAATAATAATCACAACAAAGACTCAATACAATACAATAACAACCTACTAACAATATATAAGCTAATTCAAAGTATATTCTCGGATTTGAGTATCTAGGGTTTGAAACCCTAGAAATCAAACTCACTAACCTTGAAATCAAGAACTCAAGAACGTGATTTTGGTGTTAATCCAACTTCTTCCACCTTTTCCTAAGTAAAACCCTCGATCAAATTGACTAATTTTATGCTTCTAGCTCTCAAAAATCGCCTTGGAGTGTTTGTGGTTCGGAAATGGTTTAAATGAGGAGAAAATGATATTTATACCCACACCGAAACCCGATCCGGGCTGTCAAACCCGCCCCGGATTTTTACCCGCAACCCGACCCGGGCTGCTCAACCCGCCCCGGGTTTTGTCATGCTACTTTTCGCTTAATTTTTGACGTAACTCGCTCCGGTTTAAATAACCCGACCCGGGTTCCACTCGAACACGACCCGGGCTCAATTACACGACCCGGGTTATTAACTTAACCAATTTCCTTTCAATCCAACTCGACCCAGTTTGCATAACTCGACCCAGGTTGACCTTTTTAGAAATTAAGTTGCTTCTTTTGCTCTTTTTTAACAACCTACTTTTCCTAAATGGTTTTTAAACATCTAAACTCATATTTTAACATATCTAAACTCATTTATATTAAAATTACTATTATTCTATCACAATTAAAATTTACGGTATTACAAATTCTTACCCCCTTCAGAAGATTCCGTCCTCGGAATCTCTTGAAACAAAAAGGGATATTTTGACCGCATCTCTTCTTCGGCTTCCCAAGTGACATATGTTCCTCTATGATGTCGCCATTGTACCTTGACCACGCCAATCTCTTTATTCCTCAACTTTTTGATCTTTTTGTCTAAGATTCTTTCTGGCATCTCTTGATATCTCAATTTCTCGTCTAATTGAACTCCAGCCAACGGTATTTGTATAGATTTATCATGCAATGTTTTTCTAAGGTGTGACACGTGGAACACATTGTGAATACCGCGTAACTCATCAGGAAGTTCAAGTTTGTATGCAACTGCTCCAATCCTTTCCAAAACTCGAAAGGGTCCGATAAATCTCAGGCTCAACTTCCCTCTTTTACCAAAACGAATTACTCCTTTCCACGAGGACACTTTTAACATCACCATGTCCCCAACTTGGAACTCTAATGGCTTTCTTCTCTTGTCTGCATATTGTTTTTGGCGGTTTTGAGCTACTCGCATATGCTCACGGATGCTTTGTATCTTTTCTTCAGTTTCAGCTACAATTTCTGGTCCCGCCAATGGTTTCTCTTCCATCTCTGTCCAGCAAGTTGGTGTTCGACACGGTGCACCATATAAAGCTTCAAAAGGTGCCATCTGTATGCTGGAATGATATGTGTTGTTATAAGCAAACTCTACTAAAGGCAGGTGATCCTCCCAACTGCCTCCAAAATCAATTATGCAAGCTCGTAACATATCTTCAAGTGTTTGAATTGTTCTTTCCGATTGTCCATCAGTCTGGGGATGATATGCAGTACTCAACAGGGCTTTAGTACCAAAATGTTTCTGAAAACTGTGCCAAAAATGCAAATTGAAACGACTGTCTCTATCAGAAATTATTGAAGTTGGCACTCCATGTCGTCTCACTATTTCTCGGGTATAAATTTCAGCTAATTTTGACACTTGATAATCTTCTCTGATCGGAATGAAATGAGCCGTCTTTGTTAATCTATCAACTATAACCCATATGGAATCATATCCCCAAGGAGTCCGAGGCAATATGGTGATGAAATCCATAGTGATTTCATCCCATTTCTTCATTGGTACTGGCAAAGGTTGTACTGCTCCATACGGTTTCTGATGATTGGCTTTCACTTGAAGACATGTTAAGCAATTCTCTACAAAATGCCCTATATCTCGTTTCATACCGGGCCACCAGTAATATGGCTTTAGAGTGTAATACATCCGCATACTACCTGGATGAACTGCATATCTAGTACAATGTGCATCCTCAAGCAACAGCTGTCTCGCTTCACCATGTTTCGGAACCCAGACTCGATCTTGAAAGGTTTTGATTCCTTGTGCGTTTTCCACTAATTTCTCTGTATAACCGATCATTCTTTCTTTCTTTAAATCGTTAACCTCTCTCTGACATCTGCGTATCATCTGTGGCAATCGACTCACAACTCCCATTCGAGCCGATACAACTCGAATAGGCGGCTCTTTTCGACTCAGTGCATCCGCCACTACATTAGCTTTACCGGGATGGTAAAGTATTTCACAATCATAATCTTTTAATAAGTCCATGCACCGTCTTTGTCTCATATTTAATTCCTTCTGATCAAACAAGTATTTTAGACTTTTGTGATCTGTGAAAATCTGAAACCATACGCCATAAAGATAGTGTCGCTACATCTTCAATGCAAAGACTATCGCCGCCAATTCTAAATCATGCACCGGATAAGCTTTCTCGTGTGGTTTGAGTTGTCGAGACGCATAAGCGATTACTCGTCCTCTTTGCATTAATACACATCCGAGACCACTCAGAGAGGCATCGTTGTAGAGGACAAAATCTTCCCCGCCTTGCGGTAAGGCTAACACCGGAGCTTTACACAAGCTATCTCGTAGTTGTTCAAACGCAGACTGCTGCGCCTCAGTCCAATTGAACTTCTCCGCCTTCTTCGTTAATTTGGTTAGGGGTGTAGCGATTCGGGAAAAGTTTTCAACGAATCGCCTATAGTAACCCGCTAACCCCAAGAAACTGCGAACCTCCATTAGACTCTTTGGTGGCTCCCAACTCATTACAGCTTCGATCTTTGTCGGGTCTACCTTTATACCGTCTTCATTTATCACATGGTCGAGAAATTGAATTTCTCGTAACCAAAACTCACACTTCGAAAATTTTGCATATAACTTTTCCTTACGGAGAAGATGCAACATTTGTTGTAAATGAAATCTATGCTCGTCTCGGCTTTTTGAATAAATCAAAATGTCGTCGATAAATACAATTACGAATTTATCGAGAAAGGGACGACAAATTCGATTCATCAAATCCATAAAAGCAGCTGGAGCATTAGTCAAACCAAATGGCATAACTAAAAACTCGTAATGGTCATACCTCGTACGAAAAGCCGTTTTTGGAATATCAACTTCTTGTACTCTCAACTGGTGATACCCGGATCTCAAATCAATCTTCGAAAAATACGTAGCTCCGTGTAGTTGGTCAAACAAATCATCAATCCTCGGCAACGGGTAACGATTCTTTATAGTAATCTTGTTAAGCTCTCGATAGTCTATACACATTCTCATTGAACCATCTTTCTTTTTCACGAAAAGTATAGGCGCACCCCACGGAGACGAACTCGGATGAATGAATCCAAGTTCCAACAACTCTTGCAACTGTCTCTTTAATTCCTCCATCTCGGAAGGTGCCAACCGATAAGGTGGTCGAGCTACCGGTTTTGCCCCTGGTATTACATCAATCACAAACTCAATTTGCTGACTCGGTGGTAAGCCTGGAAGATCATCTGGAAACACATCGAGAAAATCTCTAACCACTTCTAATTCTTCAATTTTTAAGAATCTTGATTCAGCACTAATCACATGTGCTATAATCATTTCACCACCTCTTTCTATATATCTCCGAGCTGTTGCTAATGATACTATCGGTACTTTTTGGGAACGTCTTTCACCTCGTATCAAAATTCGGGAACCACTCAGTGTTTTTATGGAAAGTGTCTTCTCATGACAATCCATATTACCTCTATTATCATCTAACCAGTCCATCCCAACTATTACATCAAACTCATGATTAGAAATCGGCTTCAGATCGATAAGGAATTTAACCCCAAAGATCTCAAGCCGACATCGTTTATACTGACTCTTTACTAAGACACATCTCCCATCTGCTACATCTACTATTACTTTTTCATATAATTTAACTAACGAAATGTCTAATTTAGAAGCAAAAGACTCGGATATAAAAGACACAGATGCACCCGAATCAAAAAGTACTCGTGCTTGAAAAGAGTTCAAGCTAAAGATACCTGTGATAACATCAGTCCGATCTCTAGCCTCCTCCACAGTCATCTGGAAAGCTCGAGTTCTCATGTTTCCACCGCCTCTATCTCGTCTATCGCCTCGATTATCACCTCGTCCCGCCCTCGGAGTCCCGCGACGGAAATCGGTTCTCGGCTTTAGACAATCCGGGCGAATATAACCACTTTCCCCGTAATTGAAACACACACGATTTTTCTCCAAACAATCTCAAGCCATATGCCCTGTCTTCCCGCACTGATAACACATAAGAGACGGCGTGCTCGTATCACAGTTTCCAGCATGTTTTCGACGACATTTTTTACACCACTTGCTCTCAGTCTTTCTTGAATCACCTCGATATTGATAACTCGGAACTGGCTGTTTTTGAGAACTACCCTCGGGTTTTCCTTCCTATTTCCTCTTCTGGCCTCCGCTTCCTTGGTCCCCCTTCCTCTTCTTTTCGCTTAATTTTTGACGTAACTCGCTCCGGTTTAAATAACCCGACCCGGGTTCAACTCGAACACGACCCGGGCTCAATTACACGACCCGGGTTATTAACTTAACCAATTTCCTTTCAATCCAACTCGACCCGGGTTGACCTTTTCAGAAATTAAGTTGCTTCTTTTGCTCTTTTTTAACAACCTACTTTTCCTAAATGGTTTTTAAACATCTAAACTCATATTTTAACATATCTAAACTCGTTTATATTAAAATTACTATTATTCTATCACAATTAAAATTTACGGCATTACAATTTTGGTCCCTGGTTTTACCTGGCCAGTTATTCAACTATTGAATAAATGCCAACCAGTCTCTGCACCTTTTATTAATTAATTTAATCACTAAATTAAATCCAATTAATTCTAGATTAAATCTTTATTAATTATTATAGTTTCTAATTAATATATTAACACTTAAATATATTAATAAACTATATATTTATTTTTTATTAATTTATTAAACAATTAATAAATCAACCATTCTCTCTACTGAACTATACATCTATCCTCCATCTATGAGGGAAACCCAAATTGACTTTGCTTCTATTAACGAGATAAATACAATTATAAGTCATGGCTTAGACACCTAATCCAACACTTATATCACATAAAGAAGGCTAAAAAATAATAATGCAAAAACTAGGTCCACCAAATTTTAAGCTGTGTGAATTATTGATTAATTACCGACTAAAAATGAAATAATGAAAATAAAAAATATCATTTTTTCTTTTTTCTAAGTTATGGGGTACCAATCATAAGTGTTTGAAATACACACACATATACAAACTTCTTGTATGTGTATATGTTCGATAATAACTAGTAACAGAGAGAGAGAGAGGGGGAGGGACGGAGAGAGATAGAAAACTAAAATACACAGGATAGTAAGGCAATGAGTGTAGTAAAAGATGGTTGGGGAAAGAAAGGGTTAGCCGATCATTAATGGGTGGTCATGTTCATTCCATAATTAGTTTTCTTATATAAGGCATGCACGTACCCTAATTAGGGTTAACAATTTTGTATTATTTCACGCCTCTCACACAGAATAGTTCTCTCTGAATTGTTCTTGAGAGTTGCAATACAAATCATTCGGCAACTGTTATTCAGATATTGTTCTTGTTTATTATTCCGTATTGATGAATCTTTCGATTTATTATTTTTGTACTCACAATTGGTATCAGAGCAGGAGACTGTGTAATCGATACACCATTCTTCTGTCGAGTTTTTAGAGTTTGATCTTAGATATGTTCTGATTTGTTTTAATCATCTTAATCGATTTTAAACAACAGATCTCAATCTATTGCTTACTTTTCTTACTAGATCTGCTTTTACATGCCTGATTCAAATTTCTTTCAAACAAGAACAATGGCGCATGAATATCCTCATTCTTTGTCATTCAATTTGTCCGATCCACTACTAGGATCCCTATTCTCTTCACGAATGATTATGAGGTCTAGGCATTGCACTTTGAAGACTATGTTATGGGGATTGAAGAACATGGATCTACTATTTGGCATGCAATAACCGTGGAAATGTTTGCTCATCCAGTTTCAAGGAGAGTCATTAAAACCCTAAGTGACTACAATGCTATTTTAATCAGCCATGTAAACACTCCTCTGGACGAGAAGAACAAACTCATGTGCAACATCAAAGCCTTCAGAATCATTAGATTTGCACTTCCTCCAAACACGCTAAGACTGGTCAGTTCATGTGAAACAGCAAAGGAGATCTCGGATTGGTTGAAAGAATTGTATTCCTGTGATACAGATCTTGAGCATTCAGTGCAAACAACCCTACTCTCCGAGTTTGGAGCCTTTGTTCAGACTCCTGATGAGACCCTGTTTCAGATGTTCAATCGTTACAATCACCTCTTGAGCAAATTGCTCAAATACAAAATTCCTCGCAGCGTGATAGAGCAAAAAGTAACATTTCTGAACAGCCTCCGATCCGAATGGAAGGCTATGGTGTCAATTGTTAAAGCTCATGAACAGTTCAAAAGCTACACATTGGCCAAACCGGTTGGAATTCTCAAGTCCCATGAAAGTGAAATTACTGCTGAAGCTAAAACTACTTCAAGTATGGGAACGCCGGCTCTTGTAGCAAAGGGAAAGAAAACCACCGAAGATGATTCGGAATCTGATATTTCTGATGAGGAGCTAACAAGAGAAGAAAAAGATCTCATGGTTTCCAATCGTAAGAAGTTCTTCAAGAAGAACTTCTCAAAATTCAGAAATTGCGGCAAACAAGGAAGCTTCGGTTCCGAGAAGCCCAAAGAGGAGGGTTTTAAGAAGCAAAAGGCTGAAGAGGAGAGAAAGGTGGTCGGTGATTCGGGTTATGATTGCCACTACTGTAAAGGAAAGAACCACTTTGCCAAAGACTGTTTGCTCCCAAAACAAAATGAGAAAAAGGAGCAAGTCAAAGACGAAGCATATTACGCCAAGAAAATCGCAGACCTGAAAAAGGATGACGCTTCGGTAGCAAAGCCAGCTTTCGTAGTGAAGGAAGATGATGAGGATGGTGCCATTGAGGTTTAGTCAACGGATTCAGAAGATGAGGAGGTTCGGAAGCCGACGCATGGTCGGTGTTTTATGGTGAAAGAAGATTGTTCCGAACATAGAGGGTACTCTACCGATGGGTGCCAGACTTCAGCGAGTTGTTTCGCTACGAAACCTGTTTCAGAACAGGTGATAGAGTGTGAAGCGGTCGTTAATAAGGTACGCTCCATTCTTAAATCTCTAAATGTTTGCTCTTCTACCTATGATAAAGAATTAGGTGATCTAAGGTTTACAGTTTCGAATTTTAGTGACGGTTTAAAACGAACACGAATTAGTAACTCTAATTTGACTGATCAATTGAACAGGGTGACACTTAAGAATGAGGAGAGGAGAATGAAAATCAAAGCGTTGGAGTTAGAATTGGTTAGGGCTTTATAACAATATTACTCAACTACATATTGATTGTGATATAGGCAGGGGGTTACATAAAATGATTTTGCCCTTTCTCGAATTGAAAGAGGACGAAATCGATGCTGATTGTTATAAGTGCGAAACCATTGTTTCTTCAAATGAAGTATCATAAGCATATCGTATTGGACTGGACAAAGTTGAAAATTACATTCGGTCCAAAGAACACAAAAACATGGTGAAAGAGTATTTATCAGAAAATGACAAAGAAGAAATTAAAACAGCCACTTTATAGAATTTTCAGTCATTATGCAAGAAATTAAACTCCGAAAATACTCTCACTTCTAAGAATATTTCCGATTTCGATGAAAGTGAAATGAGTGAGATATCTGTAGAGGATGAAATTGATTGTTCTGCTTTTGTAAATAATCAAGCTGAACCTAAGAAAAATCTCATTTTTGAAAACTCGGTTGCATTTGCACGAATTGTCGAAAATAAAGGATCACAAGTTCTAAATGAACAAGCAACAGTTTTTCTGAAAATAAAAACTGTTCCAAACCAAGTTTTTGTGAAAATAGGACTGAACTCAAAAGACACTTCTGAACTCAAAGTCCTTATTGATAACGATAATGCTGATCGTTGTGATAATTTCTTCTGGTCTGAACCAATCGATAATGCAGACGAAACGAAAGGTCTTTCCGAAATGACCTCATGGAAGTCTCGAGAAAAATATATCTCAAGATCTTTGAATTGCAAAGATTCATTCTCTCAGCCAGGAACAAGTGGCACAAAACCAATTCTGAATGTTCCCTTTGTACCTTATAATTCCATGTCAACTAAAATCTCAAACCAAGTGCCTCGTATTCATAAGTCTCCTGAAGAGCTTATTGATAGAAGGAGACACATGAATGCTCGGTACAAGAAGAATTTGAAAGAACGATAACAATGTTGGAGAAACAAAAATAACAAAAAATTTGTTAATTCTAACTCAAATTCTGCTCAAAAAGCTGGCACAACTCCGATTCCGAAATCGCAACAAAATCCAAACACAAGACAGATTTTTCAAAAGCCACACACTTTTTCAAAAACGGTTGAAAAATCAAAATCACCTGAACCCTCAACAGCAAAAATTTTCAAAACTTTCATCAAGAAAAATGACTTGAAGGGCAAAGCCAAACTGTATCCCGAAACAATACCAAAACCAATTTTCAAAGAAGTCAAAATCACCAAAGTTAAAAAGGATTTTCTTTCAGAATCGAAACCCATTCTGAGAACAGCCATATTCACAAAGATCTCAGGAAACTCTCAACCAAAACCTATTCAGAAATCACATTCTTTTGTTCAAACGAAGTCACATTTTGCAAAAGATGATTGGCAATTCTCCAAAACAAAAGTATTTTGTTTCGAAAATGGGAAGAATCAACTTTTAACGAAGAAATCATTTTGGGTTGACAACTCAAACATATTTCTTGTTTCCAAGAAATTCTCATAAGGACCCACATTGATTTGGGTTCCTAAATCTCTCTAGATTGTGCAGGTGATGCGTGACGAACAGTATGATCCAGAATGGTACATCGATAGCGGCTATTCGCGTCACATGACAGGGAGAAAGGAAGACTTAAGGGAGTACCGTTCGCTACGAAATAGTGGAAAAATTCGTTACGGCAACAATGCGATGGGTGAAATAAAAGGTTATGGAATGATCTCGAATGGTGAATTTTCTATTCGCAAGGTAGCCTACGTGGAAGGCTTACAATATAACCTCATCAGTGTTTCGCAACTGCTGGTGGGATCACTCAAAGTGTCCTTTGATGAAGACAGATCAGAAATCGTAGAAAAGAAAACAAAGACGATTATTCTGAAATAAAAAAGAAAGGGTGAAATGTTTCCCTTAGACATGAAACCGATCAAAGGAAAGCCGTCCATCTGCTTGCTCACACGGGCTACAAATGATGACAGCTGGCTGTGGCACAGACGTCTATCGCACATGAACTTCAGAGACATCAACAAACTGGTGATTGGTGATCTGGTGCGAGGATTACCACTACTGAAGTTCGACAAAGATCATTTGTGTGATGCATGCGAGCTCGGCAAACAAAGAAGGAAAAGTCACTCTAAGATAATTAACACAAAGATAATTGAACCTCTTGAACTGTTACATATTGATCTTTGTGGTCCATCTACAATCGAAAGTGTAGCTCACAACAAGTACATTTTGGTTGTAGTTGATGATTTTTCTCGATTTACGTGGGTGTTCTTTCTTAAACAGAAATCCAAGGCGACTTCCAACATGATCAATTTCAACAAGCAAGCTGAACTGCTACTCTGAAAGCCTGTTCGGAAGATTTGAAGCAACAACGACACGAAATTCAAGAATGAAGTACTGGAAGACTTTCTTGTGTCCAAAGGGATCACTCATAACTTTTCTGATCCTTATAAACCACAATAAAACGGAGTAGTAGAATGGCAGAATCGATCACTTTGCGAAGCAGCTCGCACCATGATCTCATTCGCAAGACTTTCGTTGTACTTCTAGGCTAATGCTATCGCCACTGCTTGCTTCACTCAGAATCGCTCAACAATCAACAAGCGATTCTTACTCACTCCTTATGAGATTCTCAATAAGAGAAAGCCAAATGTGAAATTCTTTCATGTTTTTGGATAAAAGTGCTTCATTTTCAACTCTAAGGAGAAAAGAGTTAAGTGGGACGAAAAATCAGATTAAGGAATCTTTTGGGGGTACTCCTTAACATCCAAAGCCTATCGGGTTCTGAACAAACGATCCCGGAATATACAAAAAACGTATTATGTCACTTTTGATGACAAATACATGACAAGGGCTCATAACAAAGATTGTCAGTCGGCAGAGATTTTTCCTGAATCAAATCGAACAACCATTCCTATCATGAACCTTTATGAGGAATTCATAAACTTGTTTGATGAACCAACAATTGCCAAATCCTTCGAAGCCAATGCAAAAGACAATGAGGTGGATGACTACTCAAGATAGTAGAAAATGCAGCAACTGAAGCTAACAGAACCCCAAAACCAGTAGAACCCACACCCACTACCGCTGACCCAAGTCTATCTCAAACCACGACCATACCAAACATACCTCCCACTCTGACTACACATGAAGTGGATTCCGAAACTTCAACTTCTCAAGAAGACTCTTCCAACTCTCAAGTCCAGGGGGAGAACTCCGAACCTATCCAGGGGGAGGGTTCAACTCCAGCTCAGGAGGAGAATATTCCTATGTTCGAGGGGGAGCATCCGGTTCACGATGGCGAATTTCATGCAAACTTCCAGGGGGAGAATGAGAATGAAAATAATGATTTTGACACTCACTCAAAAGTTCAGTCAGGAACAGAGGAAGTCTTTGCAGAAATCAATTCAGAGTATGATCCAAACTATCCTCTGATGGTAAAATGGACAAGAGATCATCCTCGATCTCAAGTGATTGGAGAAACGTCAGCAGGTGTTCTGACAAGGGCACAGCAAAATGCGAAACAAACTGCATTATTTTCGAAAGTGGATTTTTGCATGTTTATTCGTTCATCTCGAAGATCTAACCCAAAACTGTTAATGTTGCCCTTGATCATGCTGACTAGGTTTAAGCGATGCAAGATGAATTAAACGAGTTCGAACGCAACAAGGTTTGGATACTTGTTCCGACTCAAGAAAATGCATCCGTTCTTGGAATGAAGTGGGTGTTCAGAAACAAGCTAGATAAAGAAGGAAACGTTATTCGAAACAAAGCGCGACTAGTAGTCAAAGGATACTGCCAAGAATAAGGAATTTACTACGAGGAAACCTCTCACGTGTTGCAAGATTGGAGTCCGTTCGGATCTTTCTTGCATATGTTGCACATAAGGGATTTGATGTTTATCAGATAGACGTCAAATGCGCTTTTCTGAATGGTGAATTGGAAGAAACTGTGTACGTCGAGCAACCTCCAAGTTTTGTCAACAATAAGCATCCGAATCATTGTTATGTTTTAGATAAGGCTGTATATGGTTTGAAGCAAGCTCCTAGAGCATGGTATGAGACGTTAACTCGCTTTCTCAAGCAGTCAAAATTCAAGCAAGGTTCAGTTGATCCAAGATTCTTTTGAAAAAAGGAAGGCAACCATCTCATGATTATTCAAATTTATGTTGATGACATTATTTTCGGATCTACTCACCCAAGCCTCACCGCTGAGTTCCGAAAACTAATGGATACTAAGTTTGATGAGTTCGATAGGGAAAATCAACTTCTTTCTTTGGTCTAAATATCAGACAAACCTTCGAAGGGATCTTCATTGATCAAGAAGCCTACACAAAGTCCCTCTTGGAAAAGTTCAGAATGATGGGCGATTCGAAATTCAAAGTTCCGATGGCGTTTGGAACCAAACTCACCCTTTCTCTAGAGAAGCCAGCAGCAGACATCATACTCTATCGACAAATGATTGGTTCACTTCTCTACCTTACCTCTAGTCGACCTGATATTATGTTTGCTTTATGTTATTGTGTCAGGTATCAAGCTAATCCCAGAGAACCTCACATCACTGCTATAAAAAACATATTTTGATACCTAAAACGAACAACATCACTTGGGCTATGGTACCCATCCGAATCTGGGTTCTTTGTACAAGCATTTTCAGATGCAGATCTTGACAGATGTGGACTCGATCGGAAAAGCACTTCATGAGGATGTTAACTTCTCGATGGCAAGCTTGTGAGCTGGCAATCAAGAAAATAGACATGTGTCTCACTTTCGACAGCTGAAGCTGAATACATCACAGCTGCTTCATGCACCTCTCAGATCATATGGATTCAAAACCAACTGAGAGATTATCGGATCAACATGAAGCACGTCCTTCTTTACTACGATTCTGAAAGCGTGATTCGGATCTGTCACAACCCGATGCAACACTCCAAGACAAAGCACATTGTACTTAGATATCATTTCATTAAGGATCATGTTGAAGATGGTAACATTGAAGTCCACTTTGTTCGCTCTACAGACCAGCTAGCAGAAAGGCCTTACTGACAACGCCTAGTAATATCAAGTATTTTAGGCGTTGTTTAGCCGTGTTTTAGTTAATTTATCTTTATTAATTGGCTAATATCACATACTTTTGTGCCAAAGTGCTTGGAAATGTTTTTAGTGTAAATGCAGGGGTTTTAGTGCAATTCTGGAGAAGTTAGAAGCAAAAAAGGCAAAAAAATCGGATATGGCAGAAATAGAGGCGCTATCTATCCTAGATAGAGCCGCTATCCACAATAGCGCCGCTCTCTCTTGAGATACTGCCGCTATCTCGCGACCGGATAAAATCTTTGTTTTTGAATTTCAAATTCCGAGATTGCGGGATAAGGCAACACGCGCGTCGCGGATTTAGCTTGGCCGCGACGCGGAAACCCTAATTTTGCACAACTATAAATACCGGAGTCCCGTCCGACTTTTAGAGCATCCCGGGACGCGAAGGAGGGATCCGAAGCAACAATTTCGTCAGTTTTTTAGTGGGAATCAATATTTTGGTTAGTAATTTAGTTTTTCTCTTGTTTTATCAACTCGGTATCGAGGTATTCCATAATCGGGATTTCGGACGATTACTCGATGTTTGTTTGGATTTATAGTTTCTGATTTCTAGAGTAGTTGATAGTTTAGATCTGATATTTGAGTGTTTGGATATTGGTTTGATGTTTGGTTTTTGAATTATAAAGTTAATCATTCGGTTTGATGTTTATTTGCCCTTTTCGGTATTATTGATGTTTGAATGCTTGTTTGGATGTTTTGGGATTGGCATTGCTTCTGATTTTCCTGGAATTTACTTCTGAAATCAGTAAGTAATCTTAGTTCAGAACTTAGTTTAGTTTAGTTTAGTTCATGCTTGATTTGGATTTTGGCAATTGTTTTGATATTGTGTTTTGTGTTGGTTTTTGGGAAAGTAGAAACAATACCGCTGACTGTAGAGTGACACTACAGTTGGTATACTGTCGTTCTATCTTGACCACCAAACTCCTGCGGATCGACCCTGACTACCACTGTACTAATGTGAGTGAGACTTATTTTACTATTTTTGACCGCACGACGACCTAGGCGTGTCAAATTTTGGCGCCGTTGTCGGGGAGTTGTGCGCTTAGGATAGACGATCAGTAGGGTTGTTTCTTCTGATGTTTGATTTTAGTTTTTTGATTTTTGGTATGTGTATGTCTTCATAATGGGCGATTATATGTACCCGGATCAGTATTATGAGTATTATGAAAATCCGGCCGACACCTATTACGAGGATGATTGCTACAATGGATCATTCGATGACAATGGATGGCGGACCGAGGAGTCATCTCAACCTGAAAATTCTGTAACTTGGGCCCATATCTTGGAACTCATGGTTGATACCTACCAAGTGCAGAAGGACCACCAGGCTGTTGCTCTTGAAAGATTGCAAGTTCCATTAGATAAGTTTGAGGAAAGTATGAAATGTTCACCACCCTCGCCAGAACCCAAGGCGAGTGATTTTTATACCAATGATAATGTGTGTGAACTTGCATCACCTGAATATGTGATGGAAGGGCATGCACCGTGGGAAAATCAAGAGACCACTGAGAGGGTCGAAAATGTTGTTGAGGAAGAGGTTGTAGGTGAAAATGCTACCTCTGAATCAACAGCTTTTGATGTTTTTGATGTTTTTGAAAATGTTGATAATGTCGAGTTGGTGATGAGTGAATCCATACCATCACTAGACAATTTGGTTGATGAGGATGTTGAGGAGGAGGCTGTAAGTGACAGTACAGACCCTAGCTCAACAATTCCTGAATTTTTTGAAAATTTTGAGCATTTTGAAAGTGAGGATCTGGTGATGAGTGAATCTGTACCTTCACCAGATCAAACCGGTCGCTCATTCTTGGTACCGATCCACCTGTTGGACGATGATCAAGAAGATGGTGCCGACGAGTTGGTCTTTGAAAATAATAAACACAATTTTAGCGCTACTCATGACCCATTAATGAATGGAAAATTAGATGTGATCAATACCATCGATGAGGATATACTGGAGCATATCAATATTATGCCCTCCGATCCCATTCGATTGGAAAATTTTTATTGGCACTGCAGGCAAAAATCGCAACGTGCAGACAACACGCAATACGCAAGCAGCAAACGAGGTGCAAAACAATTACTGGAGTGGCACTGGGCGCGCTCAAAGTCAAGCCGGTGATATTGAAGAGACACCGAAGGAAGGACCGAGCTTGGAGGTTTAAAGCCACTTCTAAGCATTCGCGCGAAATAATCTATTAACGGCAACCGGGCAGCAGCAGAGGAACCGGCAAACCATTTGACCTGGGGAAATTGGAGTATGGAATCAACGAAGGGACGGTGATGACTGGAAATCAGCGTAGTCAAATGGCGTACAACCCACCGTAGCCGCAGAAAGACGGTCCAGCTAAAAGACCGAGCAAAGAAGCGCTTTCGGGAGGTAACCCGATTTTCGATAAGTATTTTTATTTCCATTTTTATTTTTGGTCAAAATATCATTGAAGATAATCATTGTTGAGTGCGATACGGTATGACCCAAGTGTGGGTGAGCATGAGCGATTCGAAAGGAAAAACAAAACAATGCACGCACGCGCCGCCAACACCACCAAACCGCGACGCGGACCGGGGAGAGACCCGATGCACAGGGACTTTTCGTGCATACTCGCGATGCGGACATCTTCATTTGGCGTTGCGGACTTTCAACCTTGACCGATGGGCACGACTTTCATCGCGTCTACGCGTCGTGGCCTTGACACTTCGGCGTCGCGGAAACGGGGAATCAGCAAGGACAACAACTCGCAATGTATAATCTTCTTTTGTGTTTTGAAACTTTTATTTTTTAATATGGTTGAAAGTGTGAATAGTATCTATCCAAACTGTGCTTGTTGCACCAACTGATAGAGTTGCATAACGCAAGTGTGGGGTCACTGTAACCCTGCACTTGCATATGCTGGTGTGTTTACTGCTCGCCCCAACTCCCGGATTTCATCAAGACGACGAACATGATCGACCCTATTACAAATGGTTCCGAAAGCAAGCAATTCGCCGTTCAAAGGGGTAACTCTTTCTCCCTTGTTCTGAAATATTTTTATGTACAACGGTGACGTTGTACGATTTTAAGTGTGGGGTGTGGATGGTCGAAAGAGTAGTTTTTGCAATTTTTGCGGGAAATGACCGATTTTCAAAAATTTTAGCAACTTTTTCGATTTTTTTAATAAATTGTAATTTTGAAACGAATGATTGGTGAATGTTTATAGCATTGGTATTTTTCAAGAAATACTGTTTAGTTGTTATCATGTTATGAGTTTAGTCAAATAAGTTGAGTTTTAGGAGTTAGAAGATTGGAATATTTTAAGTTTGGAATTGAGGAAGGCATTGTCAATCAGTGGCCTTTGTTGTTCGAGCCAGTAAGTCTAAAATGGGTGGGGCTTATGCACCTTGGAACCTAAGATCGTCTGGTCTGGGATGGTATTTCTGAAAGCTTCTTACACGGACAGCATCGAAAGTCATGGATAGTTCTTTAGCGGCCTTTAGAATCTGAATGAGTAAGTTTGCTTTTTGCATACCAAAAATTTGTAATCAAGGGTTCTTTAGAAAGTCGTGAATTCCAAAGAATATTCTAGTTATGTTTGCAAAAACTATTTCAATCTAACTCTAAGGACAATAATCTTTGAAATTAAACACATTGAAAAATTGTTTGAGTCTTAGTTAAAATCTATTAAAAACTCTCTTGCTTGGGGACAAGCAAGGCACAAGTGTGGGGTGTTTGACAACGCCTAGTAATATCAAGTATTTTAGGCGTTGTTTAGCCGTGTTTTAGTTAATTTATCTTTATTAATTGGCTAATATCACATACTTTTGTGCCAAAGTGCTTGGAAATGTTTTTAGTGTAAATGCAGGGGTTTTAGTGCAATTCTGGAGAAGTTAGAAGCAAAAAAGGCAAAAAAATCGGATATGGCAGAAATAGAGGCGCTATCTATCCTAGAGAGCCGCTATCCACGATAGCGCCGCTATCTCTTAAGATAGCGCCCGGGACGCGAAGGAGGGATCCGAAGGCACAATTTCGTCAGTTTTTCAGTGGGAATCAATATTTTGGTTAGCAATTTAGTTTTTCTCTTGTTTTATCAACTCGGTATCGAGGTATTCCATAATCGGGATTTACGTCGATTACTCGATGTTTGTTTGGATTTGTAGTTTCTGATTTCAGTAGAGTAGTTGATAGTTTAGATCTGATATTTGAGTGTTTGGATATTGGTTTGATGTTTGGTTTTTGAATTATAAAGTTAATCATTCGGTTTGATGTTTATTTGCCCTTTTTCGGTATTATTGATGTTTGAATGCGTGTTTGGATGTTTTGGGATTGGCATTGCCTCTGATTTTTCTGAAATTTACTTCTGAAATCAGTAAGTAATCTTAGTTTAGAACTAAGTTTAGTTTAGTTTTGTTCATGCTTGATTTGGATTTTGGAAATTGTTTTGATTTTGTGTTTTGTGTTGGTTTTTGGGAAAGTATAAACAATAATGCTGACTGTAGAGCGACACTACAGTTGGTAT
This sequence comes from Cichorium intybus, assembly GCA_023525715.1. NCBI lineage: Eukaryota > Viridiplantae > Streptophyta > Magnoliopsida > Asterales > Asteraceae > Cichorium > Cichorium intybus. Next base: position 113,778,101 of record CM042010.1, read on the forward strand.
ACTGTCGTTCTATCTTGACCACCAAACTCCTACGGATCGACCCTGACTACCACTGTACTAGTGTGAGTGAGGCTTATTTTACTAACTTTGACCACACGACGACCTAGGCATGTCACTTACCTGAACCTACTTTCAATCGTATCCTAAAAGGGCATGGAATGATAGAGGCTGAATCAGTTCCGAAATCTACCTAACTGTTGGAATTCTTTAACCTCATTCTGAATGGTTCCGAATCTCGAAACGTCTCGGAATCGCAACTAATGTTCAATGATCTCAGACTTATTCTTATTCTGTCCATCTGTTTTGTACATTTATTTTTTTTTCTCTCTTTTATCAAAAATACTAAAAATATTTTTCTTTAAGCTTTTCTTATTTTACCTTATCAAAATATCAAAAATATTTTCTCTTAAAGTTTTTTTAAACATTTTTTCTTAAACTCCAAAAAGATTTTACATTTTATTTTTTTTTATTTTTTTTGTGTTACCTCTTGTGTGTGTTTCTCTCATTCCACAGATTGCTAAAGATCGAAAACAAAAGATGGCAGATTTCATTAAGAAGGACGATGATACAAAAACAACAAAAGAAAGTACATTATCTTCCTACAGTTTATGATATTGCCACATGGGGGTCTCTAAGGTGATACGACTGGTGGATACGCCGCTCCGACTCATCTACGAACAGTCGCGTCCCATCCACAAGCATCACATGGAACTGATTGTGGGTGTTTGTCCTTGAAATTGCCGCCGTCCACCAACCGCGGCGGTACCACACCTCGACGAGGTCGAACTGTTTGAATTCCACCAATATCTTTGGCAAAACCGGCTGCAGAAAAGGGAAGCCCACATGGACCACCTTTGGTCCACGGGTCTCTCCATCGGTAAGGCTAGTCAACTTCACCTCATACTGATGATTCCATACTCCAACGATGACACCACCGTAGGTGCCTCCGGCGAATTCGCCCTTTTGCAGCATGACCTGTACCTTATCCCAGCGGTTAAAAGGACGTTGAGCCATTCATATTGATTCTTTTTAAGTTTGTTTTTGATGTGAAGATTAACTACTAAGTTTCATCTCCTTTTATAGGCAGGAAATGGCCGGTTAATCTTCCCCTTTTAAGGCGACGATTAATTTCTTGGGGATAATCATGAGTGTAACAGCCCATTAATGCTCTCATTGTAGCAAAATCGTGTCAGAGATGGCTAATTAGACGGGTTTTCACATCCATGTGCACATTAATGGTTTCTGCAGGACTTTTGACACCTGTACCAACAGCTTACGGCACCTTCATCATTTCAGGAAATGACGTTTTATTTCTTTATTTTTTTGTTTTCTTCTCTCTTTCCTAAAAAATACAAAATAGCTTTTGTCTTCCGAATACAACTATGAATTGACAGAAAATGTCTTTGTACACCTTCTTGTACCAATAATATAGTCATGTGATTATCGAGATCAAAGCAATTTCAGTATGCGGCTACAGCAAATCTAGTCAAAGATCGCATATCATTATCACTATCATTATCACCATGATGCATTGTAAGACTCTCAACCATTCTTAACCAATCTTTCATTTCTCCATCACACTCATTTGCAACGTAACCCTTATGAAGGTTCTCAGCATAACCACCGACAATTGATGGTTACACAACCACTGTGTTTATGATTTCGGAATTGTTGTTACCACAATTCCGAATGAAATCCAAAATTCCAAACAATACCTTTCCAAATTGACGGTTTTACTCGTGAAATCTCAAATTTTCATTTTTGAGTGATCTTACTGAAATGTTCTAGACCTAAGTCATTTCTTCCCAAAAGATCCCGTGTTTATTTTTGTGAGATTTCCGAAATCAATCAGTTACTTAAATCAATCCACACTTACTTTTTATTAATGGCTACACAAGTCAAACAAGTACTTCCTTTTGATTTCGGCCTTATGTCAAGTTTCGGAATCCGTTGGAAGCTAAGCCACCCTTGAAACCCAACATTTAAAAGATGCCTTTTACTGATTCTTAAAAATCAAGTAATCGTAATTCAATGGGAAACCAAACAAGCACTTCTGAATCTCTCTTGATTCCAAAGGAAGAGATCGCTGCCTGGGATCCATCTGCTTTCATGTCATTCTGACATCACAGAATCCCAGATACTTTTCTTGATTTATTTCTCTTCATTTGGCAGACTCTTGCACAAAAATCAATCTTGATTTTTCTAACTCTGGTTTCATGGCGAAATGTTTTTGACATTTTTCAGAATTCTTGAAATGCTGACTTATCAACATTAGAAGTTACTCGGAGGAAAAGATAACTCATGCGGGAGTTTTTGAATTTCAATGACATCATCCACGCGTGTCAGTTACAACGTCATTATCACTTCTACTGATTTATCGTGTTTTACGCGTCTGACATGGCGACTTTGGGGCAACGTATCATCATGGGGAGATATTTGGGGAAACGAAACCTACATACCTGAAGATTTTCTCTCTCCACATTAATTCCCAAAGATATAAAAGGATTTTTGACGATATTTTCTCTCTCTACTGCTAACAATCCTCTCCACAGCAAATTTCTCCTCTCTTGTGTTCTTCATTCTCAAGCATTCTTCAATGGCGGGTTCTTCTACTCTCATGTTGAAAATCAAACCCAACCAGAACATGATCATCGATCTCAACTCCCCCACTACAATGACAGCATTCGTCCGATGATCGAGTGTCTAAAGTACTCCAGGATCTCCAAGGCACTGACTTAGTCTGCTTGAGTCCCCATAGTTCATCTCTCTTCCGCTTACTCATCTACATCCTACAACAAAACGGAGGATATTATTACTTTCCAGATTGCCTCTGTAAAAACCCACATCTCAAGATCACATTTTTTGAAATTGTTAGGGTTTACTGATACAGAGAACTTAGTTGATCCTGAATCTCTTCTACCGGTGACACTTCAAAAGCTCTTCTTTCAGATAGGATACAAGGGAGACATCGCCCGATTGTCAAAGTTTTCAAAGAAAGGTTTGCCTCCTCATTGGAATGCGGTCTTCAAAATTCTCTTCAAGAGCTTTTCTAAACGAACAATAGGAACAGACAGTGCAAGTAATCCTTTCTACACACTCTTTTACACTCTCTTATACGGTCTTTATAGCGATATCAATCTCGACTACAGCTCAGTTCTATGGAGTCACTTTGTTGAGAGTGTCAGCTACAAGAATAATCACTCGGAGATTTCTTGTGCTTGTTTCTGGTCCATTGTTGTGCAACGGGCGATCACTAAGCATGACATTCATATTATGACCGACTCTGCCATGGCTGTCATTTCGACACTACAGACAGCTACGTTTGTAACCATGAAATCATAAGATTTTGTTTTCATCGGTTCCATTCCTGTCGAAATGACCAACAGAGTTCCGAGCGACATCAAATGTGTCATTGCTTAAAGTAAGTTACAACCATTAGGAGTTCGTCCAATCACTCCTGAACTCCGGGAAGCATTTGATAAACTGGAAAATCCAAAGAAGGTTGTAAAAAGAAAAGGAAAGGGATCAACTTCAGAAATGGTCAAACCTTCTAAGCCCCGAAAGAAGCTTCGGAAAATGGTTCTGACACCACCTTCTGAAGATGAACACTCTAAAGGATGCACTGTCTTCGATCATCAAAAAGGAGCCCAAGATGACAATAAAGAAGAAGAAGACATTGTGAACAAAATTCAGAATCATCCTTCCCCTCTTCACCATCCCACTCCAAAAACCACTCTAAAATCAACCCCTAAACCAACTCCCAACAACTCTCCCCCACCCAAAGCTAACAATAAAAAATCTCCTACGCCATCACCCAAATGCACCACAATACCTTCTCTAAAGCATCAAACTCCTCCATCCGATAAAGAAGAAACCCTGTTTTACAATGAACATAATGACCTATCTGACTTTGTTGAGTCTCCTTTCACAGTGCATCACAATGCTGATAACGACAGTGCTCCAATGACCAAGGAGCAATTCAAGGAACTTTCTGCAAAATTAGATTCGCTTCTCCAATCCTCGAACGCTCCTGCCTCTTCTGACTGGCAACCCAGTTGGATGTTCATAAGATAACAGTTGAGACATTGATTGCTGACAATGCCAAGGTGCTTACAGATCTCCTTACTGTTATGGAGAATTCGGAAAAGAAGATGCAGGCATCGACCGACACTGTCAAAAAACTACAATCTGAAGTCCTCACTTTTGTCAAGGATTTCCGTGAAGCACATGACTCCAATCTTGTCAAGATGAACAAGGTGATTGATGGATTTGGAGAATCACTGAAGGCAGAGAAAGAGGCTCTGTCTGCTCTTCGTTCGGAACTGAAAAAGGAGAATTCCGAACTGGCCTCTTCCCTTAATGCCAAAGTTGAACAATTGAAGAAAGATCTGGCCATGGAAAATGAGGTTATGGATCAAATGGCTATGAAAACTACAAAGATTCAAACTCTTAAAGCAGACCTCCGACATACTTCTGCAATCTTAGCCTCTGTTGTTTCTCAAAACAAGGCTCTTCGAAACTGTGCTTCCGATATTGATGCGTATCTCAGACGGATTATTGAAGAGAGTGATCCGATCCTCACATCGCATGTTCGTACTCATCTAACGAACAAACTACATCATGTTCTCAATCTGCTAGGCAAACTGAAGGGTGTTTCGGAAGGCGATGCCACTCCAAAACAAGGGGGAGACGAAGATATGGTAACCCCTATTGTAAATGAGAACGTGGATACCTCAAATGTGTCCAAAGAAAATCCAACCAAGCCTTTCTTCTCAACTGTTGAAAATGTGAATGAACCAGGGACTACCACGTCTGCGGATGATATTCAAAAGCCTGAATCCGACTGGTTTCAACGGATGAATATTGGTGGATCTGCCGGTCCTTCCTCTGCTTCTACGAAACGAAATGGAAAAAAAAAGATTGGTGATGACGATTTCGATGAAGAAGCTGATCTCAACGATGTAGCAAAGTCAGCAAAGGAAGCAAGGGACAAGGAAATCGATGATATACAAAAGCTTACTCGTGAGCTTGAATCTAAGGAAGCAGCTGATAGGGATGCTGCTCTTCTGCTGGAAACTCGGAAGTCACTCTTTCCTAGTTGGCATTACAAGAGAATGAAAAAGGAAGCAATCACTGAACCGGTAGAAAATTGGTTGTAGCCTGTATGCTCGAGGTGGACTCTCAGTTCGACTTTCCGATGACTCCTCGAGCCTTTCTGTTCTGAAGCTTTGAAGAACTTGTTAATACTTCCCTTTCCGGTTCGCAAGTGAATGACATGCTCTTCTAATTCTATCTGGACAACTCCAAGGCTCAGAAGCTTACTTGGAGTCTGAAGAAGATTGTTGAGTTGACTCGCAGGCTTCCTGAAGTATCCACCCCTTTCAGAAACTGTCGATTCTTGGCAAAAAGGGGTAATGATAAGGAAAAGGATGAGTTCTCAATGGCGGACTTGACCTTTATGAATCCTTTTGATTGGATCTCTCTGTTCAATATTGTGTCAAGGACACCTGAAAAGCATAAACCCCTCTTCAAACATTTCAAAAGGATGATTGGCTACTACATTCTTGAAATTGCGAAACTGGATGTTGAAGTTTCCTCTCGTCTGGATAGAAGTCCCATGTACGAAGTTCAGAGTCCACCTTCCAATCTTGACACACATAGCATCAGAAGCATCAATAAAAGGCAATAGAATGTGGCTTATAGCTCTAAGGAAGGGGGCACTGTTTACAAGAAGATGTTTAATCTTACAGACAAGCATCTGTATCGAACTTCAACTCTGGAACACATCCTCCACATCATCAACAAGTACAAATCCAACCATGTCAATGACAATAAATGCTTCAATGATATGATGAACCGGTACTTGGCGTTCCGAAAGAGGATATTGCTCATGATTCCGAGAGTGTTTGAAAGGGTGGAACAGGATCCGAAACCAAAGCCTGAAGAATGATAGTGTATTTTTGCAATTTGATTCAAAGGGGGAGATTGTTAGGTCATTAATTTGATTGAGTCAATTTGCGTATATTATTTAGCCTTTAGATTAGCCGATCATTAATGGGTGGTCATGTCCATTCCATAATTAGTTTTCTTATATAAGGCATGCACGTACCCTAATTAGGGTTAACGATTTTGTATTATTTCACGCCTCTCACACAGAATAGTTCTCTCTGAATTGTTCTTGAGAGTTGCAATACAAATCATTCGGAAACCGGTATTCAGATATTGTTCTTGTTTATTATTCCGCATTATTGAATCTTTCGATCTATTATTTTTGTACTCACAAGAACCACTCCCAAAATTGGTTCGAACTAGTTTTGGTTTCGGGTTCTCAGTTTCTACTTTTACAAAATGGATAAATCAAGTATTACGAAGTAATATAAATGCATCATCAAAAACCATTATTAGAAAAAATGTACAACAACAACAAGAATAATAATAATAATAATAATAATAATAATAATAATAGAAATCTCAAGTCTCACGAAAATGGGGGTAAGATAATGGGTAGGAGAAGCTATTTCCATAAAAGACCTTCGAAAAACAAAAAGAAGAGCAAAAGGATATAGGGAAAGACTAAATGTTTTCTCATTAAATATGTTATTCTATAAATGAAATGCCAATGTACCATCAAGTGATGCAATAAATAAAAGAGCAATTATATAAATTAAATAGATGGTAATAAGAAAAAGCATGTATAAGATGTTAGAATAACAACTTTTGTTGTGACGGTCTTAAACATATGAAGATGTGCTTCGTAAGAATTATATTTTTGTAATACCAAAGTCCATAGAGCTTTGGAAAAGCTCCTTTGGTATTAGATACGGGATTACTGTGTCTGTACCAAACTCATGGTGTAGGTTAATGAAGGCATGTAGTTATAATGGAACGTCACATAGGCTCTCCTACGTGTCTGTATCTTATTGATTGTATTCGTAAACCGACTTAACGTTACAGTTAGTATATATACATATAGTGTGAGAGAGAGTGAGAGTGTGTGTGTGTGTGTATGTGTGTGTGTGTGTGTATAACTGTTTTCTAGTTCTTTTTAGGATTTTGTAACAATTGAGCTTTGACACTCTCCAATCAATAATAAGGCCATATTTGTCTTTCCTTTTGTTGTCTTGCTAATTCCACATTTGTTTGTCATAAACATGTCATCCAACATTTGGTATCAGAGCAAATTTGTTTAATTTTTGAGGAATTTTTCCAATTGATTTTATTCGCTAGATCCAGTTTTCTTTTTTTTTCAAAATTTTATAAAGTGTTGGAAAAAACGATATTGTTTTCAATGACAAACAATTATAACTCACAAGCATTGAAGAATATCACTAACAATGTCGGTTCAAACACTCATGCTACAATCCTAATTCCAAAATAATGGTATCAATGAACAATATGCATTGAGGATTACTTGTACGCTCTCAACAAGGCCATCTTGGTATCTATTGAAGAAGGTCCTCATCTTGGATCTTTGAGTCTTATTAAACTCATCACTCCCTTCATGACTTCAGATCAATATGACAATAGCATTTCTCTTGATAAGAAGAATATAGAAAATGCATGAGATGCAATACAGAACTTAGGTTTGGATTTTAAACATATTTATTCACATACAAACTATAAAACTGCTCAAGATATATGGTATTGTTTGAGAGATCTATACGAAGGAACAAGCAAGCAAAAGAAAAATAAAATCACTACAATTTTGGTAATGTTTCTAGACTTTAATGTTACTTTCTTACATTGATTATGAAAAGAGTGAAAATTAGTGTCTTGATTATCAAAGTTCATGAGAATATGGATACGTACTCATTATTTGACTTGTACAAAGTTTATACATCACATGAAGAGGAAGTGAGTGGTAAGTCTTTGTAACATCCTAAAAATTCAATAAGGATCTAGCATTGTAAAATATAAAATATAAGACGTAACAATGGATGTAGCATGTGTGTATTTGGAATATATGTAAAATAAATGTGTGACTATACTTAAAAGTGGTTATTTGTGACAAAACTATATGTTTAGCATGCCAAGAATGAAACTAAGTTGTAAAAATAAGAAAAGGGGTGAAATATGAAATTTATACGTATGTTAAAATCGCTACTTTGAGATAATAGTGTTGCAGAAACGGATACTGATTAGGCCTAATCGATAGCTTGACGGTTTGCTGCAAAAATCGGTCAAATATCGGCCTTGGTGGCCAATTAATCGGCATTGGCGGCTAATTAATCCGCATTGGCGGTCATTTTTTCATTTATTTTATTTTTTATTTTTTTATTTTTAAATGACGACACAAACACTCTCTAATAACTCAAGAAAACTGAAAACAAATATCTATATTAAAGAATAAAAATAAACAAATGTATAATCTTTGATGAGTATTTCGGAATAAAATGAATCAAACTTTGCTATTTTGTTATATTTATATATTTTAAAAAAAATTCCTTTACAGTTTGGGATCCGATTAATCCCCGACTAATCCCCTATTAATTCAATTAGTCTCTTAACCTCACTTGACAGCCAAGCTACCGGCAAGCGACTTTTACAACCTTGGATAATATAAAAGGGTGTACAACATGTATTGTGCTTTAAAAGTTGTCGGTGTAGAGGAGATCATGTAGAAAATAACCCAAAAAAATGGCTAAAACTGAGTTTGTATGAGTAAGTTATGGATGCCCGAAGTTTCGGAAAAATTATGGGAATACTTGGCAAAAAAATGGCTAGGTATGGGAATTATAAGTCCAAATGCCTATGTTTCAGGATGAATATAATAAGTAATACATAACCAATAAAGATCATAGTTGAACCTAACATGGAGTTAAGGTGGAGGAGAAAATATAGGAAAAAGAATGTGCTCAACTGGAGCTCGTATGAGAAAGTTGCGTGAGCGTAAAGTTGGTAAAAACATTGATTCAGTAATAAATTATCGATAACTAAAAATGGGTTACGGCCCAATCGGGATTGGGTAATATATGAATTTAAGCATTAGAAGTTACTTATGATGATAACTAAGTAGTTATGAATAGCTGGAAAGGTTGTTTGGTCTGCCGGAAGTAAAACTGCGATTGCCGAGAAATTTTGTTGTAATTCAAGTAGCCTACTTTGAAGGTTTTAAATGTAGACTTCCCTACATCCAAAATGGGCATGCAATATATCATCAAAAACCTCTTGTTGTGTACTAGGTAGCAATTACTCCATTAGACCCATCTTAATGGGTGTTAAATACTCATTAAACTCATCACATTCTCTATTAAGTCCATAACATTTAATTACACTTGTGGCTATAATCAACTAGACATGACTTACACACATGTCATAGCATCATCAAATGATAACATCAACTACATCCATGTCATCATTTACAATTTAGCGTTATTGGACCAAAACCCTAATTCAAGATTTCATCGTAATTTCAAGCCAATCATCTAATAAAACATGCTATTTACTTTCTTTTTTCCCCTACATCAAACATAACATGCAAATTTTATCATTTCAGAAGTTAGGGTTTGTAACCAACCCTTGACACAATTCAACCCATAGACACAATTTCATCAAAAGGATTAAAATATTACCTTCAAAAATCAAGTAACTAGTGTCTACTCCTTGAAATCCACTTTGTTTCTTGTCGATTTTAGCTCACATGAACTCAGGGGTTGGTTCCCCTTTCCTGTTCTTCAAAGTGTATGGGGAGGAAATGAGCCAAGTGACTTACTTAGGGCTTTAAATCACGACTGATATGTATGATTTACGTGTCTTGTAAATTAGCCTTCATGTCACATTCTACAATACAACGCATTGCGTCCTAATATCAGTATCCTACTTTCAAATGTGTTTCAATTCTAGCATTATACTAATAGACGCGTATATTGCTGTTTGCAGCAAAACACTTAGCCTGTTTTTTATGTTTATCCCTTTCTCACTCCTCACACCAAAACCAAGTACTAAAACTCATTTCAACATTCTATAATTTACATAAACCATTATCTTATCAAGTCATGACATTGATATTTCATAGTATTCATGAAATAACCAAAATACCCTTTTGGCCGGTTAAGCCTCTAACGTATGAAAGATGGTTTACAACCATTAAATTCTCAACTACAACACATTCTCAAACATTGACTGATTTGAAACAGGCATCATATTGGTAATTTATTCAAAACTTAATAAATTAAGGAACTAGATGCTAAAGCTTCAAGCTTTATGACATCATAGGTCGTAAAGACTAAAAGTAAACATGATAATAGAATAAACATTGAAACTTTAGTCTTTTTGTCACTCTTTTTCAAAATTCATATAAAATAAAAGAAAGTTCATAAAGACATGAGGTCAGAGACATTGTAAAGATACGTAGAAATATTATATTCTATGTCTTAAGGTCATCAAACGAATATGAATTATAATGAGGTAGGGAAACAGATATGATGTATGAAATCATAAAAACACAAATTGATAAGTAATAATGAAACCAGTAGAGGAATGGCATATTCTGATCCAAAAAGTAATTAGCTAAAGTTTTGTAGGTTGATTTATTCTATTTATGATATCTTGGTATTAGATTGTGATGGTAGCTACTTAGTTGAATCATGTGAGATTCATTATCTATATGTGTCATTATGTACCTATGTATATATCTGCTTGTATGTTATGATACTTACTACCTCTTTGTGAGGATTCATGTTATGTACCTACTGCCTCTTTGTGATGTTTCATGTTATGTTACTTACTGCCTCTTTGTGAGTAATGTTATGACACTTACTGCCTTTTTGTAAGAATTCATGTTATGTTACTTAGTGCTTCTTTCTGGGGATACATGTCTATGATACCTCTTTGTGAGGTAAGGTTGTATGATACCTCTACATGATTTACGGGTCAATTTTTATGATACCACTTCATGAGGTAAGGTCGTACGATACCTCTTTGTGAGGTAAGCGTCACACTGCCTTTCTATGAGGTATAATAGTTTAAAGTTCTCTATGTGAGGATGAATGTCACCCAACCTCTTCATAAAGGCCATTACTTGTTACATGTTATGTGTGATGGTAAATGTAGATATGTGTGCTTAATTGTTGATATTTAACATTTTCAGGTTTCCTTTTAGAGTGGTAGCTTTGGAAAAAGAGAACGGCGTGACTATTCGAGCTTCTATTGGCTGCTTAAAGTTTAAGTCTTCCGCTTTTTGTTTTTATAATTTATAATGTTTTATTAATATTTTAGTAACACCTAGCACTCTAATATATTTTATCTAATTACTTTTGAACGTCTTGTAAATCAAGATATTGATATTTAAAGGTTTTATTATTAGTTAAAAAATTAAGGTGTTACATGGGGATATGTTTAGAATGCCTCTTTATGAGGTAAGACGATGGTGCCTCTTTGTGCGGTCAAGCTACAGTGCCTCTTTGTGAGGTCATGTTTTATGGTGCCTCTTTGTGAGGTCAGGTTTTATTGTGCCTCTTCATGGGGTTATAGCCTTGTTCTCGCAAGAGACGAGGGAAAATGTTTATATGATATATTTCATGCTTACGTGAATATATAGTCGAATGTGTAGATATATGTGCCCACTAAGCTTTTTGCTTACTGTAACGCCCAACTTTATAATACAATATACACCCAATATTTTCACAAAAATAAAGTGATGTACATTCATTTTAAATAAACAAAAATACAAGTTGTATCAAAAGATCATATGTGTACATAACTACATCCCATGATCGTGTCGAGCACTACAAATCGACTATAAAACTATACAGCATTCTTGAGACTCTATCTCTCTTGTGATGTCTCACCTCTTCCGTAACCACTAGATCACAATCATACAAAACATAAGTTATAAAGCTTAGTGGGCAACTTTATATAACTCATTAGCACATTAATAATAACATCACAATATAATGCAACACATGACATATACCTAATGATGGAGTTCAAAAGTGGTTATATCTAATGACCGACTTAGGTCATTAAGTTGTATCTGAGGACCTCACCTTATGCATCGCATTCTCACACCCATCGTGTTGCGACCTCATCACACAGTGACCCCACATTACCCAAGTCTCATTCTGACCCATCCCTTAATTAGCATTGTACTTTTGTACTATTTCTTTTAATAATAGCATACTTATGGACGCATCGCATCCCTCAAGATTACACGTTGCATAATCGTCACATTTATAATCCTTCCACAATTTTCATACTTAATCTCATTTTCAATAAATGCCAATATCAAAATATGGTGTTACACTTTCCCACTGATATTTAACGTTTTAAGATTTTAAAGTGGTAGTTTTGGAAAGAGCCTGACTGTTCGAGCTGTTCGAGCTCTTACTGGTTGTTTAAAGTTTAAATACTTTTGGGTTTAATGATTTATAAGGTTTATGTTTTATGGCAATACCGAGTACTTTTATAAATATTGTTAAATTTCTATGAAAGCTTTGGTAGCCAAAAAAATGTATTTTAGTTTATTTGATGGTTATTTATAAAAAATTGGGTGTTACACATGGCCAATCTCGTGGAAATCAAAAAAGCAAAGTATCTTGGCTCTCACATTGGCTAAAGAAAAGTATATGGCCCTTCCTTGTGTTGGATGTCGAGAAATTTGGCTTAGGGGAATGCTAGACAAGTTGAATTATTCGCAAAGGACTACTACAACAATTTGTTGTGATAACAAATCTACTATAGCATTGACCAGAAACTAGTATGGGAAAAGTAAGCACATTTGAATAATATTTCATTTCATTAGTGAATTGGTCAAGAAGGGAAAAGTGGAGGTAAGCTCCTCTTGTGGACATCCAAGGAGCAAGTTGTCGATATTTTTACCACGTCATTACAAGTTGGTGACTTTAATCTACTAAAAAGAACATTGGCATGGATTGTGTTTAGTGTAAAGCGAAGTGTTAGGAGGTATAAGCAAAACACTTCAATTCTCTTAGTTGTAAAGTTTCAATATATGAAACGTTGTGATATGTGTGTATCTGACATAATATCCTTTGACAGTTACCACCGGTTTATATATTTTGTATGTGTCTATCTTGTAAATGTTGTTACAATATATTAATGAAAGTATTGTTTAAGTATCACACTTGTATTCCAATTCTTTGTGAGTTCCCATGAATACATATATAGCAATTTCACGTGTGAAAATTGCTTTCATAACATATGAAGAAGAACCAACTAAATATGGCAGCATTACAAATAAATGTTTTTCCCAATTTCCTTCCATAGTAAACAAATGCAATTTCCTTCCATAGTAAACAAATGCTTGGGCAAATAGATAGGATTTCATAAGTAGTGATATATCAAAATAAAATATTAGTTTGATGGAATACAATACAGCCACTTTAATTACCAAAGAGTCTATAGCATGGAAATAATTGAGTGTTAAGCATTTCCTCTGTGGACAAGTAATAAAAGGTTATGTGTTAAACAAAATATCTACCAGTAGGCCCTCCGGTGTGGTGTGCAAGGGGTGCGAGGTGGTGCGAGGTGGTGCGAACCGGCAGAGAACACCGCCCCCCACATGCGGTGACCTAGCAAGAACGACCCCACTAGGGAACTCGGCCTCGTGCGATGACATGGTGTCCAATAGTCCAAAGGCTCTCCAACGTCTATATAGCCGTTAGTTTTTAAAAAAAAATTATTCAATTTATTATCACTATAAATATACACATACACCACAACATTTTACACCAGAAACATATATCTACTACACTTTTAAATACTATCAAACACAAATGTATCATGTCCAATTTCCTTTATTGTATTTGTCATCATCGTCGTCGGACAAAGATTAGTTGATGGAATCAGTAATGCAAGTCGCCGCATGTCACACCCCCAAACCATATTGGCGGAAACGTTTGAGAGCGGCTGACTTCATGAACGATATCATAACAATGTCAAAGTAAATTCAAGCAATCACAACCATCATAATATAATTGTAAAACTTACACGAGTTTGAAGTTTGTTGTTTCCGTTACAATTACATATGATTTCAAAAGTACATAGAAACGACGTCATATCATCTCGTCGCCGTTGCTTGTTGACCTACTTACTGATTTCCTGAGAATACAATTAGTTTTGAAAAGTGTCAACAATTAAGTTGGTGAGTTCATAAGTATTTTTGTAAGAGAATCTGTTTCCTGAGAAAGTAAAAGCTCTAGAAGATCTAATGTTTTCTAATGGTATGTTCCAGTCTTTAAATGTCCAAAGGCTAATGTATAAAACATCTTTGCAACAACATAGTTAAAAGTGTAGTAGTTTCGCGAAACAAATGTGTAAGGTTGATTAGTTTTTCCTTGTGAGCCGTAAAAACCCATAACCATGCTGTGACCATGAATGCCTCTTCGACATTCTTCAGGCGTCGGATCGTTATGACATTTGAACACCTCAGACCTGCCGGTCTAGCTGTAGCTAGCAGCTCAGGTGCGGGATTGTCAGCCCCGTATAGATCTATACACAAATCTCACGCTCTCTTCCCGAGACTCTGGTTATAAATGTTAGGACTTATTGTATATGTACTAAAAAGTACTGTGAAGACCCGTCTCACAAAATGTTTGTATTATCAACTCGTTTCTGTATCGTTGTTTAGAAAACTCATTTTTTTCTATCGTTATTTTATTTCCCAAAATAACGTAGTAATATAGTATCATTATATACTTCTATATAATAGGCTTTATATTGCAGGTATGACATAGAAAACTCAAGTGTTCGAAAAACTATTCCTATAATAGCTTATTTATAGTTGTTTCAGTTGTACTAGTGAGGTTTTTCTAGTAAAGGAGTGCATAGGCACGTTTCGGACTACTGATTTATAAGAACGTTGTAGTTAATCGTCCGTTACTCGGAGAAGTTCGAATTCGCAGGGGACACAGGTTCTGGTTTCCGAACAGGGTCCGAAACTGGAAGTGTTACCCCGAACAAAATTCACGTAAGTTGTGTAATTTCTTTATCAACGTGTACGAACATGATTTATCGAGTATAGAAAAGCATTAAATATATAGTAACTTGTATTCTCCCCCTAAAAGGTTCTGAAAATGAAAAGGAGGGGCATGAAACTCACCCTTGAAGCATGATACTGTCGAGAAAGGAGTGTGGGCTCGGAAATCCTGGTAGCAGGTGAACAGCACTTGGGTTCGGAACCTAAGGACCTTCGGATAAAGCTATTATCCGATGGTTTCACGAGAAGTCAGTGTGTGTAAAGGAAATATGAGTTGGGTGTTATCGTGTAGAATCATCAAAGGAAGCTAACTTACCAAGAATTTGAGGCTCTACACCGGGAAGAATGGCAGAGAACGGCTGTTCACTGCGGTATTGTGGAGACGGTGAGTAGAGAGAAAAGGTGGTGGAAGTCGAGAGTTTAGAGGAAACTGGGGAAAAGTTGAGAGAATAATGGCTGAGTCGTGGGTTTATGGATTCGATGTACATGGGGAACTGGTACAAGAAGGGGTTAATTATGCTTTATGTCAAATCATCTAGTCCTAGATGTACTTAGTAGTAGTTGACTTAGTGATTTGATTGACATCCGCATGGGAACTTGTTATTTAGCAGGTGCTGGGAGTGAGGATTAGGAGGATGGTCTCCTAATCAGAATTTGTCGTTGCATGAGAGGAGTGAGTTCGGAAGTCATGGAGTCCGAAATGACGCCTTCGGAACTCATGTAGTAGGATCTTAGGGTTTGACTCCCTAATGTTCTGACCTTAGGAAGTTCGATCTTCGGAGGGTTATTTTCTGAGTATCACTCGGAAGCCTAAGTTTCTCCGAGTGTCACTTCTGACTCGAGTGGCGATTTCGGAGTATGATGGTCTCTGACATCGAAAGTTTCTACACGGAAGTTCTGAGCTTGGTATGTATTCGGAGTTAGTCTTGTTGGTTTGGAAGGTTACAGTGTCCGAAGACTGGTTTCCGAAGTCGTGGACTCCGAAGGTGGTTTTGGAGATTGGGAGTATCCGAAATCGTCTCCGAATGATTATTAGCGTTCCGGAAACGGGTTCCGTGTGAGGATTGATCTTTCGTTCCTAGCGTGATCTTCTTGCTACGTTGTACTTTTTGCTAGGTATTTGCCTTGGGATTGTGCACGTGGCATTATTATGCATCATCATATTTTCTAAAAGTTATGAAATCCACTCATCATTACATTAATTCTACATGTTCTTAGTTGACCACAGTTGACTTTTATTGACCAAATTTTGCAATTGTCACACCGCACTAGCCCACGAAATTGCCAATATAATAACCGACATTGCACAAAGTTCCAAAAGTGCATGAAGGTTCACAAGAAGGGCTAAAATAAACAGAGATCGTGAAGCTGCACACGATCTCCTTGTACGCGACTACTTCGCGGAACACGCGTGTATAGGGGTGAGCAGCGGAACATGGTACCCGCTCTTGAAACCAGAACCGCCTTGTACGGTTCCGGTTCCAGTTCTTAGAATGATGGAACTGCCCTAAGCGGTTCCGATTCTCATTTTTTTTGGAACGAGTACCCGCTATTTAAAAAATTATATGTTTATATATATATATATATATATATATATATATATATATATATATATATATATATATATATATATATATATATATATATATATATAATTGGATTAGACGAGCATATGATAATATTCATTATAGGATCTTAATGTTTGTTATACTTACATGTGTAACTTTTTATAACTATTTATAACTATTATTGAACTACATTTACTTTGTAATTTGAAACTTGTATTGTAATGAACTAGTTCCAGTAGTAACTTTTGTTTATATAGATAGTATTTTTGTAACGACGAAACTAATAAAACGGTGTAACCGGGTACCGTGTCTCGGAACCGGAACCGGTTCATGTTCCTAAAATTTAAGAACTGCTTAGAACGGTTCCGATTCCAGTTCCAACTTTACAAGAACCGCTGGTTCTGGTTCCGGCTCCGGCTCCGGCTCCGGCTCCGGCTCCGGCCTATGCTCACCCCTACGCGAGTATACGACGTACCGGTTTTGGCAAAGTTTCTAGATGAGCAACAAACTTTTTCTGCGTATACATCGTGATATGAATGAAACCAACCCATTTTTTCAATTGAAATGGGATGCAAGGGGTAAAAGGGATTTCATGTCGGAACAAAATTGTGTCGTTGCAGTCTGTCAAAATGCAACTGGCACTGCATTTGATTATGGGATATGTATTTCAAGACGATGTCGGAGCGAATCGTTCAAGAAAGTGTATACGACTACCATCCATGTTTACACCAAACAATATTTACGTAAACCTGAACATTCAAGCATTGTATGACATGCACGAAAGCAAACATGGTTTTCTCAAATGCTTGGAAGTATTGACTATATGCATTGGGAGTTGGCTGCTTGTCCAAATGTATGGCGCGACCAATTTACACGAGACAATGATCGATACCCTTCCATAATCCTTAAGGCAGTGGTGTCCTAGGATTTATGAATTTGGCATGCATTTTTTGGTGTTGCGGGTGCAAACAACAACCTAAAAGGTTCTCGACCAGTCTCCTATATTTAATGACATTTATAGAGGCATTACCCCTGACTGTCTATGATTAGGTCAACGGAGCGCAATACAAACACATATATTATCTAGCTGAAGGAATATATCGTGATTATTCGGTGTTTCTCAAGACATTCACATCCCCAATGGATCCAAAATGACAAATGTTTAGTGTTGCACAAGAAGTGACTAGGAAGGATGTGGAGCGAGCGTTTGGTGTTCTTAGGCAATGCTTTTACAGTGTCATATACCCGGCAAAGGCTTGGGATCCGAGGAGAATAAAATACGTTATGTTAGCATGCATCCTATTACATTATATGATATTGGAGGATGAAGAGATAGCAATATGTACATATGATCTGAATGAAATTGTACCACCGTACGAGCCAGTAATTGATTCGCCACAATATCTAAAACACAGAAGTGAAGTGCAAAGCAAATAAACGCATAACAACCTTTGTGCGGATTTGGTCGAATATATCTATAGGACTAGAGTTCATCCGACACCTGTGCCCGACGACGAGGAAGAAGATTACGATGACGAGGAAGAAGATTGCGACGACGAGGAAGAAGATTAGGAGTGTTGCTAGTAGTTTTGTTTATTATTATGTAAATTTTATTTTATTTTATTTTAATGTAATTTTAAATTTATTAGGTTTTAATTTATCTATTTTAATGAAATATTTTATTTTGAAATTATTAGTTTTATTTTAAACTTATTTTTTAAGTTAAAAAATGATGAAAAGTGAGAGGTAATGAAGGGTGACCATTTCCATGGGTGAAAGGAGAAATGAGGGTGCTGACTGAATAGTGATGTAGCAGAGAAAAAACTAGGAGTAGTGAAAGACCATATCTGAGGGCCTTAGGAGTTGCAAAAGTTTTGCAGTAAGGTCGGCACCATCAACATATATGCATCATTTTAAAAATTTGCTAGATTTCGATTTTTGTTGTCTTGCTGATCTAATTTGCCAAAATTAGGTCAAACATTAATATAAAAACATAGAATTTAAACACGGTTCTTATTATATATGGAACATGATGGTTTTCAAAGATGATACTCCTGGTGTTGGAAATGGCTTTGATATGGTTGTTGGTAGATGATGATCTTATTTAATTTAATTCAATTTAGATAATGAAAAATAAATTATGGCCTATAGATTCTAAAATCAGATAGTCTTCTTTCTTTATGCAATCTTCTTTATGCAGACTGCAAATTTCAGGTTCACATCTTATCTACAGGACTGGAAAACCCGTCCAAATATTTTACCTTTTTAAAGCAAACAACACCTTAGATTCATTTTCACATGTCAATTAGAAGTGTAAAGTAACAAACCTTTTATGCAATACTATGAAAGTATTGTGTATTGGGTGCAAGATGATTAAATGTGATAAGTTTCTATATCAAAATTTGAAATGCTTTTTGTAGACAGGAGTTGTGGCTGATTAGAACACTCTACAGGTGATTGGCAAAATGACATGTCTCGTTGGATAATCAGAAATGGTTTTCCTTCATGAATATTTTATTCATTTGGTTTGGCGTGCCCATGCTTTTGGTTGACACCATTAACAACAACGATAATACCCAAGTCCTATAGAAATGTGGTAATGGAGGTAACATGTAGATAATCGTATCTTCATCCAAAGCTAGAGAGGAAGGTTCCATTTTTTGTGATAGCATGTGTCGTATTATAATCGAGTGAGTGGACAAAATTAGTTTGAATCTTGCAAGATCAACACAGACCTCAAGAAAATAATAAAAGAATCTATACTCTGACTGAGCAGATACATGTGTTCGATCCTACAAATGTCACACAAGTTGAAGTTGATACTTGTGTTTATAAATTGGTCAAATAATAATGATCTAAAGGTAGTTGGAAACAACTTGTATGAAAACGTTGCAATGCAAAAAACTTAGAAGTGTTTGATAAATTATCCTAAAATTATACAACATATATAAACAAGAATCTCCATAGACAATTGGATGATTTCCGGGTATCTATGAAGACCAAAGTTGTCTTAGTGTTGAGATTGTTAAATCCGGAGCACCAAAACTATCCAATATTGCATGCTGAAGGAAACTCAGTCCGTGATGTCAATCTGCTAAAACCAAAAATCACATTTTTTTTCTGGATGTGCTTTTTAAACTAATTAATTTGTATTTAGTCATGATAATCGGTGTTTTAGAATTTTGGTAGGAACTATTATAATTATGATCTTCTGATATATTAACAATTAGATTTAGAAAAAACAAGAATGTATACAGGGTTACATGGAATAATAGCTTTTTACTTTCATTGATTTGTTCACTATAGCATTTTACTTTCATTTCTTCATTAAGCAAAATGAAAAAACTATTGTACTTTGAGAAAACTATCCAATTACAGAGATGACATTTAATACAGTGCAATTATAATTGTGTAGATTTTTCAAAGTATAATAATCTAATAACAAAATGGAGAAGAGCAAAGCCACAAGTCACATTTCGTTGTTGCAATTGTAGGGGTGTTTGGATGTACTTTTAAATTGATTATTGAGTATTGGGCCCATGACAGTCAAAATGTTAGAATTTGGGTAAAAATGATTATGATTATGATTTTCTGATTACTAATTGAAACATGAGATTTTAAAAACAAGAATTGTATAGGGTTAAATGGAATAAATAGCATGGCATTTTCAGTAATTTATATACTGAAAACTCTACCCAATTAGAGCAAAATATCATCCAACTCACAGATTTAGGGGTGTTTTTGATGTGCTTTAACACAGTATTTTGTATGAAGCCGTGACAGGATCTGACAATTTAAGTCAAAGTGATTACGATTACGATCTTCTGATTAGTTATTATTGAAACAATGAATTTCAAAAGAACAGGAATGTATGTAGGATTAAATGGAACAAATAGCAATGTATTAATTTGTATATGGAAGCATCTTATTTTCCCGCCTAGAAAATGAACCGGGACATCATTTTAGCTTGCTGTTCACTTCTTTTCATTCCCAAATGTTCGATATTTCTCTCTACCGATAAAAACTCAATCCCTCCTTTATCTCGATGTTTCTCTGCATCTATATCGGATCGGTACAAGGACCCAGGTAATATGGATTGTGAGTTCAATTTCACGCTAACAAATTGTCGGATCAAAATTGATAAAAGGTTATGTTGCTCGCTCTCTCCCTCGCCCAATCACACTCTCTGATTCTCTTCCTCTGGTTCAAGCCCTAACTTCCACTCAAAATATATGTAATCGATTTATCATTCCGGTTAGTTTTACTGCAATATTATTTTATAATTGGGTGTGAGGTTGTGCAAGCGATTCAAGCATCGACCGAAGCTATAATCGATCAGTCTGGTTAGTTTTACTTTTTCTATTAATCGATCTCATTTTCCATGTAAAAATTGTTTGAAGAGAAACAGAGGTATGTGTTAGTTGCTGGGATAGCATCTTATTATGAGTTTATGTTATGTGTTTTGGTGATTTTATACAGGGTTTGACGAGAAATGATTCATAGCAAATGGTGACAAAAATTGATCTTTTACATGGATATACATGGTGGGTAGTTTTTGGTGTATCTTTTGATTTCGGGTTTACGCTCCCAACATGTTTGATATAATGCCTGAGTGACAGTTTCAACTTCTCTAAAAAATATAATTGGGTGCAAACGTCAGCAGCTATGTCAGGGTGTTCTTTCTGGTTACTCTATTGGATTATAATATTTAATACATCGGTATGCCTTATACCTCTCTTTTTGTTATCATGATCTTGCTATGAAACATACACGTGTCACCAGTTAAGCACCAAACCATGATTGTTTTGGCTAATAATAGAGTTGTTTTTTTAAGGACAACATAACATGGGTTTTAAAATATATTAAGGACAAGATCATGTGGATTTTAAAATATATTGTTTTGGCTAATAATAGAGTTTCAGTTTCGGGAATTGTTGGCATAGTAAGAACCCAAATACATAATTAGACTTGATTTACAAACTTCAACAGGTTTTATCAAATTTATACTTCAATGACTTGTAATTAAAATCTGATGTGGATGCAGTAAAAGATGGGACGGATCTGGAAGGAATGATGTGCTGGAAGGAAACAAACGGGGACTGAAGCAGGACCATATGGAAAGGTTTTAGGTGGAATTTTTGTAGAGGTTCCATTTTTTTCTTTTCTTTCGTATACACTGAAAATAACTGTAATTTTCTGGAAAATAATAGAAATAACAACCTACTTTCTAACATGTTCTAGACATAGCAACATACTTTTTGGAAGCTTTATAGAAATAACAACGTACTTTCAAATTTTATATAGATTTGTCAACATGCTTTTTTAAATTTTCTAAAAATGTCGATGTAATTTCTAGAAATTTTATAAGAATAGCTATGTACTTTCTGAAAATTTCTTGAAATAGCAACGTACTTTCTAGAAGTTTAATAGAGTTAACTTCGAAGGGTTCCGATATACCCATATTACTTTATTAAAGCGACCTGTTTAAATTTTGTTTTTGGATACATTAGGTCTAATTTCAATAATTCAATTAGTAGATGCATTAGATCCAATGCAGCAAGTTTTGAAAGTATTCTAGATTTTCCCACTGTTGTTAAACTTTTCAAGATTTAATTATTTTCCATTTTGCCTTTAGACCAAACCTGCAAAAATAGTATACCACGAGTGAAATGGCATCTTGTATTAACAAAGGAATGCCTCCTATATGTTGGTAGAAGATTTATTTTATTTAATTGGCTACAAGGAAATGCTACAATTTTTCTATATAATAATATAATATAGTTGTCATCATGCAATACATCCCTTCTATTGATTGGCTGCACTCAGAGGGTTTATTGTGTATTTTATTCTTTGCTACCATGTTTGTATTCCATGTGTTCGCTTTTGATATGAAGTAGTGAAGGGTGTATGTGAATTTGAGGAAGTGACTTTAAGAAGAATGGAACCATTAGAAGTGGTGAAATCTGATTTTTGACTGTAGTACTTTGTGAGTACCCGAACAAACAAATGTAATCTTTTGAATAAAGATTCACTTATATCTTGATTGTGTCTTCTAGAATCTTGAATGTACAAATTGTTGGAGAGTTTGAGTTTCTATTTGGTAATTTGTGTTATTTAAATTCTACTGAGTGGATATCTTATATTACATGGGTGTTTTATAAAAGTTACCCAAATATAGCAATGACATCCAAATACAAAACAATTCTCACCGCTACAATTGGGTGGATTTTTCAAAGAAAAATGGCTCGATAAGAAAAAAATTTAAAAGTGAATGTCATAACTGGGTAAAAATTTCAAAATACAATATCATAATAAGAAAAAAAATTCATTACAACGCTATAATAGAAAGAATTGAAAGTAGGATGCTATAATAGACAAATAAAAGAGAGTTCATGCCATGGAAAGTTTGATGAACTTTCAAGTCATTCTTGGAGAAGCAAATGTCCATGCTCTGATGCTTTTTATTTTTTTTGTTTATAAATTCCATATGCTGATTCATCATTCCATCTTCTCTTTGCCCTCGTAAGAACTATTCATTCACAAACACCCACAATGATGTTAAAAATCTACATCAATTACCGACCAATATACATAAAAGAAACTCAGGAAATAATATCTGTATCAATACACTATAGAAGGAGCAGATACCCAACACAAAAATGAGTACAATGATGTTAAGGATCAAGGATTATAGATGAATCCCCTTTCATATCAAAAAACTGGAAGAGAAACAAGCAACAAGTGTTTGAAGCAGAACCAAAGGCAGATCACAGATCAAAAAATTGGAAGAGAAACAAGAAAAAAGAAAAGATGAGATTAACAGCTTCATCTTATATAAATACCAATTCCATCAAAAGTTTCAAAACTCACATATCTAAACAACACCCATATTACAAATGTCATACAATATTAAACTCCAAATAGCATTACAAATAAACCAAGAAACATTATTAAAAAGAAAAATAATCAATGTTCTCTTCCTCTCTTCATCCTGGCAACTCTTACCATGACCGCAACGTATATCTTGTCCATGGTTTCCTCAGCAAACATGAAAAGCTTCTGTCTCCACTGCTTCTTCCACAACAAAACTCCAATAACACCCCAAAACCCTGTTGCAAACCCACTCATTATGTCCAGGTAAAACAACCACACCTTCGCCACCTCATCATCTGCTTTGTGTTTCTTGTTGGTTGTTGTTTTTGGGACTTTCTGACTTGAGCAATTGTTTGGCAATGGAGCTCCACAAAGATCTCTGTTACCAGAATATATTGATGGATCGATAAGGGTCTGCAACTGACGACCTGTTGGAATTCGTCCCGCCAAGTTGTTGTGTGACAAATTCAAATGGCTCAAAAACGTCAAATCTGCCATGCTTTGAGGGATCGTCCCGTTCAACTGGTTTCCAGATAAATCGAGGGATTCTAACATTTTCATGTTTCCAATGCTGCCTGGAATAACCCTACTCAGATGATTATTGGACAAATTGAGACCCACCAACATAGAAAGTGTGGTTAGCTCCAACGGTATCTCTCCCACAAGTTTATTACTTGAAAGGTCCATATTAAAAACGAAATGCAAAGTTTGCGAATATTCAAGATCAGCACCTTTCAGGACCTGGATCACAATCTCATTAGATGCCAAATTTATGTACGAAACTTCCCGGCTACTATTAACCATGGCATTCAACTCTCGTAAACAATGAGGGATTGTTCCTGTCAGGTTGTTGTGTGCAACATCCAAAATTCGAAGTTGTGACATTTTGCACAATGATCGAGGAATCGTTCCCGTCAAGTTGTTCTTGTGTAACCTAAACACCACCAAAGATACAAGTCCTTCTCCAATCGGTTCTGGTATATATCCGGACAACTTATTCTCTCCCAAATCTAAGACTCTTAAATCTTCTGAAGTCCCAAGTTCCTGAGGAATGACACCAGACAGTTGATTTGAGCTAAATATCATGACCTCCAAACTTTGCATATTCCCAAGACACTTGGGAATTTTCCCAGTTAACCTATTTCTGGAAAGATCAAGAAATAACAAATCTGTCCTTCTGCACAATGACCTTGGAATCGACCCATTGAAAAGGTTATTTTCCAATAATAGATATCGAGATCCAACCAATTTTTTCCCTTGAGGAAGGTTTGTCAAAGATCCGCTTAGTTTGTTGTGAGAGAGATCTAAGAAAGGAATGTTGGGCATCTTCCGCAACCAAGTGGGCAGAGGTCCTGAAACTGTAGCATTCGACAAGTCTAACCTAAAAAGTTCCCTTTGATTTCGCAGCCACTGCGGAAATCCATTTTCGATATTGCAAGAACGGAGTTCAAGACTTTCCAATTGGAATGGAGGTATCCACTCACGTGAGATATTGAATATCAACTTTGTGTTAGAAGAAGCATCCAAGTACCTCAACATCGAAAGGTTAGACAAATGGGCTTCCGAAACTACTCCTTCTAAAGAATTGTAAGAGATATAAAGAGAATGGAGGTTGGTAAGTTGCCAAACTGAAACCGGAATACTCCCACTTAACTGATTATCATATAGATACAAATACTTTAAAGCAGTTAACTTTCCAAAGGAGTCTGGAATTGAACCATCCAATTGATTACGAGATAGATGTAATTCTTCTAAATATTGTAATCTTCCTAGAGCGTCTGGGATTGTACCTGTCAAACTGCTGTCCCTTAGATCTAAGCTTCTTAAATTGGCCAGTCTTCCAAGTGATTCTGGAATTGTACCATTTAAGCAGTGACTTAAATCCAACCTCTCCAAAGCATATTGGGAGCACTCGGATACGTTTTTTGGTGAGTCAGTCACTTCAATATTAATAGGACTGGATGAAGCAATCAATTGTTTAAGGTGACACTGTCTCCAGATACCGAGATGTTGAATCTTCTTAAAGCGGTTATGAGAAAGATGAAGCTCTACCAGGTTAGGCATAACGGGAATGGATGAATTTAGACCATTCCGTGAAAGGTGAAGGACTCTGAGGGAACTCATGTTGGTTAAAACACGTGGAAATATGCCTTCAATTGAATTCCAGCTAAGATCCAGGTGTTGGATGTTAGAAATTGTACTGAAATTCAAATGAGGGGAAGATAGAAGCGTGTTATCAAGCCCACATCCCAACAAATGCAGCTCTGATAAAGAAAAGGGGATCATGTCTAGAAAGTTTGCAAAGTTCCATGACAAACTGAAATGAAAGTATGAAAGATCCAAGAATTCAAGGGATGTCATGTTTTGGAAAAATCTGGGGAGTGGATTTTTGAAAGAATTGGAGCCAAGATCAAGGTGTTTGATGTTGGGAAGTATTCTACTCGAATTAAGAGAAGAACCAAGATTAAGATTAAAAAGTCGACACCAATTCAAACTTAACTCTTTTAACGAAGGAAACATGTAAAGCTCCATGTCCCAACCACTAAGATCCAACCGACTCAAGTCAAGATGCTCAAGTGAAGGAAGGCTCAAAGTCCTTATCATATCATCTGCTATCAGGTTCCAGTTTGATTTGAGATCAAGAACCTTTAAATTAGAAAGGTTGCCAATGTGAGGAGGAATAATACCTTGAAAATCAGCATATGAGAGATTGAGGTAGCTCAGCTGTTTGAAGGATCCAATGAACTCAGGGATCCGGCTTCCCCTGAAATCATTGTAACTCAAATCCAAGTAATTGAGATGCCTCAACTCAGCCAAAGAAGAGTTAACCTCCTTACCAACTAAGTGGCCACCAAAGTAATCTCCTCTGAGATGAAGGCTTTCCACGGTTCCAGTGACAGCATCACACTGGATTCTTTCCCATTGGCAGCAATCATTGCCAACCCATGATGACAACATTCCACCAACATCTTCAACACTGGCTTTGAACCTCAGAAGAGCAAGTCGCTCTTTCTGAGAACAAACGACACTGAAATTTCCATCACCCAAACAAGTATATGTGGTTGCAAGAAAGAAAATAATTATGAAAAAGAGATGCAGCCCCAAACCCCTCGGATTCCCCATTATCAACCCTAACTTGGTTTAATTTTAGAAGAAAGTTGAAGTGGTAAGATGGGTTTTGATGATAAACTGATGGATTGTTATGATGAAGAAACTAGTTTATTTATAATGCAATGAATGAAGAACAACACGTTGTCATGGAATACTTTTAAGTCAATAGACATTTGTATCCACAAAATGCATTACTGTGGTCCTAGGCTATTCTATTCCCCATGGCAGATGCAATTGTATTTCACCACAGTTCGTTAGAAAATTTTTTTCCTTGATTAATATACGTGGTTTTTGGCTATTCCCCATGACTTACATAAATGTATTTGGCTACAATCTACTAATTGAATGGAAGACTTGGAAGTCAATGACTTACAAAAAAATAAGTGGCCTTTGGCCAAGTCTTTTCCTCATGGCAGAGATAACTGTATGTAACCACAAATATTTAATAAAATATGAATTGAATTAAACACAATATTCCATGACTAACATTTACATTCAATGTTATTAGCCAATTACAAGTCACTACACAAGACTTGGAAGTCAAGGAGCGGTTTGCACCCACAAACTGGTATGCTGTGGGCCTAGCCTATTTTTCTTTCTCTCAATCAAAATTAAGTGGTTTACAAATTACAGAAATTATATCAAGAAAGCAATAGTTTTTTCCCATAAATTTGATACCAATAATGTTACAAATTTGTGGCTTTTACAGAATTGGTGTTATTAAATTGGAAAACTTTTGGGTATGGTTTATGCCCCATGGCACACGTAAATGTATTTGGTCACAAGTCTTTTAGTCTTTACACAGGGAATTTGAAGTCAATAAAGTAAACCCTAATAACACTCAGACACAAAAATAATGTATAATTGATGCACCAAGAATCTTTCTTGTGGAAATTTCCATGCAACTTCTCCCTAAAGAATATATTCCTCTTTTGTTATTATTCCATCAAAGACAAAACTAATAACAGGATCAGTCTAATTATCAGTTATTATACAAAACTTTTTTGGAAATGATTGTTAAAATTTACGTCCTTAATTCTAATGTTCAATTATTACACAAAACTAACAACAACAAAATAAACTTCTTTTTTATTAAAGTGTAAAAATGGTCCCAGTGGTATGCATTTTTCTTTGGTTTTGGTCCAGATAAGAACTATTTATTTTCAATTTTGGTCCTTATTCCGAGGTTCCGTTCTTGGTTTTAGTCCCTCTCTTTAACATAGATGGTTTAAATTGGAGATGGACAATTTAAGCAATTCGGCTCTTTGGATAATTTGGGGTCAACATTTTAGTCTCAGGAACAAAATTAGATCCAAAACTTGAAATAAGGACCAAAAAAAAAAAAAAAAAAAAAAAAAAATACTTTTTGGACCAAAACCAAAGAAAATGCATACCACAGGTACCATTCTTGCAGTTTACTCTTTTTCTTATTTCACTTAACATGATTAATTTGTCACGTGTAATAAAAGATAGTTTCTGTAACTTTAAATTCAAAATTTCATCTAATCTTTCAACTTTCACAACAGATGTAGTCTTTCAAATGCATTACATTTCTATTAGACATGACGACTTAATACCATTTACTTGGAACTGGTTAGATTTAATTTCAAATGGTTTTAAAAAGGGTAAAATTTATAACCTGGTTTAAAAGTTAAACTATCAAATGCATCAAAACTTGCCCTAAGTGTAATCCAATGGTCACAAAATAATTGTTCAAGATTACGAATCAATTTGTTCACATGTATTAATGTTAAGAGGGCTATGAAGTCAACAAAGTATCCCCCAAGGTTCACATATTTATTTTATTATTATTAAATTTTGGTAGTATATACAAGAGACTAAGTTTCTAAAATTACATGATTCATGCAAAGCATCTTACCCACTTGCATTACACAAGAAAACTGACCTGTAACATGATTTGGAGGATAAGAGTGTGATCACAAAGAGACTTTGTTTGCATAAATATCTGGTGGATGCATTAAAATTTTCCTAAAGAAACAAAATAAATAAAGGAAAAAGAAAGGTTAGTCAATTAGAAGTCACTACAAGACTTGGAAGTCAAGAACGGTTTGTAGCCACAAATTGGCTTATTTTCCTTTTTCTCAATCAAAATTAAGTGTTTTACAGAGCACCAATAATTGTCTACTGATTTCTTCCAAGAACGTGCAGGTTAGTTTGAAGGAAGTGGGGATAAGAAAGCAATAAAGGGAAAGTAACCTTAGAAGACTTGGAAGTCAATGGAGAGTTTGTGGCCACAAACATGGAAGTACCAAAGGGTCTATTGACTATTGAGAAGGATGGGTAATAATTGAGTTTTAAGCTTTTCCTACTTTTAACAGGTAATGACAGATTACATGTTTCACATTGTATCTACAGTTAGGAGCTGTAATTGTACGTGTTGCAAAACAGAGCCAATCAACATCAGCTAATATGAATCATTTTAAGCATCGCTAAGTTCAATCCTCTTTATGTTACAGGTCTCAATTTGTAAGAAAATCGGGTCAGACAGAAACATAAACACATAGATGGATAATTTTTCCAATACCACAGATTTATATTAATTTAATTGGATTATTTTACACATAAAAACATATATTCATTGTTTTCAACAACGCTAAATTACTATTTTCTTTGTCTTACAGGTCCCGATGTGTGTGTTATGTAGCATGTTCAGAATTTTGTAAAAAGAAAATAGAGCAAGTTCATGAATTCTAGAAGATTAGGTCAAATAGAAAAATGAATGAGAAAACTTACCAATGACCACCGATAACTCAGGAAACGAAAATGGAAGAGATGAATCGGAAATTTAGGCTTCGCCTTTTCCCCGTCTGTCGACAACTTCCCGGTGGCGAGGATCCAAGTGACAGAAAGCGATTGTTTTGAGAGGACCGGTTAAGTGGGGGAAACTTTTTAAGAGTTAATTACAAATTTGGTCCCTTGGTAATTATTGGTATACTAAAAGGGACTGTTGTGTCAATTCTCAAGTTTCGTCTACCTTCAATTTTGTCCATAGTTTCATTTTGTTATAAGGGTGGACGGAGTAATGCGAAAGATGGGTGAAAGATGGCTTTGGGCTCGGCGGTACCGCCGGGTACCGATGGTACCACTGCCCCGCCCTATGCGGGTTCGCGAAAGATGGGAATGTTGTGGCTTGGTGAACCCAATGAACCCACACAAACATATATATATATATATATATATATATATATATATATATATATATATATATATATATATATATATATATATATATATATATATATATATACACACACAAAAACATATATATACATACACACGTATGTATGAGTATATATATATATATATATATATATATATATATATATATATATATATATATATATATTATATATATAATTAAATTATTATTTTGGGTATTATTTATTTAATTTAATATTAAGAATCTGATGTGGCATTGTGGGTTCAGTGGGTTCAGTGGGTACTGGTTCCATGGGTGAAAGATTGGTGAAAGATTGGTGAAAGATGGGGAAAATGGAAGTGAGAGGAGAGAGAAAAGCTGACGTGGCGCGTGGGTTCAGTGGGATGAGAGGGATCTACTCCCCCCACCCTAAGTGGGGTTTTGTTTTGTTAAGAATGTGTCCTTTAATAAAATATATAGGTTAAATTACATATACTGTATTTGTATTATATAACAAAAACTAAATTTTCATATACAAATTTGTTTTTTTACAAATACAAATTTTCATGTATTTGTAAAAATTTGTTTTTTTCAACTGGACCAAACTTCATACTCCCTCCGTCCCAAAATGATAGTCCATTTTCTCATTTTCAAAGTCAAAGCTCGTCATCTTTGACCATCAATATTTTCGTTGTTATTATATAATATTTGATACAAAATATATGAATGGATTTGTGTTGTAAATGTGTTTTCATTGGTATAGTTTTCATCTAATATTCTATAGCACAAAAAAATATATTTACGGTCAAACTTGACAAGCTTTGACTTTGAAAATGAGAAACTGGACTATCATTTTGGGACGGATGGAGTATTTATTTTCATGTATTTGTAAAAACATGTACGAATTTATTTTTTTTACATATTTATTTTCACTCACACACAAATTCCCCGCAACATCGTGCGGGTATATTTCTTTTTTATTATGAAATGACCGTTATTGATTAATTACCAATTAAAATTGAAAGAGTGAAAATAAAAATTATATTTCTTTTTCTTTTTTCTAAGTTAGGGGCACCAATCATAAGTGTTCAAAAAACACACAAATACACACAGTGTATATATGTTTGATAATAACTAGTAACTAAGGCTAGAGGGAGCGGCGGCAGTGTGTCAGGATGGCCACCTCAGCATTTTGGCAGCCATATCACGCCACCTCATTTTGTCAGCATAACAAGTTTACCATGGCGAGTGTGGCGGGGCGGCGTGTGGCCATGGCGAGAAGCATTTTGGCAGCTACACATTCTATTTCGTCTCTCTACACTCACCTTCTCTCTCATCTATCTCTCTTTCTCTCACTTCGACAAGCCAGTGGCGAGCCTTCCTTGGCGACTATGGTGGCATGGTGTGTGGCGAGTACCACATAGACATGGCAAAAGGGTGGCGAGTGCCACTCCCGATAGCCTAAGGGAAACGTGAGAGATAGAAAGCAAAAATACATACCAAGACCAAGAGGTATGGTCAACCCGCACATAGCAGGGTCCTACCCGGCTTCATAAACCCGTGGGGGTACACTTCACCGGTTGGGTAGGTGACTGCACGGTTAAACTCAAAAGATTTACACATTCCCCCCTCAAACGGCTAGTGTAAAAAAATTGTATTCTTTTCAAAATTTATCACCTATATTTTTTTTATTTTACACATGTTCCACACTGTTATATACATTTTACTCAATACCAACCCTCAAAAAATGGCTTCCCAATATTCTCTAAACAACATCACCTCATAATTGAATCGAAATCGCCCAAATGTTTTTGGTTTTGACCAATCTTATACGTCAAACGTTTACCGACCGCAAATAAACGCTCCAATTTACTCGCCAAATGTTTATCCATATCAAATGTCGCCTTTTTCGCCAATCCCTCCACAAAACCTATACACCAGTTTTAATCCCTTTCCTAAAATTTCCAACCCCAAACCTAAAACGTCTGATCCCGATCTCTGAGTCAATTCCCGAAACCCACAAATCTCCGGAAGAAGTGTTTGAAGCCCAAACTGAAACACAGGCCATTGTCAAAAAAATGGAGAGCCAACAAACAAAAGTGGACAACAGCCAAATAAATCACATTAGCACATTATTGGATCGATGTTTCCGAGGATGCGGCTACCGGAAACGCGCAAGCGGCCAACCACTTTTGGATACGCGTTAGGGAACGATTTCACCAAGAGTTAGTGGCGCGAGCCGTGTCATTCAAAAGAATCGTTGAATATGAAATACCGCAATATCAATTGTGCGGGGATGAAGATCAATGGGTTGATCCACAACCTTCGAAGCGGGCAAACGGAGTAAAACGTTTTTAAGGAATCTTTAAAAATCTACAAGTATGATGATAACAAAGGAAGATCCTTCAAGTACGTGGATTTTTGGCGAATAGTAGAAAATTGTAAAGGATTCGAACAACGAAAGCGACGTTGCACGCCCGGAAAGAAAACGATCGAAAACGTCTGACACATACCATCACACAACATCATCGGATGCTCGTCTCAAAATAGATTTGAACGAGGGGGAGGCGGAGGAGGATGAGCATGAGTTTGCTGCTTTCGTCTGTCCAACGGGGAGAGATGCGGCGAAACGGAAAGAGAAAGTGTCTTCGTCTAGTGGAACGGGGTCGAAAAAAATTAAGATGTCTCCTTTATGTGTTTGGAGTTTGAAAGATATAATTTAAACCTCCACATTGGACGGAGTTTGAAAAAAATCATATGAAGACAAACAACGAGGCCGCGAAGATCGCCAACGAGCCCACGAACAAAACAACGACTAAAAGACATAAAGTTTTTGTCGTTGAATTCGGAGGAGGGTCTCGAGGGGGAAGCACTCGAGATGGTTTTAAAGATATCATAAAAATATCGGTCGTAGTTTCGCAAATTTTTTACGTTTGTGGTTTGTCGTTTTTAATATTCTTTATTATTTGATTTGTAGCTTGTCGTTTTATTTTATGGTTTCTAATTTTATTTTCTTAATTAATGAAGTGTTTTCTTTTTTTTAATTAATTTTTTAATTTAGTTTCATTAATATTTGTTATTTAGTTTAATTTATATATAATATTTATTTAATTATAAAAGTGAGGGTTTACTATTTCCAAAAGGGTTATCCTCATAATAGCCCAACAAAGTTTCATAGAAAATTTTAAAAGGTCCCTAAACGATATTTCGTTATTTCGGAACCCTCAAACTCCCTTTTGACCTACCAATTAGGGTAATATATGAAATTGATTCCGGTTACCCGGTTTTTAAGACTTCTTTTGTAATTACGTCGATAAAAGTGCCACGTTGCCTCCACGTTGACTTCCTAGGACATGTTAATAAAATCGTATGATAGGTAAAGAGTGATCATTGGAGCACACTTCACACTCGTCGTTTCCCTCTCGTAGCTACCGTCATCACGTCGTCTTCAGGTTCTTTGCTAGAAATTAGAAAGAATGTGGTCTGATTACTACCTGCAGATCGTTTCCACACAGCTTTTCTCCAAATCCATATGTGTTCTTCGCTAATCATTCATGAAATCATTCCGTGTTTGAAATGGAATCAAAATTGAATCGATATCTAGATGTTGAGGTTGAAGTCACCAATATTGATTATCTCTAACCGATGCCGAATCATTGTGGCGTAATCGATTTCTAGATCCAGATCCAAAAAAAAAGACTTACGTTTTATTCCGAGTATTTTGCGTTTCAACTCTTCTGCGATTTCAATCCCTTGCGGTTCATTATTTTTTTATCTACCTGCTACATTGAATCGATGCCTGAAACTGAATGAAGTTCTTGATACGAGATCTAGTACGTAAAATGGAAAACATCGAATTTCTGGAATTATGAATGAAACTTTCGAACTTGACGCTAATTTATATGACGTAAATCAACCCCAGAACTTCAGTCATGTGGCCAAGTTATTGAAAAATTGTTTGTGGGTCAATAATCACGAAGGAGGTAATGAGATTGAAATCAACGAAGGCAACGTGAGTTAGTTCCTTATGTCGGATCTGTATAAACGGAAAAGAAAAAGGAAAAGGCGAGGTGATTAGTTTTCTCCGTCAATCGGCCACCCAATTTCACCCACTATGATTCCCATATTCGTGAATCCGTTCTTCTGTAAAGCCCAAACGAGGCTATCGTAGTTGGCATCAAACATATTTGTGTAGGTGGTGCCGCCGTCGTTCACTGGAGTTGCGTTTCCGTCGAAGAACACGTATTCCACCGGGAAATTGGAGTCGATGTAGAGGCTTATGAAGGGGTAGATGTTGACGGTGAATGGAGATCCGTTGTCGTTCAAGAATTTGGTGATTTGGATCATGAAATCATGAATGTTGGCTCGGAAATCGCCGCTTGACGGGATGCCTGTTGAAAAGAAGAATAAGAGAAAAGAAGAAAATCGATGATTTGTATGTAGGTTTGAGATGGGGTGATGTTGTGACGTTGGGAGAAAATCGGCTGTAAGGGAGTATTGGGGAATTGCAATGGGAGTACCTGTGAACAATGGATTTGAGGATGGTGAGGAGAATTACTGCAAGGTAAATAATAAAAACATGCGTCGTTTGATGAAATAAACTACAAACGTAGGTGAGAAAGAGAATCCAAGCACAAAAGGATGTGAGATGAGATATTACTTGCCACGTAGCCATGTTAACCGGATGACCCGGTCAAATCCTATAAAATGGTATTTTTGACATAGATTTTGCTATGTTAAGGACCTAGAATGCACAAAAAAAACTTCAGTGACCATTTAAAATAAATGACAAAAGTTTATTGGGCCATTATGACAATAACCCTTTCCAAAATTGAAAGGGGTGAGGGGTTAGTGAGGGTTTTTTTAGGTGGCACTATCAGGTATAAGTGAGTGGTGATGATGGGTTTTTTACCCCCCCCCCCCCCCAACCCACCCTTTAGTCTAAAATAACTAGATAAGAGATAAGAGGGGTTAATGATGGTTTTTTTAGGTGGCACCTATCAGGTAAAAAGTGAGTGGTGATGAAGGGTTTTTTACCCCCACCCTTTAGTCTAAAATAACTAGATAAGAGATAAGAGATAGTCACGCAGAGAGTACAGTAGAAGATAGTAATAAATGAGGAGAAGGGAAAATGTCATGGTGGTGTGTGTGGACATTGTGTAAGTGAATATAATTTCCATAATTCAATATACAAAACATGTACAAACTATATACAGTAGACATAGGATTGGGCTGGGCCAATCATAAATGAAAGTGGGCTAGCTCTACCATACAAATGATACAACACAAGTGGGTTATGAAACTCGTATTCACTAATACGCCCCAGCAGTTTGAGTTGGGGGTCGAGAGCATATGCTTAAACTGGATCTGAAATCCATGAAGAGGGAAGAGGGTAGCCCTTTTGTGAAAATGTCTGTGCATACTGAAGAGTGGGAGGGACATGGAGGACATGGATCTGTCCGGTAGCAACCTTGTCACGAACGAAGTAAATGTCCATCTCGATATGTTTGGTACGTTGGTGCTGAACAGGATTAGACGATAGGTACACAGCACTGATGTTGTCACAGTAAACGATGGTTGCTTTAGCTAGGGGTGAGTGAAGCTCACGGAGAAGGTTTCTTAGCCAACACGTCTCAGCTACCGCGTTGGCGACACCATGGTATTACGCCTCGGCACTAGAGCGAGAAACAGTTTGTTGTCGTTTTGATGACCAAGACAGATCACCAAGGAAAACGCAATACCCACTCGTTGATCGTCGAGTGGGTATTAGACCAAAACCCTAATCCAAGATTTCATCGTAATTTCAAGCCAATCATCTAATAAAACATGTTATTTACTTTCTTTTTTCCCCTACATCAAACATAACATGAAAATTTTATCATTTCAGAAGTTAGGGTTTGCAACCAACCCTTGACACAATTCAACCCATAGACACAATTTCATCAAAAGGATTAAAATATTACCTTCAAAAATCAGGTAACTAGTGTATACTCCTTGAAATCCACTTTGTTTCTTGTCGATTTTAGCTCACATGAACTCACGGGTTGGTTCCCCTTTCCTGTTCTTCAAAGTGTATGGGGAGGAAATGAGCCAAATGACTTACTTAGGGCTTTAAATCACGACTGATATGTAGGATTTACGTGTCTTGTAAATTAGCCTTCATGTAGCATTCTACAATCCAACGCATTGCGTCTTAATATCAGTATCCTACTTTCAAATGTGTTTCAATTCTAGCATTATACTAATAGACGTGTTGTATATTGTTGTTTGCAGCAAAACACTTAGCCTGTTTTTTATGTTTTTCCCTTTCTCACTCCTCACACCAAACCAAGTACTAAAACTCATTTCAACATTCTATAATTTACATAAACCATTATCTTATCAAGTCATGACATTGATATTTCATAGTATTCATGAAATAACCAAAATACCCTTTTGGCCGGTTAAGCCTCTAGCGTATGAAAGATGGTTTACAACCATTAAATTCTCAACTACAACACATTCTCAAACATTGACTGATTTGAATCAGGCATCATATTGGTAATTTATTCAAAACTTAATAAATTAAGGAACTTTATGCTTTTTGTCACTCTTTTTCAAATTTCATATAAAATCAAAGAAAGTTCATAAAGACATGAGGTCAGAGACATTGTAAAGATACGTAGAAATATTATATTCTATGTCTTAAGGTCATCAAACGAATATGAATTATAATGAGGTAGGGATAATGAGGTAGGGAAACAGATATGGTGTATGAAATCATAAAAACACAAATTGATAAGTAATAATGAAACCAGTAGAGGAATGGCATATTCTGATCCAAAAAGTAATTAGCTAAAGTTTTGTAGGGTGATTAATTCTATTTATGATATCTTGGTATTAGATTGTGATGGTAGCTACTTATCTGAATCATGTGAGATTCATTATCTATATGTGTCATTATGTGCCTACGTATATATGTGCTTGTATGTTATGATCCTTACTACCACTTTGTAAGGATTCATGTTATGTACCTACTGCCGCTTTGTGATGTGTCATGTTATGTTACTTACTACCTCTTTGTGAGTATTCATGTTATGACAGTTACTGCCTTTTTGTAAGAATTCATGTTATGTTACTTAGTGCTTCTTTCAGGGGATACATGTCTATGATAACTCTTCGTGAGGTAAGGTTGTATGATACCTCTACATGAGGTAAGGGTCAATTTTTATGATACCTTTTCATGAGGTAAGGTCGTACGATACCTCTTTGTGAAGTAAGCGTCACAGTGCCTTTCTATGAGGTCTAATAGTTTAAAGTTCTCTGTGTGAGGATGAATGTTACCCAACCTCTTCATAAAGGCCATTACTTGTTACATGTTATGTGTGATGGTAAATGTAGATATGTGTGCTCACTAAATGTTTGCTTAATTGTTGATATTTAACATTTTCAGGTTTCTTTTTAGAATGGTAGCTTTGGAAAAAGAGAATGGCGTGACTATTCGAGCTTCTATTGGCTGCTTAAAGTTTAAGTCTTCCGCTTTTCGTTTTTATAATTTATAATGGTTTATTAATATTTTAGTAACACCTGGTACTCTAATATATTTTATCTAATTACTTTTGAACATCTTGTAAATCAAGATATTGTTATTTAAAGGTTTTAGTATTAGTTAAAAAATTTAAGGTGTTACATGGGGATATGTTTACAATGCCTCTTTATGAGGTAAGACGATGGTGCCTCTTTGTGCGGTCAAGCTAGTGCCTCTTTGTGAGGTCATGTTTTATGGTGCCTCTTTGTGAGGTCAGGTTTTATCGTGCCTCTTTATTGGGTTATAGCCTTGTTCTCGCAAGAGACGAGGGAAAATGTTTATATGATATATTTCATGCCTACATGATTATATAGTCGAATGTGTAGATATGTGTGCCTACTAAGCTTTTGGCTTATTGTAACGCGCAACTTTATAATACAATATACACACAATATTTTCACAAAAATAAAGTGATGTACATTCATTTTAAACAAACAAAAACTACAAGTTGTATCAAAAGATCATATGTATACATAACTACATCCCATGATCGTGTCGAGCACTACAAATCGACTATAAAACTATACAACGTTCTTGAGACTATATCTCTCTTGTGATGTCTCACCTCTTCTGTTACCGCTAGATCACAATCATACAAAACATAAGTTATAAAGCTTAGTGGGCAACTTTATATAACTCATTAGCACATTAATAATAACATCACAATATAAATGCAACACATGGCATATAGCTAATGATGGAGTTCAGAAGTGGTTATATCTAATGACTGACTTAGGTCATTAAGTTGTATCTGAGGACCTCACCTTATGTATCGCGTACTCACACCCATCATGTCGCGACCTCATCGCACAGTGACCCCACATTACCCGTGTCTCATTCTGACCCATCCCTCAATTAGAATTGTACTTTTGTACTATTTCTTTTAATAACATCATACTTATGGACGCATCGCATCCCTCAAGATTACACGTTGCATAACCGTCACAGTTATACTCCTTCCACAATTTTCATACTTAATCTCATTTTCAATAAACGCCAATATCAAAATATGGTGTTACACTTTCCCACTGATATTTAACGTTTTAAGATTTTAAAGTGGTAGTTTTGGAAAGAGCCTGACCGTTCGAGCTCCTACTGGTTGTTTAAAGTTTAAAGACTTTTGCGTATAATGATTTATAAGGTTTATGTTTTATGGTAATACCGAGCACTTTGATAAATATTGTTAAATTTCTATGAAAGCTTTGGTAGCCAAAAAATGTATTTTAGTTTATTTGATGGTTAATTATAAAAAATTAGGTGTTACACATGGCCAATCTCGTGGAAATCAAAAAAGCAAAGTCACTTGGCTCTCACATTGGCTAAAGAAACGTATATGGCCCTTCCTTGTGTTGGATGTCGAGAAATTTGGCTTAGGGGAGTGCTAGACAAGTTGAATTATTCGCAGAGGACTACTACAACAATTTGTTGTGATAACAAATCTGCTATAGCATTGACCAGAAACTAGTATGGGAAAAGTTAGCACATTTGAATAATATTTCATTTCATTAGTGAATTGGTCAAGAAGGGAAAAGTTGGACATCCAAGGAGCAAGTTGTCGATATTTTACTACGTCATTACAAGTTGGTGCCTTTAATCTAGTAAAAAAGAACATTGGCATGGATTGTGTTTAGTGTAAAGCGAAGTGTTAGGAGGTATAAGCAAAACACTTCAATTCTCTTAGTAGTAAAGTTTCAATATATGAAACGGTGTGAAATGTGTGTATCTGCCATACTATCCTTTGATGCCATACTATCCTTTGACAGTTACCACCGGTGTGAAATGTGTGTATCTTGTAAATGTTGTTACAATATATTGATGAAAGTATTGTTTAAGTATCATACTTGTATTCCAATTCTTTGTGAGTTCCCATGAATACATACATACATATATAACAATTTCACGTGTGAAAATTGCTTTCATAACATATGAAGAAAAACCAACTAAATATAGCAGCATTACAAATAAATGTTTTCCCAATTTCCTTCCATAGTAAACAAATGCTAGGGCAAATAGATAGGCATTTCATAAGTAGTGATATATCAAAATAAAATATTAGTTGATGAAATACAATACAACCACTTTAATTACAATACAACCATTTTAATTACCAAAGAGTCTATAGCAGGAAAATAATTGAGTATTAAGCATTTCCTCTGTGGACAAGTAATAGAAGTTTATGTGTTAAACAAAATACCTACCATTAGGCCCTCCGGTGTGGCGTGCAAGGGGGTGCGAGCCCGAATAGAACACCCCCCCAACATGCGGTGACCTCGCAAGAACGACCACACTAGGGAACTCGGCCTCGTGCGATGACATGGTGTCCAACAGTCCAAAGGCTCTCCAACGTCTATATAACCATTAGTTTTTTAAAAATATATTCAATTTATTATCACTATAAATATACACATACACCACAACATTTTACACCAGAAACATATATCTAGTACACTTTCAAATACTATCAAACACAAATGTATCATGTCCAATTTCCTTTATTGTATTCGTCATCATCGTCGTCGGACAAAGATTAGTTAATGGAATCAGCAATGCAAGTCGCCGCACTAGCCCACGAAATTGCCAATATAATAACCGACAGTGCACAAAGTTCCAAAAGTGCATGAAGGTTCACAAGAAGGGTTACAATAAACAGAGATCATGAAGCTGCACATGATCTCCTTGTACGCGACTACTTCGGGGAAAACGCGTGTATAGGGGTAAGCAGCGGAACATGGTACCCACTCTTGAAACCGGAACCGCCTTATACGGTTCCGGTTCTAGTTCCTAGAATGATGGAACTGCCCTTAGCGGTTCCGGTTCTCACTTTTTTTGGAACGAGTACCCGCTATTTAAAAATATATATATGTTTATATATATATATATATATATATATATATATATATATATATATATATATATATATATAATTGGATTAGATGAGCATATGATAATATTCATTATATGATCTTAATGTTTGTTATACTTACATGTGTAACTTTTTATAACTATTATTGAACTACATTTGCTTTGTAATTTGAAACTTGTATTGTAATGAACTAGTTCTAGTAGTTAGCTTTTGTTTCTATAGATAGTATTTTTTGTAACAACGAAACTAATAAAACAGTGTAACCGGGTACCCCGTGTCTCGGAACCGGAACCGCTTCCTGTTCCTAAAATTTGAGAACCGCTTAGAACGGTTCCGATTCCGGTTCCAACTTTACAAGAACCGCCGGTTCCAGCCTATGCTCACCCTACGCGAGTATACGACGTACCGGTTTCGGCGAAGTTTCTGGATAAGCAACAAACTTTTTCTGCGTATACATCGTGATATGAATGAAACCAACCCATTTTTTCAATTGAAATGGGATGTAAGGGGTAAAAGGGGTTTCACGTCGAAACAAAAATGTGTCGTTGCAGTCTGTCAAAATGCAACTCAAAATGCAACTGGCACTGCATTTGATTATGGGATATGTATTTCAAGACGATGTCGGAGCGGATCGTTCAGGAAAGTGTATAAGATTACCATCCATGTTTACACCAAACAATATTTACGTAAACCCGAACATTCAAGCATTGTACGACGTGCACGAAAGTAAACATGGTTATCCCCAAATGCTTGGAAGTATTGATTATATGCATTAGGAGTTGGCTGCTTGTCCAAATGTATGGCGCGACCGATTTACACGAGACAATGATCGATACCCTTCCATAATCCTTGAGGCAGTGGTGTCCAGGATTTATGAATTTGGCATGCATTTTTTGGTGTTACGGGTGCAAATAATGAACTGAACGTTCTCGACCAGTCTCCTATATTTAATGACATTTATAGAGGCGTTACCCCTCACTGTCCATGATCAGGTCAACGGAGCGCAATACAAACACATATATTATCTAGCTGATGGAATATATCGTGATTATTCAGTGTTTTTTAAGTCATTCACATCCCCAATGGATCCAAAATGACAAATGTTTAGTGTTGCACAAGAAGCGACTAGGAAGGATGTGGAACGAGCGTTTGGTGTTCTTAGGCAATGCTTTTACAGTGTCATATACCCGGCACAGGCTTGGGATCCGAGGAGAATAAGATACATTATGTTAGCATGCATCATATTACATTATATGATCTTGGAGGATGAAGAGATAGCGATATTTATGTATGATCTGAATGAAATTATACCACCGTACGAGTCGGTACCAATTACTTTGCCACAATATCTAGAACACATAAGTGAAGTGCAAAGCAAATAAACGCATAACAAAATGATGAAAAGTGAGAGGTAACGAAGGGTGACCATTTCCAGGGGTGAAAGGAGGAATTGAGGGGTGCTGACTGAATAGTGATGTAGCAGAGAAAAAACTAGGGGTGGTGAAAGACCATACCTGAGGGCCTTAGGAGTTGCAAAAGTTTTGCAGTAAGGTCGGCACCATCAACATATATGCATCATTTTAAAATTTTGCTAGATTTCGATTTTTGTTGTCTTGCTGATCTAATATGTCAAAATTAGGTCAAACATTAATATAAAAACGTAGAATTTAAACACGGTTCTTAATGAAAAATAAATTTCAGGTAGATGATGATCTTATTTAATTTAATTCAATTTAGATAATGACAAATAAATTCTGGCCTATAGATTTTAAAATCAGACAGTCTTCTTTCTTTATGCAATATTCAGACTGCAAATTTCAGGTTCACATCTTATCTACAGGACTGAAAACCAGTCCAAATATTTTACCTTTTTAAAGCAAACGACACCTTAGATTCATTTTCACATGTCAATTAGCAGTGTAAATAACAAACCTTTTATGCAATACTATGAAAGTATGTGTATTGGGTGCAAGATGATTAAATGTGATAAGTTTCTATATCAAAATTTGAAATGCTTTTTGTAGATAGGAGTTGTGGCTGATTAGAAGACTCTACAGGTGATTGGAAAAATGTCATGTCTCGTTGGATAATCAAAAAAGATTTTCCTTCGTGAATGTTTTATTCATTTGGTTTGGCGTGCCCATGCTTTTGGTTGACACCATTAACAACAACGATAATACCCAAGTCCTATAGAAATGTGGTAATGGAGGTAACATGTAGATAACCGTATCTTCATCCAAAGCTAGAGAGGAAGGTTCCATTTTTTGTGATAGCATGTGTCGTATTATAATCGAGTGAGTGGACAAAATTAGTTTGAATCTTGCAAGATCAACACAGACCTCAAGAAAATAATAAAAGAATCTATACTCTGACTAAGCAGATACATGTGTTCGATCCTACAAATGTCACACAAGTTGAAGTTGATACTTGTGTTTATAAATTGGTCAAATAATAATGATCTAAAGGTAGTTGGAAACAACTTGTATGAAAACGTTGCAATACAAAAAACTTAGAAGTGTTTGATAAATTATCTTAAAATTATACAACATATATAAACAAGAATCTCCATAGACAATTGGATGATTTCCGGGTATCTATGAAGACCAAAGTTGTCTTAGTCTTGAGATTGTTAAATTCGGAGCACCAAAACTATCCAATATTGCATGCCGAAGGAAACTCAGTCCGTGATGTCAATCTGCTAAAACCAAAAATCACATTTTTTTTCTAGATGTGCTTTTTAAACTAATTAATTTGTATTTAGTCATGATAATCGGTGTTTTAGAATTTTGGTAGGAACTATTATAATTATGATCTTCTGATATATTAACAACTAGTTGTAAGACCCGTGTATTACACGGGATGATACAAAATAATTATTAAATAAAAAAACCTAAACACTAATAATTATGTATAACAAATTCTCGACAATATATAATGAAATTTTTGGATATATACATTATTAAATTAAACACTACAACATAATGTTGATAAACTTTGAACAATTATAACAAATTACAAATTTTGAAAGACTTCTTTGAATACAACATTTGTTGTTCTATTGCTAAGTTTACCGTCGTCTAAAA
The DNA here is from genome assembly GCA_023525715.1 of Cichorium intybus. Classification (NCBI taxonomy): domain Eukaryota; kingdom Viridiplantae; phylum Streptophyta; class Magnoliopsida; order Asterales; family Asteraceae; genus Cichorium; species Cichorium intybus. The sequence continues at coordinate 113,821,261 of CM042010.1, forward strand.
TTAACATTTTTAATCTATCTTTACTTTTAACTCTCGAAAATATAACATACAACTTGTCGTGTGTGAAGACTGGTTGTCTCAGAAACAAACACACCTTTGATAGCGATTACCGTTGACTATTATTTATTGTCATTGCAAAACATACAGTCAATGGAAATTGTTTTCTTTAAAATTTGAAAGAAATTCTTCTATCTGAAGGCGTCAAATACATTTTTGGAATAAACGTACGATTTCCAATATTATTTCAAGATATAATCTCTATTTCTATAACACGATTACCCAATAATATTGCTTCACTGCTAGGTGTGTATCCGCGCAATGCGACGACGACATTAGTATGTTGATATTTTCAATTAAAATTAAAGTATGTAGTTTTCAATTAGAATATATTGTGTACTTATTATAATATATCGTTTCATAAAATATTTTAGAATTTTTGTATTCATTTATGAATATAACATGTTTCATTTTAGAATATATATTTATACGAAACTGATCAATAATAGTGAATAGTAAAAAATGAGCCATCAATAAAACTTTTTAACGACGGAATTTGTAAAGGTTTACCGATGGATTTTCCATCACTAATATATTAAACGTAAATTTTTTATGTTCATGCATTTTGAATACCTTTAAGGCCGACCCTGGTGCGTGCGTGCATGCGCGTGTGTGCCGTGTTTTTTATTATTATGTTAAATATTTTAATTCTATTATGGAAATTAGTTATTATATTTTTAATAGACATAATAAATCAAAGGTTATCCAAACTTAGTAAACTATATAAGATATATTAATTATAAAATTAGTATAATAAAATTTTTAAACGTAAATGTAGTTTTATGTTTGTTTTTGGACCTGCATTAAAGATCTATGGCATTCGAAAAAAAAATCCATTAATCATCATGCTATCTTTCCGAAATTATTGACATATGTATCATCGATGAGAAGAAAATGACAATATGATGCATTCTCTTGTCATTTCATTTAAGTGATAATTAAATTGTTAGAATCCATTAATTAAATTGCTAGGTTCCTAATTTATTGCTTAAGTTATAAATTATTGGAATTAAATACATTCAATTCAAACAATTTTTTTAAGAAATTCAAAATTATGAGAAAATGACATGTGTCAAAATCAATGAGGAGATGACATGTGGCTTTAAGTTACTTATTTATTAGGATATGATTAGATTTAGAAAAAAGAAGAATGTATACAGGGTTACATGGAATAATAGCTTTTTACTTTCATTGATTTGTTCACTATAGCATCTTACTTTCATTTCTTCATTAAGCAAAATGAAAATACTATTGTACATTGAGAAAACTATCCAATTACAGAGATGACATTTAATACAGTGCAATTATAATTGTGTAGATTTTTCAAAGTATAATAATCTAATAACAAAATGGAGAAGAGCAAAACCACAAGTCACATTTCGTTGTTGCAATTGTAGGGGTGTTTGGATGTACTTTTAAATTGATTATTGAGTATTGGGCCCATGACAGTCAAAATGTTAGAATTTGGGTAAAAATGATTATGATTATGATTTTCTGATTACTAATTGAAACATGAGATTTTAAAAACAAGAATTGTATAGGGTTAAATGGAATAAATAGCAGGGCATTTTCAGGAATTTGCATACTGAAAACTCTACCCAATTAGAGCAAAATACAATCCAACTCACAGATTTAGGGGTGTTTTTGATGTGCTTTACACAGTATTTTGTATGAAGCCGTAACAGGATCTGACAATTTAAGTCAAAGTGATTACGATTACGATCTTCTGATTAGTTATTATTGAAACAATGAATTTCAAAAGAACAGGAATGTATCTAGGATTAAATGGAACAAATAGCAATGTACTTCCATTAATTTGTATATTTATTTTCCCGCCTAGAAAATGAATCTGGACATCATTTTAGCTTGCTGTTCACTTCTTTTCATTCCCAAATGTTCGATATTTCTCTCTACCGATAAAAACTCAATCCCTCCTTTATCGCGATGTTTCTGTGCATCTATATCGGATCGGTACAAGGACCCAGGTAATATGGATTATGAGTTCAATTTCACGCTAACAAATTGTCGGATAAAAATTGATAAAAGGTTATGTTGCTCGCTCTCTCCCTCGCCCAATCACACTCTCTAATTCTCTTCCTCTGGTTCAAGCCCTAACTTCCACTCAAAATATATGTAATCGATTTATCATTCCGGTTAGTTTTACTGCAATATTTTTTTTATAATTGGGTGTGAGGTTGTGCAAGCGATTCAAGCATCGACCGAAGCTATAATCGATCAATCTGGTTAGTTTTACTTTTTCTATTAATCGATCTCATTTTCCATGTAAAAATTGTTTGAAGAGAAACAGAGGTAGGTATTCGTTGTTGGGATAGCATCTTAGAGATGCTATGAGTTTATGTTATGTGTTTTGGTGATTTTATACAGGGTTTGACGAGAAATGATTCATAGCAAATGGTGACAAAAATTGATCTTTTACATGGATATACATGGTGGGTAGTTTTTGGTGTATCTTTTGATTTCGGGTTTACGCTCCCTACCTGTTTGATATAATGCCTGAGTGACAGTTTCAACTTCTCTAAAAAATATAATTGGGTGCAAACGTCAGCTATATCAGGGTGTTCTTTCTGGTTACTCTATTGGATTATAATATTTAATACATCGGTATGCCTTATACCTCTCTTTTTGTTATCATGATCTTGCTTTGAAACATACACGTGTCACCAGTTAAGCACCAAACCATGAAAGACTCAACCGATTAACAGGTTTGTTAGTTATTTGCTCAGGGGTAGTTTCGTCTTTTATTATTAAAGTTTGTTAGATCAGTTAGTTTATGTTCTGTATATATATTTTATTCATTGTATTCTGTACAGTAATGAGAACAATTCTTCTCTCTCTCTCGTCTGTGATAACATGGTATCAGACTGAAGTTCGATCTTCAATTCCTCCATTGATTCTTCTTTCTTTCTTTCTTTTCGCCTCTGTTTTCTGCATAATCATGGCAGATTCTAGTCCTTTGATCAACAATTCCAATTCCATTGATGTTTCAAGCCCTCTTTACATTAGATCTTCAGACAATCCAAATTCAGTTCTTGTATCCACTCCTTTTGATGGAATCGGCTTCAATTCATGGAAGTGATCCATGATTATCTCACTTTCTGCTAAAAATAAAATTCACTTCATCAATGGTACACTTCTATCACCTGAATCAACCTCTCCTACTTATAATCACCGGAGTCGAGCTAATCACATGGTTATAAGTTGGATTCCCAACTCTGTTTCGAAAACTATTGCTGATAGTCTCTTGTTCTTTTCTACTGCTGCTGAAGTCCGGCAAAATTTACTTCAACGGTATGAACAAGCTGATGGAGCTTTATTGTACCAGATGCAACAGCAATTGTACTCTCTCTCTTAAGGTACATATGATTTCTCTTCATACTTCACTAAATTCACCAAGATCTGGGATGAGATTCGATTGATTCAATATATTCCTCCTTGTACCGTGGATCTGCAACCAAAATCCTTCAATTCTTTGAGGACCAAAGGCTAATTTAGCTTTTAATAGGCCTTAATGACTCATATAAGATACTCAGGGACAGATCCTCATGATGAAGCCCCTTCCAAGCATTTCCACAGCCTATTCTCTTATTATTCAGGAAGAACGACAACGAGGCATTAACATTTCTTCTACTTTAGGAACCTATACAATTGCTTTACAAGTTTCCTCTGATTCTAATGGTTCTAAGAAGTCCCTCACCTGCAACCACTGTAAAAAATCAGGTCACACTAAAGCTCAATGCTACAGACTCATTGGATTTCCACCCAATTTCAAATTCACAAAAAGCAAAAAAGAAGAAGTTAAACCAAGTGTTCAGAATGTTGTCAATACAAATTCTCCAATGATTTCTCAAGATCAATATCAACAGTTGCTTCAACTCCTCAACACCAATTCAGTCTTACCTAATACTACTTCTTCTCCCTCAATTACTGATGGTGCAATACAATCTGAAGGTAAACCATTTGATTTTAAGATTTTTGCTGCAAATGTTTACAAGTCTTCACCATTTCTAAAGCAGCATTTGTCCTGGATAGTTGATTCTGGAGCAACAGACCACATATGCTCTAATAATCTCTTTTCTCATCTTTGTTCAAACTTTCACAGACTCAATTCATTGGTCTTCCTAATGGAAATGACACTATTGTATCATTTGTTGGTAATGTTCAACTACATGAGTCTCTCACTCTTCGAAATGTCCTTTATGTGCCTTCTTTCAAATACAATCTCGTTTCTATCCCCAAACTTCCATCTCATTTAAAAACTTTTGCCATCTTTACTGATTCTCAATGTCTGTTGCAGGACCCTTCAGTAAAGCATAAAGTTGCTCTTGGAAACTTTGGCAAAAGATTAAATGATCTATATGTTTTTGATCATGATGTAATACGAAAAGATCTTTCTTTTTGTTTTTCTGTATTGAATCCTTTGTTGAATCCTATTTCTAATTCATCTTTTAGTGTAATAAAAAATCCTTCTAATGCTATCATGTGGCATAGAAGGTTTGGTCATCTTCCTGTCAATAAACTACGTTTGCTTTCTCTTATTGACAACACACATACTCACACTCTTGACTCATGCCAAATATGCTTTCAAGCAAAGCAGCACCGACTTCCATTTCCTAAGAGTGTTTCCACTACTTCTCATCCTTTTGACCTAATTCATGTTGATGTTTGGGGACCTTACAAACACTTATCTCATGATGGATTTCGATATTTTATCACTATTGTGGATGACTTTAGCCGACATACATGGGTTCATATGTTGACTAACAAAAGTTATGCATTCACTATGATTAAGAACTTCATTTCCTTTGTTAAAACTCAATTTCAGAAAAATATAAAAGCCATTCGGACAGATAATGCCTTTGAGCTAGGTTCTAGTCATGATGGGACAGTTTTTCTTCAATCCATGGGAATCATTCATCAAAAGTCAACCCCCCACACCCCTCAACAGAATGGCCTAGTAGAAAGAAAACATAGACACATTCTTGAGGTAGCTAGATCCTTGTATTTTCAGTCCGGTTTAGGCATTGCTTATTGGACAGATTGCGTTAAGACTGCAGTCCACCTTATCAATAGAATGCCCACAAAAGTTCTTAATCATTTGACCCCTTATGAAAAACTCATGAATCAAAAACCTGATTTCACTCATTTAAAAGCTTTTGGGTGTCTTTGTTTCATCACCACGTCTCTAGTTGGCATTTATGTCCAGGTCACATCCATGTGGTTTAATCGGCTATCCAACTGGACAAAAGGCTTTCAAGGTTTTAAATCTTGTGACCAAACATGTCCACATTACAAGAGACATTGTCTTCTTTGAAGACATATTTCCTTTACAGTCATTACCCAAACCAAACAATTCATCCATACCGTCTTATACACCTGTTAACTCAACCGATTTTTCAGATTCCAATCCTACCCTTCTATCTCCAAATGTAATCGTTCCTTCTGTTATTCCTCCTGTACCTTCATCTCCAACTCTTGTTGTCGATGATAATACCAGGAGATCCACAAGAATTCCTAAACCCCCTACACGCCTTCAAGATTATATCTGCAACAATGTTGAATCTCAATCTTTGTGTTGTCATACGATTACCAACTTTTGTATTCCCAATAGCACTGTTACTTCTCACTTATCAACTGCTTCACATGATGCTTTTGTTTTTCATTCTCACTTACAAGTCACCGAACCCGCTTTTTATCATCAAGCCAAAGGAGATGAAAATTGGGAAAATGCCATGCAAAAAGAACTTCAAGCACTTACTGATAACAAAACATGGGACATTGTAAAACTTCCTAAAGGTAAAAAACCGATCTCTTGTAGATGGGTCTTCAAAGTCAAATATAAAGCAGATGGTTCTATTGAAAGGCATAAAGCCCGACTTGTTGCCAAGGGCTTTACACAACAAGAAGGCATCGATTACCACGATACTTTCTCTCCTGTTGTTAAGTTTCATACTATTCGATGCATTGTTTCTTTGGCTATCAAACGAGGTTGGTTAATTCAACAACTCGACGTCAATAACGCCTTTTTACACGATGACCTCCATGAAGAAGTCTATATGAAAGTGCCACCTGGTTATCTAGTTAGTTCGCCTAGTCTTGTTTGCAAGCTAAATAAATCCTTGTTTGGCCTTAAACAAGCCTCTAGGCAGTGGTATTCTAAGCTTTCTGATGCTTTAAGACTACAAGGTTACACTCATTCTCACAATGACTATTCTTTATTTCTGAAGAAAAATGGTGATTCAATTGTCATTGTTGCCGTGTACATTGATGATATCCTAGTTACTGGGAATAATCTTGATGAAATTTCCAAGCTAAATACTTTTCTTGATATTCGCTTCAAGATTAAAGATTTAGGACCAATAAGCTTCTTTCTTGGCCTTGAATTCAAAACTATATCTGAAGGAATGATCGTTCATCAAGGAAAATTCATTAAAGAGTTATTGGCCCTTTATTACATGGACGATGTTACTTCTGTTTCCACACCTCTTCCTTCAAAAGTTACTCTTTTACCAATCATGGAAAATCCTTTGCCTGATCCTACTGTATATCGACAGCTTATTGGAAAATTAAATTTTCTTCTTCATACAAGACCTGATCTAGCATACGCTGTTCAATATTTGAGTCAGTTTAATCAGATTCCATCTCAGCAACACTATGCTGTCGCTTTACATACATTGAGATATCTTAAAGGCACACTCTATCAAGGTCTATTCTTCAATAAAAATCAGACTTTTAATCTTGAGGCATACTGTGATTCAGATTGGGCTTCTTGTCCAATAACTCGAAAGTCTGTTAGTGGCTTTTTTATATTTTTTGGTGGGGCTCCTATCTCATGGAAATCCATGAAACAGATCACAATTTCACTTTCTTCTGCAGAAGCTGAGTACCGCTCCATGCGAAGAGTGTGTTCTGAATTGGCGTGGCTAAGCAGATTGTTCAATGAACTTAATGTTTCCAATATTACCCCTATCCCTTTAAAGTGTGATAATCAAGCTGCAATTTACATTGCTTCAAATCCCGTGTTTCATGAACGAACAAAACACACAGAAATCGATTGTCACTTTGTTCGGGAGAAATTACAAGAAGGTCTGATCACTTTGTCGCGTGTTAAATCTGAGGATCAACTTGCTGATGTTTTCACAAAATCCTTAAATGGTGTTCTACACGACAAAGCTATTTCCAAGCTGCATTTACGGTCTACAGCTTGAGGGGGGGGGGGGTGAAAGACTCAACCGATTAACAGTTTTGTTAGTTATTTGCTCAGGGGTAGTTTCGTCTTTTATTATTAAAGTTTGTTAGATCAGTTAGTTTATGTTCTGTATATATATTTTCTTCATTGTATTCTGTACAGTAATGAGAACAATTCTTCTCTCTCTCTCTCTTTCTTCTCTCTCGTCTGTGATAACAAACCATGATTGTTTTGGTTAATAATAGAGTTGCTTTTTTAAGGACAACATAACATGGCTTTTAAAATATATTAAGGACAAGATCATGTGGGTTTTAAAATATATTGTTTTGGCTAATAATAGAGTTTCAGTTTCGGGAATTGTTGGCATAGTAAGAACCCAAATACATAAGTAGACTTGATTTAAAAACTTCAACAGGTTTTATCAAATTTATACTTCAATGACTTGTAATTAAAATCTGATGTGGATGCAGTAAAAGATGGGACGGATCTGGAAGGAATGATGTGCTGGAAGGAAACAAACGGGGACTGAAGCAGGACCATATGGAAAGGTTTTAGGTGGAATTTTTGTAGAGGTTCCATTTTTTCCTTTTCTTTCATATACACTGAAAATAACTCTAATTTTCTGGAAAATAATAAAAATAACAACGTACTTTCTAACATGTTCTAGAAATAGCAACATACTTTTTGGAAGTTTTATAGAAATAACAACGTACTTTCAAAATTTATATATTAATGTCAACATGCTTTTTTAAATTTTCTAAAAATGTCATGTAATTTCTAGAAATTTTATAAGAATAGCTATGTACTTTCTGAAAAGTTCTTGAAATAGCAACGTACTTTCTAGAAGTTTAATAGAGTTAACTTCGAAGGGTTCCGGTATACCCATATTACTTTATTAAAGCGACCTGTTTAAATTTTGTTTTTGGATGCATTATGTCTAATTTCAGTAATTCAATTAGTAGATGCATTAGATCCAATGCAGCAAGTTTTGAAAGTATTCTAGATTTTCCCACTGTTGTTAAACTTTTCAAGATTTAATTATTTTCCATTTTGCCTTTAGACCAAACCTGCAAAAATAGTATACCACGAGTGAAATGGCATCTTGTACTAACAAAGGAATGCCTCCTATATGTTGGTAGAAGATTTATTTTATTTAATTGGCTACAAGGAAATGCTATAATTTTTCTATATAATCATATAATATAGTTGTCATCACGCAATACATCCCTTGCATTGATTGGCTGCACTTAGAGGGTTTATTGTGTATTTTATTCTTTGCTACCAAGTTTGTATTCCATGTGTTCGCTTGTGATATGAATTAGTGAAGGGTGTATGTGAATTTGAGGAAGTGACTTTAAGAAGAATGGAACCATTAGAAGTGGTGAAATCTGATTTTTGACTGTAGTACTTTGTGAGTACCCGAACAAACAAATGTAATCTTTTGAATAAAGATTCACTTATACCTTGATTGTGTCTTCTAGAATCTTGAATGTACAAATTGTTGGAGAGTTTGAGTTTCTATTTGGTAATTTGTGTTATTTAAATTCTACTGAGTGGATATCTTATATTACATGGGTGTTTTATAAAAGTTACCCAAATATAGCAATGACATCCAAATACAAAACAATTCTCACCGCTACAATTGGGTGGATTTTTCAAAGAAAAATGGCTCGATAAGAAAAAAAATTAAAAGTGAATGTTATAACTAGGTAAAAATTTCAAAATACAATATCATAATAAGAAAAAAATTTTCATTACAATGCTATAATAGAAAGAATTGAAAGTAGGATGCTATAATAGACAAATAAAAGAGAGTTCATGCCATGGAAAGTTTTATGAACTTTCAAGTCATTCTTGGAGAAGCAAATGTCCATGCTCTGATGCTTTTTATTTATTTTTTGTTTATAAATTCCATATGCTGATTCTTCATTCCATCTTCTCTTTGCCCTCGTAAGAACTATTCATTCACAGACACCCACAATGATGTTAAAAATCTACATTAATTACTGACCAATATACATAAAAGAAGCTCATGTAATAATATCTGTATCAATACACTATAGAAGGAGCAGATACCCAACACAAAAATGAGTACAATGATGTTAAGGATCAAGGATTATAGATGAATCCCCTTTCATATCAAAAAACTGGAAGAGAAACAAGCAACAAGTGTTTGAAGCAGAACCAAAGCCAGATCACAGATCAAAAAATTGGAAGAGAAACAAGAAAAAAGAAAAGATGACATTAACAGCTTCATCTTATATAAATACCAATTCCAGCAAAAGTTTCAAAACTCACATATCTAAACAACACCCATATTACAAATGTCATACAATATTAAACTCCAAATAGTAGTACAAATAAACCAAGAAACATTATTAAAAAGCAAAATAATCAATCTTCTCTTCCTCTCTTCATCCTGGCAACTCTTACCATGACCGCAACGTAAATCTTGTCCATGGTTTCCTCAGCAAACATGAAAAGCTTCTGTCTCCACTGCTGCTTCCACAACAAAACTCCAATAACACCCCAAAACCCTGTTGCAAACCCACTCATTATGTCCACGTAAAACAACCATACCTTCGCCACCTCATCACCTGCTTTGTGTTTCTTGTTGGATGTTGTTGTTGGGACTTTCTGACTTGAGCAATTGTTTGGCAATGGAGGTCCACACAGACCTTTGTTCCCAGAATATATTGATGGATCCGTAAGAGTCTGCAACTGACGACCTGTTGGAATTCGTCCCGCCAAGTTGTTGTCTGACAAATTCAAATGGCTCAAAAACGTCAAATCTGCCATGCTTTGAGGGATCGTCCCGTTCAACTGGTTTCCAGATAAATCGAGGGATTCTAACCTTCTCAGGTTTCCAATGCTTCCGGGAATAACCCCACTGAGATGATTATTGGACAAATTGAGACCCACCAACATAGAAAGTGTGGTTAGCTCCAACGGTATCTCTCCCACAAGTTTATTACTTGAAAGGTCCATATTAAAAACGAAACGCAAAGTTTCCGAATATTCAAGATCAGCACCTTTCAGGACCTGGATCACAATCTCATTAGAATCCAAATATCCACTTGAATCTTCTAGGCTACTATTAACCATGGCATTCAACTCTCGTAAACAATGAGGGATTGTTCCCGTCAAGTTGTTGTGTGCAACATCCAAAATTTGAAGTTGTGACATTTTGCACAATGATCGAGGAATCGTTCCCGTCAAGTTGTTCTTGTGTAACCTAAACACCACCAAAGATACAAGTCCTTCTCCAATCGGTTCTGGTATATATCCGGACAACTTATTCTCTCCCAAATCTAAGACTCTTAAATATTCTAAAGTCCCAATTTCCTGAGGAATGACACCAGACAGTTGATTTGAGCTAAATATCATGACCTCCAAACTTTTCATATTCCCAAAACACTTGGGAATTTTCCCAGTTAACCTATTTCTGGAAAGATCAAGAAGAAGCAAATCTGTCCTTCCACACAATGACATTGGAATTTACCCATTGAAAAGGTTATTTTCCAATAATAACCTTTGAGGAAGGTTTGTCAAAGATCCACTTAGTTTGTTGTGAGAGAGATCTAAGAAAGGAATGTTGGGCATCTTCCGCAACCAAGTGGGCAGAGGTCCTGAAACTGTAGCATTCGACAAGTCTAACATATCAAGTTCCCTTTGATTTCGCAGCCACTGAGGAAATCCATTTTCGATATTGCAAGAACTGAGTACAAGAGTTTCCAATTGGAATGGAGGTATCCACTCACGTGAGATATTGAATATCAACTTTGTGTTAGAAGAAGCATCCAAGTACCTCAACATCGAAAGGTTAGACAAATGGGCTTCCGAAACTACTCCTTCTAAAGAATTGTTATAGATATACAGAGAATGGAGGTTGGTAAGTTGCGAAATTGAAACCGGAATACTCCCACTTAACTGATTATCATCTAGATACAAATACTTTAAAGCAGTTGATTTTCCAAAGAATTCTGGAATTGAACCATTCAATTGGTTATCACCTAGATCTAAGGCTTCTAAATATCGTAATCTTCCGAGAGACTTGGGGATTGTACCTGTCAATCTATTGACCCCTAATTTTATGTCTCTTAAATTCACCAGTCTTCCAAGTGATTCTGGAATTGAACCATCCAATTGATTACTAGATAGATCTAATTCTTCTAAATATTGTAATCTTCCTAGAGCCTCTGGGATTGTACCTGTCAAACTGCTTTCTGATAGATCTAAGCTTCTTAAATTGGCCAGTCTTCCAAGTGATTCTGGAACTGTACCATTTAAGTAGTCACTTAAATCCAACCTCTCCAAAGCATATTGGGAGCACTCGGATACATTTTTTGGTGAGTCAGTCACTTCAATATTAATAGGATTGGATGAAGCGATCAATTGTTTAAGGTGACACAGTCTCCAGATACCGAGATGTTGAATCTTCTTAAAGCGGTTATGAGAAAGATCAAGCTCTTGCAGGTTTGGCATAACAGGAATGGATGAATTTAGACCGTTATATGAAAGGTGAAGGACTCTGAGGGAACTCATGTTTGGCATAACAGGAATGGATGAATTTAGACCGTTATATGAAAGGTGAAGGACTCTGAGGGAACTCATGTTGGTTAAAACACGTGGAAATATGCCTTCAATTGAATTGGAGCTAAGATCCAGGTGTTGGATGTTCGAAATTGTACTGAAATTCAAATGAGGGGAAGATAGAAACGTGTTATCAAGCCCACAATCCAACAAATGCAGCTCTGATAAAGAAAAGGGGATCATGTCTAGAAAGTTTGCAAAGTTCCATGACAAATTGAAATTAAAGTTTGAAAGATCCAAGAATTCAAGGGATGTCATGTTTTGGAAAAATCTGGGGAGTGGATTTTTGAAAGAATTGGAGCCAAGATCAAGGTGTTTGATGTTGGGAAGTATTCTACTCGAATTAAGAGAAGAACCAAGATTAAGATTAGAAAGTCCACAATATGACAAACTTAACTCTTTTAACGAAGGAAACATGTAAAGCTCCATGTCCCAACCACTAAGATCCAACCGACTCAAGTCAAGATGCTCAAGTGAAGGAAGGCTCAAAGTCCTTATCATATCATCTGCTATCAGGTTGTTAAAGTGGAGATCAAGAACCTTTAAATTAGAAAGGTTGCCAATGTGAGGAGGAATAATACCTTGAAAATCAGCATATGAGAGATTGAGGTAGCTCAGCTGTTTGAAGGATCCAATGAACTCAGGGATCCGGCTTCCCCTGAAATCATTGTAACTCAAATCCAAGTAATTGAGATGCCTCAACTCAGCCAAAGAAGAGTTAACCTCCTTACCAACTAAGTGGCCACCAAAGTAATCTCCTCTGAGATGAAGGCTTTCCACGGTTCCAGTGACAGCATCACACTGGATTCTTTCCCAACGACAGCAATCATTGCCAACCCATGATGACAACATTCCACCATCATCTTCAACACTGGCTTTGAACCTCAGAAGAGCAAGTCGCTCTTTCTGAGAGCAAACGACAGTAAAATTTCCATCACCCAAACAAGTATATGTGATTGCAAGAAAAAAAATACTTATGAAAAAAAGATGCAGCCCCAAACCCCTCGGATTCCCCATTATCAACCCTAACTTGGTTTAATTTAGAAGAAAGTTGAAGTGGAAAGATGGGTTGTTATGATAAACCGATGGATTGTATGATGAAGAAACTACTTCATTTATAATGTCATGAATGAAGAGCAACGTATTGCCATTGGAAGACTGGGAAGTCAAGAAAGGGGATTGGTCAAGTAAAACAAAAACTAAAAGACAAGGAAAGTAGACCCAAGTCTTCAGTCTTCTCACAAGAAATTTGAGGTCAACAAAGTAAACTTCTTGTGGAATTTTCCATACAACTTCTTCCTAACAAATATATTCCTCTTTGATATTATTCAATGAAAGACAAAGTAACGTGCAGGTTGGTTTGAAGAAAGTGGGTACATATATAAAACAATAAATGGAAAGTAACCTTAGAAGACTTGGAAGTCAATGAAAGTTTGTGACCAAAGGGTAATAATTGAGTTTTAAGCTGTTATCCTCCCTTAAACAGGTAATAACAGATTATGTGTTTGGCATTGTATCTACCATTAGGAGCTGGAAGTGTGTTACAAAACAGAGCCTATCACCATCAGTGTATATGAATCATTTTAAAAAACGCTAAATTTCCATATTCTTTGTGTTAGGGGTGAGCATAATAACCGAAAAACCGAACCATAACCAATATAACCGAACCATTAAAACCGAACCACTAATAAAAAAGGTGGTGCGGTTTATGATTTTATTAACCGAATCATAATGGTTCGGTTTTGGTTTTTCTGTAAAACCGAACCGTATATAACCGAATCGAACCAATTAATAAATATATATTTGAAAAATATTATATATATATATATATATATATATATATATATATATATATATATATATATATATATATATATATATATATATATATAATAAGTTCTTAATCTATTCCTTAAAATTTTTTAAATCAGTGCTCGGTACATACTCATCTTAGGAAACTAGTAAGTCTATAAAAACTTAAAAATAAAATAAAATGTATTAACCGGTTGTAAAGTAAATCAAATCTTTTTTTAACTAATAAGTCTATAATCCTTAAAAAAAATTAAATCAAGGATCGGTACATACTCATTAGGAAACTAATAAGTCTATAAAAACTAAAAAATAAAATAAAATGCATTAACCGATTGTAAAGTAAATCAATTTTTTTTAACGTTTGCATGGATTCTAGTGTAAAATTGTAAAATATTAAAAGTCGATACTAGTTTTAATGGTTAATATCATTATTTTGACTTTCGAGACAATTTAACTCTTAAATTTATACAAAACATAGAAACTTATAGATAAACGACTCTAAATTTTTATATAATTATGGTTAACCATTATTAATCATTAACCAAAATCATTAACCGATTAAAACCGTTAACCCTAACCAATATTAACCATAACCAATGGTTGCTAAAATACATTAACCGATTGTAATGGTTATGGTTCGGTTTTGGCCACTAACCGAACCAAACCGCCCCATTCACACCCCTACTTTGTGTTACAGGTCCCAATTTGTGTGAAAATCAGGTCAGACAAAAACATAAAAACATAGATGGACCAATTTCCCAATACCATAGATCTACGATAATTCAATCGGATTATTTTACACATAAAAACATATATTCATCGCTTTCAACAACACTAAATTACTATCTTCTTTATCTAACGGGTCCCAAGTTGTGTGTTGTGTAGCATGTTCAGAATTTTGTAAAAAGCAGACAAAGCAATTTCATGAAATCTAAAAGATTAGGTCAAATAGAAAAAAGAATGGGAAAACTTACCAAATAAACACCGGTAACTCTGGAAATGACAAAGGGGAGAGATGAATTGGCAACGTAGGCCTTTTCCCCGTCTGTCTACTACTTCCCGGTGGCGAGGGATGGTGGTGATCGAAAGCGATCATTCTGTGAGGAGTCGAAAATTAGGGGAAATTTTTTAATAGTTAATTACAAATCTGGTCCCTAGGTATACTCAAAATGACAGTTTTGTTTTCGAAGTTTCTGTCTTTCTTAAAAGTTTGTCATCATGGTCTCATTTTATTATAAATATGATCCCCTTAGTAGAATGTAGGCTAAATAACATGTGTCGTAATTGTATTACATCAAAAACTAATTTTCAATTCAAAAGCTATTTTTCTCATACCATTACGGTGTAATATCCTCAAAATGAGGTCACAATTAGAAGTTCATTATGCTTAAAGGGAAACAAATTAAATGTGAGATTACTATCGGCGATCATAGTTATGATACTTTTATAAATATTTTAGTATATTATATGATTCTTACTTGCAATTATTTCATTAAATTTGAAAAATTGTAGTAATTAAAATAAAAAATTGATAGGTGTAAAAGTGATATAACTTATATCACATAAAGAAGGCTAAAAAAAATAATGCAAAAACTAGGTCCACCAAATTTGAAGTTGTGTGAATTATTAATTAATTACCGACTAAAAATGAAAGAATGAAAATAAAAAATATCATATTTTTCTTTTTTCTAAGTTATGGGGCACCAATCATAAGTGTTTGAAATGCACACACATATACAAACCTCTTGTATGTGTACATGTTCGATAATAACTAGTAACAGAGAGAGAAAGAGAGAGGGAGGGAGGGAGGGAGAGAGATAGAAAACTAAAATACACAGGATAGTAAGGCAATGAGTGTAGTAGAAGATGGTTGGGGAAAAGAAAGGGTTAGAGATAGAAAGCAAAAAATGCATAGTAAAATAAGAGATAATCGGGCAGAGAATGCGGTAGAAGATAGTAGCAACGGAGGAGAAGAGGAAAAGGTTGTGGTGATGTGTGTTGAGATCAACCCAACACGCAGCAGCGACCGAGGTGGCCAAAGGTGGTAGTGTTCAATAAAGGTGAACATAGTTGGGTACCCGGCCAAATTGTCAGTATCAGTTCCTTGAATATTAGAATCGGACTGGAAGTAGTTACATTGGTTCTTAAGATTTTGGAACTATTAGGTCATTAATTTGATTGAGTCAATTTGCGTATATTATTTAGCCTTTAGATTTGCCGATCATTAATGGGTGGGCCTGTCCATTCCATAATTAGTTTTCTTATATAAGGCATGCACGTACCCTAATTAGGGTTAACGATTTTGTATTACTTCACGCCTCTCACACATAATAGTTCTCTCTGAATTGTTCTTGAGAGTTGCAATACAAATCATTCGGCAACTGTTATTCAGATATTGTTCTTGTTTATTATTCCGCATTGATGAATCTTTCGATCTATTATTTTTGTACTCACAATTGGTCAATTGGTATCAGAGCAGGAGACTATGTAATCGATACACCATTCTTCTGTCGAGTTTTTAGAGTTTGATCTTAGATCTGTTCTTATTTGTTTTAATTGTCTTAATCGATTTTAAACAACAGATCTCAATCTATTGCTTACTTTTCTTACTCGATCTGCTTTTACACGTCTTATTCAAATTTCTTTCAAACAAGAACAATGACGCATGAATATCCTCATTCTCTATCATTTAATTTGTCAAGTAGTATTGGATCCACTACTAGGATCCCGATTCTCTTCACGAATGATTATGAGGTCTGGGCATTGCACTTTGAAGACTATGTTATGGGGATCGAAGAACATGGATCTACTATTTGGCATGCGATAACCGTGGAACGTTTGCTCATGCAGTTTCAAGGAGAGTCATTAAAACCCTAAGTGACTACAATGCTATTTTACTCAGCCATGCAGACATTCCTCTGAACGAGAAGAACAAAATCATGTGTAACATCAAAGCCTTCAGAATCATCAGATTTGCACTTCCTCCAGACACGCGAAGACTGGTCAGTTCATGTGAAACGACAAAGGAGATCTCGGATCGGTTGAAAGAATTGTATTTTGATGATACAGATCTTGAGAATTCAGTGCAAACAACCCTACTCTCCAAGTTTGGAGCCTTTGTTCAGACTCCTAATGAGACCCTGGTTCATACGTTCAATCGTTACAATCACCTCTTGAGCATATTGCTCAAATACAAAATTGCTCGCAGCGTGATATAGCAAAAAGTAACATTTCTAAACAGCCTCCGATCCGAATGGAAGGCTGTGGTTAGGGGTGTAAATGAGCCGAGCCGAGCCCGAACACCCCCAAGCTCGGCTCGAGCTCGGTTAAGTTCATGGAGGCTCGAGCTCGAGCTCGGCTCGTTTATAGTACAGTTTAAAAGCTCGAACTCGGCTCGTGAAAAAATTAACATACTCGAGCTCGGCTCGGTTCGGCTCGTTTGTCAGACGAGCCTAAACGAGCCTAGGCTCGGCTCGAGCTCGTTTAAGGTTTTTAAGCTCATTTAAACATTTATCATACCCCATTGCAGTGAAAAATCAAGCAAAAAAGTTCCAGATTTACTGTTTACAAAACTCAACCAAACAAAATCGAATCACATATATTTAAACTCATTTAGACAGAATCGAATCATACTATTTAAACTTTTTGCCATTCGATATATAGCCAATATTCCCGAAATTATCTATTTGGTAATATAATGAAAAACCCCAAAATGATTATACAAACAATAACACCACCACAGACATAACCGTAAGAAATTAAGAATGGAGATTTCAGATTGATTGTACCTAAAGAGTGGATACGGGAGTTTTGACAGCCGCGGCACGAGATGAACGTCGATCGTCGTCGTTGGAAACAATGGAGCTTCAACATGTGCCAATGAGAGCTGATCGCCGGAAGCTCCAAACTCGACACTCAAAAGTCGCCGTCAATAAGCCTAATGTAGTGTCGTAAGAGATGGATTTGAAAAATCAAAAATGAATCACGTATGGAAAAGGCGGAAAGTTGTAGACTTCTTTTAATTAAAGATATAAATTATAATTATATATATATATATATATATATATATATATATATATATATATATATATATATATATATATAATTATATATATATATATATATATATATATATATATATATATATATATATATATATATATATATATATATATATATATATATATATAGGGTCGAGATCATGAGAGAACCTAAAAAAACCTAGGAACCTAGGAACTTTTTTTCTACACAATATTTTTAAAAAAAAATTGCATCCAATTTTTTTATTTAAAGCGTCTAAGAGATTTCTAAACCCTAAACCCTAAACCCTAAACCATAAACCCTAAACACTAAACCAAAACCCTAAACCCTAAACCCATATGAAAAAAATAAAAAAAATGATTTTTTTGCATCCAATTTTTTTATTTAAAGTGTCTAAGAGATTTCTAAACCCTAAACCTAAACCCTAAACCCTAAAACTAAACCCTAAACCCTAAACCCTAAACCCTAAACCTTAAACCCTAAATCCTATACCTAAACCCTAAACCTAAACCCTAAACCCTAAACCCTAAACCCATATGAAAAAAAATTAAAAAAATGATTTTTTTTGAATTTTTTTTTTGATATCTTCTAGATGAATCATAACAAAAATTTTGGTATATTTTTTTTTGAAAAATATTGTGTAGAAAAAAAGATCATAAAATGGGTTCTTAGGTTCCTAGGCTTTTTTAGGTTCTCAATTGAACTTTACCCTATATATATATATATATATATATATATATATATATATATATATATATATATATATATATATATATATATATATATATATATATATATATATATATATATATATATATATATATATATATATATATATAATTTATATCTTTAATTAAAAGAAATATGTTTAATAGAGGCTCGTTTAGGCTCGCGAGCCTAATCGAGTTCACAAACATAAGCTCGGGCTCGGCTCGTTTAATAAACGAGCTTTCGTGGTGAGCTCGGGCTCGGCTCAAGCTTGTTTAAGTCGAGATCGAGTCGAGCTTTTAACAAATCGATCTCGATTAGCTCACGAGTAGCTCGGCTCACTTTCACCCCTAGCTGTGGTGTCAACTGTTAAAGCTCATGAACAGTTCAAAAGCTACACTTTGGCCAAACTGGTAGGAATTCTCAAGTCCCATGAAAGTGAAATTACTGCTGAAGCTAAAACTACTTCAAGTATGGGAACGCCGGCTCTTGTAGCAAAAGGAAAGAAAACCATCGAAGATGATTCGAAATCTGATATTTTTGATGAGGAGCTAACAAGAGAAGAAAAAGATCTCATGGTTTCCAATCGTAAGAAGTTCTTCAAGAAGAACTTCTCAAAATTCAAAAATCGCGGCAAACAAGGAAGCTTCGGTTCCGAGAAGCCTAAAGAGGAGGGTTTTAAGAAGCAAAAGGCTGAAGAGGAGAGAAAGGTGGTCGGTGATTCGGGTTATGATTTCCACTACTGCAAAGGAAAGAACCACTTTGCCAAAGACGGTGTGCTCCGAAAACAAAACGAGAAAAATGAGCAAGTCAAAGACGAAGCATATTATGCCAAGAAAATCGTAGACCTGAAAAAGGACGATGCTTCGGTAGCAAAGCCAGCTTTTGTAGTGAAGCAAGATGATGGGGATGGTGCCATTGAGGTTTGGTCAACGGATTCAAAAGATGAGGAGGTTCGGAAGCCGATGCATGGTCGGTGTTTTATGGTGAAAGAAGATTGTTCCAAACATAGAGGGTACTCTACCGATGGGTGCCAGACTTCAGCGAGTTGTTTTGTTGCGAAACCTGTTTTAGAACAGGTGACAGAGTGTGAAGCGTCATCTATAAGGTACACTCCATTCTTAAATCTCTAAATGTTTGCTCTTCTACCTATGATAAAGAATTAGATGATCTAAGGTTTACAGTTTCGAATTTTAGTGACAGTTTAAAACAAACACGACTTAGTAACTCTAATTTGACTAATCAATTGAACAAGGTGATACTTAAGAATGAGGAGAGGAGAATGAAAATCAAAGCGTTGGAGTTAGAATTGGTTAGGGCTAGAGATGACATCATTTATGTCAAAAGAGACAATTTTTTACTTGTTAAACAACGGAATATTTTTTGTTTGATTGCTAAGCGTCTTTATAACAATATTACTCAACTGCATATTGATTGTGATATAGGCAGGGGGTTCACATAAAATGATTTTGCCCTTTCTCGAATTGAAAGAGGACGAAATCGATGCTGATTGTTATAAGTGTTGGATTAGGTGTCTAAGCCATGACTTTATATTTATACTTATCTTGTTAATTGAAGCAAAGTCCATTTGGGTTGCCCTCATAGCTAGAGGTTAGGATAGAGCTCAGTAGAGTAAAATGTTGATTTATTAATTGTTTAATAAATCAATATAATTAATTAAATGGTTTATTAATATATTTAAGTGTTAATATATTAATTAGAAACTATAATAATTAATTGAGATTTAATCTAGAATTAATTGGATTTAATTTAGTGATTAAATTAATTAATTAAAAGTGCAGGGACTGGTTTGTATTTATTCAATAGTTGAATAACTGGCAAGCCAGTAGCCAGGGGCCAAAGTTGGCACCAATATGGAGGGAACTCCATAGTTGGCGAAAACCCTAATTAGGGTTTAGAAGCCTTGGTCCAAATGGTCAACAGGCTTGCCCATTAAGGAGGCTCCTTAGGGATTCAGGTGTAACCCTAGAGGCTATAAAAGGAGACTCCTGGCACTCCATTTTCTGCGCCACTTTTCATCAAGATTACTTTGCTGGACTGTCTTCTCCATTGCTTTGGGTGTGACTTGTATTTGAGGCAGGACACTTGTGCTGCTAGCTTCAAGAACAAGATTCAAAGGTTGGTAATTCTTGTTTTAAACTTTAGTTTTAGTTTATTATCTTCATAGAAGAAAACATAGATCTTTCTAGGGTTGCATGTGAACCATAAGAAATTATTTGTTCATTGTTTGCTAGAAAACCCTTCAGTGGTATCAGAGCTTAGGCTGTTTTCTTATGAATTGATATAAACTGCATGAATTGTTTGTGCCTAAGGGTTTTGTGCGAAATTAAACCCTTGGAATAGGGCATCATCGAAATCTAGGCTAGGGTTTCCTAACCCTAGCCGCCACCCTTTGGTCCCCTCCCTTATTTGCTTGATTTACTTGCCTTATATAGTGTGTTGTTATTTTGGTAATTGTATTAATTAAATAACTAGAACCTCCTTTATTTTGGCTTGTAAATTTCAAACCATATAGGGACCAAGATAAAAAAATTAATTTGATTAATTTTATAAAATCTATCTTAGATTTAATTAGTTTAATTAATTGTTAATTAAAATATCAATTAAATCAGCTTAAAGAATTAATTTAAATTTTCAAAAAATTGTTTAAAATTTACGAAAATTCTTATTAAATTAATTCTAAAATATTTTAATAAGATTAAAATATATCTTACATATTTATGATTAAAAGTTAATTATTTATATATAAGAAGAATTGGTTAGTGTTACCACAAGTAGGCCTCATTCATAAAACTGTCCTATAAAGAGGGTATAAGGCGACTGCCTATAAAATGGTAGTCTAATGGGTATCTACTCTTACCCACCGCTCTCCTGGTCAGTCGAGTGTCGTTAGCCGAACGGGTTTGATAGAACCACTAAGCCTCTTAAAAGTATAATGCTATAATTGAAAGTACTAGAACCTTGAACAAAAACCCAATCTAGTTACTTTAGGATAAAAATGTGAATTGGTGCTAATCCATGGAATTGCACATTGCACTTTGTGGAACGTTGGCGGAGCGTGTGTGGTTTACCGGCACGCCAACTGGGGTCCACAAAGACTTGCAATGGGTTTCTCGATTTTGTCATTATTAACGGAGCGTGTGTGGTTAACCGACACGTTAATTAGAGATGACAATCGACTTCGAGAGTACCGAGCATATTTGCATGGTTATTCACACCTGGTTTGTGATCCTCGGCATCCCAGTCACAAACAGTGGGGCACATCCGAGACTAAACATGCCATTGAACAGTTCAATGTGTCTCAACAGATCTGGGAATTTCATAAGATGAAATTGATAAGTGTATTATCTACCTTAATGACCATTATGTTGTGATTACGGCATCCCTCTTCGCACCATAGTTGGGGCATTTTGGGTCCTAGCCTTAATAAATAATATATTGGGTAATTATTTAAAAAGGAAAAACTAAACTAATAAATTCTGTCTATTGTAGATGTCTGAATCAAGTGTCTATTCTCCTCCCTCTCCTCCTTCAACCATTTCTGAGAGCATCAGAAAGCACCTGCTAAATATGGAAAGGCTGACTGGCCTTAACGGTAAGGAATGGCTTCGCAATTGGAGACTGGCTCTCGGCATTGCGGGCAAGCTTCATCTCACCGAGTATCCGATCCCGGTTCCACCAAAACAAGTCATCATAAATAGCCTTTATGATAAGCACGACTTAATAGTTGATGAATCCGAAGAAATTCGTGACCTCATGCTATTGACCATTGACCCCGAGTTCCGCAAGGATTTTGAATCCTTGGGGTCATATGAGTTAATGCAATCGGTTGAGGAAATGTTCCGAAAACCGGTCGAAGAGGAACGAGCTAGGATCTTCAAAAGACTTGCAGAGTGTAAGTTAAAAGAAGGAAGTAGCATCGATTCGCATGTTCTTCAGATTGAAGCGTACATAGGTGAATTGTACAAACTTGGTTATTCCATGAGTCAGGAGTCGAGTGTTAACACTCTACTCGCTTCACTGACTAGTAAGTACGATCTGTTCATTCAGATGTATAGAAAGGAAGACCAAAAAAAGACCTTAATGGAAATGCGTCCACTGTTGACTTTATACGAGTCACTCTTGGACAGGCATAGCTCCAATGGTTCAGCTACTTCTGGATTAAGTCCAGTGGAAAGACACAGCAAGAAACGATCCAGATCGTCTGGATATGTCGTAAGCTGGGAATCCACAGAATCGAATACAGTCGCGGAAAGATTGAAAGACGCTCCAAAGTCAAAAATTTTTGAAAGCTCAGATATATCTAAAAAACCTCAAAACTCCTGTTCCATAATTCCTTGATGCATAATGTGATAGTCACATTTTGGTTTGTGTGCAGGGAATCAGTAGAGTACGGGACATTAGCGCATAGGAGCACATTTGGATTGGATTTCCGGCTCATGCAGTTTTGAAGTTTAGTTAGATATTAAAATATTGTTATTAGCTTCTCAGATGCATATGACATTGTCTATCATACAGTACATTGTTCAAGGATTTTGTTTTTTTTTTTAATAAAATTGTCGTTTAATTTCTTTTAACATCTGTTGTTTGAAATTATCATTGAAATGTTGTATGATTCTGTTGAATGCATGATTGATGATAACCTGAATATTGAATACATCCAAAGTGTTTGGATCTTAGGAATTGTGTCCCTTATGATTGTTAATATGAATATTATAAGAATCAATTCAACCAAAAGTCCAGGACAGGACTTTGGAATCATTTGACTTAGAGTCACATGATGAATTGAGTTCTTAATGTGTTAAGAAATGAATCAACCAAAGATCCAGTTGGACATGACTTTGGAATCATTTGACTTAGAGTCAGATGATGATTAAGTTCTTTATAAAGCACATGTGGCAAGAAATAAATCACCCAAAGATCCAAAGGATAGGATTTTGGAATCAGTTGACTTAGAGTCAACTGAAGATTGCAAGTCTTGAACAGAATTAACAAAGTCATAAGTTTACATAGAGATGTAAAAGAGATTGAGATTAGAAGCAACGAACGCATCAGTTGGTGTGTGTTGCTCGAATCTCCGAATAGAACACAATTGTTTGTACTTCACAATATTTGTCAGTCGGTATGACAAATATGACCTCGCTTATCAGAATAAGCGATTGTATTGAATCTTTGAACAGTTCAAGGACTTCAAAGGAAGTACAAGACCCATAGAACCTGAGTGACAACATAAACTGGGAAAATGTTTCATAGTTTATTCCCTTCCAAGAACATTAATAGTTATAATGTGTCTTGGGGAAGATGATGGAGCGTTAGTCGAAACAGTTCGATCCTCAATGTATGAGATACATTGCAAATTAGTTTCCGATACATTGAATACTAAACCAGTCAGACCATATTCCAACCACATCCTAAGACTAAGTAGGTTTTGCAGACACTGTCTGAAATGTAAAGCTGGGATTGTCCCACTTGTACATTAAAAGTCCAGGGTCTTGTAGTGTTCATCCGAACCTCATGACTAGCCTGAACCTAATCAGAGATGTCATTTCACTGGCTATCTCGCTGTACCAGGAAAAGAAAGAGCTCTTTTAGAAAGAACTCATATTCTAAGGAGAGAGTGGGAGTTGGGACAGTCCTGAATGAGTTTAGGATTAGCCAAGTGAAAGAACCTTTAGTCATCGCTAGGCTTAGAGCAGAAATCAGATTTCTGTTTTAATACTGACATAACCTTCTCTTGATCAGTAGTACTGATCACCGTCATAAGTAGTTATGATCGGGGTGACATACCGAATAGTGGTAAAACACTATAGTTGGTACGGATTTTCAATCCGACTACTTGGAAGCATTGGTGAGCCCGGTTGCTGCCAATTAAGAGAACTTTAGGACGAGATACAGTCCATGTGACAGTTTGATTGATTTTACAACTGGTCTTAAAACCAGTGGGTGTAATCATCAAAAGAAACCAACATGGACAGAAACGTACCTTCAGAACATCTGGTTGAGTGAGACGATACTCAGAGTCAAGTAATTGACTTCGAGAGAAGCGCTCTCAATAGAAGATGAAATCTGAAAGGATACTGCATATTGTAAGTCGTTAGTAGAGCGCGTGTGGATCACCGGCACACTAATAGGGACTCACAAAGAATATGCCAGTATAAAGGTACATGGGCCTGGGATTTCCCCGCGGGCATCTCACAAGAAAGGATATTCAGATTCTCAAAATATGCCAAAGGATTGGATTTTGAAAAGGGGCTGAAAGATATCCATTAAGATGTCAGAAAGGTTTGGATTCTCAAAATGTGCCATAAGCTCTGGATTTTGTGAATAGTCCATAACCGTGCTAAACCCAGTGGGAGTGTCGCTGTTATCTCTATCTCCATATGTGTGTTACATAACGTTTCTAGGAAACGTCTCTTTTCATTACAAAGTGTAATGACTTGGTGTTAAGAGACGGATCGCTATGAAAGACTTAATAAAGATACGGCATGCTCGGGTGGTTATAAACGTCTATGAGATAGATCGAAACTCTGCCAAAATGAGCTTGATAATGACTCAAGATGCATTGCCTATGAAATAGTTTTCTATCATTGCAAAGTGTAATGATTTGGCATGAGAAATATAAAGAAGGTGCAGCATGCTCACATAATCCATAGACATCTATCAGATAGATGTTGTCATCAGTATAGACCTGGCCACCATAAGCATGATCTTGATAAGATTCAAGATGCATGGAAAAGAGTCTCCGAAAGGAAATAGTTATTGAAAATCATGACACAAGGATTATAAGTAATCCTTAGATTCCAAAAGAGTTTGGAATAGGACTGGATCGAATCCAACAAGTTTCTTGGATCAATCAGAAGTGTCATGAACATGTCTTGATGACTTAATGCTTAGAACATAGTGAGTCAGATTCAGGATATGACCTGGCTGGGAACACTTAATGGATTTTGTACCTACATGAGAAATCATTGGAAAATGATTAGGGGTGAATGTTGATAACAATTTGAAAAGAGTTTTTAAAATAAGGACTTAATGGTTAAAGAATTTCGTTGGCATTCTGACGGAGCGTGTGTGGCTCACCGGCACATCGTAACACCTCGAAATAGTCTTAGGGTGCAGTCATGTGGACTAAAGATCCCGAGAACCATGGAAAGTCACAGTACATAGAATGAAGTTGTTAGTGAGAATGACGGTATGACCAAAATTGAGATATCATCGGAAGAATATCCGATCGGATAAAGTGTATAAATGTATAACATTTGAATACATAAAAAAAGTGAAAGGTCAAGTAGACATAGATACATAACACGAATTAAATAGTTTAAAAGGAATCTAGAAACTGATAATAGTTTTATGTAAAATCCGACTTGGTGATTACCTCGTGGAGACTTGGTAATTAGGCAAGAGTAGCCACCGGTCAGATTTTATGTTTCAATTTTGCATGTTTCACTTCCCGAATAATTTGATTATTCAAAAAGTCCACAGTCGCTCATACTTTTCGGGAGTAAGTATGAACGAAGACTGTCGTGAATTGGTTTGTAGATTGTCTAAGGAGTTAGACATTGCAGTAAGACTGCTACAACGTTCATGAGTACTTAGAAATAGAGATTTGAGTATTGGATAAACCCGCGCTCAATAGATTGCTTCATGGATTACATCACGAGCAATGTTGAGACGATAATATCGTATGATTTTGAAGCGGAGACATATGAATTGAAATTTACGAGTCGGTTGTGCATTGATAATGCGAAAACGCATCGGTAACTCGATGTTACAAACGCATTGTTGTGTACAATTTGATAAGTAAAAGACACAATCATATGAGTCGAAGCTTATTCGTTCCTTGGCCCTGATGGGAAACAGATATCTGTAGGCCGCTCGATGATTTTGATGTTGACTAAAGTGTTGGCCAGCCTGGACTAAATTGATGTGTTCAATTAGAAGTCCGAAAGTCATAAGCAGAATCGGAAATCGGGAAACAGAGTATCGGACAGAGATTGATCTCAATCCATGTCTCGTGTCTGAACATATCTTGTTGGACGAAGGATCATATGATCACTTATCTATGGACAGAACTGACTGGGTCAGAGTTCGGCAGCAGTTTCTTGGAAGCTGCAGGTTGTTAATTAATCAGAAGATAAAGTAAAGTCATAGACTTATCCAAGTGAGAGACTGTTGGATTAGGTGTCTAAGCCATGACTTTATATTTATACTTATCTTGTTAATTAAAGCAAAGTCCATTTGGGTTGCCCTCATAGCTGGAAGTTAGGATAGAGTTCAGTAGAGTAAAAGGTTGATTTATTAATTGTTTAATAAATCAATAGAATTAATTAAATGGTTTATTAATATATTTAAGTGTTAATATATTTAAACAATAATAATTAATTGAGATTTAATCTAGAATTAATTGGATTTAATTTAGTGATTAAATTAATTAATTAAAAGTGCAGGGACTGGTTTGTATTTATTCAATAGTTGAATAACTGGCAAGCCAGTAGCCAGGGGCCAAAGTTGGCGCCAATATGGAGGGAACTCCATAGTTGGCGAAAACCCTAATTAGGGTTTAGAAGCCTTGGTCCAAATGGTCAACAGGCTTGCCCATTAAGGAGGCTCATTAGGGTTTCAGGTGTAACCCTAGAGGCTATAAAAGGAGACTCCTGGCACTCCATTTTCTACGCCACTTTTCATCAAGATTACTCTGCTAGACTGTCTTCTCCATTGCTTTGGGTGTGACTTGCATTTGAAGCAGGACACTTGTGCTGCTAGCTTCAAGAACAAGATTCAAAGGTTGGTAATTCTTGTTTTAAACTTTAGTTTTAGTTTATTATCTTCATAAAAGAAAACATAGATCTTTCTAGGTGTCACACCCCGATCCTTGCCGGAATCGATCAAGGCGTGATATATTGTTCAAAGTCTCATGACAACTATGTTATAATATGATTAGATTCAATTAAGTACTAAGTATGCAAACAAGATCCACAACATACAAATACAAATCAAAATACAATAACATTTATTACATCAAATTTAAATAGTCTTGTGGGTTTCTAAGGTACACCCTACTTTTCATCAACTTCATTCTTCAAATCTGCATCATGGGTAAAAACAGGTCAACTACGAGAGTTGGTGAGTAATCTAGTTTTATTAAAGAAAATTGTGAGTTTGAATAATTTGAAATTTGTTTTCTTTTGAAGTTGGCAAGCAACTGTTGTTGAGATAACAGTTTATAAATCAAAAATTGATTAACAAATGATAACAACAACATTAAGTCCTCACCCTATATATACATATATATGTATATATAGGATGGAGCATCTAATCATCATACACACACAACCACGTGCGATCAATCACCTTAGCGTCCCAAGGCGGGGTGGTCAACCCAATAGCGCTATTATTGTCCATAACGTACCTCAAGAATACGGGCATAGTCATGGAGATTAGACTAAAATGATAATGCACTACAAGTACATGTAGCGTAAACAAACAATAATTATACAAATAATGATTCAAGTATAAATGTCCCCAACAATGTCTCAATTGTGATAAAATAATAAAATGAAGTTGAAAACATATTAGAACCACATGATACACCCCAAAAGTATTTAAAATTATAAAATATGGGGTAGATTACTCACATTAGTCCAAACAGAATACGCGTGTTGTACGATAGACGGCTCGGGTCAAAACGACGTGGAACCTATTATAATTAATAGTTTTGGTTTAGGAACTACTAAACGGGAATGGAGTATTAATAAAAATAATTAGACACATATTCTTATATTAGATGAATTAACAATAATCAAATTTTGTTTTGAATATTAATGTATTCATAGGTTAGATGAATTTTAAATTGAATTAATTACTTTGCTTAATTAATTTATATTTTCACTTTAGGCAAGATTTTAATAATTTCTTATTAAAATAATAACTTGTCAAATTATAAGTATTTACAGATTTTATATATTATAAACAATTATTTATATGAAATAATCATTAAAAAGGCATTTTTACATGCTTAGATATTTAGGAAAATGGTTTTAAATACTAAACAGTAATGAAACATTCTGAAATTATCAGAAAATCATTATTTCATAAAATAGTAATTACTGTAAAAGTTTCATATTTTTCTTAACTGCTTTAGTATTTATTTAGTATTTTAATAATTAAACCACAACAAAATTCGGGAAAAATAATAAATGATTCCCAAAAATTCTGGAAAATTAACCATAGTTTTCTAACAATATATTGAGCCTACTGTAAATATGTTGGATATTTTGGACTATGGGAAGTATTTCTTATGTTTTTCATTATTAACTAATCAATAAAATCATAAATAATAGGGAAATATTAAGAGAAATTCATTAGACTTTTTATTTATGATTAACATGTTATATATGGTATTCGGATAAGGTTTTATAATTTTTGGACATGTGTAGCTATTTATTATCAATTTAAACCATTAAATAAATATTAAATCAGGAAAAATAAGCAAACCTTCTTACAAAAATCTGTATATTTTGTCATGGAGTCTTTAAAATGTGTATTAGGTGCGAAAAATATAAAATCTAGATTTTAACATACCTAACTATATTTTGCAATTTATTTTTCTACAACAAAATAAAATACAAAATAAGCATCAAACAGTAATATAAATGCATGAAACTTTATAAATCCACTTTTCTCAATATATGGGTTGTTCCAAAATGTTTCCAGAATTTATTGACTGCAAAACGTATTTTATGTGAATTATTGCCATATTTTATTGCAATAATTATAGTAATTCAATAAAAATAAGTTATTTTCTGAAAATTTCTAGAACTTCTTATTTTATTTATGAGAGTCTGAGAAAAATCAGGTTTATGCATAAAATGAGTTTTAGATATTTTGGTGGATTTAATTTGTTTCATGTATGAATTTGGAACTTTTAACAACATACATTGATGAATGCTTCAAGAGGGATGGAGATTTGAGTATATTGAATTGTTCTTGGCTGAAAAATGAAGATTTCTAGGAGGAATTTCGAGATTGAGAGTGAGAGGAAGAATAGATATGGTTGGAGTGGTGATGAGAATAATGTGTTAGGAGAAAAATGAAAGGAAAGATGATGGAAGGTGTGAGTGGGAGACAATGAGAATAACCTTTTACTTTTGGTGGTCTTCATAATTCCCCACTAACACAAGCATCTTAAGAGTTTTATAAAATTTAATGTAGTGTTTATAAAAATAGAGTTTTATAAAAAAATAGGTTATTATTTGATTATAACAATCTACTTTGATTTGAAGTTTAATTATAGCATTCAAGTTTGATTATTTTAATTTAATTAGAGCATCATACTTTGATTTGATTTTAATATGGTATTATAATTTAATTTGATTATAGTTATAACGTTATACTATGCTATATTGCTATTAACGTCAATTTATATCGTAGTGTAAGGATTTTGATCCTATTAGCATCAAGTAATCTTGAGTAGGGTTTATTAAATTTCCAATTGGGTTGGGTTGACCCGAATCCATTTTAGCGGATGTCACACTAGGGTTGCATGTGAACCATAAGAAATTATTTGTTCATTATTTGCTAGAAAACCCTTCAATAAGTGCGAAACCATTGTTTCTTGAGATGAAGTATCATAAGCATATCATATTGGACTGGACAAAATTGAAAATTACATTCGATCCAAAGAACACAAAAACATGGTGAAAGAGTATTTATTAGAAAATGACAAAGAAGAAATTAAAACATCCACTTTATAGAATTTTCAGTCATTATGCAAGAAATTAAACTCCGAAAATACTCTCACTTCTGAGAATATTTCCGATTTCGATGAAAGTGAAATGAGTGAGATGTCTGTAGAGGATGAAATTGATTGTTCTGGTTTTGTAAATAATCAAACTAAACCTAAGAAAAATCTCATATCTGAAAACTCGGTTGTATTTGCATGAATTATCGAAAATAAAGGATCACAAGTTCTAAATGAACAAGCAACAGTTTTTCCGAAAATAAAAACTGTTCCAAACCAGGTTTTTGTGAAAACATGACTGAACTCAAAAGACACTTCTGAACTCAAAGTCCTTATTGATAACGATAATGCTGATCGTTGTGATACTTTCTTCTGGTCTGAACCAATCGATAATGCAGACGAAACGAAAGGTCTTTCCGAAATGACCTCATGGAAGTCTCGAGGAAAATATATCTCAGGATCTTTGAATTGCAAAGATTCATTCTCTCAGCCAGGAACAAGTGGCACAAAACCATTTCTGAATGTTCCCTTTGTACCTTATAATTCCATGTCAACTAAAATCTCAAACCAAGTGCCTCGTATTCATAAGTCTCCTGAAGAGCTTATTGCTAGAAGGAGACAGATGAATGCTTGGTACAAGAAGAATTTGAAAGAACGATAACAATTTTGGAGAAACAAAAATAACAAAAAATTTGTTAATTCTAACTCAAATTCTGCTCAAAAAGCTGGCACAACTCTGATTCCGAAATCGCAACAAAATCCAAACACAAGACAGATTTTTCAAAAGCCACACACTTTTTCAAAAACGGTTGAAACATCAAAATCACCGGAACCCTCAATAGCAAATATTTTCAAACCCGTCATCAAGAAAAATGACTTGAAGGGCAAAGCCAAACTCTATCCTGAAACAATACCAAAACCAATTTTCAAAGAAGTCAAAATCACCAAAGTTAAAAAGGATTTTCTTTCAGAATCGAAACCCATTCTGAGAACAGCCATATTCACAAAGATCTTAGGAAACTCTTAACCAAAACCTATTCGGAAATCACATTCTTTTGTTCAAACGAAGTCACGTTTTGCTAAAGATGATTGACAATTCTCCAATAGAAAAGTATTTTGTTTCGACAATGGGAAGAATCAACTTTTAACGAAGAAATCATTTTGGGTTGACAACTCAAACATATTTCTTGTTTCCAAGAAATTCTCACAAGGACCCACATTGGTTTGGGTTCCTAAATCTCTCTAGATTGTGCAGGTGATGTGTGACGAATAGTATGATCCAGAATGTTACATCGATAGTGGCTATGCGCGTCACATGACAGGGAGAAAGGAAGACTTAAAGGATTACCGTTCGCTACGAAATGGTGGAAAAATTCGTTACGACAACAATGCGACGGGTGAAATCAAAGGTTATGGAATGATTTCGAACGGTGAATTTTCTATTCGCAAGGTAGCCTACGTGGAAGGCTTACAATATAACATCATCAGTGTTTCGCAACTATTGGTGGTATCTCGACTCAAAGTGTCATTTGATGAAGACGGATCAGAAATCGTAGAAAAGAAAACAAAGACGATTATTCTAAAATCAAAAAGAAAGGGTGAAATGTTTCCCTTAGACATGAAACCGATCAAAGGAAAGCCGTCCATCTGCTTGCTCACACGGGCTACAAATGATGACAGCTGGCTGTGGCACAAACGTCTATCTCACATGAACTTCAGAGACATCAACAAACTGGTGATTGGTGATCTGGTGCGAGGATTACCACTACTGAAGTTCGACAAAGATCATTTGTGTGATGCATGCGAGCTCGGCAAACAAAGAAGGAAAAGTCACTCTAAGATAATTAACACAAAGATAATTGAACCTCTTGAACTGTTACATATTGATCTTTGTGGTCCATCTAAAATCGAAAGTGTAGCTCACAACAAGTACATTTTGGTTGTAGTTGATGATTTTTCTCGATTTACGTGGGTGTTATTTCTTAAACAGAAATCCGAGGCGACTTCCAACATGATCAATTTCATCAAACAAGCTGAACTGCTGCTCCGAAAGCCTGTTCGGAAGATTCGAAGCAACAACGACACGAAATTCAAGAATCAAGTACCGGAAGACTTTCTTGTGTCCAAAGGGATCACTCATAACTTTTCTGCTCCTTATACACCACAATAAAACGGAGTAGTAGAACGGCAGAATCGATCTCTTTGCGAAGCAGCTCGCACCATGCTCTCATTCGCAAGACTTCCGTTATACTTCTGGGCTGATGCTATCGCCACTGCTTGCTTCACTCAGAATCGCTCAACAATCAACAAGCGATTCTTACTCACTCCTTATGAGATTCTCAACAAGAGAAAGCCAAATGTGAAATTCTTTCATGTTTTTGGATAAAAAGTGCTTCATTTTCAACTCTAAGGAGAAAAGAGTTAAGTGGGACAAAAAAGCAGATGAAGGAATCTTTCTGGGGTACTCCTTAACATTCAAAGCCTATCGGGTTCTGAACAAACGATCCCGGAATATACAAAAAACGTATTATGTCACTTTTGATTACAAATACATGACAAGGGCTCATAACAAAGATTGTCAGTCGGCAGAGATTTTTCCTGAATCAAATCAAACAACCATTCCTATCATGAACCTTTATGAGGAATTCATGAACTTGTTTGATGAACCAGCAATTGCCAAATCCTCCGAAGCCAATGCAAAAGACAATGAGGTGGATAAACTACTCAAGATAGTGGAAAATGCAGCAACTGAAGCTAACAGAACCCAGAACCAGCAGAACCCACACCCACTACCACTGACCCATGTCCATCTCAAACCACGACCATACCAAACGTACCTCCCACTCCGACTACACATGAAGTGGATTCCGAAACTTCAACTTCTCAAGAAGACTCTTCCAACTCTCAAGTCCAGGGGGAGAACTCCGAACCTATCCAGAGGGAGGGTTCAACTCCAGCTCTGGAGGAGAATATTCCTATGTTCGAGGGGGAACATCCGGTTCACGATGTCAAATTTGATGCAAACTTCTAGGGGGAGAATGAGAATGAAAATAATGATTCTGACACTCACTCAAAAGTTCAGTCAGAAACAGAGGAAGTCTTTGCAGAAATGAATTCGGAGTATGATCCAAACTATCCTCTGATGGTAAAATAGACAAGAGATCATCCTCGATCTCAAGTGATTAGATAAACGTCAGCAGGTGTTCTGACAAGGGCACAGCAAAAAGCGAAACAAACTGTATTATTTTCGAAAGTGGAATTTTGCATGTTTATTCGTTCATCTCGAAGATCTAACCCAAAACTGTTAATGTTGCCCTTGATCATGCTGACTGGGTTTAAGCGATGCAAGATGAATTAAACGAGTTCGAACGCAACAAGGTCTGGATACTTGTTTCGACTCCAGAAAATGCATCCGTTCTTGGAATGAAGTGGGTGTTCAGAAACAAGCTAGATAAAGAAGGAAACGTTATTCAGAACAAAGAGCGACTAGTAGTCAAAGGATACTGCCAAGAATATGAAATTGACTACGAGGAAACCTCTCACCTGTTGCAAGATTGGAGTCCGTTCGGATATTTCTTGCATATGCTGCATATAAGGGATTTGATGTTTATCAGATAGACGTCAAATGCGCTTTTCTGAATGGTGAATTGGAAGAAACTGTGTACGTCGAGCAACCTCCAAGTTTTGTCAACAATAAGCATCCGGATCATTGTTATGTTTTAGATAAGGCTGTATATGGTTTGAAGCAAGCTTCTAGAGCATGGTATGAGACGTTGACTCGCTTTCTCAAGCAGTCAAAATTCAAGCAAGGTTCAGTTGATCCAACCTTCTTTCGCAAAAAGGAAGGCAACCATCTCATGATTGTTCAAATTTATGTTGATGACATTATTTTCGGATCTACTCACCCAAGCCTCACCGTTGAGTTTCGAAAACTAATGGAAACTAAGTTTGATATGAGTTCGATGGGGAAAATCAACTTCTTTCTTTGGTCTAAATATCAGAAAAACCTCCGAAGGGATCTTCATTGATCAAGAAGCCTACACAAAGTCCCTCTTGGAAATGTTCAGAATGATGGGCGATTCGAAATTCAAAGTTCCGATGGCGTTTGGAACTAAACTCACCCCTTCTCTGGAGAAGCCAGCAGTAGACATCACACTCTATCGACAAATGATTGGTTCACTTCTCTACCTTACCTCTAGTTGACCTGATATTATGTTTGCTTTATGTTATTGTGCCATTGTGCCAGGTATCAAGCTAATCCCAGAGAACCTCACATTACTGCTATGAAAAACATATTCTGATACCTAAAACGGACAATATCACTTGGGCTATGGTACCCATCCGGATCTGGGTTCTTTGTACAAGCATTTTCAGATGCAGATCTTGGCAGATGTGGACTCGATCGGAAAAGCACTTCAGGAGGATGTTAACTTCTGGATGGCAAGCTTGTGAGCTGGCAATCAAGAAAAAGACATGTGTCTCACTTTCGACAGTTGAAGCTGAATACATCACAGCTGCTTCATGCACATCTCAGATCATATGGATTCAAAACCAACTGAGAGATTATGGGATCAACATGAAGCACGTCCTTCTTTACTGCGATTCTGAAAGCGCGATTCGGATCTGTCACGACCCGGTGCAACACTCCAAGACAAAACACATTGCACTCAGATATCATTTCATTAAGGATCTTGTTGAAGATGGTAACATTGAAGTCCACTTTGTTCGCTCTACGTGTAACGACCCGGCTCTCCAAAGCCTGTCTTTTACAATATAATATCACCAGGGATCGTCCCATGATCCAAGCCGAGCGTTACCTATACCTGTAAAAACCACATAAATAAAGGGGTAAGCTATAAAGCTTAGTGAGTAATCGAATCACAGTATTGCCTAAATAGCCACACTCGTTTCACAGATTCATTTCACTACACTTGACCGTCCTACGATCATACTGTGAAACTATCGTATTACCCGACGGAACTCACCTCTCTCGTACATTCTTACTACACTTTCTTCTATTATCTGGTAACATATAATGTTACTCTTTTACTATTTTCTTTTACTGTCTGGTAACTTATGACGTTACCGTACTGTCTGCACTTTCTTCTATTACTTGGTAATTTATATCGTTACCATACTGTCTGTCTTTCTGTACTTCTTTCTACTTATAGGATTATCGTACTGTCTAACGTTACTTACTTACGGTATCGTATACCGTTCTGTGTTTTACTATTATGCCGCCTATTTTTATTATACGGCTACTCATTCGTTACTACTATGTTAAAAGTGTTTATCGGTTCCACACCGGGTTATCTGGCGATACTATTCCTCTTAACCAAATTTATTATTTGGTACTGTCTATACGATCTTGTTTTATGGGATATCTATATCCCCTTTATTTTATTAAATCAATACTGGTGCACGTATGGAGCTGGCACACGGTATCTACACATTATCTTTTTATTTCGTATGTCATTCTTGCCGCATGGGCACTACATTACTGGTTAATCACTCTACTTGGCATCACCCCGTGATACACTACTTTTCCTGGCCCAGACTCAAACGAGCCCGTAGCATATCTATTTTTTTTCGTAACTACTAACGCATAAATCATAACTGTATTATTCAATAATCTCTTTCTACTATAATTTAACACACGTATAAACTACTAGGGAGATACGGTAGCGATTACTCACCTGAGTTTGGTGCTTTCCCGGAGTCCTGGCACGGTTCCCGTTCCGGTCTCCCGATGGCTCCCGAGTACCTCAACGCTAGCTACCGCTGACTCTTTGCTTCTAACCATCATCCCTCAGCGTATTTTTCTTACTAGAACTCTCTTCTATAACGTATAACTGTTTTGTGGGTGTTCTGCCTCAAAATGAGGCTTATGCCTCGTATTTATAGGCCTCGGATAGGCTCATCGCGCCCAAAACCCTGGCGCATCGCGCCCATGCATACGTAAGTGCTTACCTCAACGCGCACTCGGCCGACACCACCGACAGGCGCAAGGCGCGGTGCGCCCAGCTACCAGGCGCGGTGCGCCCAACGACATTTTTAGAATAAACTAGACTCAATTTGCAAACTTTGTGCACTGGTTTGAGGTCAATCCGATTTTTATAGAATTAATTATGATTTTTCTAAGATCGGCATACAATGCTGATTTTTTTTTTATAAGATATAAGATTGTAACTAATGTTTTGATCTGAAACATTATCCAGGACACGTGTGTTACACTACGGACCAGCTAGCTGAAAGGCCTTATTGACAACGCCTAGTAATATCAAGTATTTTAGGCATTGTTCAGCCGTGTTTTAGTTTATTTATATTTATTAATTGGCTAATATCACTTACTTTTGTGCCAAAGTGCTTGGAAATGTTTTTAGTGTAAATGAAGGGGTTTTAGTGCAATCCTAGAGAAGTTAGGAGCAAAAAAGGCAAAAAATCGGATCTGGCAGAAATAGAGGCGCTATCTATCCTAGATAGGGCCGCTATCCACAATAGCGCCGCTATCTCTTGAGATAGCGCCGCTATCTCGTGACCGGATAAAATCTTCGTTTTTGAATTTCAAATTCCGAGATTGCGGGATAACGCAACACGCGCGTCGCGGATTTAGCTTGGCCGCGACGCGGGAAACCTAATTTTGCACAACTATAAATACCGGAGTCCCGTCCGACTTTTAGAGTATCCCGGGACACGAAGGAGGGATCCGAAGGCACAATTTCGTTAGTTTTTCAGTGGGAATCAATATTTTGGTTAGTAATTTAGTTTTTCTCTTGTTTTATCAACTCGGTATCGAGGTATTCCGTTATCAGGTGTTCCGTCGATTACTCGATGTTTGTTTGGCTTTATAGTTTCTGATTTCAGTAGAGTGGTTGATAGTTTAGATCTGATATTTGAGTGTTTGAATATTGTTTTGATGCTTGGTTTTTGAATTATAAAGTTAATCATTCGGTTTGATGTTTATTTGCCTTTTTTCGGTATTATTGATGTTTGAATGCTTGTTTGGATGTTTTGGGATTGGCATTGCTTCTGATTTTTCTGGAATTTACTTCTGAAATTAGTAAGTAATCTTAGTTTAGAACTTAGTTTAGTTTAGTTTAGTTCATGCTTGATTTGGATTTTGGCAATTGTTTTGATATTGTGTTTTGTGTTGGTTTTTGGGAAAGTAGAAACAATACTGCTGACTGTAGAGTGACACTATAGTTGGTATACTGTCGTTCTATCTTGACCACCAAACTCCTGCGGACCGACCTTGACTACCACTGTACTAGTGTGAGTGAGGCTTATTTTACTATTTTTGACCGCACGACGACCTAGGCGTGTCAAATTTTGACGCCGTTGCCGGGGAGTTGTGCGCTTAGGATAGACGATCAGTAGGGTTGTTTCTTCTGATGTTTGATTTTAGTTTTTTGATTTTTGGTATGTGTACGTATTCATAATAGGCGATTACATGTACCCGGATCAGTATTATGAGTATTATGAAAATCCGGCTGACACCTATTGCGAGGATGATTGCTACAATGGATCATTCGATGACAATGGATGGCAGACCGAGGAGTCATCTCAACCTAAAAATCCTGTAACTTGGGCCCAAATCTTGGAACTCATGGTTGATACCTACCAAGTGCAGAAGGACCAGGCTGTTTCTCTTGAAAGATTGCAAGTTTCATTAAATAAGTTTGAGGAAAGTATGAAATGTTCACCACCCTCGCCAGAACCCAAGGCGAGTGATTTTAATACCAATGATAATGTGTGTGAACTTGCATCACCTGAATATGTGATGGAAGGGCATGCACCGTGGGAAAGTCAAGAGACCACTGAGAGGGTCGAAAATGTTGTTGAGGAAGAGGTTGTAGGTGACAATGCTACCTCCGACTCAACAGCTTTTGATGTTTTTGAAAATGTTGATAATGTCGAGCTGGTGATGAGTGAATCCATACCATCACCAGACAATTTGGTTGATGAGGATGTTGAGGAGGAGGCTGTAAGTGACAGTACATACCCCAGCCCAACAATTCCTGAATTTTTTGAAAATTTTGAGTATTTTGAAAGTGAGGATCTGGTGGTGAGTGAATCTATACCTTCACTAGATCAAATCGGTCGCTCATTCTTGGTACCGATCCACCTGTTGGACGATGATCAAGAAGATGGTGCCGACGAGTTGGTCTTTAAAAATAATAAACACAATTTTAGCGCCACTCATGACCCATTAATGAATGGAAAGTTAGTTGTGATCAATACCATCGATGAGGATATACGGGAGTATATCAATATTATGCCCTCCGATCCCATTCGATTGGAAAATTTTTATTGGCACTGCAGGCAAAAATCGCAACGTGCAGACAACACGCAATACGCAAGCAGCAAACGAGGCGCAAAACAATTACTGGGAGCGGCACCGGGCGCGCTCAAATTCAAGCCGGTGATATTGAAGAGACACGAAGGAAGGAACGAGCTTGGAGGTGTAAAGCGACTTCTAAGCATTCGTGCGAAATAATCAGAAAACGGTAACCGGGCAGCAGCAGAGGAACCGACAAACCATTTGACCTGGGGAAATTGGAGTATGGAATCAACGAAGGGACGGTGGTGACCAGAAATCAGCGTAGTCAAATGGCGTACGACCCACCGTAGCAGCAGAAAGACGGTCTAGCTAAAAGACCGAGCAAAGAAGCGCTTTCGGGAGGCAACCCGATTTTCGATAAGTATTTTTATTTCCATTTTATTTTTGGTCAAAATATTATTGAAGATAATCATTGTTGAGTGCTATACGGTATGACCCAAGTGTGGGGTGAGCATGAGGGATTCGAAAGGAAAAACAAAACAATGCACGCACGCACCACCAACACCACCAAACCGCGATGCGGACCGGGGAGAGACCCGATGCACAGGGGATTTTCGTGCATACTTGCGATGCGGACATCTTCATTTGGCGCTGCGGACTTTCAACCTTGACCGATGGGCACGACTTTCATCGCGTCTACGCGTCGCAGCCTTGACACTTCGGCGTCGTGGAAACGGGGAATCAGCAAGGACAGCAACTCGCAATGTATAATCTTCTTTTGTGTTTTGCAACTTTTATTTTTTAATATGGTTGTTAGTGTGAATAGTATCTATCCAAACTGTGCTTGTTGCACCAACTGATGGAGTTGCATAACATAAGTATGGGGTCACCGTACCACTGCACTTGCATCATGCTGGCATGTTTACTGCTGCGCCCCGACTCCCGGATTTCATCGAGACGACGAACATGATCGACCCTGTTACAAATGGTTCCGATAGCAAGCAATTCGTCGTTCAAATGGGTAACTATTTCTCCCTTGTTCTGAAATATTTTATGTACAATGGGGACGTTGTACGGTTTTAAGTGTGGGGTGTGGACGGTCGAAAGAGTAGTTTTTGAAATTTTTGCGGGAAATGACCGATTTTCAAAATTTTTAGCAACTTTTTCAATTTTTTTAATAAATTGTAATTTTGAAACGAATGATTGGTGAATGTTTATAGCATTGGTATTTTTCAAGAAATAATGTTTAGTTGCTATCATGGTATGAGTTTAGTCAAATAAGTTGAGTTTTAGGAGTTAGAATATTAGAATATTTTAAGTTTGGAATTTAGGAAGGGACTGTCAATCTGTGGCCTTTGTTGTTCGAGCCGGTAAGTCTAAAATGGGTGGGGCTTATGCACTTTGCCACCTAAGATCGTCTAGTCGGGATGGTATTTCTGAAAGCTTGTTACACGGACAACATCGAAAGTCATGGATAGTTCTTTAGCGGCCTTTAGAATCTGAATAATTAAGTTTGCTTTTTGCATACCGAAAATTTGTAATCAAGGGTTCTTTAGAAAGTCGTGAATTCCAAAGAATATTCTGGTTATGTTTGGAAAAACTATTTCAATCTAACTCTGGGGACAATAAGCTTTGAAATTAAACACATTCAAAAATTGTTTGAGTCTTAGTTAAAATCTGTTAAAAACTCTCTTGCTTGGACAAGCAAGGCACAAGTGTGGGGTGTTTGACAACGCCTAGTAATATCAAGTATTTTAAGCGTTGTTTAGCCGTGTTTTAGTTAATTTATCTTTATTAATTGGCTAATATCACTTACTTTTGTGCCAAAGTATTTGGAAATGTTTTTAGTGTAAATGCAAGTGTTTTAGTGCAATTCTAGAGAAGTTAGGAGCAAAAAACTCAAAAAACCGGATCTGGCAGAAATAGAGGCGCTATCTATCCTAGATAGGGCCGCTATCCACAATAGCGCCGCTATCTCTTGAGATAGTGCCGCTATCTCGCGACCGGATAAAATCTTCGTTTTTGAATTTCAAATTCCGAGATTGCGGGATAACGCAACACGCGCGTCGCGGATTTAGCTTGGCCACGATGCGGGAACCCTAATTTTGCACAACTATAAATACCGGAGTCCCGTCCGACTTTTAGAGCATCCCGGGACGCGAAGGTGGGATCCGAAGGCACAATTTCGTCAGTTTTTCAGTGGGAATCAATATTTTGGTTAGTAATTTAGTTTTTCTCTTGTTTTATCAACTCGGTATCGAGGTATTCCATAATCAGGATTTCCGTCGATTACTCGATGTTTGTTTGGATTTATAGTTTCTGATTTCAGTAGAGTAGTTGATAGTTTAGATCTGATATTTGAGTGTTTGGATATTGGTTTGATGTTTATTATCCTTTTTCGGTATTATTGATGTTTGAATGCTTGTTTGGATGTTTTGGGATTGGCATTGCTTCTGATTTTTCTGGAATTTACTTCTGAAATCAGTAAGTAATCTTAGTTTAGAACTTAGTTTAGTTTAGTTTAGTTCATGCTTGATTTGGATTTTGGCAATTGTTTTGATATTGTGTTTTATGTTGGTTTTTGGGAAAGTAGAAACAATACCGCTGACTATAGAGTGACACTACAGTTGGTATACTGTCGTTCTATCTTGACCACCAAACTCCTGCGGATCGACCCTGACTACCACTGTACTAGTGTGAGTGAGGCTTATTTTACTATTTTTGACCGCACGACGACCTAGGCGTGTCACTTACCTGAACCTACTTTCAATCGTATCCTACAAGGGCTTGGAATGATAGAGGCTGAATCAGTTCCGAAATCTACCTAACTGTTGGAATTCATTAACCTCATTCCGAATGGTTCCGAATCTCGGAACGTCTCGGAATCACAACTAATGTTCAATGATCTCAGACTTATTCTGTTCATCTGTTTTATACATTTGTTTTTTTTCTCTCTTTTATCAAAAATACTAAAAATATTTTTCTTTAAGCTTTTCTTATTTTACCTTATCAAAATATCAAAAATATTTTCTCTTAAAGTTTTTTTAAACATTTTTTTCTTAAACTCCAAAAAGATTTTACATTTTATTTTATTTTATCTTTTTTGTGTTACCTCTTGTGTGTGTTTCTCTCATTCCACAGATTGCTAAAGATCGAAAACAAAAGATGGCAGATTTCATTAAGAAGGAAGATGATACAAAAACAACAAAAGAAAATACATTATCTTCCTACAGTTTATGATATTGCCACATGGGGGTCTCCAAGGTGATACGACCGGTGGATACGCAGCTCCGACTCATCTACGAACAGCCGCGTCCCATCCACAAGCATCACATGGAACTGATTGTGGGCGTTTGTGACACGCCTAGGTCGTCGTGCGGTCAAAAATAAAGAAAACCTAACACACACACTAGTACAGTAGTAGTCAGGGTCGATCCGCAGGAGCTTCATGGTTAGACCAGATGACAGATTACCAACTAGTAGTGTCACGCTACAGTCGGAGGACCTGATTTCTAAGTTCTCAACTACCAACAAGCAATAACTAACCAAAGTCAAGCTAAGCATAAGCTAACCTAACTCAAACTAACCTAGTCACTTTCTGAAATCAGAAGTGCATCTCTGAATCAGAAGCAAACAAAGGCATCCAAACCAAACAAAGCATAACCTAACTAATAACTAGGGTTCTGACTGAACAGCTATTAGCTAGAGTTCAATGCCCAAAACTAACCTAATTGGCTACTAATTTCAGCAAAGGAAAACAGTTCAAACCAAGGTCAAAGCAAGATTCAAACACAATTCAAACAATCAAAACACAATCAAACATCCAAAACATCAAAAATACCAATAATACTCATAACCGAATGATTCTCATTCATCAAACTCAGATCCAAACATCAAAACAGTAACTAAAAACTACTAAAACAGAAACCTAAGCTTGATATCAATGGTTGTCACTCCCAAAGATACAAACCAAAGCTTACAACTATCTAATAAAATCCAAAACATAAAAAATACCAATTGAGAACTTGCTGGAACGAAATCTTGGAGTCAAAGAGCTTCAAGGTCGATTTTACACCCGGTCTTTGCTCGGGTTTTCGGCTGTAAATGCCTCTATTTATAGTTGCAAATTTCTTAAGGCCGCACCGCGCTTTTGTGGATTCCGCGGCGCGCGTACTTATCAGATCCTGTTTCTTCGGCATTTGAATGTGTTACACCGCCTTAAGCCCGCGTCGCGCGTTTCATAGATCCGCGGCGCGCGTACGTGTTTCCTTGATTTTTCATTCTTTTCCAAACTTCTTCCTTTTGCACGCTTTTAGTCCCTGTTTCCATTCTTTTCCTCCAAACAAGTCCTGGCACGAAAAGTGAGAATACCAAGACATATATGATATAATTTCATCAAGAACAGGGCTCAACAACGCCTAAAATACTTGATATCACTAGGCGTTGTCAGTTTGTCCTTGAAATCGCCGCCGGCCACCAACCGCGGCGGTACCACACATCGACGAGGTCGAACTGTTTGAATTCCACCAATATCTTTGGCGAAACCGGCTGCAGATAAGGGAAGCCCACATGGACCACCTTTGGTCCACGGGTCTCTCCATCGGTAAGGGTTGTCAACTTCACCTCATTCCGATGATTCCACACTCCAACGATGACACCGATGTAGGTGCCTCCGGTGAATTCGCCCTCTTGCAGCCTGACCTCTACCATATCCCAGCGGTTAAAAGGACGTTGAGCCATTCGTATTGATTCTTTTTAAGTTTGTTTTTGATGTGAAGATTAACTACTAAGTTTCATCTCCTTTTATAGGCAGGAAATGGCCGGTTAATCTTCCCCTTTTAAGGCGACGATTAATTTCTTGGGGATAATCATGAGTGTAACAGCCCATTAATGCTCTCATTATAGAAAAATCGTGTCAGAGATAGCTGATTAGATGGGTTTTCACATCCATCTGCAAATTAATGGTTTCTGCAGGACTTTTGACACCTGTACCAGCAGCTTATGGCACCTTCATCATTTTAGGAAATGACGTTTTATTTCTTTATTTTTTGTTTTCTTCTCTCTTTCATGAAGAATACAAAATAGCTTTTGTCTTCCGAATACAACTATGAATTGACAGAAACTTTCTTTGTGCACCTTCTTGTACCAATAATATAGTCCTGTGATTATCGAGATCAAACCAATTTCAGTATATAGCTATAGCAAATCTAGTCAAAGATCGCATATCATTATCACCATGATGCATTGTAAGACTCTCAACCATTCTTAACCAATCTTTCATTTCTCCATCACACTCATTTACATGCAAACGTAACCCTTATGAAGGTTCTCAGCATAACCACTGACAATTGATGGTTACACAACCACTGTGTTTATGATTTTGGAATTGTTGTTACCACAATTCCGAATGAAATCCAAAATTCCAAACAATGCCTTTCCGAATTGACGGTTTTACTCGTGAAATCTCAAAATTTTCATTTTTGAGTGATCTTACTGAAATGTTCTAGACCTAAGTCATTTCTTCCCAAAAGATCCAGTGTTTATTTTTGTGAGATTTCCGAAATCAATCAGTTACTTAAATCAATCGACACTTACTTTTTATTAATGGCTACACTGGTTAAACAAGTATTTCCTTCCGATTTCGGACTTATGTCAAGTTTCGGAATCCGTTGGAAGCTAAGCCACCCTTGAAACCCAACATTTAAAAGATGCCTTTTACTGATTCTTAAAAATCAAGTAATCGTAATTCAATAGGA
This sequence comes from Cichorium intybus, assembly GCA_023525715.1. Taxonomy (NCBI): domain Eukaryota; kingdom Viridiplantae; phylum Streptophyta; class Magnoliopsida; order Asterales; family Asteraceae; genus Cichorium; species Cichorium intybus. Next base: position 113,865,480 of record CM042010.1, read on the forward strand.
AACCAAAAAAGCACTTCTGAATATCTCTTGATTCCAAAGGAAGAGATCGCTGCTCGGGATCCATCTGCTTTCATGTCATTCCGACATCACACAATCCCAGATACTTTTCTTGATTTATTTCTCTTCATTTGGCAGACTCTTGCACAAAAATCAATCTTGATTTTTCTAACTCTGGTTTCATGGCGAAATGTTTTTGGCATTTTTCAGAATTCTTGAAATGCTGACTTATCAACATTAGAAGTTACTTGGAGGAAAAGATAATTTAGGCGGGAATTTTTGAATTTCAATGACATCATCCACGCGTGTCAGTTACAACATCATTATCACTTCTGCTGATTTATCGCATTTTACGCGTCTGACATGGCGACTTTGGGGGCAACGTATCATCATGGGGAGATATTTGGGGAAACGAAACCGACATACCTGAAGATTTTCTCTCTCCACATTAATTCCCAAAGATATAAAAGGATTTTTGACAATATTTTCTCTCTTCACTGCTAACAATCCTCTCCACAGCAAATTTCTCCTCTCTTGTGTTCTTCATTCTCAAGCATTCTTCAGTGGTGGGTTCTTCTACTCTCATGTTGAAAATCAAACCCAACCTGAACATGATCATCGATCTCAACTCCCCCCACTACAACGAAAACATTCGTCCGATGATCGAGTGTCTAAAGTACTCCAGGATCTCCAAGGCACTGACTGAGTCTGCTTCAGTACCCATAGTTCATCTCTCTTCCGCATACTCATCTGCATCCTACAACAAAACGGAGGATATTATTACTTTCCAGATTGCCTCTGTAAAAACCCACATCTCAAAATCACGTTTTGGGAAATTGCTAGGGTTTACTGATACAGAGAACTTAGTTGATCCTGAATCTCTTCTACCGGTGACACTTCAAAAGCTCTTCTTTCAGATGGGATACAAGGGAGACATCGCCCAACTGTTAAAGTTTTCAAAGAAAGGTTTTCCTCCTCATTGGAATGCGCTCTTCGACTAATGCTCAGTTCTATGGAGTCACTTTGTTGAGAGTGTCAGCTACAAGAATAATCACTCGGAGATTTCTTGTGCTCGTTTCTGGTCCATTGTTGTGCAACGGGCAATCACTAAGCACGACATTCATATTATGACCGACTCTGCCAAGGCTGTCATTTCGACACTACAGACAGCTACGTTTGTAACCATGAAATCAGAAGATTTTGATTTCATCGGTTCCATTCCTGTGGAAATGACCAACGGAGTTCCGAGCAACATCAAATGTGTCATTGTTTACCATAAGTTACAACAATTAGGAGTTCGTCCAATCACTCCTGAACTCCGAGAAGCATTTGATAAACTGGAAAATCCAAAGAAGGTTGTAAAACGAAAAGGAAAGGGATCAACTTTAGAAATGGTTAAACCTTCTAAGCCCCGAAAGAAGCTTCGAAAAATGGTTCTGACACCACCTTCCGAAGATGAACACTCGGAAGGACGCACTATCTCCGATCATCAGAAAGGAGCCCAAGATGGCAATAAAGAAGAAGAAGACATTGTGAACAAAATTCAGAATCATCCTTCCCTTCCTCACGATCCCACTCCAAAAACCACTCTAAAATCAACCCCTAAACCAACTCCCAACAACTCTCCCCCACCCAAAGCTAACACTCAAAAATCTCCTACGCCATCACCCAAATGCACCACAATACCTTCTCCAAACCATCAAACTCCTCCATCCGATGAAGAAGAAACTGAAGGGTTTCTATGCAATCAATGAACACAAAAATTACCTAAGGTTCACATGCAACCCTAATATTGATCTATGTTTTCTTCTATGAAGATTAGAACTAAGAACCTAAAGGAAACAATTCAATTCTAAAGAAGAATTAAGAAAACCAACCTTTGATCTTATGATCCTTTTAAGCAGCAGCAAAAGTATCCTGTCTCAGATGAAAGTCACACCCAAGGGATGGAAGAATCAGTCCAGCAGAGTAAATCCAGAGAGAGGAGATGGCGTGAATATGAGGTGCCAGGGGGTTCCTTTTATAGCCTCCAAGGGTTACACCTGAAACCCTAAGGAGCCTCCAATTGGACAAGGCTTTTGACCACTTGGACCAGGCTTACCAAAACCCTAATTAGGGTTTCGCCAACCCTTGGATAAGCCTCCAAGGTGGCGCCACTTTTGGTCCCTGGTTTTTCCTAGCCAGTTATTCAACTATTGAATAAATACCAAACCAGTCCCTGCACCTTTTAATTAATTAATTTAATCTCCAAATTAAATCCAATTAATTCTAGATTAAATCTCAATTAATTAATGTAGTTTCTAATTAATATATTAGCACTTATATATATTAATAAACCATATATATATTTTCTATTGATTTATTATACAATTAATAAATCAATTATTCTCTCTACTGAACTACCTTTCCTCCACCCATGAGGGCAACCCAAATGGACTTTACTTTTAACCATAAGATAAAAGTTCAATTACAAGTCATGGCTTAGACACCTAATCCAACAGTCTCCCACTTGGATAAGTCTATTACTTTAATTGTCTGAACTCTGACCCAGTCAGTTCTGTCCAAAGATAAGTGATTTGATGATCCTCCGTCCAACAGAATATTTTTAGACTCAAGACATGGACTAACATCAATCTTGGTCTGACACTCTGTTCCTCGATTTCTGATTTGCATATGACTTTAGAGACTACTAATTGAACACATCAATCAAGTACCGGTTGGCTAACACTTTCAGTCAACTTCTAAATCATCGAGAGGCCTACAGATATCTGTTTCCCATCGGGTCATGGGACGGATAAGTTTCGACTCATTTGTCCATAACTTTTGCGGGTCCAAATACATACAACAATGCGTTTTATAGCACCGAGTTACTGGCGCGGTTTCATATTGTCAATAAGTGCTTGTATCGCAAATAACAGATCATATCTCTCCACTTAAAGATCACCGGATATTATCGTCTTAACATTGCTCGTGATATAATCCATGAAGCAATCTGTTAAGCGCGGCTTTATCCAATACTCAAATCTCTATTTCTAAGTACTCATGAACGTTGCAGCAGTCTTACTGCAATGTCTAACTCTTTAGGCAGTCTGCAACCATTTCATGACAGTCTTAATTCATACTTACTTCCTAACAGTATGATCGACTGTGGAGTTTTAAATAATCCAATTATTAAGGAAGTTAAACATGCAAATATAGAAACACAGAAATAAACAATTGACAAGGCAGTAACAATACTCATTTATAAATCTCTATTATAAAATCACCGAGTCAATTACATTTATACTGTTACAAGTTTCTAATCTATCTAATTACTAAAACTAACATCATCCTTCAATCCAATGCTCCGAGCATGCTGATTGTGCTTGATCCTATTCAGAGCCTTAGTCAAAGGATCTGCAGGATTGTCCTCGGATGATACTCGCTTAACCAGTAAGTGCCCTTTTTCTATCTGATGTCGAATGTAGTGGTGCTTTCTTTCGATATGCCTGGACTTTCCATGGTCTCGCGGTTCCTTTTCCAAGGCAACCGCTCCTTCATTATCGCAGAAAAGTTCCACCGGCTCCTGAATACTCAGGACAACTCCAAGATCCCTGATGAAATTCTTTAGCCAAGCCACCTCCTTAGACGCTTTACTCACTGCGATGTACTCTGATTCACACGTTGAATCAGCCACCGTTTCCTGCTTGGAACTTTTCCAAGTGACCGCTCCACCGTTCAAAAGAAAAACCCAGCCCGAATGGGACCGTCCACTGTCCCTATCTGTCTGGAAACTGGCGTCTGTATATCCACTCACTTTTAACTCATCACTGCCACCAAGGACTAATACCATATTCTTTGTCCTTCGCAGATACTTGAGTATGTTCTTGACTGCAATCCAATGTGCTTTTCTAGGATTACCCTGGTACCGACTAACCAAGCTTAGTGCATATGATACGTCGGGACGAGTACATGTCATAGCATACATGATCGACCCTACAGCCGAAGCATAAGGTACTCGACTCATTTAAGCTATTTCCTGATCGGTACTCGGACTTTGAGTCTTACTCAATTTTACACCACTTAGGATTGGCAGCTCTCCCTTTTTGGAACTTTCCATGTTAAACCTCTTTAACACCTTTTCCAAATATGTACACTGGCTTAGGCCTATCAATTTTCTCTTTCTATCTCTGAGTATTCTTATCCCGAGAATATAAGCAGCTTCCCCTAGGTCTTTCATGGCGAAACACTTCCCGAGCCAAGCCTTAACATTCTGCAAGGTCGGAATGTCGTTTCCCATGAGCAGTATGTCATCAACATACAGCACCAGGAAAGTGACTATACTCCCACTAGCCTTGACATATACACAGGACTCATCTTCACTCCTAGAGAAGCCAAACACTTTGACTTTCTCATGGAAGCAAAGATTCCAACTGCGAGATGCTTGTTTCAACCCGTAGATTGATCTTTCAAGCTTACATACTTTATCAGGGTGCTTAGTGTCTACAAAACCTTCTGGCTGACTCATGTAAACATCTTCAGTCAGTTTCCCGTTAAGGAAAGCGGTTTTGACATCCATCTGCCAGATTTCATAATCATGAAACGCAGCTATGGCAAGCATTATCCTGATTGACTTAATCTTGGCTACTGGTGAGAAGGTTTCATCATAGTCAACCCCCGGGGTTTGAGTGAATCCCTTCGCAACCAGCCGAGCTTTATAAGTATGCACTTTTCCGTCCATGTCGGTCTTCGTTTTGAATATCCACTTGCATCCGACTGTCTTTCGACCCGGTACATTGTCAACCAAGTTCCAAACTTGATTGTCGTACATGGACTTTATCTCGCTGTCCATTGCCTCTTTCCATTTTGCAGACTCGGGGCCTGCCACTGCTTCATGGTAGCTAGCTGGCTCATCCAAATTAGTCAATAAACGATCACTGACTAACGTGTCTCCGTCCGAAGTAATATGGAAACCATAGAACTCGGGCGGTATGCTAACTCTACCTGAACGCCTAAGGGGCAACGAAATGTCGGTAGGTCCAACAGGAACTTCTTCCTCATGTTGGTTGCTAGTTTCTGAAGGGTTTTCTAGCAAACAATGAATACAAAAATTCCTATGGTTCACATGCAACCCTAGAAAGATCTATGTTTTCTTCTATGAAGATAATAAACTAATATCTAAAGGCCAACAATTATTTCTAAAGTTCAAATCAGAAGAACCAACCTTTGAATCTTGTTCTTGAAGCTAGCAGCAAAAGTATCCCGCCTCAGATGCAATTCATACCCACAGCAATGGAGAAGACAGTCCAGCGGAGTAATCTTGGTTGAAGTTGGCGTGAATAATGGGGAGCCAGAGGGTTCCTTTTATAGCCTCCTAGGGTTACACCTGAAACCCTAAGGAGCCTCCAAGTGGGCAAGCCTGTTGACCACTTGGACCAGATCCCTAAACCCTAATTAGGGTTTTTGCCAACCCTAAAGAAGCCTCCAAGGGTGGCGCCACTTTTGGCCCCTAGACTTCTGTTTGCCAGTTATTCAACTATTGAATAAATACAAACTAGTCCTCACACTTTTAATTAATTAATTTAATCACTAAATTAAATCCAATTAATTCTAGATTAAATCTCAATTAATTATTATAGTTTCTAATTAATATATTAACACTTAAATATATTAATAAACCATTTAATTAATTCTATTGATTTATTACACAATTAATAAATCAACCTTTTACTCAACTGAACTCTATCCTGACCTCCAGCTATGAGGGCAACCCAAATGGAATTTGCTTCAATTAACAAGATAAATATAGTTGTAAAGTCATGGCTTAGACACCTAATCCAACGGTCTCCCACTTGGATAAGTCTATGACTTTAATTTATCTTCTGATTAATAAACAACCTGCAGCTTCCTAGAAACTGCTGCCGAACTCTGACCTAGTCAGTTCCGTCCAAAGATAAGTGATCATATGATCCTTCGTCCAACAAAATATTTCCAGACACGAGACTTGGATTGAGATCAATCTCTGTCCGATACTCTGTTTCCCGATTTCCGATTCTGCTTATGACTTTCAGACTTCTAATTGAACACATCAATTTAGTCCCGGCTGGCCAGCACTTTAGTCAACTTCAAAATCATCGAGTGGCCTACAGATATCTGTTTCCCATCAGGGTCAAGGAACGAATAAGCTTTGACTCATATGGTTGTGTCTTTTACTTATCAAATCGTACACAACAATGCGTTTTATAACATCGAGTTACCGATGCGTTTCGCATCATCAATGCACAACCGACTCGTAAATTTCAACTCATATGTCTCTGCTTCAAGATCATACGATATTATCGTCTCAACATTGCTCGTGATGTAATCCATGAAGCAATCTGTTGAGCGCGGGTTTATCCAATACTCAAATCTCTATTTCTAAGTACTCGTGAACGTTGTAGCAGTCTTACTGCAATGTCTAACTCCTTAGAAAATCTACAAACCAATTCACGACAGTCTTTGTTCATACTTACTCCCGAAAAGTATGAGCGACTGTGGACTTTTGAATAATCAAATTATCCGGGAAGTGAAACATGCAAAATTGAAACCTAAAATCTGACTGGTGGCTACTATTGCCTAATTACCAAGTCTCCACGAGGTAATCACCAACTCGGATTTTACATAAACTATTATCGGTTTCTAGATTCCTTTTAAACTATTTAATTCGTGTTATGTATCTATGTCTACTTGACCTTTCACTCTTTCTATGTATTCAAAAGTTACACATTTATACACTTTATCTGATCGAATATCCTTCCGAAGATATTTCAATTTTGGTCATACCGTCATTCTCACTAACAACTCCATTCTATGTACTGTGACTTTCCATGGTTCTCGGGATCTTTAGTCCACATGACTGCACCCTAAGACTATTTCGAGGTGTTACGATGTGCCGGTGAGCCACACGCGCTCCATCGGAATGCCAACGAAATTCTTTAACCATTAAGTCCTTATTTGAAAAACTTTTTTCAAATTGTTATCAACATTCTCCCCTAATCATTTTCCAATGATTTCTCATCTATGTACAAAATCCATTAAGTATTCCCAGCCAGGTCATATCCTGAATCTGACTCAGTATGCTCTAAGCATTAAGTCATCAAGACATGTTCATGACACTTCTGATCGATCCAAGAAACTTGTTGGATTCGATCTAGTCCTATTCCAAACCCTTTTGGAATCTTAGGATTACTTATAATCCTTGTGTCATGATTTTCAATAACTATTTCCTTTCGGAGACTCTTTTCCATGCATCTTGAATCTTATCAAGGTCATGCTTACTATGGCCAGGTTTATACTGATGACAACATCTATCTGATAGATGTCTATGGATTATGTGAGTATGCTCTACCTTCTTTGTATGCCAAATCATTAAAATTTGCAATGATAGGAAACTCTTTTCCTGAGCTATGCATCTTGAGTCTCATCAAGATCATCTTGGCAGAGTTTTGATCTATCTCATAGACGCTTATAACCACCCGAGCATGCCGTATCTTTATTAAGTCTTTCATAGCGATCCGTCTCTTAACACCAAGTCATTACACTTTGTAATGGAAAAAGACGTTTCCTAAAGACACACATATGGAGATAGAGATAACAGCAACACTCCCACTGGCTTTGACACGGTTATGGACTGTTCACAAAATCCAGAGCTTTTGGTATATTTTGAGAATCCAAACCTTTCTGACATCTTAATGGATATCTTTCAGCCTATTCTCAAAATCCAATCCTTTGGCATATTTCGAGAATTTAAATATCCTTTCTTGCGAGATGCCCGCGGGGAAATCCCGGGCCCATGTACCTTTATACTGGCATATTCTTTGTGAGTCCTCATTAGTGTGCCGGTGATCCACACGCGCTCCACTAACGACTTACACTATGCAGTATCCTTTCGGATTTCATCTTCTATTGAGATTGCTTCTCTCGGAGTCAATTACTTGACTCTGAGTATCGTCTCACTCAACCAGATGTTCCGAAGGTATGTTTCTGTCCATATTGGATTCTTTTAATGATTACTCCCACTGGTTAAGACCAGTTGTAAAATCAATCAAACTGTCACATGGACTGTATCTCGTCCTAAAGTTCTCTTAATTGGCAGCAACCGGGCTCACCAATGCTTCCAAGTAGTCGGATTGAAAATCCGTACCAACTATAGTGTTTTACCACTATTTGGTATGTCACCCCGATCATAACTACTTATGACGGTGATTAGTACTACTGGTCAAGAGAAGGTTGTGTCAGTATTAAAACAGAAATCTGATTTCTGCTCTAAGCCTAGTGATGACTAAAGGTTATTTCACTTGGCTAATCTTGAACTCATTCAGGACAGTCCCAAAGTCCCACTGTCTCCTTAGAATATGAGTTCTTTCTAAGAGAGCTCTTTCTTTTCCAGGTACAGCGGGATAGCCAGTGAAATGACATTTCTGATTAGGTTCAGCCAGTCGTGAGGTTCGGACGAACACTACAAGACCCTGGACCTTTAATGTACAAGTGGGACAATCCCAGCTTTACATTTCAGACAGTGTCTGCAAACCTACTTAGTCGTAGATGTGGTTGGAATATGGTCTGACTAGTTTAGTGTTTAATTTACTCGAAACTAATTGGCAATGTATCTCATACATTGAGGATCGAACTCTTTCGACCAACGCTCTATCATCTTCCCTAAGACACATTATAACTATTAATGTTCTTGGAAGAGAATAAACTGTGAAACATTTTCCCCAGTTAATGCTGTTACTCAGGTTCTGTGGATCTCGTACTTCCTTTGAAGTCCTTGAACTGTTCAAGGATTCAATCCAATCGCTTATTCTGATAAGCGAGGTCATATTCGTCATACCGACTGACAAATATTGTGAAGTACAAACAATTGTGTTCTATTCGGAGATTCGAGCAATACACAACAACTGATGTGTTCTTTGCTTCTCAATCTCTTTTACATCTCTATGTAAACTTATGACTTTGTTAATTCTGTTCAAGACTTGCAATCTTCAGTTGACTCTAAGTCAGCTGATTCCAAAATCCTATCCATTGGATCTTTGGGTGATTCATTTCTTGTCACATGTGCTTTATAAAGAACTTAATCATCATTTGACTCTAAGCCAAATGATTCCAAAGTCCTGTCCAACTGGATCTTTGGTTGATTCATTTCGTAGCACATTAAGAACTCAACTCATCAAGTGACTCTAAGTCAAGTGATTCCAAGGGTCCTGTCCAACTGGACCTTTGGTTGAATTGATTCTTATGACATTTATCTTAACAATCATAAAAGGACACAATTCCTAAAATCCAAACACTTTGGATGCATTCAACATTCAAGTTATTACTAATTATGCATTCAACACAATCATACAACATTTCAAGGATATTTCAAACAACATGTGTTAAAAGAAAATTGACAATTTTATTAAAAAACAAAATCCTTGCACAATGTACTATATGATAGACAGTGTCATACGCATCTAAAAGCTAATAACAATATTTCCATATCTAACTAAACTTCAAAACGCATGAGCCGGAAATCCAATCCAAATGTGCTCCTATGCGCCAATGTCCCGTACCTTACTCATTCCCTGCATACAAACCAAAATGTGACTATCACATTATGCATCAAGGAATTATGGAATACGAGTTTTGAGGTTTTTAGATATACCTAAGCTTTCAAAAGATTTTGACCTTGGAGCATCATCCAATCTTTCCTCGACTGTATCCGATTTTGTGGATTCCCAGCTTAAGACATATCCAGACGATCTGGATCGTTTCTTGCTGCGTCTTTCCACCGGACTTGATCCAGAAGTAGCTGAACCATTGGAGCTATGCCTGTCCAAGAGTAACTCGTATAAAGTCAACAGTAGACGCATTTCCATTAGGGTCTTTTCCTGGTCTTCCTTTCTATACGTCTGAATGAACAGATCGTACTTACTAGTCAGTGAAGCGAGTAGAGTGTTAACACTCAACTCCTGACTCATGGTATAACCAAGTTTGTACAATTCGCCTATGTATGCTTCAATCTGAAGAACATGCGAATCGATGCTACTTCCTTCTTTTAACTTACACTCTGTAAGTCTTTTGAAGATCCTAGCTCGTTCCTCTTCTACCGGTTTTTGGAACATTTCCTCAACCGATTCCATTAACTCATATGGCCCTAAGGATTCAAAATCCTTGCGGAACTCGGGGTCAATGGTCAATAGCATGAGGTCATAAATTTCTTCGGATTCATCAACTATTAAGTCGTGCTTATCATAAAGGCTATTTATGATGACTTGTTTTGGTGGAACCGGGATCGGATACTCGGTGAGATGAAGCTTGCCCGCAATGCCGAGAGCCAGTCTCCAATTGCGAAGCCATTCCTTACCGTTAAGGCCAGTCAGCCTTTCCATATTTAGCAGGTGCTTTCTGATGCTCTCAGAAATGGTTGAAGGAGGAGAGGGAGGAGAATAGACACTTGATTCAGACATCTACAATAGACAGAATTTATTAGTTTAGTTTTTCCTTTTTAAATAATTACCCAATATATTATTTATTAAGGCTAGGACCCAAAATGCCCCAACTATGGTGCGAAGAGGGATGCCGTAATCACAACATAATGGTCATTAAGGTAGATAATACACTTATCAATTTCATCTTACGAAATTCCTAGATCTGTTGAGACACATTGAACTGTTCAATGGCATGTTTAGTCTCGGATGTGCCCCACTGTTTGTGACTGGGATGCCGAGGATCACAAATCGGGTGTGAATAACCATGCAAATTAGCTTGGTACTCTCGAAGTCGATTTCCATCTCTAATTAACGTGCCGGTTAACCACACACGCTCCGTTAATAATGACAAAATCGAGAAACCCATTGCAACTCTTTGCGGACCCCAGTTGGTGTGCCGGTAAACCACACACGCTCCACCAACGTTCCACAAAGTGCAATGTGCAATTCCATGGATTAGCACCAATTCACATTTTTATCCTAAAGTAACTAGATTGGGTTTTGCTTGAGGTTCTAGTACTTTCAATTATAGCATTATACTTTTAAGAGGCTTAGCGGTTCTATCAAACCCGTTCGGATAACGACACTCGACTGACCAGGAGAGCGGTGGGTAAGAGTAGATACCCATTAGACTAACATTTTATAGTCAGTCGCCTTATACCCTCTTTATAGGACAGTTTTGTGAATGAGGCCTACTTGCGGTAAGACTAACCAATTTTCTTATATATAAATAATTAACTTTTAATCATAAATATATAAGATATATATTTTAATCTTATTAAAATATTTTAGAATTAATTTAATCATAATTTTCGCAAATTTTTAAACTATTTTTGAAAATTTAAATTAATTCCTTAAGCTGATTTAATTGGTCTTTTAATTAACAATTAATTAAATTAATTAAATCTAAGATAGATATTATAAATTAATCAAATTAATTTTCTATCTAGAAACCTAGTAGGTCGAAATTTGCATGCAAGGCAATTAGGGTTCCAGTTATTCAATTTAGTAAACTACCAAAAATAACAACCAACTAAACAAGGCAAGCAAATCAAAGGGGAAACAAAGGGTGGCGGCTAGGGTTAGGAAACCCTAGCCATGATTTCGACCAAAAGCCATTCCAAGAAGTGTTTTTCGCAAAAACACTCATGGCACAAACAATTTATGCAGTTTATATCAAACACAAGAAAACAAACCTATGCTCTGATACCACTGAAGGGTTTTCTAGCAAACAATGAACACAAAAATTCCTATGGTTCACATGCAACCCTAGAAAGATCTATGTTTTCTTCTATGAAGATAATAAACTAATATCTAAAGGCCAACAATTATTTCTAAAGTTCAAATCAGAACAACCAACCTTTGAATCTTGTTCTTGAAGCTAGCAGCAAAAGTATCCTGCCTCAGATTCAAGTCATACCCACAGCAATGGAGAAGACAGTCCTGCAGAGTAATCTTGGTTGAAGTTGGCGTGAATAATGGGGAGCCAGAGGGTTCCTTTTATAGCCTCCTAGGGTTACACCTGAAACCCTAAGGAGCCTCCAAGTGGGCAAGCCTGTTGACCACTTGGACCAGATCCCTAAACCCTAATTAGGGTTTTCGCCAACCCTAGAGAAGCCTCCAAGGGTGGCGCCACTTTTGGCCCCTAGACTTCTGTTTGCCAGTTATTCAACTATTGAATAAATACAAACTAGTCCTCACACTTTTAATTAATTAATTAATCACTAAATTAAATCCAATTAATTCTAGATTAAATCTCAATTAATTATTATAGTTTCTAATTAATATATTAACACTTAAATATATTAATAAACCATTTAATTAATTCTATTGATATATTACACAATTAATAAATCAACCTTTTACTCAACTGAACTCTATCCTGACCTCCAGCTATGAGGGCAACCCAAATGGACTTTGCTTCAATTAACAAGATAAATATAGTTGTAAAGTCATGGCTTAGACACCTAATCCAACAGTTTCTTCTAAGGTTGTTTCATCGGGCGTCTCCTGAATTTCTTCGAGATCGATCGTACTCCCACTGTCCTCTTTGGATATGAGTTCTCTCTCTCGAAAGAACCCCCGTCTTGCTACAAAGACCACGTCCTCGCTTGGTCTGTAGAACAAGTATCCAAAAGACTGTTTCGGGTATCTGATGAAGTAACACCTCTCACTTCTTTCTGCGAGCTTATCTGAAGTATCTCGTCTCACGAATTCTTCACAGCCCCAGACTTTGATGTGTGCTAACGAGGGAACTTTCCCCGTCCACATCTCGTGCGGTGTTTTCGCAACCTTCTTGGTTGGGACAAGATTTAGGATATGGGCGGCAGTCTCTAAGGCATACCCCCAGAAATGGATTGGAAGTGAGGCTCGACTCATCATGGAACGAACCATGTCCAACAAGGTTCGGTTTCGTCTCTCTGCAACACCATTTAGCTGAGGTGTTCTTGGAGGCGACAACTGTGAAACAATTCCACATTCCTTGAGGTAATCGAGAAACTCGATACTAAGATACTCCCCGCCTCTGTCGGATCTAAGCATCTTTATCTTTCTGCCCAATTGATTTTCCGCTTCATTCTTAAACTCTTTAAACTTTTCAAAGGTATACGACTTATTCTTGATTAAGTAGACATATCCATATCTACTAAAATCGTCGGTAAAGGTCACATAGAACCGTGTGCCATCTCTAGTGGTTGTTCTGAAGGGACCACACACATCAGTGTGTATGATATCCAACAGACCTTCACCTCTTTCAAAAGAACCTTTGAATGGTGATTTTGTCATCTTCCTAAGTAAGCAAGATTCACATACATCATCTGACCCGAGGTCGAATGATTCCAACACTCCATCCTTTTGGAGTTGGGCGATGCGTTTCTTGTTTATATGGCCAAGGCGACAATGCCACAGACATGCCTTTTCTACACCGCTTGAAGCATCAATAGTTAACACATTTTTACCATAATTATCAATGCACATAATAGATTCATAAACACCATCACAAGGCATAGCATTAAATATAAAAGCATCATTTTTGAAAACCGAAATTGAACCATTCAATTTATTAAACTCATAATAAAATCCTTGTCTAAATAGTGCATGAAAAGAGATTATGTTCTTTGCCATATCTGGCGCATAGCAACAATTATGTAAATCTAATCTAACTCCACTGCTCAGCATCAGTCCATAAACACCAATCTTGGTAACAGGTGACGTTCACCTATTGCCCATGACCAGGTTCAGTCTTCCATGCTCCAGTTCCCTACTTTCCTCTAGGCCCTACAAATCAGAACAGATGTGAAAACCACATCCTGTATCAAGGACCCATGAACGGGAAAAATATGAGTTATTAGATATAGAATATGTACCTGCATGTAACGGTTTCACTTTACCGTCCTTGACATCCTGCAGATACGTAGGGCAGCTCCTCTTCCAATGACCCTTCTGCTTGCAGTAAAAGCAGTCGGCCTCTTTGGGGTTCCGAACATGTGGAATTCCGGAAGACTTACCTTTCGGGGCACCGCTAGATGACCCGACGTGAGTCTTTTCCCTCCAGTTCTGCTTAGGAGGGCCTTTCCGTTTCTTTCCCTTTCCGGAGCCAATAGCCAGGATAGGCGGGTTGAGAGGGAGCACAGCCTTTCCCTTCATCCCGTCCTCAGCCGTAGGTAGCATGCGGTGTAACTCAGCTAGGTTTGCCTGGTTGTTGTTCAAATGATACGCCAGTGTGAACTGGTCATAAGAACTGGGTAAGGAGTTCAGCACTATGTCAACTGCTAAATCCTCATGAACCGGCATTTCCAGCTTTCTAAGCCTTTCCACGTAACCATGCATCCTCTGCACATGTGCACAGATGGACTCGCCCTCTTTGGGCTTGCTGTTAGTGAAAGCTTTTACAACCTCACGCCTCTCGATGCGCTCTTGCTTGCGGAACCTTTCCGCGAGCTCTTTGTGCATCTCGTAAGGCCAATAGTCCTCATAGATACTCTGCAGTTCAGGGTTCATGGTAGCGATCATGATGCAGGCCACTTTGGTTGCATCATCAGAGTGTTTAGTGTACGCAGCGATTTCCTCGGGAGTAGCGGTTTCAGTGTCCACATCAACAAGCTCGGTTTCTAGAACATACTCTTTACGTTCAAACCTAAGAGCCATTTTGATGTTGCGGATCCAGTCATTGTAGTTGGTGCCGTCCAACGTCACCTTTGAGCATAATGACAGAATCGAGGTGACATTACCGGGATTTGAGTGGGGAACGGATTGGTCAGAAGACATCTGAACAAGAAGAAGGTAGTTTTAATTAGATAGAGTAATAACAATAATCCTCATATTCACCCAAGAATAAATACGAGGCTAGGATCCTACAATAACAATCTACAATACCGAAAAGGGATGCCGTAATCAGTATTGCAAATTTTACAAGGTAGGCGAATGACGATTCAGCCAATTCCACCGCGGAAACATAATCATATTATAATGGAATTCCTAGTTTCTTTGAGATTTACCGAACTGTTCGATAGCATGTTTTAATCTCGGGAATGCCCCACTGTTTGTGACTGGGATACCGAGGATCACAAACCGGGTGTGAATAACCATGCAAATTGCTTGGTACTCTTGAAGTCAATTGTCATCTCTAATTAACGTGCCGGTAAACCACACACGCTCCGTTAATAATGACAAAATCAAGAAACCCATTGCGACTCTTTGTGGACCCCAGTTGGCATGCCGGTAAACCACACACGCTCCACCAACGTTCCACAAAGTGCAATGTGCAATTTCATGGATTAGCACCAATTCACATTTTTTAACCTAAAGTAACTAGATTGGGATTTGTTTTAGGGTTCTAGTACTTTCAATTATAGCATTATACTTTTAAAAGGCTTAGCGGTTCTATCATACCCGTTCAGCTAACGACACTCGACTGACCAGGAGAGCGGTGGGTAAGAGTAGATACCCATTAGACTAACATTTTATAGTCAGTCGCCTTATACCCTCTTTATAGGACAGTTTTGTGAATGAGGCTTACTAGCGATAGACTAACCAATTTTCGCCAACCCTTGGAGAAGCCTCCAAGGTGGCGCCACTTTTGGTCCCTGGTTTTTCCTAGCCAGTTATTCAACTATTGAATAAATACCAAACCAGTCCCTGCACCTTTTAATTAATTAATTTAATCTCCAAATTAAATCCAATTAATTCTAGATTAAATCTCAATTAATTAATGTAGTTTCTAATTAATATATTAGCACTTAAATATATTAATAAACCATATATATTTTCTATTGATTTATTATACAATTAATAAATCAATTATTCTCTCTACTGAACTACCTTTCCTCCACCCATGAGGGCAACCCAAATGGACTTTGCTTTTAACCATAAGATAAAAGTTCAATTACAAGTCATGGCTTAGACACCTAATCCAACAGAAACCCTGTTTTACAATGAACATGATGACCTATCCGACTTTGTTGAGTCTCCTTTCATAGTGCATCACAATGCTGATAACGACAGTGCTCCGATGACCAAGGAGCAATTCAAGGAACTTTCTACAAAATTAGATTTGCTTCTCCAATCCTCGAACGCTCCTGCCTCTTTTGACTGGAAATCCCAGTTGGATGCTCATAAGATAACAATTGAGACATTGATTGCTGACAATGCCAAGGTGCTTACAGATCTCCTTACTGTTATGGAGAATTCGGAAAAGAAGATGCAGGCATCGACCGACACTGTCAAAAAACTACAATCCGAAGTCCTCACTTTTGTCAAGGATTTCCGCGAAGTACATGACTCCAATCTTGTCAAGATGAACAAGGTGATTGCTGGATTCGGAGAATCACTGAAGGCAGAGAAAGAGGCTTTGTCTGCTCTTCGTTCAGAACTGAAAAAGGAGAATTCCGAACTGGCCTCTTCCCTTGATGCCAAAGCTGAACAATTGAAGAAAGATCTGGCTATGGAAAATGAGGTTATAGATCAACTGGCTATGAAACCTACAAAGATTCAAACTCTTAAAGCAGACCTCCGACATACTTCTGCAATCTTAGCCTCTACTGTTTCTCAAAATAAGGCTCTTCGGAACTGTGCTTCCGATATTGATGCGTATCTCACACGGATTATTGAAGAGAGTGATCCGATCCTCACATTGCATGTTCATACTCATCTCACGAACAAACTACATCCCATTCTCAATCTGCTTGGCAAACTAAAAGGTGTTTCGGAAGGCGATGCCACTCCGAAACAAGGGGGAGATGAAGATATGGAAACCCCTATTGTAAATGAGAACGTGGATACCTCAAATGTGTCCAAAGAAAATCCAACCAAGCCTTTCTTCTCAACTGTTGAAAATGTGAATGAACCAAGGACTACCAAGTCTGCTGATGATATTCAAAAGGCTGAATCCGACTGGTTTCAATGGATGAATATTGGTGGATCTGCCGGTCCTTCCCCTGCTTCTATGAAACGAAAAGGTAAAAAGATTGGTGATGACGATTTTGATGAAGAAGCTACTCCCAACGATGTAGCAAAGTCAGTTAAGGAAGCTAGGGACAAGGAAATCGATGATATACAAAAGCTTACTCGTCAACTTGAATCTAAGGAAGCAGCTGACAGGGATGCTGCTCTTCTGCTGGAAACTCGGAAGTCACTCTTTCCTAGTTGGCATTACAAGAGAATGAAAAAGGAAGCAATCTCTGAACCGGTAGAAAATTGGTTGTAGCCTGTATGCTCTTATGATAGAAGTAACGAGGTGGACTCTCAATTAGACTTTCCGATGACTCCTCGAGCCTTTCTATTCTGAAGCTTTGAAGAACTTGTTAATACTTCCCTTTCAGGTTCGCAAGTGAATGACATGCTCTTCTAATTCTATCTGGACAACTCCAAGGCTCAGAACCTTACTTGGAGTCTGAAGAAGATTGTTGAGTTGACTCACAGGATTCCTGAAGTAACCACCCCTTTCAGAAACTGTCGATTCTTGGCAAAGAGGGGTAATCATAAGGAAAAGGATGAGTTCTCAATGGCGGACTTGACCTTTATGAATCCTTTTGATTGGATCTCTCTGTTCAATATTGTGTCAAGGACACCTGAAAAGCATAAACCCCTCTTCAAACATTTCAAAATGATGATTGGCTACTACATTCTTGAAATTGCAAAACTGGATGTTGAAGTTGCCTCTTGTCTAGATAGAAGTCTCCTATATGAAGTTCAGAGTCCACCTTCCAATCTTGACACACATAGCATCAGAAGCATCAATAAAAGGAAATGGAATGTGGCTTATAGCTCTAAGGAAGGGGGCACTGTTTACAAGAATATTTTTAATCTTGCAGACAAACATCTGTACTGAACTTCAACTCTGTAACACATCCTCCACATCATCAACAAGTACAAATCCAACCATGTCAATGACAAGAAATGCTTCAATGATATGTTGAACTGGTACTTGGCGTTCCGAAAGAGGATATTGCTCATGATTCCGAGAGTGTTTGAAAGGGTGGAACAGGATCCGAAACCAAAGCCTGAAGAATGATAATGTATTTTCGCAATTTAACTCAAACGGGGAGATTGTTAGGTCATTAATTTGATTGAGTCAATTTGCGTATAGTATTTAGGCTTTAGATTAGCCGATCATTAATGGGTGGTCATGTCCATTCCATAATTAGTTTTCTTATATAAGGCATACATGTACTCTAATTAGGGTAAACGATTTTGTATTATTTCACGCCTCTCACACAGAATAGTTCTCTCTGAATTGTTCTTGAGAGTTGCAATACAAATTATTCGGAATCTGTTATTCAGATATTGTGGAAAATCAATCTTCACATGCCTCTGTAAATCCGACCACCACCACTACAACTACTTCGACATCGGATGCCGGTACAAATAGCTCAAATAGAGATATGGCTTGGGAATAGGGAGTTATCCATGATCCCTTAAAAAAAGCAAATGTAACGTGTATCTTGTGTAACAAGAAAATGTGTGGAGGGATCACAAGGTTAAAAGAACATCTCGCGTATATCGGAGGAAATGTTATTGGTTGTCCTAAGATGACTACAGATATCACGAATAGAGTGCTTGCATCTATGAAAGAAAAAAAGAAAAAAAGGAAAAACAAAGAACTGTGGAAATACTTAGATCAGCAAACAGAGATTGTATAGATCTTTCTGAAGACGATGATGAGGAAGAAGAAGGCATACATGTTAAGAAAAGAAAGTTTGTAGGTGCTAGTAATGTGCATGGTCCAATTGACACTATGTTTAAGGGGGATCATGGAAAAACAAAGCAAAGCACATTGGATAAAAATAATCCAATTAAAGAGAAGTTGAAGATGGTTGCTTGGAAAAAAATTGCATTATGGGCTTATTCGGTTGGGTTACCTTTCAATGCTGTACATGACGAGGGCTTCCAATATATGATCGATGCTATTGGAGAATATGGAAAAGGTAATCAACTAACTAATTTTGTTATTGATAGCATTAATTATAACATTTTTCTAATTACTAATTATTTGTTAATTATATTTTGTGTACATGTTAGGTATGCCTGCTCCAAGTTATCATAATATTCGTGTGACATTGTTAAAGGATGCATTAGAAGATACTAAAAAGTTCGTGGATTCATTTCGACCGCAATGGCGGAAATTTGGATGTAGCATTATGTCTGATTTTTGGACAGACGGGAAAGGAAGGAGTTTGATAAACTTTTTAGTCAATTGCCCTACTGGCACGGTATTTCTAAAGTCAATTGATGCATCGGAGCATGTAAAAGATGCCCAATTAATTGTAAAGATGATAAATACAGTGATTGAAGATGTTGGAGAGGAAAATATAGTGTAGGTAATTGTAGTTTTTAGTACTATATTTTAACTTTCTATCTTTGTTAGTAATTATTTTTATTATTTCTTATAGTTTATCACAGATAACGGTTCAAACTTCAAAGCTGCGGGAAACGTTTTGGAAGAGCAACATCCAAAGTTGTTTTGGACTCCATGTGCAGCACACTGTGTTAATCTCATGATAGGAGATATTGGGCATAAAATACCGAAGATAAAGAATGCTTTGATTGACGTAAGAGCAGTTGTGGTTTATATTTATAACCACGGAAGGATCCTCAATATGATGCGGAGGTTGACAAAGAATAAAGAGTTACATAGGTCTTGTGTAACTAGATTTGCAACTCAGTTTTATACTCTACAAAGTGTACATGAGAACCGCCACCATCTTCAAGTGTTGTTTGTTTCTGAACAATAGACTAAAAGTGACTTTCCAAAGAAACCAGCCGGAAAGAGAGTCGAGAGAATAGTTGCAAAACAAGAATTTTGGGATAATGTTTATCTAGCTTGTCAAGTACTCGCTCCTTTGGTCGATTTGGTTCGGTTGGTTGATATCGAGGAAAAGCCGTGCATGGGTTATATTTATGATGCGATGAGTAGAGCGAAAGAGCAAATAAGCAAAAATCTAGACGGTGGGTCTAATGAGAGATTAGTTAGTAGAGTTTTGTCTATGATTCAGGCTAGATGGACAGATCAACTTCATCATCCTTTACATGCAGGTATAAAATTTTTTGCTTATTAATTTAGTTCAATAATTAATGCAATTATTTAGTTTTAAATGTTTACTGAATTTACAGCCGGATGTTTTCTTAACCCTAACCCTGCCATTTTTCATGGAGAACATTTGAAAGGGGTTGAAAACAATAAAGAGATTATGACGGGTCTTTATGTTGCCATTGATCGTCTTGTTCCCGATGAAGATGAGAATGATACTTTGAGACAAGAATTAAATCTTTACATTGATTCAGGTGGCCAATTCGGATATGCATCTGCTAAACGGACTAGAACAAAAACTGCACCATGTAAGTTAAAAAAATTTAATGTATTCACTAACTTAATTTTTTTATTTCTTATTTTCTATGAGCTCACTACTTCTATTTATAAAATGTAGATATATGGTGGCGTTCTTATGGGATCGACACACCTTTGCTCCAAAAATTTACTATCACGGTCCTTCGTCAAACTTGTAGTGCTTCACCTTGTGAACGCAATTGGAGTGCATTTGATAATGTAAGTTCTTTTTTAAAATTATTTTTATAAATTATAAACTATTTTATTCATTAAGTTACATGTTTTACTTATTTTTTTTACAGTTACACTCCAAAAAAATAAATTTTCTGTTGCAGCAGAAACTTAATGATCTTGTATTTATCCAATACAACAAAAGGTTACAAAGACGCTTTGATTCTTTGAAAAACAAATCTTTAGATCCCATTTTTTTAAAAGACGTGGAAGACAATGATGAGTGGACGATACCAACAGAGGATGAGCTTCAAGAGTTTGTGGATGCAAGTGATGGTCTTCTTTGGTCATCTGTGCAACAAGTAGGGAGAAGACATGAAGACGATAGGCCACGTACAAGGAGTAAAAGAGAGCGTTATAGAGACGATGATGATGATGTTGATGATGATGATGATGATGATGATGATGATGATGATGATGATGATGAGATTGGAGATGTAGCGGAAGAGCTTAATGAAGATGTGAATGCATTAGACGATGTTGACTCGGATGCCGAACCCGTGGATTGCGATTAGAATTCTGTTTACCACCAACACATTTCATATTAGAATATTATGCATGTTTTATTGACATCTTAATGTAACTTTTTGGGACCTTTTTATGTAACTTTTTGTGATATTAATTCTATGCAGTATTAATAGTCTAAAAGTAACAATACTAAAAAAACCGCTATACCACCACTATACCACCGCGATAACCGCTAAAACAAATCTCGCTAGGTGACCGCTATAAGGTTTATGACCGAGATAACTGCATAGATTCCACATTATTGAATCTTTTGATCTATTATTTTTGTACTCACAGGAACCACTCCCAAAATTGGTTCGAACTAGTTTTGGTTTCGGGTTCTCAGTTTCTACTTTTACAAAATGAATAAATTAAGTATTACGAAGTAATATAAATGCATCATAAAAACTGGCAATAACAAGTAAAAAAATCAAAAACCATTATTAGAAAAAATGTAGAACAACAACAAGAATAATAATAATAATAATAATAGAAATCTCAAGTCTCACGAAAATGGGGGTGAGATAATGGGTAGGAGAAGCTATTTCCATAAAAGACCTTCGAAAAACAAAAAGAATAGCAAAAAGGATACAGGGAAAGACTAAATGTTTTCTCATTAAATATGTTATTCTATAAATGAAATGCCAATGTACCGTCAAGTGATGCAATAAATAAAAGAGAAATTATATAAATTAAATAGATGGTAATAAGAAAAAGCATGTATAAGTTGTTAGAATAACAACTTTTGTTGTGACGGTCTTAAAACATATGAAGATGTGCTTCGTAAGAATTATATTTTTGTAATACCAAAGTCCATAGAGCTTTGGAAAAGCTCATTTGGTATTAGATACGGGATTATTGTGTCTGCACCAAACTCATGGTGTAGGTTAATGAAGGCATACAATTATAGTGGAACGTCACATAGGCTCTCCTACGTGTCTGTATCTTATTGATTGTATTCCTAAACCGACTTAACGTTACAGTTAGTATATATACATATAGTGAGAGAGAGAGAGAGTGTGTGTGTGTGTGTGTGTGTGTGTGTGTGTGTGTGTGTGTGTGTAACCGTTTGCTAGTTCTTTTTAGCATTTTGTAACAATTGAGCTTTGACACTCTCCAATCAATAATAAGGCCATATTTGTCTTTCCTTTTGTTGTCTTGCTAATTCCACATTTGTTTGTCATAAGCATGTCATCCAACATTTGATATGGGAGCAAATTTGTTTAATTTTTGAGGAATTTTTCCAATTGATTTTATTCCCTAGATCCGGTTTTCTTTTTTTTTCAAAATTTTATAAAGTGTTGGAAAAAAAATGATCTTGTTTTCAATGACAAACAATTATAACTCACAAACATTGAAGAATATCACTAACAGTGTCGGTTCAAACACTCATGCTACAATCCTAATTCCAAAAGAATGGTATCAATGAACAATATGCATTGAGGATTACTTGTACGCTCTCAACAAGGGCATATTGGTATCTATTGAAGAAGGTCCTCATCTTGGATCTTTGAGTCTTATTAAACTCATCACTCCCTTCATGACTTCAGATCAATATGACAATAGCATTTCTCTTGATAAGAAGAATATAGAAAATGCATGAAATGCAATAGAGAACTTAGGTTTGGATTTTCACCAAACATATTTATTCACATACAAACTATAAAACTGCTCAAGATATATGGTATTGTTTGAGAGATCTATACGAAGGAACAAGCAAGCAAAAGAAAAATAAAATCACTACAATTTTGGTTGTGTTTCGAGACTTTAATGTTACTTTCTTACATTGATTATGAAAAGAGTGAAAATTAGTGTCTTGATTATCAAAGTTCATGAGAATATGGATACGTACTCATTATTTGACTTCTACAAAGTTCATACATCACATGAAGAGGAAGTGAGTGGTAAGTCTTTGTAACATCCTAAAAATTCAATAAGGATCTAGCATTGTAAAATATAAAATATAAGACATAACAATGGATGTAGTGTGTGTATTTGGAATATATGTAAAATAAATGTGTGACTATACTTAAAAGTGGTTATTTATGACAAAACTATATGTTTAGCATGCCAAGAATGAAACTAAGTTGTAAAAATAAGAAAAGGGGGTGAAATATGAAATTTATACGTATGTTAAAATCGCTACTTTGAGATAATAGTGTTGCAGAAATCGGATTTGGCAGCCGATTAATCGGTGATTAATCGCTTGACGGTTTGCTGCAAAAATGGGTCAAATATCAGCCTTGGTGGCCAATTAATCGGCATTGGCGGTCATTTTTTCATTTTTTTTATTTTTTATTTTTTTATTTTTAAATGACGACACAAACACTCTCTAATAACTCAAGAAAACTAAAAAAAAATATCTATATTAAATAATAAAAATAAACAAATATATAATCTTTGATGTGTATTTCGGAATAAAATGAATCAAACTTTGCTATTTTGTTATATTTATATATTTTTAAATAAATTCCTTTATAGTTTGGGATCTGATTAATCCCCGACTAATCCCCTATTAATTCAATTAATCTCTTAACCTCACTTGACCGCCAAGCTACCGGCAAGTGACTTTTACAACCTTGGATAATATAAAAGGGTGTACAACATGTATTGTGCTTTAAAAGTTATCGGTGTAGACGAGATCATGTAGAAAATAACCCAAAAAAGTTGGCTAAAACTGTGTTTGTATGAGTAAGTTATGGATGCCCGAAGTTTCGGAAAAATTATAGGAATACTTGGCAGAAAGTGGCTAGGTATGGGAATTATAAGTCCAAATGCCTATGTTTCGGGATGAATATAATAAGTAATACATAACCAATAAAGATCATAGTTGAACCTAACATGGAGTTAAGGTGGAGGAGAAAATATAGGAAAAAGAATGTGCTCAACTGGAGCTCGTATGAGAAAGTTGCGTGAGCGTAAAGTTGGTAAAAACATTGATTCAGTAATAAATTATCGATAACTAAAAATGGGTTACGACCCAATTGGGATTGGGTAATATATGTATTTAAGCATTAGAAGTTACTTATGATGATAACTAAGTAGTTATGAATAGCTGGAAAGGTTGTTTGGTCTGCCGGAAGTAAAACTGTGATTGTCGAGAAATTTTGTCGTAATTCAAGTAGCCTACTTTGAAGGTTTTAAATGTAGATTTCCCTACATCCAAAATGGGCATGCAATATATCATCAAAAACCTCTTGTTATGTACTAGATAGCAATTACTCCATTAGACCCATCTTAATGGGTGTTAAATACTCATTAAACTCATGACATTCTCTATTAAGTCCATAACATTTAATTACACTTGTGGCTATAATCAACTAGACATGACTTACACACATGTCATAGCATCATCAAAGGACAACATCAACTACATCCATGTCATCATTTACAATTTAGGGTTATTGGACCAAAACCCTAATTCAAGATTTCATCATAATTTCAAGCCAATCATCTAATAAAACATGCTATTTACTTTCTTTTTTCCCCTACATCAAACATAACATGCAAATTTTATCATTTCAGAAGTTAGGGTTTGTAACCAACCCTTGACACAATTCAACCCATAGACACAATTTCATCAAAAGGATTAAAATATTACCTTCAAAAATCAAGTAACTAGTGTCTACTCCTTGAAATCCACTTTGTTTCTTGTCGATTTTAGCTCACATGAACTCAGGGGTTGGTTCCCCTTTCCTATTCTTCAAAGTGTATGGGGAGGAAATGAGCCAAGTGACTTACTTAGGGCTTTAAATCACGACTGATATGTACGATTTACGTGTCTTGTAAATTAGCCTTCATGTCGCGTTCTACAATCCAACGCATTGCGTCCTAATATCAGTATCCTACTTTCAAATGTGTTTCAATTCTAGCATTGTACTAATAGATGCGTTGTATATTGTTGTTTGCAGCAAAACACTTAGCTTGTTTTTTATGGTTTTCCCTTTCTCACTCCTCACACCAAAACCAAGTACTAAAACTCATTTCAACATTCTATAATTTACATAAACCATTATCTTATCAAGTCATGACATTGATATTTCATAGTATTCATGAAATAACCAAAATACCCTTTTGGCCAGTTAAGCCTCTAGCGTATGAAAGATGGTTTACAACCATTAAATTCTCAACTACAATACATTAAACAGGCATCATATTGGTAATTTATTCAAAACTTAATAAAGTAAGGAACTAGATGCTAAAGCTTCAAGCTTTATGACATCATAGGTTGTAAAGACTAAAAGTAAACATGATAATAGAATAAACATTGAAACTTTATGCTTTTTGTCACTCTTTTTCAAAATTCATATAAAATCAAAGAAAGTTCATAAAGACATGAGGTCAGAGACATTGTAAAGATACGTAGAAATATTATATTCTATGTCTTAAGGTCATCAAACGAATATGAATTATAATGAGGTAGGGAAACAGATATGGTGTATGAAATCATAAAAACACAAATTGATAAGTAATAATGAAACCAGTAGAGGAACGGCATATTCTGATCCAAAAAGTAATTAGCTAAAGTTTTGTAGGTTGATTTATTCTATTTATGATATCTTGGTATTAGATTGTGATGGTAGCTACTTAGCTGAATCATGTGAGATTCATTATCTATATGTCATTATGTGCCTACGTATATATCTGCTTATATGTTATGATACTTACTACCTCTTTGTGAGGATTCATGTTATGTACCTACTGCCTCTTTGTGATGTTTCATGTTATGTTACTTACTGCCTCTTTGTGAGTATTCATGTTATGACACTTATTGCCTTTTTGTAAGAATTCATGTTATGTTACTTAGTGCTTCTTTCTGGGGATACATGTCTATGATACCTCTTTGTGAGGTAAGGTTGTATGATACCTCTACATGAGTTAAGGGTCAATTTTTATGATACCTCTTCATGAGGTAAGGTCGTACGATACCTCTTTGTGAGGTAAGCGTCACACTGCCTTTCTATGAGGTCTAATAGTTTAAAGTTCTCTATGTGAGGATGAATGTTACCCAACCTCTTCATAAAGGCCATTACTTGTTACATGTTATGTGTGATGGTAAATGTAGATATGTGTGCTCACTAAATATTTGCTTAATTGTTGATATTTAACATTTTCAGGTTTCCTTTTAGAGCGGTAGCTTTGGAAAAAGAGAACGGCGTGACTATTCGAGCTTCTATTGGCTGCTTAAAGTTTAAGTCTTCCGCTTTTTGTTTTTATAATTTATAATGTTTTATTAATATATTAGTAACACCTAGCACTCTAATATATTTTATCTAATTACTTTTGAACGTCTTGTAAATCAAGATATTGTTATTTAAAGGTTTTAGTATTAGTTAAAAAAATTAAGGTGTTACATGGGGATATGTTTACAATGCCTCTTTATGAGGTAAGACGATGGTGCCTCTTTGTGCGGTCAAGCTACAGTGCCTCTTTGTGAGGTCATGTTTTATTGTGCCTCTTTGTGAGGTCAGGTTTTATCGTGCCTCTTCATGGGGTTATAGCCTTGTTCTCGCAAGAGACGAGGGAAAATGTTTATATGATATATTTCATGCTTACGTGATTATATAGTCGAATGTGTAGATATGTGTGCCTACTAAGCTTTTTGCTTACTGTAACGCCCAACTTTATAATACAATATACACCCAATATTTTCACAAAAATAAAGTGATGTACATTCATTTTAAACAAACAAAAAATACAAGTTGTATCAAAAGATTATATGTATACATAACTACATCCCATGATCGTGTCGAGCACTACAAATCGACTATAAAACTATACAGCGTTCTTGAGACTCTATCTCTCTTGTGATGTCTCACCTCTTCCGTAACCGCTAGATCACAATCATAAAAAACATAAGTTATAAAGCTTAGTGGGCAACTTTATATAACTCATTAGCACATTAATAATAACATCACAATATAATGCAACACATGACATATACCTAATGATGGAGTTCAAAAGTGGTTATATCTAATGACCGACTTAGGTCATTAAGTTGTATCTGAGGACCTCACCTTATGCATCGCGTTCTCACACCCATCCTGTTGCGACCTCATTGCACAGAGACCCCACATTACCCAAGTCTCATTCTGACCCATCCCTTAATTAGCATTGTACTTTTGTACTATTTCTTTTAATAATAGCATACTTATGGACGCATCACATCCCTCAAGATTACACGTTGCATAGCCGTCACAGTTATAATCCTTCCACAATTTTCATACTTAATCTCATTTTCAATAAATGCCAATATCAAAATATGGTGTTACACTTTCCCACTGATATTTAACGTTTTAAGATTTTAAAGTGGTAGTTTTGGAAAGATCCTGACTGTTCGAGCTCCTACCGGTTGTTTAAAGTTTAAAGACTTTTGCGTTTAATGATTTATAAGGTTTATGTTTTATGGCAATACCGAGTACTTTTATAAATATTGTTAAATTTCTATGAAAGCTTTGGTAGCCAAAAAATGTATTTTAGTTTATTTGATGGTTAAAAATTGGGTGTTACACATGGCCAATCTTGTGGAAATAAAAAAAGCAAAGTATCTTGGCTCTCACATTGGCTAAAGAAAAGTATATGGCCCTTCCTTGTGTTGGATGTCGAGAAATTTGGCTTAGGGGAATGCTAGACAAGTTGAATTATTCGCAAAGGACTACTACAACAATTTGTTGTGATAACAAATCTACTATAGCATTGACTAGAACTAGTATGGGAAAAGTAAGCACATTTGAATAATATTTCATTTCATTAGTGAATTGGTCAAGAAGGGAAAAGTCGAGGTAAGCTCCTCTTATGGACATCCAAGGAGCAAGTTGTCGATATTTTTACTACGTCATTACAAGTTGGTGCCATTAATCTACTAAAAAAGAACATTGACATGGATTGTGTTTAGTGTAAAGCGAAGTGTTAGGAGGTATAAGCAAAACACTTCAATTCTCTTAGTAGTAAAGTTTCAATATATGAAACGTTGTGATATGTGTGTATCTGCCATAATATCCTTTGACAGTTACCACCGGTTTATATATTTTGTATGTGTCTATCTTGTAAATGTTGTTACAATATATTAATGAAGGTATTGTTTAAGTATCATACTTGTATTCCAATTCTTTGTGCGTTCCCATGAATAATACATACATATATAGCAATGTCACGTGTGAAAATTGCTTTCATAACATATGAAGAAGAACCAACTAAATATAGCAGCATTACAAATAAATGTTTTCCCAATTTCCTTCCATAGTAAACAAATGCAATTTCCTTCCATAATAAACAACTGCTAGGGCAAATAGATAGGCATTTCATAAGTAGTGATATATCAAAATAAAATATTAGTTTATGGAATACAATACAACCACTTTAATTACCAAAGAGTCTATAGCAGGGAAATAATTGAGTATTAAGCATTTCCTCTGTGGACAAGTAATATAAGTTTATGTGTTAAACAAAATATCTACCATTAGGCCCTCCGGTGTGGCGTGCAAGGGGGTGCGAGGTGGTGCGAGCCGGCAGAGAACACCGCCCCCCACATGCAGTGACCTCGCAAGAACGACACCACTAGGGGACTCGGCCTCGTGCAATGACATGGTGTCCAACAGTCCAAAGGGTCTCCAACGTCTATATAGCCGTTAGTTTTTAAAAAGAATTATTCAATTTATTATCACTATAAATATACACATACACCACAACATTTTACACCAGAAACATATATCTACTACACTTTCAAATACTATCAAACACAAATGTATCATGTCCAATTTCCTTTATTGTATTCGTCATCATCGTCGTCGGACAAAGATTAGTTGATGGAATCAGCAGT
Source organism: Cichorium intybus (assembly GCA_023525715.1). Classification (NCBI taxonomy): domain Eukaryota; kingdom Viridiplantae; phylum Streptophyta; class Magnoliopsida; order Asterales; family Asteraceae; genus Cichorium; species Cichorium intybus. The sequence continues at coordinate 113,894,347 of CM042010.1, forward strand.
GCAAGTCGCCGCATGTCACACCCCAAACCATATTGGCGGAAACGTTTGAGAGCGGCTGACTTCATGAACGATATCATAACAATGTCAAAGTAAATTCAAGCAATCGCAACCATCATAATATAATTGTAAAAGTTACATGAGTTTGAAGTTTGTTGTTTCCGTTACAATTACATATGATTTCAAAAGTACATAGAAACGACGTCGTATCATCCCGTCGCCGTTGCTTGTTGGCCTACTTACTGATTTCCTGAGAATACAAGTAGTTTTGAAAAGTGTCAACAATTAAGTTGGAGAGTTCATAAGTATTTTTGTAAGAGAATCTGTTTCCTGAGAAAGTAGTAGTGTTTGAAAACTCTAGAAGATCTAATGTTTTCTAAAGGTATGTTCCAGTCTTTAAATGTCCAAAGGCTAATGTATAAAATATCTTTGCAACAACATAGTTAAAAGTGTAGTAGTTTCGCGTAAACAAATGTATAAGGTTGATTAGTTTTTCCTTGTGAGCCATAAAAACCCATAACCATGCTGTGACCATGAATGCCTCTTCGACCTTCTTCAGGCGTCGGATCGTTATGACATTTGAACACCTCAGACCTGCCGGTCTAGCTATAGCTAGCGGCTCAGGTGCGGGATTGTCAGCCCCGTATAGATCTATACACAAATCTCACGCTTTCTTCCCGAGACTCTGGTTACAAATGTTAGGACTTATTGTATATGTACTAAAAAGTACTGTGAAGACCCGTCTCACAAAATGTTTGTATTATCAACTCGTTTCTGTATCGTTGTTTAGAAAACTCATTGTTTTTCTGTCGTTATTTTATTTCCCAAAATAACGTAGTAATATAGTATCATTATATACTTCTATATAATAGGCTTTATATTGCCCGTATGACGTAGAAAACTCAAGTGTTCGAAAAACTATTCCTATAATAGCTTATTTATAGTTGTTTCAGTTGTACTAGTGAGGTTTTTCTCGTAAAGGAGTGCATAGGCACGTTTCGGACTACTGATTTATAAGAACGTTGTAGTTAATCGTCCGTTACTCGGAGAAGTTCGAATTCGTAGGGGACACAGCTTCTGGTTTCCGAACAGGGTCCGAAACCGGAAGTGTTACCCCAAACAGAATTTGCATAAGTTGTGTAATTTCTTTATCAACGTGTACGAACATGATTTATTGAGTATAGCAAAGCACTAAATATATAGTAACTTGTATTCTCCCCCTAAAAGGTTCTGAAAATGAAAAGGAGGGTATGAAACTCACCCTTGAAGCATGATACTATCGAGAAAGGAGTGTGGGCTCGGAAATCCTGGTAGCAAGTGAACAGCACTTGGGTTCGGAACCTAAGGACCTTCGGATAAAGCTATTATCCGATGGTTTCACGAGAAGTCAGTGTGTGTAAAGGAAATATGAGTTGGGTGTTATCGTGTAGAATCATCAAAGGAAGCTAACTTACCAAGAATTTGAGGCTCTACACAGGGAAGAATGGCAGAGAATGGTTGTTCACTGCAGTATTGTGGAGACGGTGAGTAGAGAGAAAAGGTGGTGGAAGTCGAGAGTTTAGAGGAAACTGGGGAAAAGTTGAGAGAATAATGGCTGAGTCGTGGGTTTATGGATTCGATGGACATGGGGAACTGGTACAAGAAGGGGTTAGTTATGCTTTATGTCAAATCATTTATTCCTAGGTGTATTTAGTAGTAGTTGACTTAGTGATTTGATTGACATCCGCATGGGAACTTGTTATTTAGCAGGTGCTGGGAGTGAGGATTTGGAGGATGGTCTCCTGTTAGGAATTTGTCGTTGCATGAGAGGAGTGAGTTCGGAAGTCATGGAGTCTGAAATGACGCCTTCGGAACTCATGTAGTAGGATCTTAGGGTTTGACTCCCTAATGTTCTTACCTCAGGAAGTTGGTTCTTCGGAGGGTTATTTTCTGAGTATCACTCGAAAGCCTAAGTTTCTCCGAGTGTCACTTCTGACTCGAGTGGCGATTTCGGAGTATGATGTGTTGGATTAGGTGTCTAAGCCATGACTAATAATTAGTATTTATCTAATTAATAGTAGCATAGTCTATTTGGGTTGCCCTCATAGTAGGAGGTTTGGTAGAAAGTTCAGTAGAGAGAAAGATTGATTTATTATGTGATTAATAAATCAATAGAAATTAAATATATGGTTTATTAATATATAAAGTGATAATATATTAATTAGGAACTATATTAATTAATTAGAAATTAATCTGGAATTAATTGGAATTAATTTGGTGATTAAATTAATTAATTAAAGGTGCAGGGACTAAAACTGTAATTATTCAATAGTTGAGTAAGTGGCAGTTTAAGTGAGTAAGTGGCCAGCGAAACTTATATATAGTAATATATAGATTTCGAAATCTCTCTATATATATATATATATATATATATATATATATATATATATATATATATATATATATATATATATATATATATATATATATATATATATATATATATATATATATATATATATATATATATATATATATATATATAAGAGATAATTATAGTTTGAATAATTAAGATAAATGTTTATCTTAATTTGAATTCAAAACGGCTTATCTCTTAAGGTTTATCTGGTCATCTGCTGGAGGCTATAAATAGGGAGCCCCAGTACCCCATAACATGCGATTTTATATACTTATTCTCTCTGGAATTTTCGAGCCCCTCCTGCTCCTTGGGTGTGATCTCATTTGAGGCAAGACATTTGTGCTGCTTGGCTTCCAAGAAATCCTAAAAGGTCAGTTTTCTGATTTTATTCTTTTAGTTTATTTCTTATGGCCTTTAGGAATTTGTTATATGTTCAATTAGAATAAAACATAGATCCTTATAGGTTGCATGTGAACTTAGGGTTTTAGTTCATTGATTTGCTTAAAACCTTTCAGTGGTATCAGAGCTTTTTGGCTGTTTTCTTGTTGAATTGCTATAATTGTTTTTCCTAAATTAGGGTTTAAAGCTTATAAATCCTTATATAATTGAAATCGATCAAGGGTTAGGGTTTTGAAAACCCTAGCCCCTCCCCCCTTTAGTTGGCGATTTTGTTGGTAGGTTTTAGAAGATATTTTATTTTTGGTAACTATGTTTATTTAAATGGATAAACCTTAAACCCTTTATCCTTAAAATCGAAAATTAGAGGGATAAGGATAGGTTTAAATTAATTTGATTATTTTGTGATACCTATCTAAAATTAATTAATTTAATTAATTGTTTAATTAAAAGATAATTAAAAGGATTTAATTTAATTTAATTTAAAGGTTTAAATTTTCGATAAATTAAAAGATAAATCCAGGAATATTTTAAAAGTCTAAAATATCTAAATTTAATTAATTGTTTAATTAAAAAGATAAATCGAAGGTTTAATTTAATTTTAAATTTAATAGTTTAAATCGACAATAAATTAAAAGATAAACCAGAAACAATTTTTTAAAGGTTTAAAAAATTACATCTTATATATATTATAATTAGGAAGTTATTATTATATGTATAAGATTTAATGGTTAGTCAAATCAATAGTAGGCCTCATTCACGAAGCTGATCTATAAGGTGGGTATAAGGAGACTGCCTATAAAATGACGGTCTAATGGGTGTTCACTCTCACCCACCGCTTGCCTGATCAGTGGAGGGTCGTTAGCCGAACGGGTTTGATAGGACCGCCTAATCTCATTAAAAGTATAATGATATTATTCAAAGTACTGGAACAGCTTAATAAAACCCAAATCTAGTTACTTTAGGAAAAATGTGAATTGGTGCTAATCCATGAAATTGCATATTTCACTTTATGAAACATTGGTGGAGTGTGTGTGGTTTACCGGCACACCAATAGGGGATCATAAAGAGTTGCAATGGGTTTCCCGGGTGTTATCATTGTTGATGGAGCGTGTGTGGTTTACCGGCACATCAATTAGAAATGGTAATTGACCCCGAGAGTACCAAGCTAATTTGCATGGTTATTCACATCCAGTTTGTGATCCTCGGCATGAAAGGTTTTCTGCAAATCTATGAACTAAAACCTAAGTTCACATGCAACCTAGATTGGATCTATGTTTTCTAACTTTGAACATATAATAATTCCTAAAGGCCAAACAAAATTACTAAAAGAAATAATAAAGAAAAACTAACCTTTTAGTTGTTTCTTGCGAGCTAAGCAACGCAAATGCCTTGCCTCAAATGGAGTCACACCCAGAAGCTGGGGAACTTGAAAAACCAGAGAGAGGAGAAAAAAACCTTAAAATTTCATGGTCCTTATGGGGTAATGGGGCTCCCTATTTATAGCCTCAAGGGTTTAACAGATAAGCCTTACAAATAAGCCTTATTCGAATTCAAACCGGATAAACCTTTTATCTTTAAATTCAAACCCTTATTTATCGATATATATAATTCGAAAATTATGGATATAAATATCCTAATTTTTGTTCTCCATATATATAATATAATTATCTATTGCTCAACTATTGAACAATTACAAATCAGCCCCTGTACCTTTAATTAATTCAAGTAATCACCAAATTAATTCCAATTAATTCCAGATTAATTTCTAATTAATTAATATAGTTTCTAATTAATATATTATCACCATAATATATTAATAAACTATTTATTTTATTTCTATTGATTTATTAATCACATAATAAATCAACCTTTCTCTCTCCCGGTTTTTCTGTTCAATCTCTAGCTATGAGAGCAACCCAAATAGACTTTGCTACTATCAATTTGGTAAATACAAATTATTAGTCATGGCTTAGACACCTAATCCAACAGTCTCCCACTTGGATAAGTCTATGACTATAATTGCCGGTTAACCTTCTAATTGACAAGCAAATTGTAGCTTCCTAGAAACTGCTGCTGAACTCTGACCTAGTCAGTTCGGTCCATAGATAAGTGATCATATGATCCTTCGTTCAACAAGATATTTCCGGACATGAGACATGGATTGAGATCAATCTCCGTCCGGTACTCTGTTTCCCGATTTCCGATTCTGCTTATGACTTTAGGACTTATAATTAAACACATCAATTCAGTCCTGGCTGGCCAGCACTTTAGTCAACTTCAAAATCATCGAGAGGCCTACAGATATCTGTTTCCCATCAGGGTCAAGGAACGAATAAGCTTCGACTCATATGCTTATATCTTTTACCAGTCAAATTATTCACAACAGCACGTTTTATAACATCGAGTTACCGATGCGTTTTCGTACCATCAATGAACAACTGCCTTGTAAATTATAACTCATATCTCTCCACTTCAAGATCATAAGATATTATCGTCTCAACATTGCTTGTGATATAATCCATGAAGCAATCTATTGAGCGTGGGTTTATCCAATACTCAAATCTCTATTTCTAAGTACTCATGAATGTTGTAGCAATCATATTGCTATGTCTAACTCCTTAGACAGTCTACAAACCAATTCATGATAGTATTGATTCAATACTTACTTCCCAAAATATGAGCGACTGTGGACCTTTCTGAATAATTAAATTATTCGAGAAGTAAAACATGTGAAAGCGAAACATAAATATCTGACTGGCAGCTACTCCTGCTTATTACCAAGTCTCTACGAGGTAATCACCAAGTCGGATCTTGTCATAAACTATTATCGGTTTCAAGATTTCTTTTAAACTTTCAATTCTATTTTTATAGCTATGTCTTTATGAACCTTTCACTCTTTCTATGTATCCAAAGTATCTTATACTGATGCACTTTATTGCAGATGATCCAATCGGATGTTCTTCCGATGACATCTCAATACGTTATCCTGTATTTTTCTCTCCTAACTCCATTCTAGTAATGTGTACTGTGACTTCCTATGGTTCTAGGGGTCTTTAGTCTATTTGACTGCACCCTAAGACTGATTCGAGGTGCTATGATGTGCCGGTGAACCACACGCGCTCCATCAGAATACCAACGATATTCTTTAACCATGAAGTCCTTTAACATCAAATTACCACTTTGAAAAAATCTTTCAAATTATTACTATTACTTTCACCCCAATCATTTCCCAATGAAAACAAACCATCCAGTATTCCCAGCCAGACAATGTCCTGAATCCAACTTATTATGCCCTAAGCATCAAGTCATCAGGATATGTTCATGAAATTTTGATCTATCCAAGAAACTTGTGGAACCCGATCTAATCTTATTCCAAACCCTTTTGGAATCCAAAGATTATTTATAATCCTTGTGTCATGATTTTCGAAAAACTGTTTCCTTTCGGAGACTCTTTTCATGCATCTTGAATCTTATCAAGATTATGCTTACAATGGCTATGTCTATGCTGACGATTTCATCTATCCAATAGATGTTTGTGAATTACGTGAGTATGTTACACCTTCTTTATTTCTTTCATGCCAAGTCATCACACTTTGCAATGATAGGAAAAACCATTTCCTGGGGCTATACATCTTGAATCTCATCAAGATCATATTGGCAGAGTTTCGATCTATCTTATAGACTTTTACAACCACCTGAGTATGTCGTATCTCTATTAAGTCTTTCATAGAAATCCGTCTCTTAACACCAAGTCATTACACTTTGTAAAGAAAAAGACGTTTCCTAGAAACAGTATGTAACCCACATATGGAGATAGTACATAACAACGACACTCCCACTGGCTTTGACTCTTTCGGACTCTTCACAAAATCCAAACCTTTTTGGCACATTTTGAGAATCCGAAACCTTTCTGACATAGTTATGGGAATCTTTCAGGCTGTTCACAATATCCAAAACTTTTGGCACATTTTGAGAATCCGAATTTCCTTTCTTGCGAGGTGACCGTGGGATGAATCCCGGGGCCATGTACCTACTGTATTTGCATGCTCTTTGTGAGTCCTTATTAGTGTGCCGGTAATCCACACGCGCTCCACTAACGTCTCACAATGTGCCACGTAGTATCCTTTTGGATTTTATCTTCTATTGACAGTGCTTCTCTCGGAATCAATTGCTTGACTCTAAGTATCGTCTCACTCAACCAGATGTTCAGTAAGTACATTTCTATCCATGTCGCTTTCTTTTGATGATTCAATTACTCCCACTGGTTTTTAGACCAGGTGTAAAATCAATCAAATTGTTATATAGACGTGTCTCGCCCTAAGGTTCTCTTATTTGGCAACAATCGGGCTCACCAATGCTTCCAAGTAGTCGGACTGCTAATTCGTACCAACTTTAGTGTTTTACCACTAATTGGTATGTCACCCAGATCACAACACTTTATGACGGTGACTAATACTACCGGTTAAGAGAAGAGTATGTCAGGTTTAACAGGAATCTGATTCCTGCTCAAAGCCTAGTGATGACTAAAGGTTCTTTCACTTGGCTAATCCTGATCTCATCCAGGACTATCTTAACTTCTACTGTTTCCTTAGAACATGAGTCCTTTCTAAAAGAGATATTCTTTCACAGGTACAGCGGGATAGCCAATGAAACGACATTGCAGGTTCACGCTAGTCATGAGGTTCGGACGAACGCTACATGACCCTGGACTTTCTATGTACAAGTGGGACGATCCCAACTTTACATTTAAGACAGTGTCTGCATAACCTACTTAGTCTAAGATGTGGTCGGAATATGGTTTCTATGGTCTGACTGGTTGAATATTCAATTCATCGAAAAACTAATTGGAAATGTATCTTATACATCGAGGATCGAACTATTTCGACTAATGCTCCATCATCTTCCCTAAGATACATTATAACCATTAATGTTCTTGGAAGAGGATAAACTATGAAACATTTTCTCAGTCTATGTTGTCACTCAGGTTCTGTTGATCTTATACTTCCTTTGAAATCCTTGAACATTTCAAGGTTTCAATCAATCGTTTATTCTGATAAGCGAAGCCATATTTATCATACTAATTGGCAAATATAATGAAGTATAACTAATTGTGTTGTGTTCGAAGATTTGAAAAATACATAGTAACTTATGTGTCTGTCGCTCAAAATCTTAATATCTTTTACATCTCTATGTAAATTTATGACTTTGTTAATTTTGTTCAAGATATGCAATCATCACTTGACTCCAAGTCAATTGATTCCAAAATCCTATCCAATGGATCTCTGGTTGATTCATTTCTTGCAACAATTGTTTTTATTAGGAACTCAATTCATCATGTGACTCTAAGTCAAATGATTCCAAAGTCCTGTCCAACTGGACCTTTGGTTGAATTGATCCTTATAAAATTTTTCTTTAATAATCATTAAGGACACAATTTATGAATCTAAACACTTTGGATGTATCAACATTCAAGTTATTGCCATTCATGCAATTAACACACTTATACAACATTTCAAGGATAATTTAAACAAACATGCATTAAAAGAAAATCAACATTTTATTAAAACAAAATATCCTTGAACAATGTACTATATGACAGACAATGTCGCACGCATCTAATAAGCAAATAACAAGATCATAATATCTAACTAAACTCCAAAACTACACGAGCTTCAGATCCAATTCGAATGTGCTCCTATGCAACAAAATCCTGCATCCTACCTAGTCCATGCATACAGAGCAAATGTGATAAACACATCCTGTATCAAGGAATTAAGGATCAGGAGTTCTGAGTTTTAAGATATTCCTGAGTTGCCAAACCGTTCGGCTTTGGAGCATTTTTCCAATCTTTTTGTGACTGTGTCCCACCTTGTGGATTCCCAGTTTGATACATCGAACAATCGGTCCAGACGATCTGGATCATTTCTTGATGTGCCTTAATACTGGACTCAATCATGAAGCAGCTGAATCAATGGAACTATGCTTCTCCATGAACGACTCATACAGAGTCGACATTGAATGCATTTCCATGATTGTCTTAATCTCGTTACCCTTCCTGTTCATCTGGATGAACAGATCAGCAAGTCGAGCTAATGCTTAACTCCCGATCAGAAGGAGTGACCTAATTTTATACAGTTTGCCCATGTATCCCTCAATCATGAGAACATGCAAACCGGCGCTACTTCCTTCAGGCTTGCAACTTCAAGCTCTTTGAATATCCTAGTTCGTTCCTTTTTGAACCAGTTCTCGAAACCTTTCCTCAACCAGCTGTGCTAACTTATCTGACCCCAGGAATTCTAAATCCCTGCGGAACTCGGGGTCAATGATAAATAGCATGAGGCAACGAACTTCCTTTGACTTAATAGTCAAGGGGTCATGCTCATCACAAGCTACTGTGCGATGCCATGCCTTGGTAGAACAAGGAGCGGACACTCAGTCAGATATGGTTTGCCAGCAAAACTAAGAATCGTTCTCTAATTGCAAAGCCATATCACATAGCCAAGGCCAGTCAGCCTTACCATATTGAACAGGTGCTCTCTGAGACTCTCAGAAATGGGTGAAGGAGGAGAATTGACACTATCTTTAGACATCTATAAAATTTGAATTAGCTTAATTTTAATCCTTTTTAAACAACTACCCAATATATTATTTAATAAGGCTAGGATCCAAAATACCCCAATTATTTAATAAGGCTAGGATCCACAGTCATTCATACTTTGGGAAGTAAGTATTGAATCAAGACTGTCATGACTTGGTTTGTAGACTGTCTAAGGAGTTAGACATAGCAATAGGATTGCTATAACATTCATGAGTACTTAGAAATAAAGATTTGAGTATTGGATAAACCCACGCTCAATATATTGCTTCATGGATTATATCAGAAGCAATGTTGAGACGATGATATCCTATGATCTTGAAGTGGAGATATATGAGTTTTAATTTAGAAAGGCAGTTGTTCATCGATAGTACGAAACCGCATCAGTAACTCGATGTTATAAAACGTGTTGTTGTGAATGATTTGACTGGTAAAAGATATAAGCATATGAGTCAAAGCTTATTCGTTTCTTGGCCCTGATGGGAAACAGATATATGTAGGCCTCTCGATGATTTTGAAGTTGACTAAAATGCTGGCCAACCTGGACTAAATTGATGTGTTCAATTAGAAGTCCTAAAGTCATAAGCAGAATCGGAAATCGGGAAACAGAGTATCGGACAGAGATTGATCTCAATCCATGTCTCGTGTCTGAAAATATCTTGTTGGACGAAGGATCATATGATCACTTATCTATGGACAAAACTGACTAAGGTCAGAGTTCGGCAGCAGTTTCTAGGAAGCTACAGGTTGCTAATTAATTAGAGCTCACCCCTATACTGTCACTTCTGACTCGAGTGGCGATTTTGGAGTATGATGTGTTGGATTAGGTGTCTAAGCCATGACTAATAATTAGTATTTATCTAATTAATAGTAGCATAGTCCATTTGGGTTGCCCTCATAGTAGGAGGTTTGGTAGAAAGTTCAGTAGAGAGAAAGATTGATTTATTATGTGATTAAAAAATCAATAGGAATTAAATATATGGTTTATTAATATATTAAAGTGATAATATATTAATTAGGAACAATATTAATTAATTAGAAATTAATCTGGAATTAATTGAAATTAATTTGGTGATTAAATTAATTAATTAAAGGTGCAGAGACTAAAATTGTAATTATTCAATAGTTGAGTAAGTGGCAGTTTAAGTGAGTAAGTGGCCAGTGTAATTTATATATAGTAATATATTGATTTGGAAATCTATATATATATATATATATATATATATATATATATATATATATATATATATATATATATATATATATATATATATATATATATATATATATATATATATATATATATATATAAGAGATAATTATAGTTTGAATAATTAAGATAAAGGTTTATCTTAATTTGAATTCAAAACGGCTTATCTCTTAAGGTTTATCTGGTCATCTGCTGGAGGCTATAAATAGGGAGCCCCAGTACCCCATAACCTGCGATTTTATATACCTATTCTCTCTGGAATTTTCGAGCCCCTCCTGCTCCCTGGGTGTGATCTCATTTGAGGCAGGACATTTGTGTTGCTTGGCTTCCAAGAAATCCTAAAAGGTCCGTTTTTCTGATTTTATTATTTTAGTTTATTTCTTCTGGCCTTTAGGAATATGTTATATGTTCAATTAGAAGAAAACATAGATCCTAATAGGTTGCATGTGAACTTAGGGTTTTAGTTCATTGATTTGCTTAAAACCCTTCATGATGGTCTCTGACATCGAAAGTTTCTACGTGGAAGTTCTGAGCTTGGTATGTTTTCGGAGTTAGTCTTGTTGGTTCGGAAGGTTACAGTGTCCGAAGACTGGTTTCCGAAGTCGTGGACTCCGAAGGTGGTTTCAGAGATTGGGAGTATCCGATATCGTCTCCGAATGATTATTAGCACCGGTTCCGTGTGAGGATTGATCTTTCATTCCTAGCATGATCTTCTTGCTACGTTGTACATTTTGCTAGGTATTTGCCTTGGGATTGTGCACGTGGCATTATTATGCATCATCATATTTTCTAAAAGTTATGAAATCCACTCATCATTACATTAATTCTACATGTTCTTAGTTGACCACAGTTGACTTTTATTGACCAAATTTTACAATTGTCACACCACACTAGCCCACGAAATTGCCAATATAATAACCGACACTGCACAAAGTTCCAAAAGTGCATGAATGTTCACAAGAAGGGCTACAATAAACAGAGATTGTGAAGCTGCACACGATCTCCTTGTACGCGACTACTTCGCGGAACACGCGTGTATAGGGGTGAGCAGCGGAACATGGTACCCGCTCTTGAAACCAGAACCGCCTTGTACGGTTCCGGTTCCGGTTCCGGTTCCGGTTCCGGTTCCGGTTCCGGTTCCGGTTCCGGTTCTTAGAATGATGGAACTGCCCTAAGCGGTTCCGGTTCTCATTTTTTTTTTGGAACAAGTACCCGCTATTTAAAAAAATTTTATGTTTATATATATATATATATATATATATATATATATATATATATATATATATATATATATATATATATATATATATATATATATATATATATATATATATATATATATATATATATATATATATATATATATATAATTGGATTAGACGAGCATAGGATAATATTCATTATAGGATCTTAATGTTTGTTATACTTACATGTGTAACTTTTTATAACTACTTATAACTATTATTGAACTACATTTACTTTATAATTTGAAACTTGTATTGTAATGAACTAGTTCTAGTAGTAGCTTTTGTTTATATAGATAGTATTTTTGTAACGACGAAACTAATAAAACGGTGTAACCGGGTACCGTGTCTCGGAACCGGAATCGGTTCCTGTTCCTAAAATTTAAGAACCGCTTAGAACGGTTCCGATTCCAGTTTCAACTTTACAAGAACCGCCGGTTCCGGTTCCGGCTCCGGCTCCGGCTCCGGCTCCGGCTCCGGCTCCGGCTCCGGCTCCGGCTCCGGCTCCGGCTCCGGCTCCGGCTCCGGCTCCGGCTCACCCCTACGCGAGTATACGACGTACCGGTTTCGGCGAAGTTTCTGGATGAGCAACAAACTTTTTCTGCATATACATCGTGATATGAATGAAACCAACAGATTTTTTCAATTGAAATGGGATGTAAGGGGTAAAAGGGGTTTCACATCGGAACAAAAATGTGTCGTTGCAGTCAATCAAAATGCAACTAGCACTGCATTTCATTACGGGATATGTATTTCAAGACGATGTCAGAGCGAATCGTTCAAGAAACATGGTTTTCCCCAAATGCTTGCAAGTATTGACTATATGCATTGGGAGTTGGCTGCTTGTTCAAATGTATGGCGCGACCAATTTACACGAGACAACGATCGATACCCTTCCATAATCCTTGAGGCAGTGGTGTCCTAGGATTTATGAATTTGGCATGCATTTTTTGGTGTTGCGGGTGCAAACAACAACCTGAACGTTCTTGACCAGTCTCCTATATTTAATGACATTTACAGAGGCGTTAGCCCTCACTGTCCATGATCAGTCAACGGAGCGCAATACAAACACATATATTATCTAGCTGATGGAATATATCGTGATTATTTAGTGTTTTTCAAGACATTCACATCCCCAATGGATCCAAAATGACAAATGTTTAGTGTTGCATAAGAAGCGACTAGGAAGGATGTGGAGCGAGCGTTTGGTGTTCTTAGGCAATGCTTTTTACAGTGTCATATACCCGGCAAAGGCTTGGGATCTGAGGAGAATAAGATACGTTATGTTAGCATGCATCATATTACATTATATGATCTTGGAGGATGAAGAGATAGCGATATGTACATATGATCCGAATGAAATTATACCACCGTACGAGCCGGTACCAATTACTTCGCCACAATATCTAGAACACAGAAGTGAAGTGCAAAGCAAATAAACGCATAACAACCTTTGTGCGGATTTGGTCGAACATATCTATAGGGCTAGAGTTCATCCGACACCTGTGCCCGACGACGAGGAAGAAGATTACGATGACGAGGAAGAAGATTGCGACGACGAGGAAGAAGATTAGGAGTGTTGCTAGTAGTTTTGTTTATTATTATGTAATTTTTATTTTATTTTATTTTAATGTAATTTTAAATTTATTAGGTTTTAATTTATCTATTTTAATGAAATATTTTATTTTAAAGTTATTAGTTTTATTTTAAATTTATTTTTTAAGTTAAAAAATGATGAAAAGTGAGAGGTAATGAAGGGTTACCATTTCCATGGGTGAAAGGAGAAATGGGGGTGCTGACTGAATAGTGATGTAGCAGAGAAAAAACTAGGGGTAGTGAAAGACCATATCTGAGGGCCTTAGGAGTTGCAAAAGTTTTGCAGTAACGTCGGCACCATCAACATATATGCATCATTTTAAAAATTTGCTAGATTTCGATTTTTGTTGTCTTGCTAATCTAATTTGCCAAAATTAGGTCAAACATTAATATAAAAACATAGAATTTAAATACGGTTCTTATTATATATGGAACATGATGGTTTTCAAAGATGATAATCCTGGTGTTGGAAATGGCTTTGATATGGTTGTTGGTAGATGATGATCTTATTTAATTTAATTCAATTTAGATAATGAAAAATAAATTCTGGCCTATAGATTTTAAAATCAGACAGTCTTCTTTCTTTATGCGATCTTCTTTATGCAGACTGCAAATTTCAGGTTCACATCTTACATCTTATCTACAGGACTGGAAAACGAGTCCAAATTTTTTACCTTTTTAAAGCAAACGACACCTTAGATTCATTTTCACATGGCAATTAGCAGTGTAAAGTAACAACCCTTTTATGCAATACTATGAAAGTATGTATATTGGGTGCAAGATGATTAAATGTGGTAAGTTTCTATATCAAAATTTGAAATGCTTTTTGTAGATAGGAGTTGTGGCTGATTAGAAGACTCTACAGGTGATTGGCAAAATTACATGTATCGTTGGATAATCAGAAATGATTTTCCTTCGTGAATGTTTTATTCATTTGGTTTGGCGTACCCATGCTTTTGGTTGACACCATTAACAACAACGATAATAACCAAGTCCTATAGAAATGTGGTAATGGAGGTAACATGTAGATAACCGTATCTTCATCCAAAGCTAGAGAGGAAGGTTCTATTTTTTGTGATAGCATGTGTCGTATTATAATCGAGTGAGTGGAAAAAATTAGTTTGAATCTTGCAAGATCAACACAGACCTCAAGAAAATAATAAAAGAATCTATACTCTGACACAGCAGATACATGTGTTCGATCCTACAAATGTCACACAAGTTGAAGTTGATACTTGTGTTTATAAATTGGTCAAATAACAATGATCTAAAGGTAGTTGGAAACAACTTGTATGAAAACGTTGCAATACAAAAAACTTAGAAGTGTTTGATAAATTATCCTAAAATTATACAACATATATAAACAAGAATCTCCATAGACAATTGGATGATTTCCGGGTATCTATGAAGACCAAAGTTGTCTTAGTCTTGAGATTGTTAAATCCGGAGCACCAAAACTATCCAATATTGCATGCTGAAGGAAACTCGGTCCGTGATGTCAATCTGCTAAAACCAATTAATTTGTATTTAGTCATGATAATCGGTGTTTTTAGAATTTTGGTAGGAACTATTATAATTATGATCTTCTGATATATTAACAATTAGATTTAGAAAAAACAAGAATGTATACAGGGTTACATGGAATAATAGCTTTTTACTTTCATTGATTTGTTCACTATAGCATCTTACTTTCATTTCTTCATTAAACAAAATGAAAATACTATTGTACTTTGAGAAAACTATCCAATTACAGAGATGACATTTAATACAGTGCAATTATAATTGTAGATTTTTCAAAGTATTATAATCTAATAACAAAATGGAGAAGAGCAAAACCACAACTCACATTTCGTTGTTGCAATTGTTGGGTGTTTGGATGTACTTTTAAATTGATTATTGAGTATTGGGCCCATGACAGTCAAAATGTTAGAATTTGGGTAAAAATGATTATGATTATGATTTTCTGATTACTAATTGAAACATGAGATTTTAAAAACAAGAATTGTATAGTGTTAAATGGAATAAATAGCAGGGCATTTTCAGTAATTTGTATACTGAAAACTCTACCCAATTAGACTACACGGAGTGGTGGCCAATGGCCAACGAATGGCCAACAAGTTTTTGTGGGTTGGTAGCCGTTTGCCATTTTGTAGGCAGTGGTGGCCAATTGTAAGACCCGTATCCTGATTATAACATATACTTAAAATAAGAGTGTTAGGAATTATATGGTCATTGGTAATTATAAAGCTAAGAAAAACTTTAGTTACAATTTCATATGAAAATCAGCATTTTGTGTCGTTTTTAGAAAAATCATAATTAATTCTAGAAAAATCGTTTGGACCTCAAACCAGTGCACAAAGTTTACAAATTGAGTCTAGTACAATTACCAAAAATAATAGTAAGCTTGAAAATGACATTATCGATGGTAAAAAATGCAATCTTTACTGATTAGTTCGGAATTGACAGATTAGATAGTCTGTTTTCAAAAAAATCATAATAAATCATAGAAAAATCGTATAAATACATACCATATATCCCTGGAAAGGTATTGAGATGAATTTTCTGAATATGAAATAAAAACGTGAATTTAATGGGTTTAAGATCGGCTAAACCAGTCTTGAACAGACTGATTCTAGAAGGCCTTTAATTTCAACAAAATTATATTATTAAAATCTTTTGTCAAAAGTGTCATGCCATTTTTTATTCAAGAATTCAAGTATAAATACCCCCCAAAACATCTCATAAACCACACCAACAAATCTCAATCCAATATATAGAGGTTTCTAAGCACTAGAGAGTAAGCAAGTGAGCGGAAGAAGCTCGAAAGCCTAACGAAGGAGTTATAGATTCCGACGAATGGTCATAAGGTAACTACAAACCTTTCTATAGCTTAATTAGGTATTGTAAAATAATTTTTGTATTAAGAAGTAGAATATGTAATAAGTATAACATATTCATTTCCAACAATAGTAAATAAAAACCTTAAAAACGTCGTTATAACAATTCGTAATTCTGAAAATAATACTGATTGATTTACTTACGAGGACGGTGCCTAGGCCGATTACTTGGGATCTGGTTGTTGGATTTTCCGAAAGGCTAAAATGCTGAAAGGATCCTGCCACCCCATCTAATCTTCTACCTGGCCGTTCTTTACTTGATAAATCATGGAGTATCATATTGGAATTATTGAAGGGTTTAATGATGCGACTATAATATAGTTAAGGATTAAGAAATGATAGATTTATTATTATGTTAACAGTTAAAGTTGAAAGGAAATACAAAGGCGAGAAAGATAAACGATATAGTCAACTACAATCAGGTGAGTCTTCTCACTATACTATAGGTGATATTGCATGCGTAGGAAGGAAGATAGGTTAGGCTAAGGTGGTCTTACCTGTTATAATAATTGTATGAATTATTTCTATGATAATGATTGTTTGTGGACGGAACGGGGACAGCCCGCGAGCCAATAGGCGGAACGGGAATAGCCTGCGAGTCATTAGACGGAACGGGAACAGCCCGCGAGCCAATAGGCGGAACGGGAATAGCCTGCGAGTCATTAGACGGAACGGGAGAAGCCTGCGAGCGATAAGACAGAACGGGAACTGCCCGTGAGTCTTCAGCGGAACAGGGATAGCCCGCGAGTCTCACAGACATATGAATGGTTATGATGTGTTGTATGTTATGTGATGGATCGTATGGTATTTTGAGGAACTCACTAAGCTCCGTGCTTACCCTTTCCCTATATAAACTACTGTTTCAGGTACATCAGGTACCATGGATGGCAAGGCGTGACGTGTATACACTGTGCTGCTTCATTAAAGGACTGTTTTTGAATTAATATTCCGCTATATTGTGATTTCGTTAACTTCTGTTAATCCCGGGGTGTTTTCATTAAACTTATAAGTTATGGAATTTTATGAAAATTAATTAAGTGGCTTTTCTTATATTGAAGTGTCTGTTTAAAATTTTTTAAATTTACTCAAAAATTTTGGGATGTTACAAGTTGGTATCAGAGCATAGCTTGAGAGAATCAGGCTCACTTAGTGAGTTCTGGACTCAAGTTGAGGCTTAAGAGTTTTCTTAAAACATTTTTACGAAAGAAAGATGTTTTATGAAGGGTGAACTGAAGACACAGTGTGTACCGCCAGCCAACGCCAGTATGAGAAAAGGGTTAAGTATTTAATATTCTGGATGTAAAAAAAACATATGATATATGTTTGCTGAAATGCCTGGTAGAGATCACACATTGTTGTATTATTATCTGCTATTTGCTAATAGAACTGTATGCTAGTGCCGATAGGTTGCTTAGAGATTTCCACTAAGTTGTATACAATATGGACTGAATAGTCATAGAATGTGTGAGTTGACCTTATTGCATGTTCCTTTTTTGGTTGTTGCCTTAGGGAAGTTTCTCTTATTTGAAAGACTGTTTAGTTCGATATTGTATACAGCTACATTCGCGAAACAATCTGTCATCACTGGAGGAAGTTTCGTCTTAGTTAGAATAGCAGGGTGGGGGTGGGATTCCAGGTATCCCTAGAAGGGTTGACATATGCCTTGTAAGGGCATATGTGTTAAAATTATCGGTGAAAAGCGAATTGGATATTTCGAGACGGGTCCTGGAACGAACATGGATAGGTGTGGAAGGTAGTAGTAGAGCTCCTACTATCGAAAGTAAAGGATATGCGTTTGAGTCGGGAGTTCGTCACGAAGGATCCAAGGAGCTGAGTATGTGAGTGTCTAGCATAATTATCTTAAATGCTAGTGTAATGTGGTAAACTTTTATCCATTCGATTTTTGAATGTTGATTATGAGGTTCAGTAGGAACAATTAAGATGCGATCATACCAGTTTGGTTGGACCGATCACGCTTAAGTTGATTATTGAGCTTAAAGACTGTTGAAAGGGAGAATGCCAAAATGCTATTGTGGTAGCTATTTTTCATGAAAATAATGGGCGCATAAGTCAGACAGGGACTAGAGGATGCAAGGGTGAGTTTTCCAACTCACGGTCAAAGAGGTGCAAGCGGCGCCTGAGATGATGGTGGGTATTTTTGAGTCAACTCTGTACATGCCTACTGCTGTGTAATAGTGGGGCTACCTACCCTTGTATTGATCTTGCTTGAGTGATTGATCAGGTCGTGTGGGTTGAGAGTTTGGATCACTCACTCGTGATTGAGGTAACTGACGATAGAGGTGTTGACTAGGGTCGCAAGCGGATGACTAACATATGGTGGTTGATGTAAACATCTTTACATTATCGAAACATGTTTATTGAGATAGTGTTTGCCCCCGATGCAAGTTGTTGGCTGAGCAGAGTAGGATTGTTTTTCGTTCGAGAGTAAGGCCTCGTAAAAAAAAAGTTATAAATCGAATAAACAGACTTGGACTTTAGTCCAAGTGGGAGAGGAATACAAAATTAAGGGAACAACATGAATATTATATTGAATCGATGAAATTATTAAAATTATAGTAACACGTCGATATGTTTAATTCATTACTACAACTTTATATTAATACATTAAGAAAAGTTTACAGAACTACTAAATTGGAGAATCAGAAAGAAGCGAGAGAATATCTTCTACACTCCACTCTTTGTCATCATTAGGTTGACTTGTACCTCTCGAGGATTTGGAGGTGGTATGCTCTCAGTTATTGGATGAGGAGCTCCAAGGTATCGGGTCTCGATAGGGTTGGAACTTGTAACCCCATGATTAGGGGCTAAATATTGACTCATTTGGGGCGTGTGTAAGTAGGGCAGTGATGAGGAAGGGCTCTAATTCGGAACCAGTTGGGGGTAGCTATAAGAAGGAGGAAACCAGGCTAGGTCACCTACAAAGCCTCAAAAATTCTCTTCACTCGAAGACTCGAGTAAACCAGGGTTAATACTACTCATACCAGAATTAGATGGCAGAGATTGCTGCTGTGTATGAGTTCTTGATGAAGTTTCCCCCTTTTCCTGAATTTTTCTTTTCCTAAATACAACCTTATGAGCAGCTTGTATTAGCTTCTTTGTGTCGTCTGTTATACCCGATTGTAACCCTTCAATTATCGCTTCTTTTTCTTTTTTTAGGTTGGGTATTAAATCTCCCGATAATTTTGTTGCCTCAATAAATTCATTACCAAATTCCTGTGGCACAAATAACTCTAGTAATTTCAACCTTATGATATAAAGGAATTAAAAAAATGTAGTTCTTTACCTCAGCACGATCAATAAGGGTTTGCAAACTCGTAAGTTGTCGTTGGGGCCAATGATTGATACCTAATTCTCTACAGCGTTTTTTTAATTGTGTCGTTCCAATGTTGAGTTCCTTCGCAGCTTTATCAATTGGTTCGTTAAAGTGTTCAGCTATTATTTCCCTACTTAATAAATGTCTGAAACCTCTTCCACTGCCACCTGCTATGTTTTCTGAACTAGAAGGTTCAAATTCAATTGTATTGTTATCATTCTGGATCATTTGAGCATGATCCTGATTTTCTGACCTAAAGATGGACATTGATTCATCAAAATTAGTGGCCTCTATCGGTAATAATTGTTGGTTTTCAACTAAAATCTTAGGATTCTGAAATCCTTCTAGGTTCCTTTGAATCACCTGAAGGTGATTTTGGTATTGAAAACCAACCCCAAACTCGGGATTCATATCAATATTGATGTTATCAATCGTCTGTAATTGATTGTCATTTTGAATGTCAGCCATGAATCCTTGATTCATGGGGATGATCTCACTGCTCATTGAGGGTACGTCTATGAATGGATTGTAATCGGATAGATCATCCACAAATGGGTCTACAAATAACAATTGTCAGATGATAAAACAAAATTGAATACTCATAGAAGCAATCATTTAAAAGAATTTAACCTGGTAGAAGGTATGGATGATCAAGTACAAAGTCTAAAGATGCATGCACCGGATCTTCTGAGTTAATGTTCAGCTCAGGAAAAATTTCTGGCTCACCGTGGAGTTGCTCTATTGGTAGTATATCTGGAAGACTGTAACGTAATTCAGAATCAAACAAAACATTAAAAGATAAACGAAATATGGACGATAGATGTCTAGAATGTTAGAGTCACCGAACTCTATTAAGAATGCTTGGTTTGAAGTACCCTCGACTTGCGGAATACCAGGTCCAGGTTTCGACAGATCGCCCATTGAAGATCTGTTTTCCATGACTCGACTTTAAATATGAGTTCGTTTACGAACAAACTAGTGATAAGAGAGGATGAGACTGAAAATGAATGATACTACATACCTGTATATATAGTATCTTGCAGCTGGAACCGAAAGGACACACGGAACTGAAAGGACACCTCACGTTTTAATTACCGAAATTCAAACTAACTACAGTAGATGCGACTTTTCACTACCCCAAGTGACATTTTTTCAAAATTCTCTGCTTGACTCTGATGAGAACGAGAGAATAAAGAGACTTTTGAAATAAAATAAAATTTTATGTCTCCATATAATGGAAATAGTTTAAAGAGTGTTCAGTACTCCAAAAAAAACTTACAAAAGATGAAAATAATAGGAGTTTTTTTTTTTTTTGTACATCTAGAGTAATTAGAAGAAAAGAAGTATGGAGTGAATGAGAATAATAGGACCTTAAGCATTATTACAGAGGTATGTGAATGTTGAAAGGGAAAGATAATTAAATCTTGTAAAGGTTCGGCAATAAGACGAGGAGGATTTTTGAAGGACATAAGGACTCGATGGGAAATACATAGAGGAGTTAGAGAATGCGGATTTCGGGACGAAATCCAAATAAGTGGGGGAGACTTGTAAGACCCGTATCCTGATTATAACATATACTTAAAATAAGAGTGTTAGGAATTATATGGTCATTGGTAATTATAAAGCTAAGAAAAACTTTAGTTACAATTTCATATGAAAATCAGCATTTTGTGTCGTTTTTAGAAAAATCATAATTAATTCTAGAAAAATCGTTTGGACCTCAAACCAGTGCACAAAGTTTACAAATTGAGTCTAGTACAATTACCAAAAATAATAGTAAGCTTGAAAATGACATTATCGATGGTAAAAAATGCAATCTTTACTGATTAGTTCGGAATTGACAGATTAGATAGTCTGTTTTCAAAAAATCATAATAAATCATAGAAAAATCGTATAAATACATACCATATATCCCTGGAAAGGTATTGAGATGAATTTTCTGAATATGAAATAAAAACGTGAATTTAATGGGTTTAAGATCGGCTAAACCAGTCTTGAACAGACTGATTCTAGAAGGCCTTTAATTTCAACAAAATTATATTATTAAAATCTTTTGTCAAAAGTGTCATGCCATTTTTTATTCAAGAATTCAAGTATAAATACCCCCCCCCCAAAACATCTCATAAACCACACCAACAAATCTCAATCCAATATATAGAGGTTTCTAAGCACTAGAGAGTAAGCAAGTGAGCGAAAGAAGCTCGAAAGCCTAACGAAGGAGTTATAGATTCCGACGAATGGTCATAAGGTAACTACAAACCTTTCTATAGCTTAATTAGGTATTGTAAAATAATTTTTGTATTAAGAAGTAGAATATGTAATAAGTATAACATATTCATTTCCAACAATAGTAAATAAAAACCTTAAAAACGTCGTTATAACAATTAGTAATTCTGAAAATAATACTGATTGATTTACTTACGAGGACGGTGCCTAGGCCGATTACTTGGGATCTGGTTGTTGGATTTTCCGAAAGGCTAAAATGCTGAAAGGATCCTGCCACCCCATCTAATCTTCTACCTGGCCGTTCTTTACTTGATAAATCATGGAGTATCATATTGGAATTATTGAAGGGTTTAATGATGCGACTATAATATAGTTAAGGATTAAGAAATGATAGATTTATTATTATGTTAACAGTTAAAGTTGAAAGGAAATACAAAGGCGAGAAAGATAAACGATATAGTCAACTACAATCAGGTGAGTCTTCTCACTATACTATAGGTGATATTGCATGCGTAGGAAGGAAGATAGGTTAGGCTAAGGTGGTCTTACCTGTTATAATAATTGTATGAATTATTTCTATGATAATGATTGTTTGTGGACGGAACGGGGACAGCCCGCGAGCCAATAGGCGGAACGGGAATAGCCTGCGAGTCATTAGACGGAACGGGAACAGCCCGCGAGCCAATAGGCGGAACGGGAATAGCCTGCGAGTCATTAGACGGAACGGGAGAAGCCTGCGAGCGATAAGACAGAACGGGAACTGCATGTGAGTCTTCAGCGGAACAGGGATAGCCCGCGAGTCTCACAGACATATGAATGGTTATGATGTGTTGTATGTTATGTGATGGATCGTATGGTATTTTGAGGAACTCACTAAGCTCCGTGCTTACCCTTTCCCTATATAAACTACTGTTTCAGGTACATCAGGTACCATGGATGGCAAGGCGTGACGTGTATACACTGTGCTGCTTCATTAAAGGGCTGTTTTTGAATTAATATTCCGCTATATTGTGATTTCGTTAACTTCTGTTAATCCTGGGGTGTTTTCATTAAACTTATAAGTTATGGAATTTTATGAAAATTAATTAAGTGGCTTTTCTTATATTGAAGTGTCCGTTTAAAATTTTTTAAATTTACTCAAAAATTTTGGGATGTTACACCAACGGCTAACGAAGGGGTTTTTTTTGCCATTTTTTTGCCATTTCCTAGCCGTTGAGGGGGGTTTTTTGCCATTTCCTGAAACTTATACACCCGTCTCGCCAACAGGCTGGCGAAGGGAGGATGGCGACCGGTTGGCGATTGGTTCGGTTGTGGTGTTGGCGACCCTCTTGGCGAGTGTTACTCCGTATAGCCTTAGAGCAAAATACCATCCAACTCACAGATTTAGGGGTGTTTTTGATGTGCTTTAACACAGTATTTTGTTTGAAGCCGTGACAGGATCTGACAATTTGGGTCAAAGTGATTACAATTACGATCTTCTGATTAGTTATTATTGAAACAATGAATTTCAAAAGAACAGGAATGTATGTAGGATTAAATGGAACAAATAGCAACGTACTTCCATTAATTTGTGTATGTAAGCATCTTATTTTCCCACCTAGAAAATGAATCTGGACATCATTTTAGCTTGTTGTTCACTTCTTCTCATTCTACGCATACTATAATCAATTTAAAAAATATCGCCTAATTTTCCTCCTCTTCATCTTCAAAATTCCTACAAATCAGGAGTGTGAAAACCAGATCACCCGATATTCATTCCCAAATGTTCGATATTTCTCTCTACTGATAAAAACTCAATCCCTCCTTTATCTCGATGTTTCTCTGCATCTATATCGGATCGGTACAAGGACCCAGGTAATATGGATTGTGAGTTCAATTTCACGCTAACAAATTGTCCGATCAAAATTGATAAAAGGTTATGTTGCTCGCTCTCTCCCTCGCCCAATCACACTCTCTGATTCTCTTCCTCTGGTTCAAGACCTAATTCCACTCTAAATATATGTAATGGATTTATCATTCCGGTTAGTTTTATTGCAATATTTTTTATAATTGGGTGTGAGGTTGTGCAAGCGAATCAAGAATCGACCGAAGCTACAATCGATCAGTCTGGTTAGTTTTACTTTTTCTATTAATCGATCTCATTTTCCATGTAAAAATTGTTTGAAGAGAAACATAGGTATGTGTTAGTTGTTGGGATAGCATCTTATTATGAGTTTATGTTATGTGTTTTGGTGATTTTATACAGGGTTTGACGAGAAATGATTCATAGCAAATGGTGACATAAATTGATATTTTACATGGATATACATGGTGGGTAGTTTTTGGTGTATCTTTTGATTTCGGGTTTACGCTCCCAACATGTTTGATATAATGCCTGAGTGACAGTTTCAACTTCTCTAAAAAATATAATTGGGTGCAAACGTCAGCTATGTCAGGGTGTTCTTTCTGGTTACTCTATTGGATTATAATATTTAATGGGTGCTACTAAATAAACACCCTATATACACCTATAAACAAAAGTCAAGCTTTTTCAACCAATCATACCTAATTTTCACGGAAAACATTGTAATTCCAACAAATTAAAAACAGTTGACTGTATGTAGGGGTGTATGTCTAGAACAAATGAGGTGTGTTTTTGACAATTCCCTATTTAATACATCGGTATGCCTTATACCTCTCTTTTTGTTATCATGATCTTGCTTTGAAACATACACGTGTCACCAGTTAAGCACCAAACCATGATTGTTTTGGCTAATAATTATTTTCCATTTTGCCTTTAGACCAAACCTGCAAAAATAGTATACCACGAGTGAAATGGCATCTTGTACTAACAAATGAATGCCTCCTATATGTTGGTAGAAGATTTATTTTATTTAATTGGCTACAAGGAAATGCTACAATTTTTCTATATAATAATATAATATAGTTGTCATCACGCAAAACATTCCTTCCATTGATTGGCTGCACTCAAAGGGTTTATTGTGTATTTTATTCTTTGCTACCAAGTTTGTATTCCATGTGTTCGCTTGTGATATGAATTAGTGAAGGGTGTATGTGAATTTGAGGAAGTGACTTTAAGAAGAATGGAACCATTAGAAGTGGTGAAATCTGATTTTTGACTGTAGTACTTTGTGAGTACCCGAACAAACAAATGTAATCTTTTGAATAAAGATTCACTTATACCTTGATTATGTCTTTTAGAATCTTGAATGTACAAATTGTTGGAGAGTTTGAGTTTCTATTTGGTAATTTGTGTTATTTAAATTCTACTGAGTGGATATCTTATATTACATGGGTGTTTTATAAAAGTTTCCCAAATATAGCAATGACATCCAAATACAAAACAATTCTCACCGCTACAATTGGGTGGATTTTTCAAAGAAAAATGGCTCGATAAGAAAAAAAAATTAAAAGTGAATGTTATAACTGGGTAAAAATTTCAAAATACAATATCATAATAAGAAAAAAAAATTCATTACAACGCTATAATAGAAAGAATTGAAAGTAGGATGCTATAATAGACAAATAAAAGAGAGTTCATGCCATGGAAAGTTTGATGAACTTTCAAGTCATTCTTGGAGAAGCAAATGTCCATGCTCTGATGCTTTTTATTTTTTTGTTTATAAATTCCATATGTTGATTCATCATTCCATCTTCTCTTTGCCCTCGTAAGAACTATTCATTCACAAACACCCACAATGATGTTAAAAATCTACATCAATTACCGACCAATATACATAAAAGAAACTCAGGAAATAATATCTGTATCAATACACTATAGAAGGAGCAGATACCCAACACAAAAATGAGTACAATGATGTTAAGGATCAAGGATTATAGATGAATTCCCTTTCATATCAAAAAACTGGAAGAGAAACATTGCAATTTTTCAAGGTGACCTTTATTTTTGGGGATATGTGGTGATAAAAGAAGGGCATAATTGGAATTGTATAAAATCTGGTGAATCTCCATATATATGAATCATCTAGGATGATTCCATATGATTGGTTCTTTAGTTTCTCATGTTATTTTTGTAATTTAATACTCATTTTTCCGTAATCATGCTCTAAACAAATGTTATCTCAACTTAAACAAAATAACAAATGTTTAAGGACAAGAATTAATTAGGAAATTTCATACAAAAATAATTCGCAAAGATGAAAAAGAAAAAACCTACAAATCTTTATGTTTGTTTTATCATCTTTATGGTGCTCTAATAATAAAGTTTATAAAATTACAAATAGTTTTCAATTCTTTTTATGTAAAACTTTATAAACACTGGTTGGAACTTTTCGAGAGAATATTTAGAACTTTCGAAGTTTTATTAATTGATTTATGTTTTGGACTTTTTGAAATCAATATAATATATTTAATGCATTATTTAATCAATTTTAAACCAATAATATATGGTGATCGTCAAAGTTTAATTTAAGTTCAATTTTTTTTTTTGACAATTATTTGCCTAAAGAAACTATTACCAAAAATAAACTATTTATCCGAACTGCTTTGCACGAGTACTAATCTTTGTCTGCCACATTATGTCGATCACCGTTGGACGTCCGACACGTTGTTATCCTACCTATTGTGTTCCCGTATTTCATGGCCTTGGCACTTCACAACAATATTTGGTTCTTTTTTCCAAATTATATTGTTGGAGAAATTGAACATTGTGGCCCATAATTGAAATTTACATTTAACAAATTGATGGAACTTCGGCAAACTCTTTAATATTATTCCATTTTAAGAATATTGTGGTTAATACTTGGTGTGTACTTTCTAATTATGGTAAAACTAGTTTTTATGTAAATGACAAAATATTCAAACATAACGTAAAATGAAGGGTAATATCGCTATAAGTTTTTTTTTTTTGAAAGACGCAACTCATAATCCAAGTCAATTATTAAAAATATGTGTCAAATTAAATAAACTAAAATACAAACTTCTTTATAATTTGAAATAGATAACGTACACCCAGTTAAGGTCAAATTAATTAAAATTCATTTGCTAATTAATTAATGGCTATATGAAAATCACTTACGACCTCGTATGATATCCCATACATGTATGTCAACTCCCAACTTATACCAGTATAAGAACTTTATATACATAGCCATACCGGTTCCAATATACGTTGGTCTCTATCATGGGTATAATCATAAGTTAAACCAAGTCTAAAGCTGTGTTTGACCTGAGACGTCTTAATTTAAGAACTGGATTTATCGCACAACAGAAATTATAACAAAGAAATATAATAATAAGACGATGTATTTATTAGATAAAATCATACAACCTATAATAACGTGACGGGTTTTTGACCTATATGGGTAACTATGTTTACAAAGTGTACAAATTTAGTCACTTGAGTTTTTTTTTTGTAAAATACATCACTTATGTTTTAAAAACCTGTTTATCTCATCCTTATGACCGGCTAATTGGGGTAATACCGGTTATACGACGAATTTAGGGTTAGAAAAAGAAAAAAAAATTACATGGCAATTGTGGGTGTATGACGTGGATAAGAACGGCTCGTTAAAATTCCCCATTTCTTACCCCGATCATTCATCTTTCCCACCTCCCTCCATTACTCCATTTCTCTCCCCCTCCATTACTCTCATCTGCTTCTAATTCGAACTACTCGCACGATCATCGAACCAAATGATTTCCCCATTGTTGATGTACACTACAATGGAGTCTTCTGCCCTAATCCATTGGTGTATTACGACTCCAGAACTGCTTCAGTAAGTAAGAGACCAAAATTTTCAGGAGATGGGCTATTCCGGGTTCAAAAGCTTTGTGGAAAAACTGGTTAGTTACATCTCTACAAGATCAAGAACTCTTTACTTCTGTGTTCCTCAAGTAAGTTTATCCGAGGGGCTGCATTCCTTACAAAATGAGTGTGATTATGAAGAATTTCTTGAGGCTGCTAATGGGGCTACTAATAGGAGAATAGATGTGTACATTGATCACTATAATGAACCATTGTTTGACTGGATTGGTGATGAAGAATCAGATAAATACATTGATGACTCTAAACATGAGGAAGTTGATGAAAAGTTTGATGATGGTGCCAAACTCAGTCATGAAGAAGATGAGCAAGTTGTGTCTACAAAAAGAACAGTCAATGATCATTTCTTGAACATTATTTGTCCAGTGGATGAGGAAGACAATGATGAAGTCAGGGATCATGAAGAACCTATCTACCCATTTCACATGTCAATTAACGGTTTAAAGCAATAAACCTTGTATGCAATACTATGAAAGTGTGTATATCGAGTGCAAGATGATTGAATTTGATAAGTTTTTATATCAAAATTTGAAATGCTTTTTGTAGATAGGAGTTGTGGCTGATTAGAAGACTCTACGGGTGATTGGAAAAACGACATGTCTCGTTGGATAATCAGAAATGATTTTCCATCATGAATGTTTTATTCATTTGGTTTGGCATGCCCATGCTTTTGGTTGACACCATTAACAACAAAGATAATACCCGAGTCCTATAGAAATGTGGTAATGGAGGTAAGATGTAGATAATCGTATCTTCATCCAAAGCTAGAGAGGATTTTGTGATAGTATGTGTCGCGTTATAATTGAGTGAGTGGACAAAATTAGTTTGAATCTTGCAAGATCAACACAGACCTTGAGAAAATAATAAAAGAATTTATACTCTGTCTAAGCAGATACATGTGTTCGGTCCTACAAATGTCACACAAGTTGAAGTTGATACTTGTTATATTATAGTTGTAACATTGTCTTCTTCTACATGACTTTTGATGAAATGGTAGCGAAGAGAAATGTGCTTCGTTTTAGAGTGTTGAACTGGATTGTGGCATATTGTGATGGCACTCATCTGTGAAGTACAAGCAACAACAACGATGTATTTAACTTCGACAGTTGATACTATGATGCAAAACTTTATATGGCAGATGACTTGAGGAGGTTTAGAAGACCATTTAGACATGTGGATTTTTACCAGTTTATGACTTGAGTGCACAACTATAGATACCAATGTTATATTCATTTTATAGTTGGTGCTTAAAGATGTCTTAAGAGTAGGTTATTTTGGATGTTGTAATATCAATTTTGGTACTTTCCTCATAATATCAGTTACATATTTGACACTGAAATCATAGTCTCAATTTATTGTTTTTTTTTTTTTACAATTCCACATGTCAAATCAGATACAGATCCAACAATTGGTATCAGAGCTAGATTTGAAGATATTGTCATGATTTGGCTATTTCTACATGATCAATTAAAGATTTATGGTGTTTGGTGATTTTCTCATGATTTGGAATCAAATTCAGAAGTTGAAGCTAAAGTTCATCATCACCGTGGTATTGTTCTATTCACCGTCCATCAATTCAATTTGGATCAAATCTGGAATTCGGTTTTCAAAGTGTGATCTGTTTGATTTTGTTGGATCTAAGCTCATTGAACATCCAATGATCCATTTTTCTGCCCAAAATTATGTCCAGTTCTAAGTTTATTTTCTGATTCACGTTGTTAATCACAGATTGTTTTTGCTTTTCATTCTCAATATTAATGTCAACTGTCTAAATCAAGTCCTGATTCATGATTTTCATTTCTGATTCATTTATTCATTTGATTCTTTATAATCAATTTCACAGTTGATACTATTCGTTCTAGTATTTATCAGCTCTGTTGATCGTATTAATTAGATTTGTTATGTTCTCGTATTCATCAGATCTGTATTCATGGATTCATTGATTCATACTCTATCCATTAATCAAGTCTGAAATCCTATTTCATTTCAAATTGTTCGTGTAATCTGAAATGTATCTAATGAACACAAAATGTTGATTCGAAGATGATTTTTGATGAATTGGACCGTATTTATTTGACAAAATCAAGAGATGGAATCAGAGACTGGATTTAATGATTTATTATTGAAATCAATGGTAGACAGTGAAGAATTACAATCTCCATATCTTGGATCTATTTGTTCGGCCAACTAATTCGGATCTTAGGTCAAAAGATTAATTGGGTCAGAGTATTTATTGGGCTAAAGTGACGTATGGGCTGAACATAAAAGATATGTTGGGCTAAAGTGTTGGGTCGACTAAGATTTCAAATGATTTTAATTAACACTTGGGATTAATTCACAAAATGGGCTGATACAGAACTGGAATAGATTTGGGGGCTAAAGAAAAATGTAATGGGTATTGGGTTCTATGGTTATGAACAAGTAACAGATAAACAACACGATGAACAGTACACATTTTATAAAAACATAGATTTTCAACACGGTACTTATTATTTATGGAACATGATGGTTTTCAAAGATGATAGTGGTGGTGGTGGCAATGGCCTCGATATGGTTGTTGGCAGATGATAATCTTATTTAATTTAATTCTATTTAGATAATAAAAAATAATTCTAGCCTATAGAATTTAAAATCAAGCAGTCTTCTTTCTTTCTTTATACAGGTTCACATCTTATTCTACAGACCGAAAAACAAGTGTAGATATTTTACCTTTTTAAAGCAAACGGCACCTTAGATTCATTTCACATGTCAATTAACGGTTTAAAGCAATAAACCTTGTATGCAATACTATGAAAGTGTGTATATCTAGTGCAAGATGATTGAATTTGATAAGTTTTTATATCAAAATTAGAAATGCTTTTTGTAGATAGGAGTTGTGGCTGATTAGAAGACTCTACGGGTGATTGGCAAAATGACATGTCTCGTTGGATAATCAGAAATGATTTTCCATCATGAATGTTTTATTCATTTGGTTTGGCGTGCCCATGCTTTTGGTTGACACCATTAACAACAAAGATAATACCCAAGTCCTATAGAAATGTGGTAATGGAGGTAAGATGTAGATAATCGTATCTTCATCCAAAGCTAGAGAGGATTTTGTGATAGTATGTGTCGCGATATAATTGAGTGAGTGGACAAAATTAGTTTGAATCTTGCAAGATCAACACAGACCTTGAAAAAATAATAAAAGAATTTATACTCTGTCTAAGGCAGATACATGTGTTCGGTCCTACAAATGTCACACAAGTTGAAGTTGATACTTGTTATATTATAGTTGTAGAGATCTATTGATAGTATTAAGTTGAGTGTCAGTTAAATTGTCAAATAGCCTCTAAATGGCCATTTGAGCACTAAGATGCTGAAATGCAAATCATGTTTTAGTCATAGGAGGATTCTTAGTACAAGGACAAGTATTTCCTAAACTCAAACAAAAATATATCTTGTTCTGCAAGACCAAACACAATTTGACCAAACACAATTTGTTCTACAAGACCAAACAAAAATATATGCTTTTTTTTTTTTATAAATTCCATATGCTGATTCATCATTCCATATTCTCTTTGCCCTTGTAAGAACTATACATTCACAAATACCCAGAATGATGCTAAAAATCTGCATTAATTACTTACCAACATACATAAAAGAAACTCACGTAACTAATATCTGTATCAATACACTATAGAAGAAGGAGATGCCCAACACAAAAATGAGTACATTGATATTAAAAATCAAGGATTATAGATGAATCCCCTTTCACATCAAAAAACTAGAAGAGAAACAACCAACCTCCACCCACCAGCCCACCCTACCCCACCCCTTTCTCACCCCACCCACCCATCCCACCCACCTGCCTTAGTACCCCACCCCACCCTTACCCAACCAACCTCCACCCACCAGCCCACCTTACCCACCCTGCTTACCCTATCCCACCCACCCTCTTACCCTATCAACCACCCCACCTCCACCCGTTACTTATTCATACCCACCCTTACCATTTATTTTAACTAAAACTGATGTTAGAATGAATGATTTTTAACTAAAACAATGTTTAAATGAATGATTTCAAAAAGACGTTAAAAACAAACATTCTTTTTTATAAATAGCGAATCATGGAAAATGAGTTTTGGTCCACATCTTCTTCTGCAGATATGGAAAAAGATAAAAGACATTTTATATCTTCAAAAACAAACACCACCTTAGTCGCTTAAAAATTCTAGCACGTATCCTCCATATTAATGGTAGGCATACAGACACTCTTGGCCAGCACATAATTATATTGGGTAATTCTATTCGTACTCCTAGATTATTTTTGTACCCCTTTTGTGTGTAGGTGTGTATATGTTTTACTTAACTAGGTGCGTACCCGTGTAATGCGGCGTTAACAAATAGTTTCATTTTAAAAACTATGATTTAGGTTATGAATTTCATATTGGAGGGCGATTGTAAAAAATATATATATGTTCGTCGTTTTTTATCAAAATTAAAGTGCATTTATTGTTTGGTTCAAAAATATTGTGTTTGGTTAAATTAAATGTGTGGTCTTGTTTTGGGTTAAAAAAATTATTCATGAATAAAAACATATAGTTGTTTTGGGTTAAAAAAATACGTTGCTAGTTAACATCCACTTTTTCAACAAGTTAGACCATCAACACTTGAGATCCCACTCAACTCCTGCAAATTAACATCATAAATCGACCTTTTTCACCATCATGTAGTTACCATCATAAATTGCAAGTTTGGTCCAAAATTTGACCTTGTCATACAGTCACCCCCATGGTTCCATTTTCTCGGATTTGATCCTTATGTCATTAAACTTACTTGACTATTTGATTTTTCACATGACCATTTTCCCTTGTCTCTTTCATCTTTCTCATCCACCAAATACCATAAATATTAGAAATGGCAACATACTACTTTCAATTGATATGCTTATTATGTCATTCTACTTTCAAATTTTCTATTAACACATCACATTCACATACATAAACAGTCACATACACACACAATCTCATACACTTCAAATTTTCTATTAACACATCACATTCACATACATAAACAGTCACATACACACACAATCTCATACACGAACTGAAATACATACAAGCATTCAAAGACACACATACACTCCCTAATTTTACATTCCAGACAACAAAACATAAAAATCAAGGATTATAGATGAATCCCCTTTCATATCAAAAAACTGGAAGAGAAACAAGCAACAAGTGTTTGAAGCAGAACCAAAGGCAGATCACAGATAAAAAAAATTAGAAGAGAAACAAGAAAAAACAAACGATGAGATTAACAACTTGATCTTATATAAATACCAGCAAAGGTTTCATTAATCACATATATAAACAAAACCCATATTACAAATGTCATACAATGTTAAACTCCAAATAGTAGTACAAATAAACCAAGAAACATTATTAAAAAGCAAAATAATCAATGTTCTCTTCCTCTCTTCATCCTGGCAACTCTTACCATGACCGCAACGTATATCTTGTCCATGGTTTCCTCAGCAAACATGAAAAGCTTCTGTCTCCACTGCTTCTTCCACAACAAAACTCCAATAACACCCCAAAACCCTGTTGCAAACCCACTCATTATGTCCACATAAAACAACCATACCTTCGCCACCTCATCACCTGCTTTGTGTTTCTTGTTGGTTGTTGTTGTTGGGACTTTCTGACTTGAGCAATTGTTTGGCAATGGAGGTCCACACAGACCTTTGTTCCCAGAATATATTGATGGATCCGTAAGAGTCTGCAACTGACGACCTGTTGGAATTCGTCCCGCCAAGTTGTTGTCTGACAAATTCAAATGGCTCAAAAACGTCAAATCTGCCATGCTTTGAGGGATCGTCCCGTTCAACTGGTTTCCAGATAAATCGAGGGATTCTAACATTTTCAGGTTTCCAATGCTTCCGGGAATAACCCCAGTCAGATGATTATTCGACAAATTGAGACCCACCAACATAGAAAGCGTGGTTAGCTCCAACGGTATCTCTCCCACAAGTTTATTACTTGAAAGGTCCATATTAAAAACCAAACCCAAAGTTTCTGAATATCCAAGATCAGCACCTTTCAGGACCTCGATCACAATCTCATTAGAAAACAAATATCTGGACGAATCTTCTCGGCTACTATTAACCATGGCATTCAACTCTCGTAAACAATGAGGGATTGTTCCTGTCAAGTTGTTGTGTGCAACATCCAAAATTCGAAGTTGTGACATTTTGCACAATGATTGAGGAATCTTTCCCGTCAAGTTGTTCTTGTGTAACCTAAACACCAACAAAGATACAAGTCCTTCTCCAATCGGTTCTGGTATATATCCGGACAACTTATTCTCTCCCAAATCTAAGACTCTTAAATCTTCTGAAGTCCCAAGTTCCCGAGGAATGACACCAGACAGTTGATTTGAGCTAAACATCATGACACACAACCCTTTCATATTCCCAAGACACTTGGGAATTTTCCCAGTTAACCTATTTCTGGAAAGATCAAGAATACCCAAATCTGTCCTTCTACACAATGAACTTGGAATCGACCCATTGAAAAGGTTATTTTCCAATAATAGATATGCAGATCTATACCCATCCAAATTTTCCCCTTGAGGAAGGTTTGTCAAAGATCCACTTAGTTTGTTGTGAGAGAGATCTAAGATATGAATGATGGGCATCTTCCGCAACCAAGTGGGCAGAGGTCCTGAAACTGTAGCATTCGACAAGTCTAACGTATCAAGTTCCCTTTGATTTCGCAGCCACTGCGGAAATCCATTATCGATATTGCAAGAACGGAGTACAAGACTTTCCAATTGGAATGGAGGTATCCACTCACGTGAGATATTGAATATCAACTTTGTGTTAGAAGAAGCATCCAAGTACCTCAACATTGAAAGGTTAGACAAATGGGCTTCCGAAACTACTCCTTCTAAAGAATTGTTATAGATATACAGAAAATGGAGGTTGGTAAGTTGCGAAACTGAAACCGGAATAGTCCCGCTTAACTGATTATCTTCTAGATACAAATACTTTAAAGCAGTTGATTTTCCAAAGAATTCTGGAATTGAACCATTCAATTGGTTATCACGTAGATCTAAGGCTTCTAAATATCGCAATCTTCCTAGAGACTTGGGGATTGTACCTGTCAATCTATTGACCCCTAATTTTATGTCTCTTAAATTCACCAGTCTTCCAAGTGATTCTGGAATTGAACCATCCAATTGATTACTAGATAGATCTAATTCTTCTAAATATTGTAATCTTCCTAGAGCCTCTGGGATTGTACCTGTCAAACTGCTGTCCCTTAGATCTAAGCTTCTTAAATTGGCCAGTCTTCCAAGAGATTCTGGAATTGTACCATTTGAAGAGTAATGTAAATCCAACCTCTCCAAAGCATATTGGGAGCACTCCGATACGTTTTTTGGTGAGTCAGTCACTTCTATATTAATAGGATTGGATGAAGCAATCAATTGTTTAAGGTGACACAGTCTCCAGATACCAAGATGTTGAATCTTCTTAAAGCGGTTATCAGAAAGATCAAGCTCTTGCAGGTTTGGCATAACAGGAATGGATGAATTTAGACCGTTATATGAAAGGTGAAGGACTCTGAGAGAACTCATGTTTGTTAAAACACGTGGAAATATGCCTTCAATTGAATTGGAGCTAAGATCCAGGTGTTGGATGTTCGAAATTGTACTGAAATTCAAATGAGGGGAAGATAGAAACTTGTTATCAAGCCCACATTCCAACAAATGCAGCTCTGATAAAGAAAAGGGGATTATGTCTAGAAAGTTTTCAAAGTTCCATGACAAACTGAAATTAAAGTATGAAAGATCCAAGAATTCAAGGGATGTCATGTTTTGGAAAAATCTGGGGAGTGGATTTTTGAAAGAATTGGAGCCAAAATCTAGGTGTTTGATGTTGGGAAGTATTCTACTCGAATTAAGAGAAGAACCAAGATTAAGATTAGGAAGTCCACACCTATGCAAACTTAACTCTTTTAACGAAGGAAACATGTAAAGCTCCATGTCCCAACCACCAAGATTCAACCCACTCAAGTCAAGATGCTCGAGTGACGGAAGGCTCAAAGTCCTTATCATATCATCTGCTATCAGGTCTTCATTGTAATTGAGATCAAGAACCTTTAAACTAGAAAGGTTGCCAATGTGAGGAGGAATAATACCTTGAAAATAAGCATGAGAGAGATTGAGGTAGCTCAGCTGTTTGAAGGATCCAATGAACTCAGGGATCCGGCTTCCCCAGAAATCATTGCTACTCAAATCCAAGTAATTGAGATGCCTCAACTCAGCCAAAGAAGACTTAACCTCCTTACCAACTAAGTAGCTGTCTTCTTCATACCAGTAATCTCCTCTGAGATGAAGGCTTTCCACGGTTCCAGTGACAGCATCACACTGGATTCTTTCCCACTGGCAGCAATCATTGCCAACCCATGATGACAACATTCCACCAACATCTTCAACACTGGCTTTGAACCTCAGAAGAGCAAGTCGCTCTTTCTGAGAACAAACGACACTGAAATTTCCATCACCCAAACAAGTATATGTGGTTGCAAGAAAGAAAATACTTATGAAAAAGAGATGCAGCCCCAAACCCCTCGGATTCCCCATTATCAACCCTAACTTGGTTTAATTTTGAAGAAAGTTGAAGTGGAAAGATGTGTTTTTATGATAAACTGATGGATTGTTATGATGAAGAAACTAGTTTATTTATAATGTCATGAATGAAGAACAACGCGTTGTCATGGAAGACTTGGAAGTCTTCAGTCTTCTCACATGAAAATTTTGCCTAATTGATGCACCAAGAATCTTTCTTGAATTTTCCATGCAACTTCTTTGTAACAAATATATTCCTCTTTGATATTATTCCATGAAAGACAAAGTAACGTGAAGGTTGGTTTGAAGAAAGTGGGTACATATATAAAACAATAAATGGAAAGTAATCTTAGAAGACTTGGAAGTCAATGAAAGTTTGCGACCAAAGGGTAATAATTGAGTTTTAAGCTGTTATCCTCCCTTAAACAGGTAATAACAGATTATGTGTTTGGCATTGTATCTACCATAGGAGCTGGAAGTGTGTTACAAAACAGAGCCTATCACCATCAGTGTATATGAATCATTTTAAACAACGCTAAATTTCAATATTCTTTGTGTTACAGGTCCCAATTTTTGTGAAAATCAGGTCAGACAGAAACATAAAAACATAGATGGACCAATTTCCCAATACCATAGATCTACGATAATTTAATCGGATTATTTTACACATAAAAACATATATTCATCGCTTTCAACAACACTAAATTACTATCTTCTTTATCTAACGGGTCCCAAGTTGTGTGTTGTGTAGCATGTTCAGAATTTTGTTAAAAGCAGACAGAGCAAGTTCATGAAATCTAAAAGATTAGGTCAAATAGAAAAAAGAATGAGAAAACTTAGCAGGCGATAACTCAATAAATGAAAATGGGAGAGATGAATCGGCAATGTAGGCTTTGGCTGTTTCCCGTCTGTCGACGACTTCCCGGTGGCGAGGGATGGTGGTGATCGAAAGCGATCGTTCTGTGAGGAGTGGAAAATTAGGGGAAATATTTTAATAGTTAATTACAAATCTGGTCCCTAGGTATACTCAAAATGACAGTTTTGTTTTCAAGTTTATGTATTTCTTAAAAGTTTGTCATCATGGTCTCATTTTGTTATAAATATGATCCCCTTAGTAGAATTGAGAATCTGGGGAATTCCACGACAAATATGTTGTGTGGATCGATTAACTACACTGTACCGGGTGTGAATTTATCCTCTATATTATTATCAAGTTCATTAACCGCCTCCTATTCTCGTTATACATTTGCCCTAAATTTTGTTTACACAATTTAATCACAAAAATTGAAGTTCGATACTTTCTTGTATGTTGGATACAGATCAAACACATCAACTAAATGAGACATTTACAGTTTCGAGATCCTAGTGTTGGCAGATGATTTGGATCGACTTCAGAGGTATCTTTGAAAGGTGACACCACAACAACATTCGGTTCATCACTTGGGGTGATTTCTTGTTTCGAGATCCTTGTTTAATTACAATCTCTGATTGAATTTTGTATGGTGATTTCTCAATTGAAATTACAACTATTGTGATTTCTCGTTGTGTTGGCAGACATAAAAGCTTGGGGTTCAACAAATGTGAAGTTTATGTAAAGTTCAATAGAGGAAATCGGTTAAAACATATCTAGGTCCTTAATAAGCAGCAGGTTAAAATAGACTTTATGTCCTTAGAAAGCTAAAAAATAACGTTAGGGACCTTTTAAAACAAATGTTAATAGTTCGTAGGGCTACAGTGTCATTTTGCATTTTTTTTATGTTGAATCTCATTTATAGGATTGTGTTTTGGAAAAGTAGTTTTTAGTATTGAACTTTGTAAAAATTTCCATTCACAACACTGTACTTTGAAAAAAAAATGATTTTTTTGGATTTTTTTTAAATGATTTGGAAACCTGAAATATAAGAATTTTGAATGGTTTTTGTGGGAAATTCAAAGTTGAACAACTATTTTAGTTAAAACATAATAAATAAAATTTTCAAATTCAAAAACGATACAATTTTAGTTAAATACATTAATACACAAGACTTGTAGAATTTGAAACTGAATATTGTTTAATAGAAGATTATGAAACACAAAAGTACTTAGGTGTTGTTTGATTTTGAAGAGGTAAAAGGTCTGCAGTCTGCTGACCACATCGGCAAAACATCTGCAGAGAAGAGGTGGACTAAATGTCTACAAACTGCAAGAAGAAAACTGTTTGTTTTTTAAAGTCTGCAGGTTGTGAATATAAATTGAAATTTAAATAAATTGTTTTTTTAAGTAAAACAAATGAGTACGTTCAATTTATGATATTAACGAATTTAAGGATCAAAGCAAACATTTATTTTTTAAATAATAAGGAATAAAAATTATGTAACCAAAGTTGGATTTACAAATAGTTTGTAAAGCTAAAAATTTGCGTAAGATTATGAACCAAAGTTCTAATGTTAAAATATATTTCAAATAGTTTATGAGTATGATTTACAATAAAAAAACGTCTATTATACAATATTAACGAATTTAAGAATCAAAGCAAACGTTTCCTTTTTAAGTTTGTGACATTTTTTAAAAAGTTTTACAAATTTATCTTCATTTTGTTTAAAGTGTGACATTTTTTGTTAGAAGAAGTTAGAAGACATAAGATTATATATTTTATAAGATTTTATTTATTTAGAACAACAATACAAATAAAATATTACATAAAACATTTATAAAATGATAAACATAAACCCATCAATTGTCCATATTTTTACTTCGAAAAACTAATATTGATAGAAAATCACAACCATTAGTTAAAAAAAATTAAAGTGTTTTTAAAAACAAATAAATAAAATTAGAAAAGAATAAGTATAAAAAAAGAACTTTATTTTTAGTATTAGAAAATACGGTTATTGTAGAAGTCATACGATGTAATTGAAAAAAAAAATTATTTTTTAGGGTTAAAATGTAATATTTTGGATTTAGAATATGTTAGAAGACCCTAGAAGAGGTAGTTCCAAGTCTGTGTCAAGAAGAGGACGCGCAGATCTTTCTAGGTC
This sequence comes from Cichorium intybus, assembly GCA_023525715.1. NCBI lineage: Eukaryota > Viridiplantae > Streptophyta > Magnoliopsida > Asterales > Asteraceae > Cichorium > Cichorium intybus. The sequence goes on from CM042010.1 coordinate 113,933,661, forward strand.
TGCGGTCTTCTAAAAAACAAACAGTCTGCGAAGTAAAACGTCTGCGCGCCGTCTGCGTGACGCAGACAAAACAGCACCTTAGTTGTTTAGGACTACATTTT